>OZ023331.1:14393033-14573151 GCA_964007535.1 Brachyptera risi
TCGTTCCAAAAACCACCCCAATTGAGTCGTTTGGTTGCAGAAATTCAAGCAACCCCTCCAATATGGGTCCGGTAATCGAAAAACGCGAATGAGGTAGGGGATGATTCTCACTCAAACGAGCGTCATACAAAAAAGGTTAGGGGTGAGGAACAAAATGTTATCGATCAACTGACCATTCTGTATGGGCCATTTTGTCAAAGAAATTCAAACAAACCCTCAAATAGGGGTCTGATTCCAGCATCCAGAATTGTGAAAATATCAACCTTCTAAGGGATGAATTTCTCCCAAACGAGCGTCATACAAAAAAAGTTTGGGGTGGAAAACAAAATGGAGTTGTTCCACCAACCACACCATATGATTATCATGTTGCGGAAATTCCAACAACCCCTCCAATATGGGTCAAGTAATCGAAAAACGCGAATCCGTTAGGGGATGAATCTCACCCAAACCAGCAATACAATCAAAGTTAGGGGTGGACAACAAAATTGTATTGATTAACTAACTACCCCATATGGGTCATTTCGTGCTGAAATTCAAACAACCCCTCAAATAAGGGTGTGGTTCCAGCACCCAAAATTGTGAAAATATCATCATGTTGAGGGATGAATTTCTCCCAAACGAGCATCATACAAAAAAAAGTTTGAGGTGGAAAACAGAATGAGGTTGTTTCACCAACCACCCCATATGAGTCATTATGTTGCAGAAATTCCAACAACCCGTCCAATAGGGGTCCGGTAATCGATAAACGCGAATCCGTTAGGGGATGAATCTCACCCAAACGAGCGTCATACAAAAAAAGTTGGGGGTGGAAAATAAAATTTCATCGAGCAACTAACCACCCTGTATGAGTCATTATGTTGCAGAAATTCCAACAACCCGTCCAATAGGGGTCCGGTAATCGAAAAACGCGAATCCGTTAGGGGATGAATCTCACCCAAACGAGCGTCATACAAAAAAAGTTAGGGGTGGAAAACAAAATATCATTGATCAACCAACCATCCCATATGAGGGCAGTTTGTTGCAGAAATTCAAACAACCCCTCAAATAGGGGTCTGGTTACAGCACTCGGAATTGTGAAAATATCAACGTGCTAAGGGATGACTTTCTCCTGAATGAGCGTCATACAAAAAAAGTTAGAGATGGAAAACGAATCAGAGTAGGTTCACCAACCTCTTTTCATGATTAATCAAGTTGCAGAAATTCAAACAACAACTTTAATAGGGGTCCGGTTAGCGAAAAACGTGATTCCGTTAGGGGATGAATCCCGCCTCAACGAGCGTCATACAAAAAAAGTTAGGGGTGGAAAGAAAATATCATTGATCAACCATCCACCACATATGGGGCAGTTTGTTGCAGAAATTCAAACAACCCCTCAAATAGAGGTCTGATTCCAGCACCCGATCTTAGTAATTGAAAAAAAATTATATCGTTGGGGGATATTTTTGGCACCAAAAAATGTTCGGGGGTGGATAATTGATTGATGATCCACTCAACTCACCCAAATGAGTTCACTTACCCATAAGAATCATTTTAAATGCATCTTTTACTTTTTAGCTTTTTTGCTGAGGGGGGGGGGGGGGGGGGTTGGCTTTGTTGGAATCTGGATTCCCGACGCTTACTTCATGCAGACCGGGTGCTGAAGGTTTCCCACCGACGCATACTTCATATTGTCCGGGTGCTGGTGGTAGCTTGATGAATAGAAATAGCTGTCACCCCAACCGCATGACCCATTTTCTCAGCTATTACATCAAAGGCCTTCAAGCGCAATTTCAGGTAGGAAATGCCAGAAAAAAAAATCCGGAAAACTCAACATTATGAGTCTTACTAGTACTAGGCCTAGACCTAACCGTTCTACTTAATTATTACATAAATATTATAAACTTGTATAATACCACAATAACTTGTATAGGCCTACGATAATATCTCTTTAAACAAGTTTGCGTACATCCCGGCAAAACATTCCGATGATCACAGGACCGCACTTCAGCTCGTGTAACTCCTCCCCTACCGCTAACCCTGTGACAACAGGCTCACCCCACTTCGGCTCGTGTAACTCCTCCCCTACCGCTAACCCTGTGACAACAGGCTCACCCGCTTGATTCGGGTTGTGAAAACCTAACCAAACATTCACGCCAATTTTTATCGTTTAGGCCTACTGTCTCTCATGGCTCTGGTATTATGTCATGTGTGCAATTGCGGAGGAAGATAGGCATGTACATGAAAGAGTGGCTAAACAAAATACATCGAAATGCATGCGAGTTGAGCGGTGCAAGATTTTGTTTAAGGTTCAGATTGCCAATAAACCTTGCGCGGAACTTTGTACAGGAATTGAACAAATTCAAGGGACCTCCAAAGAGGGCCTCATCATTATCGAATACCGTAAAAGTGACAATTTATGTCAGTATTGTCAAATAGGCCACAGTCATTGAATTTGATGTGTTATAACCTAACCTAACTACACACTCGAAGCTAAGCTAGGCCCCATTCTATTGTCTCCAACTAATCATGGGCCTAGAAAGGCTAGGTTGGTTTTTGGAGGTTTGTCATGAACAGTATAAAAGTAGTTTCACTGCCGCTTGTCTTGGAGTCATCGCCTAGTGGTAAATACCGGGCCAATTTATCGAATTCATGTTTCAGATGTTCGGGTCATGTTAGGTTGTGATAGGCCTTGGACCAAGATGATGGTTTGAGCAGCGCAAAATAACCACATCGTTGACGTGCCGTAAACCCCTAATATTCATTCATTCATGGTTTGAGCATTCGTCACAAACCTTTCCCTCCCTGGTACAAATTATTATTGAAACCTGTAGGGCTTCTATAGGATAGGAATGAATAGTTTTCTAAAGGTTTGAGCAGGTTAAAGCTATAGGATTTAGCACGATTTTTGACACACAAATTCAGGAATCAACAGGTGAGTAATATCAGCCAAAATATTATTAATAGGAATCAAAAAGTCTCTACATAACAGTTTTCCACAGATTGAATAGGTACGAATAGGAATCTTTACTTATGAACAGACTTCACTTACAGGTTTGTACAGGTTTCAATACACATTTTCAACCTTTTTTAATAGTTTTCGTAATAGGAATAACAAGTTTCAATAACAGTTTTTCCACCATTTTCAATAGGCCTCTTAAGGATTCTACATTACGTTTTTATTAGGTTTCTTCATGTTCCAACAGTTTGAAGCATATATGTATTCAATAGGATTAAAGAGATTTCTATAGGTTTTTAAACTTTTATTTGAATAGGTTTGTGATAGAAATAACAGATTTCAATATCAGTTTTCAAGCAATTATTAATAGGTCTCTTAAGTATTGTACATGACATTTTTACTAGGTCTCTGCATGATCCAATAGGTATGAACATGTACGTATTTGATAAGATTCAACAGATCTGTACACGTTTTTATAGTCTTATTTGAATAGGTTGATAAAAGAAAGAACAGGTTGCAATAACCTTTCTTCAACCGTTTCGAATAGGTCTCTTACGAATTCTACACGATATTTTTGTTAGGTTTCTGTATGTTTCAATAGGTATTAATATGCATGTATTTAACAAGAATAAATACATTTCTACAGGTTCTTATCATCTTATTTGAATAGGTTTGTAAAAGGAATAAGAGGTTTCATTAGCATTTTTTCAACCGTTCTCAATAGGTCTCTTAAGGATTCTACACGATGTTTTCATTAGGTTTCTGTATGTTTCAATAGGTATTAATATGCATGTATTTAACAAGAATAAATACATTTCTACAGGTTCTTATCATCTTATTTGAATAGGTTTGTAAAAGGAATAACAGGTTTCATTAGCATTTTTTCAACCGTTCTCAATAGGTCTCTTAAGGATTCTTCACGACGTTTTCATTAGGTTTCTGTATGTTTCAATAGGTATTAATATGCATACATTAACTTGGATTGAACAGATTTCTACAGGATTTAACAGTCTTATTTGAATAGGTTTGTAATAGAAATAACAGGTTTCAATAACAGTTTTCAAGCAATTTTTATTAGGTCTCTTAAGTATTATACATGACATTTTCACTAGGTCTCTGCATGGTCCAATAGGTATTAACATGTATGTATTTAATAAGATTTAACAGATCTGTACACGTTTTTATAGTCTTATTTGAATAGGTTTATAAAAGAAAGAACAGGTTGCAATAATCTTTTATCAACCGTTTTGAATAGGTCTCTTCCTAATTCTACAGGACGTTTTCATTAGGTTTCTGTATGATTCAACAGGTATCAATATGCATGTATTTGAACAAGAATAAATAGATTATTTAGCAGTGACCACTAGGTGACCACATATTATTTGGTGGTGTGCAATTGGTGACCGCAATACATGCACTTGTGACCAAATAAAAGCCAAAGTGCATTCAATATAGTTACAATATTATGGCCACAGGGAAAGGGGCCAAGGAAAGGTGCAGAATGTGCCATAATTCGACTGTAAGAGGTCAATTTGTAAATCGATTCTAGTAGGTGATACTATTGTGATTGATTAGTAACTGGTGTCACGGGGCGCGAGCTATTTTGACAATTAGAACATTAAAAAGAAGTTGAGAAAGACTAATGTTCACGTGAGATAAAAAAAAGTTTAGTTTGATAGGCTTTTTCGGGATAGGTTGGTGGGCCTGACACTAACGTCAGCTGGTCGCTATTAGATTCAGGAAGGAGTACAAGCTAGATTTATTTAGCCTAAGTAAAGTTTCCAAAAGTTTGACTTAGGCCTACCCAGTTAGCAGATATAGTTGGTTTTATCAAGATAAGAATCACACTTAGATAATACAATTAACACAAATTATAAAAGAACGAGGAAGTTTTCTCTAGAGCCTATAGATACATCAAGTATACCTGAATATAAGAGAAAATTCACAAGTTTCAAGTTTTCACTTGACAGGGGATTTTTTTGGTAGGTTTTCTTTGGGAGACGAATTGATAGAAGATTGAAGTTGGTTTTTTACTTTAGTTCAAGCGTCACAGATGGACAGATATTTAGTACAAGAAACAATTTCTCTAGAACACATAAGGCTCAATAGAGAAAGAAAGAGAAAAAAACAAAGAGAGCAAAAAAATAAAGATCTAAAGATCTCTAGAACCATAAGGCTTCAATAGAGATCGAAAAGAAGCTAACTCTAGAACCATAAGGCTTCCATAGAGACAAGAAGATACAGAGATCAACAGAGAGAGAGATAGAGATTAATGAGTTGCCAACTTGCTATCGAAGGGCTTTTTCTGTTCTTTTATATTCAACTGAGTGGAGGAGAAGAAGAAGTGAAAGCAATTAAAAGGTAGTAAGGGCTAGGAGAAATGATGTGTTTGTCAGTTAGAGAGAGAAGGAAGATAAAGGTGTTTTGTTTCTTAGGTTACATAAATAGAGGTTATGAGGGAATTATTTTGTTGTCATCTATGAATTGAAGTTTACAGCTTGATTTGACAAGAGAATCAATAACTTTTTCTACATATTTACATGTTGAAGGCCTTATACTGGATCTTAGATAAAACATTAAAATGGAAAAAATTGTACAGGTCTATCATTTGATAATTGAATTATTTGATAACATTTATATTTATATGGTCATCGCGCCACGACACTAGCTCCAAGTTTACCAGTCTTTCAAAGTACTGATATAATGTTGTTCTTGTATTTTATTAACTACAGAACTCATCAGTAGCAACTCTCGGGCTAAGATGAAATGTTGTACTTTGATGAACTGATTAGCACAGCGGTTACCAATCAAGCTATCTAGATTCTGCTACTGAATATAATGAGGCAGTAGATTTCAATGCGATAATATTTAACACTTTATTACAAGTAGGCCTACTATGTACAAAAAGGAGTCAGCAAAAAATTACACTATTTACGACGCGTACGGCGTGGCCAATCCTCATATCAATTGCTTCGGTTGCGTCAGTTCTGAAATAGAAGTACAATTTTTCAATGAATATTATGAAAGAACAAGGCTTGCACTTGCTGTCAAGTGAAGTGGTAGATCAAGTACCATTAAAATGTATCCTGAAAAATAATTGCCGGTACTGAGAAAAATTTCACTAAAACTTGAAGACAATAGTACAAAAACACTCCAAGTACAGTCTAAGAGAAGACATTACCGATGAAGCAAAAATGTGGGAAATAATTATCCCTTCGAAACCATCTGAAAGAAAGTGACTACAATTAAATACTAATGAGTCATCCATGTATAGTTTGTGAGAAAAGAACAATGTCGGGATTGGAGTGTGATAAGTGTGGAAGCTGGAGACATTATAAATGTGCTGGGATGGTACTGAAAGAATTTAAGAAGTTGAAGAATAGAAAATGGGATTGTGATAAATGTCTTATGTGTGTAGATGTGGAAAGAAGAACAGGAAGAGAATGAAGTCAACTGTGCGGTAAGAATGGTGAAATTAGTGATGGAACTTATGGAAGAGGTCAAAGAAATGAAGTTGAAGGACAAGAAAAATAAAAAAGATTTATATGATGCATTAGCGGATAGATTTATGTGGGAGATGGACATGGAAATAAAAGTAATTACTTTGGTAAAGAAGGTAAATGAATTGGAGCAAGACAAAGTGGAGTCGCAGATGGAGAGGTTTAATGCAGAGAAGAAGATGCGTGTGAATATAGAAGAATTAAAAACTACTATGGAATCTTTATTAGGATGGTCGGAGGAACATAGCCAATCAGTTAGGTCGGTGAAGATGGCGTCTAGTACAGATGTAGTAGAAAAACAGAAGAGGGAAAAAGGAAATGGGTGTGTATAGTATGTACGAGTGGAGTTAAGAGTGGAGTGTGGTGCAAAAGTGAGGGTAGGGCGGACGAGGACAAGGTTACCACTGAACTTCTTCTTGTCAAGGACAAGAAGAAGAGTGGAAGAAGAGTGAAGAAAAGCACAGTGGAATAGGCTAGGCCCAACTCTATTAACTGTGGTGCAAAGTGTGAGCTTGGTAATTGTAAGGACGACAAGGTTGTTGAATGCTGCGAAGCCAATTGTACACAAAAGTGGCATTTGGCCTGTGAAAATATTACTGTAGCACAGTACAAAGTAGTTAGGGAGGTGACAGGCATAAAAAGGAGTTGTGAAGGGTACAGGGAGGAAGGGTATAAGATGAGGGATGCTGAAGCTGCAAAGAAGAGAGAGGATGCAGCTACAAAGAAGAGAGAGGATGCAGCTACAAAGAAGAGAGAGGATGAAGCTACAAAGAAGAGAGAAGATGAGGTTTTAAAGAAGAGAGAAGCTTTAGCTATGAAGAAGAGAGAAGAGAGGAAAAGAATAGACAAATTGCAAATGGGAAGCAAATTTAAAAAAGTAGTGATAATATGGAGCTCGTTGGTGCGGGAAGAAAGCATAAGTTCGGGAGAAAACACAGTCGTTGACGTGATACCGGGTATTGGAATATTTATGATGAAGAGAGTAGTGGATGCGATGCAGGAAAGGGAAGTAGAAGGAAAGGAAGTAATCTTGCATGTTGGAGGAAACGACCTAGAAGAGATGGGAAGGGGACAAGATCGTCAGAATATTATGAAGAAAGGAATGAAAGAATTGATAGTTGCTGCAAAGAAAAAAATTGGGGAAGGAAGAGTCGCTGTTAGTGGAATTGTACATAGAAAGAGTGAAAAGAAAGAAACAGTAGACGAAGTAAACAGAATAACAGAAAGAATGTGTGAAGAAGAGAAAGTGTTGTACGTAGAAACAAACTGTTGGATCAAGGACACTGTCCTGAAAGAGGACGGTGTTCATCTAAATCATTGGGGGACTAAAAAGATACGGGAACTTTTGGGAAGAGTGGCAGAAAGAATGATGATTGGAGACAAGAGGTGACTGTATACCGAAAGAGAGACTCGCTAGTAACAGGGTTGATGAAGGACAGATGAAACGGGGCAAGGAAAAAAAGGATACAAAAAAAGGGGAAAAAAGGATACAACAAATTTTGAAGTACATTAAATTTCAATGGATGATTCACAGATGAGGAAATAGAGGTGGAGGGTTACGGTATATTTAGAAGAGACAGGAATAAAAATGGGGGGGGGGTATTGGTGGGGTGTGGAAATGAATTATCAGGGAGAGTAGTATGAACAGAAAAAGAAGCAGAATTGATGGGAATAGAAGTTACGATTGGGACTATAGGATCTGTGATAATTGCGGGATACAGGCCCCCCAATACAACGGAATTTATATTAGACGAATTAGGAATAGGATATTAGAAAATCATAACAAACGAAACCTAATTGTGGCAGGGGATTTTAATCTATACCAGGGATAATTTGGGAAGAGGGAAGTGTTGGAGTGGGGGTAAGCAAGAGGCAAGATTTAATAACTGAAATAATGAATGAGGGTTTTATACAAGCAGTTAGGGAGGGGACAAGAGAAACGAGAACAGGAGGCAGCAATCTTCTGGATGTTATCTTGGTAAGGCCACCAGAAAACTGGGTATGACAAGGGTAAACATTGGCATAAGTGACCACAAAATTCCTACCGTAGAACTGTTTAATATCTTTAATAAAAATGATGAAGAAAGGGGGGAAAAGAAGATTTGGATCTACGAAAGGCCAAAATGAATTATATTAAAGAATTTTCATCAGAAGAAAAGTAGGTTCTAGGAAACGGAAATAGGGGGCAATAAATGGGAAAGTTTTGAAAACATTTGTATTGAGGCAACAAAGAAGTATGTACCTAGTAGAATTATATCACAGAGCAATCCAGATCCCATCTATTATAACCAAAAAATCAGAGCACTGAAGAAGAAGTGTAGGAAATTACATAATAATATAATATCGAGGAGAAAGAGGGGAAGTAGAAATGAACAGGCTTAGAGCAGAACTAAACATGGAAGAGAAGAAGGTGAAGGAAATTTTTTTGTAGGTATGTTTGACAAACGTGATTAGAACAAAAGCTGGGGAAACATTTATAAATACATAAATAGTAAAAAAGGACGTGTGAAGGACATGCCAATCATATAATATATAACCAATCAGTGACGAGAGCGACGCGATTTCCGATTGTTAAGCTGTTGAGCAAATCGCATTCATGGAAGGCCAGCTTAAAACCACAAATTAAACTCATTGTACTGGTGGATGAGCAACTGAGAGATGGAGAGGGCAAAAGGGTACAAGAGAGAGATGGAGAAATAAGAATGGCTAGCACACTGAACCGCCATTCATGAAACCGGGGTTCAATTCCCTCCGCAGTCGACCCTCCGGACAGATGCATCGTGGTTTCCCACTGTCATTCAGGTTGATACTGGGATGGTTTCTAAACAAGTCCTGGCATACTCCTTCTCACAACCCAGAATCATCCAATTTAATAACCTTTTGAATCATCTAATTCAACATCCACCGATGCCAATAGATTAATCAGTACAGTTAGTTGTAAAAATCATACATAAATAAAAAGAGAGAGAGTGAGAGAGAAAGAGAAAGAAAGACAGAGAGAGATAAATAACGAGGGGGAGAGTTAAAGAAAGAGAAAGACAGAGTGGTAGAGAGACAGAGAGAGAGATTCAGAGAGACAGTGACAGAGAGAGACCGAGTAAAAGAGAGGGGGGAAAGAGAGAGAGAAATAGAAAGAGAGTATAGAGATAAATAGAATGGGAGGAAGAGAGAGAGAGAGAGAAATATAGAGTGAGAGTGAGACAGAGAGAGACAGAGTAAAACAGGTCCATTTCGCTGGCATCCCCAAATCGAAAAAGTCGTTTATTTTTTCACCAGTTGTTTGTGCCTAATTTGTGCTCGAAACCGCATCATTTGTGCTCAACTCGTACGCTCGCTAATTAGAATTTAATTTGGGGGTGCCAGCGAAACGACAGCACCCCCAAATCAAAAAGTTGACTTTTTTTCTCGCCAATCGTTTGTTTCGTTTGTGCTCGAAACCGCATCGTTTGTGCTCAACTCGTTCGCCCGCTAATCAGAATTAATTAGAATTAGCACCCAAATCAAATTCTGAATAGCAGGCGAACGAGTTGAGCACAAACAATGAAATTTCAAGCACAAACAAGCACGAACGAAGCATAAACGATTGACAAAAAAATAATTTTGTTCCTTCCATTTTGGGGGTGCAATTCGTTTTGGTGGTGCTGTCGTTTCACTGGCACCCCAAATTAATCCCTAATCAGCGGGCGAACGAGTTGAGCACAAACGATGCGGTTTAGAGTAGAAACGAAGCACAAACGATTGTCGGGGTAAAAAATATGGATTTTTCGATTTGGGGGTGCTGTCGTTTTGCTGGCACCCCAAATTGAATTCCAATTAGCGGGCGAACGAGTTGAGCACAAACGATACGGTTTCGAGCACAAATAAGCACAAACGAAGCATGAAACGATTGACAAAAAAATCCATTCCGTCTTTCGGGAGGTGCAATTTGGCCGTTTTTGATTTGGGGGTGCTGTCGTTTTACTGGCACCCCCAAATTGATCCTCGATTAGCGAGCGAACAAATTGAGCATAAACGATGCGGTTTAAGCACAAAAGTGCACGAACGATTGGCGAGAAAAAAGTCGACTTTTTGATTGTGGGTGCTGGCGTTTTGCTGGCACCCCCGAATTGAATTCTAATTAGCGGGCGTACGAGTTGAGCACAAACGATGCGGTTTCGAGCACAAACGAGCACAAACGATTGGCGCAAAAAAACAGATCTTTTTATTTGGGGGTGCTGTCGTTTTGTTGGCACCCCCAAATTAAATTCTAATTAGTAGGCGAGCAAGTTGAGCACAAACGATGCGGTTTCAAGCACAAACCAAGTACAAATGACTGGCGAAAAAATAATTCGACTTTTTCGATTTGGGGGTGCCAGCGAAACGGACCTGAGTAAAACACTCTTCAAACGATCAATTTTCGTTGTACATAAAATTTCAAAATTGCAAAGAATAATCATTTTTAATGGTGTAATGGCGCTCAAAATTTCTGTTGCGAAATTTCAATTTCAGTAGCGACATTTGTGGGCAACATTTGAGAACTTTTTTAGATTTTAGAATTCAGATCGATCGACTTTTGGAGTTTCTACTTTCCTGCGCGCTTCCAGTGTCAAGGTACCGCAACTAGGAATATACATGTAACCTAACTTTACCAACGCGTTGAACTTTACCACTTGACCAAACTCAACCACAACAATTGTGATGTGCCGTTTTCCAGTTTTGTTGCACCCAGATAAGTGCTTGCTCATACAGACAGAATCGATATAACATGACATGAAAATTAAAAAGCCAATGTCAAATTGGCGATTTATCTTTTTTTTTTTCGTTCAATGTTGGATAACGACGTAGCTCACGGTTTGTAGACCCATACGGAGTCAACGGAAAAGCACGTGACAGTAGGCTCTTTACTCATTGGTTGGCTAGGTGAAAGATTGCAGAAAAGGTGAGCGTATTTCAACTTTGTGAAATTAGTGCATGAAATTGCAATATTTCCGTTCTCGTGTAGTGGCAATATAGGAACGTAGGTATTCTTCTTTTCTGAAATTAATCGATCGTGTGAAGTGGCTTTAAGAGAGCGAGAAAGAGAGAGAGAAATATAGAGAGTGAGAGAGAAAAATATAGAGTGAGAGTGAGAGAGAGGGAGAGAGACAGAGACACAGAGAGATCGACAGAGATGGATAGATTGGGTTTCAACGACGCACTATAATGTTAAACTAAGATCTATTGGCGTCGAATGAATGATTGATGAGATGATGGGATGATGAGATGAAGGTTTCTTAGGTATCGGGAAGGATAGTGGGAAGGAAGCGGTCGTGGCCTATATCGTGGAAACCATCCTGGCATTAGCCTAGACTACAGAGGGAAACCACGAAAAACCCTGTAAAGATGGGCAGTGGCAGGGATCGAACCGGGTCCAATATTCCCCTTCACCTCCCAGATCACATGGAGCGAACCCGTGCGTTTACCACTCAGCTACATGTGCCGGTCAGAGATGGATAGAGAGAGAGAAATGTAGAGTGATAGAGAAAAATATAGATAGTGAGACAGAGAGAGACAGAGTAAGAGAGAGAGAAAGAGTAAAAGAGTGAGATTGAGGAGGGGGGTAAGAGAGAGAGAGGGGGGGGGGGTGAGAGATCAGAGAGAAAAAAATATAGAGTGAGACAGAGTAGGAGAGTGAGAAAGAGTAAAAGAGTAAGAGAGAGGAAGGGGGGAGAGAGAGAGAGAGAGACAGAGAGAGAGAGAGAGGCAGAGAGAAATGTAGAGTGAGAGTGAGACAGAGTAAGAGAGTGAGAAAGACAGAGTGAAAGAGTAAGAGAAGGGGGGGGGGGGAGAGGGAAATAGAAAGAGAGCAAGAGAGATACTGCTATGTTGTGCCGGCACTTACCCATCAGAAGTGAATATCGGCCGGTTGCTGTGGTACTTTGTATAAGATGAATCTTCCAACATTTGTCGTACGGGCCTCGTGTTGGACTCGGAAGAATTGCTGGGTCTCGACGAACGTAGGCCTACTCTGGGTCCTGAAAAATGAAGAATTATTGAAGAAATAAAAAAGAGGTAGGCCTACTCTCGCTGTGATTCGTACCATCGACTTCCTGGATATGATTCAGGCACCGTAGCTATACAGAGCTATGCAGACATTGATGTTATTTCTTTTATCATCATCAAACATAGGTAACCTTTATAGAATATTTAACGAAAAATGAGAGTTCTAATGAATGATTGTCTTTAGGTGAGTTAAATTTTGCTATCGTTACGATAGGCCTGAGACATACAATTACATGTTCTAACTGTAATAAGCTGTGTCTGTTTACTTGAAAAACAAACTTCTAGCTGGCGCTTTCAACGCTCAAGTCCTTGCAACTAGAATAGATGGACCAAATTTATTTTTCAATGTCACGACACAATGCTGAGATGCCATCATGCACCTCGCTTGAGAATTGGCCAATGCATATTGTAAGTTGCATGTTGCTGTTAGAAGTTGTTTAACGCTGAACTGTAAATGTACGTTCACATGTGCAACACCTACAACCCGTTTGTGCCAATAAGACTAGAATACACCAAATTCACAAGGCCTAGTCAAACGAACCGACATGAAGGCCGTGGAAATGACAGTGCCAGCACTGCCCTCCCACGGTCTTTGTCCGAAACTTTGTTTGTGGGTACAGACAATAATTGGCAAAATTAATCTTACCTTGATCTAATTTGATCTTCAGAGCTGGGGTGTAGACCTAGGAGCCATGGGCTGAACAGTTGGATTCTTACTTGATGTTCCTCCTGAGCGACAATAATTACTACCGGTACTGATTGAATGTTGTCTTTGATACCGGTAACTGGAAAACATAAAATTGGTACCTCAGTATTACTTTCAGATTCAATTACTGGTAATTGGCACATTAGGGGGCTTATTCAACTTATGAGTTTGTCATACCAGTAGGCCCTACTGGTATTTAATTTTTCAATGTAAGATTTAATAGACACAAAATCTTGTGAAGAACTCACAACTTTGTACAAGTTAAGCTTGGGCCTATATCTATGACAGGTGATTATGCTGTAGGTGTGTTAACCAAGTGTTTTCACAAAATCAACAGTCACAAAATCAATGGACCGTCGGGTAAAGTTTGCATCGAAAAATTAAAGTGCGCATACTGTATCGTTGACCAACACAAACCTCTCCTTGACCATTGGGTTTAAACTCAATGTCCTAACTAACCTAACCACCACTAGAAATCTACAAAACATAACACTAAAAACAATCGGCTGCGGATACTGTACGGTAGGCCTATGGATCTACCGGTACTTGTCTTGTAAGAAGTAGAGCCTAATAGGCCTAACTATATTTAACCCTAGGCATTGAATTTGTAACTTGACTAGCCCTAGAACATATATCTTATAATTACCTTGTGCAGCCATCGGTATGTTGGGAAGTTTGTATCCAATACTGATGAAACTGCCATGGAACTCCGGTGATCTCTAGCGGCAGTTCACAAACTGTTTCTATTAGTTTTTCAACGGTTATAAACCAATTTTCAGTTACCGGTACACCTTGTTGATCTACGTTGCGATGACCTCTATACCGGTAATAGACTCACTTCACTTCATAGAATTCATTTTGCATCAATGGAGCCGACATCATAATGAGTATACTCAATGCCGATATGAATGTTGAACTTCTAGCCATGTTAGCGTATAGGCCTACATACGGTTGAGTGCAACGACAACATGACGAATAATAGAGCCCGTCACTTCAGTTTGTGCATAGGCCCTAACACACAGCAGCAAAAGGCCCGAGCCTTACACCACTGAAAAAAGGTGAATAGGCCTGGGCCTAGGCCTATGCCCATGCAGAGATAAGCCGCGTCGATCTGTTTAGGGTTATGATTGTGTAGGGTCTAGGTCAACCTTTTTTGTATTTTATGGGTTTTACATGACGGTTTGGGTTAAAAAGGGTATGGATATCAACACTGTGATTTTAAGGTTCAAACCTTATCCCAGGACTAGGCCTAGGCAGGCCTATAACTCCCACAGACAACAGTTAACAATATAACCTCAAAACGAATTGGCGCAGTCATGCGTATCAATATTGCTTCGTTCATTCTGACGCAACTGAGCATCTACATATAACAACTATGAAACCAAACGAAAGTATTACTGTGGAACCCAATTTTGGTATACAACCCACAAGTAAGCCTGCCTACCACTTTCAACACTTCAACATCACCAATTTACGAAGCGTCAATTAACTGACAATTTAAGACTTGAATGTTTTGAAGATCGTTCGTTCGAGTGTTTAACGACGGGCGCGCTAGTAGTGAGTGGATGATATTTGAATTTGAAACTGAGAAACAACAAAATATGAAAATATGAGAAACTAGCATGAACAAAATTCAAGTTTTTGTTTTGTGTTTTCATCTATGTTCTTTTGCTGTCAGAGAGGAAGATATCTATGTTCTTTTTCTGTCAGAGAGGAAGATATTGACTGCAATAGTGGAAGCAAACAATCAATTACAACTTATTTCCTGAAGAATAATTGGAGTTTTTGCAATTATTGATAAAAATAAAATGTGGATGAGTTTTACATTGAATTAACTGGGATTTATTTAATTCAGAAAGAGATTATAAATGTGCATATGCCTACTTCCACTTTCTTTGGCTCGTTTTCTTATACCCGCTGAAGATTTTTTTTTGCGTATTTTGGCGCCTGTTTATCAAACATAAAAAAAATATTTGAACAACCATCCATCCGATCTGGATTTAACTTCAGATTTGTTCTTTTTCAATGTGTATCCATATTAGGTAGAAATTTCGTTCATCAGACACGAAAAAAAATTGCCGTCAAAAATTCAAATCCAAATTCCAAATCCAAAAATTCAAATGGACCGTGACCATTGACAAAACATATAATACGATAAACCTACAGATTTTTGTTAAATCGTTTAAGAATATGTAAGTATAGAAACCTGATCAAACATGTATGCCTTATAAATCTATAAATAATCATAAAACCCTGTAGGATCGTGACCATATTGCAACCTGTCAAAACATATAATACTATAAACCTGTAGATTCTTGTTAAATCGTTTAAGAATATGTGAGTATAGAAACCTGATCAAACATGTATGCCTTATAAATCTATAAATAATCATAAAACCCTGTAGGATCGTGACCATATTGCAACCTGTCAAAACATATAATAAGATAAACCTGTAGATTCTTGTTAAATCGTTTAAGAATATGTAAGTATAGAAACCTAATCAAACATGTATGCTTTATAAATCTATGAATAATCATAAAACCCTGTAGGACCGTGACCATATTGCAACCTGTCAAAACATATAATAGGACGAAACTGTATAGATTTTGGTTAGAATGTGTAAGAATATTTTACTATAGCAACCTGATCAAACATTTATGCCTCATAAATCTATAAATAATCGTAAGACCCTGTAGGATCGTGATCCTATTGCAACCTGTCAAAACATATAATACAATAAACCTGTAGATGTTGGTTAAATCGTGTAAGAATATGTAACTATAGAAACCTCATCAGACATTTATGCTTTATAAATCCATAAATAATCGTAAGACCCTGTAAGACCGTGACCATATTGCAACCTGTCGAAATATATAATATGAAAAACCTATATATTTTTGTTCAATCGTGTAAGAATATATAAGTATAGCAACCTGATCAAACATATATGCCTCATAAATCTATAAATGATCGTAAAACACTGTAAGATCGTGATCCTATTGCAACCTGTCAAAACATATAATATGAGGAACCTATAGATTTCTGTGAATACCTATAAGAATATAGAACTTAAGCAACATGTTCAAACATATAGCATCAATAAATCTATACAGTAGTGTAAAACACTTTGAGATCGTGAATTATTTTAACCTGTTTAAATATATATGAGATTGAAAAGCCTGTATATTTGTGTTAATACCTATAAGAATAAAAAAGTTTAGCAACATGTTTAAAAATGTAAGATAAATTAATCTATAAATAATTGTAAGACCCTGTGGGATCGTGACCATATTGCAACCTGTCAAAACATATAATACGATAAACCTGTAGATTCTTGTTAAATCGTTTAAGAATATGTAAGTATAGAAACCTGATCAAACATGTATGCTTTATAAATCCATAAATAATCGTAAAACCTTGTAGGATCGTGATCCTATTGCAACCTGTCGAAACATATAATACGAAAAACCTATAGATTTCTGTTAAATCGTGTAAGAATATATAAGTATAGCAACCTGATCAAACATTTATGGCTCATAAATCTATAAATAATCGTAAAACCCTGTAGGATCGTGATCCTATTGCAACCTGTCAAAACATATAATATGAGGAACCTATAGATTTTTGTTAAATCGTGTAAGAATATATAAGTATAGCAACCTGATCAAACATTTATGGCTCATAAATCTATAAATAATCGTAAAACCTTGTAGGATCGTGATCCTATTGCAACCTGTCGAAACATATAATACGAAAAACCTATAGATTTTTGTTAAATCGTGTAAGAATATATAAGTATAGCAACCTGATCAAACATTTATGGCTCATAAATCTATAAATAATCGTAAAACCCTGTAGGATCGTGATCCTATTGCAACCTGTCAAAACATATAATATGAGGAACCTATAGATTTCTGTTAATACCTATAAGAATATAGAACTTAAGCAACATGTTCAAACATATAGCATCAATAAATCTATACAGTAGTGTAAAACACTTTAGGATCCTGAATTATTTTAACCTGTTTAAATATATAAGATTGAAAAACCTGTATATTTGTGTTAATACCTATAAGAACAAAAAAGTTTAGCAACATGTTTAAACATGTAAGATAAATTAATCTATAAATAATTGTAAGAACCTAAAGGATCGTGATCATTATTTCAACTGTTCAAACATATAGGGTGAAAAAACATGTTGGTTTTTGTTCGAACCTGTTTGGACCTGTAATTATAGAAAATTGCTTAGACTTGTGAAATGTTTAAACCCTTCAAATTACAGTACAAAACTGATTAAAACTATACAAATCCCTTATCTGAGGGTAACTTGTACGGTTCAATCCTGCTCAAACTTATTGATAACTCTTACTGTAGAATCCTGTGGTGTATAGGTTTCTACAGTTGCTCTGTTTCACCTGTTGGTCTCCTGTTGATGCATATTGGAAACGGATATATCTTGTAGAAACCTATTAAAGTGGTCTTACAGGTTTCAATAGTAATTTGCACTAGGGAGACCTAATCATGACCGCCATTGAAAAGTACAAGATCTTGGAAGCCTATAAAACATCACCCTATTCTTCAGGCCTATACCTCTCACCATAGAGTAATGATGATAAGTAGGGCCTACCATAGAGGAATAGATTAAAGGCTTTGAATAATCATACAGTCAGCCGTATGAATACACATGAATAGATTGTACGGTCAGCATTGTCATTGGTCGTTTGTGTTAGTGACGTAGGATTCGTTCGGGAGGATAGTCTAGTTGTAATTTTCACTGCTAGAGTGCACCAGACACCAGTTACCAATAAATGAACACGTTATGTAAGCTCCGTTCCGCCTGCCGGCGGTATTCGCGAGTATTAAACCCAACCCAATAACCTCACTTACTGTCCGCAACCTGGCTTTGTCCACATAATGGCGTTCTTCACTGCACAATGTTCTCACTCGTTGCGCTAGTACGCCATAGCCCTGCACGGTCGACTTTTCAGCTGTTACAGTATTGTTATTGTGTTGTGTACAAATTTACATCTTGCAGTTTACATATCTCCGATCTTGGAAATTTCAACGGCATTCAATAGTGCTATGTTAGTGCCGTAAAATTTACCGTTAGTGCCGCTTCAGTTTCGCCGTCACGACGAATTCAATTTTCAGAACCAGCCCCTCATATCTCTGATCTTGAAAATTCCAACGGTATATGTTGATGCTACGTTAGTGCCCGTTAGTGCCGTGAAAAAATCGTTAGTACAGCTTCGGTTTCACCCTTACGACGGGTTGTCAATGTGAGGGGCCAACTTCACGCCAGCCCCTCACATATCTCCGACCTTGAAAATTCCAACGGCATTTGTTAGTGGTGCGTTAGTGCCCGTTAGTGCCGAGGAAAAAATCGTTAATACCTCTTCGGTTTCGCTGCTACGACGTGTTGTCAATGTGAGAGGCCAACTTCACGCCAGCCCCTCACATATATATCTCCAATCTTGAAAATTCCAATGGCATTCGTTAGTGTTGTGTTAGTGCCCGTTAGTGCCGTAAACATTTTTCGTTAGTGCCGCTCTGGTTTCGACGTTATAACACGTTGTCCATGTGAAGAGCTGGCGTGAAGAACTGGCCCCTCACATGGACAACGCGTTATAATGGCAAAACCAAAGCGGCCGTAACAAAATTTTTCCAACGAATGCCGTTGGAATTTTCAAAATCAGAGATATGTGAGGGGCTGGCGGAACCAAAGTGGCACTCACGAAAATGTTCTAACGAATGCCGTTGGAATTTTCAAGATCGGAGAGAAATGTGAGTGGCTGGCGTGAAGTTGACCCCTCACATTGACAACGCGTCGTAGCGGCGAAACCGAAGCGGTACTAACGATTCTCTCATGGCACTAACGTATACCGTTAGAATTGTGAAGATCGGAGATATGTGAGGCGCTGGTTCTGAAAATTGAATTCGTCATGACGGTGAAACTGAAGCAGCACCAACGAAAAAATTTACGGCACTAACGAGCACTAACGTAGCACTAATGACTGCCGTTGAAATTTTCAAGATCGGAGATATGTGAAGGGCTGGCGTGAAGTTGGCCCCTCACATGGACAACGCGCCAAAACGGCGAAACCAAAGCGTCACCAACGAAAATGTTTACGGCACGAACGGGCACTAACGTATACCGTTGGAATTTCGAAGATATGTGAGGGGCTGGCTCTGAAAATTGAATTCGTCATGACGGCGAAACTAAAGCTGCACTGACGGAAAATTTCACAGCTCTAACGGGCACTAACGCAGCACTAACCAATGGTGAAATAATATTATATTGTGACATGTGACCGTACACGTGTGACAACTTCACGGACGTAGTCAACCATACATAAATCACTCGATAACATGGCTCATAAGCAAACAGTTACAAAACTAGGGCAGTCCGCTGCTAGCGCACTCTGTCCGGAGCTTCCTTCATATATAAACTCTAGAGGAACCAATTCAAAAAAATGAAAAAATCAGTCACTGGCAGGATTCGATCACAGTTCCCTGGCATGGGAGTCAGCTGTGCTAACCCATGAGCTACAGTAGTCACGTTGTTAGAGAGCGTTATTTTGGCAATTTATAGTCATAGACCGAAACATCGCGGTCATGATATCACTGACCGTATTATTAATTCTAATAATAACTATATAAATAATAATTTATAATCTAATAACCTTTGAAGATACGCCATTTATATTTGAAGAATTTTGTCTTATATCAACATTGTCACTATTATATTTTTGAATGAGTTATCTGTATTATGTAGACTGAAAATCTGGGACCAAGATCAGCCTAATTGTTTCAATTGATTCCACATTTACTTCATGTCGAGAGGAGAGGAAACCGGGAGAGGCCTACGTGATTCAATTAACTAGGAAAATGCCATAAATGCGTTGTACTGTATGAGCGTGTAGGTATGATTTTGACACATTTCATTTTTTTCTTCAAAACGGCTAACCCGATTGATCTGAAAATTTCGAGAAATGTGTGAAATCATAAGTTTAAACACCTCGCAGGTTTTTTTTTTAAGCAGTCATTTTCAATTTCATCCGCTATATGACATGCTCATGGTTATTTTTGAATGAAATGAGGAAATTTTTTAGAAATTCACTTTTACTTGATGCTCTACAACAGTACACTGGGGCTGTTTGAGAAGATTTGCCCGGGCCGGAATATTTCCTCAGTCCGCCCCTTATGACATATGATGTTTTTTAATGGAAACAAAGTGAAGGTAGGCCCATGGATATATTTCAATAATTTTGAAGTAGGTAGTCTACACACTGGAGATTTTGGAATAATGCACTTATAGTTATATAGTCAACATCAATTTTAATTTCTACTTGGTTCCTGTAGACAATTTATATATTGTGTCCAATCATCAACAAAGATTGGCAATGTTTGTGCTATCATTTGTGGTCAAAATCACTAAAGGCTGGGTACCAAAATAACTATCTGAAAACATTTGTTATGCCAAGTTAGATCCATAATTACAATCCTAGAAATGCAAATAAATTGTATTCACAAGGTAAAATGAAAAGCAGTGGTCACAAGACACTCTTCTACAGTGGAATAAGATTATACAATAAACTTGAAGATAAAGTAAGACCGAGACACGTGGCCGAGTGGTAACACATTAAACCGTCATTCGGAAGACCGGGGTTTGATTCCCGCCATGGTCGACCATCCTGATAGGGATTTTTCGTGGTTTCCCTCTGTCGTACAGGTTGATACTGGGATGGTTCCTTAACAACAGGCCACGACCGACTCCTTTCCACCATCCAAAACACCTAATAAAATAACCTTTCATCTCATCATTCCATCATCTCATTCTTCATCCACCGACGCCAATAGATCGTAGCCATCAGTATAGTGCGTCGTTGAAACCCAATATGAAAAAAAAAGATGAAGTAAGAAATCTAGCATCTACGAATGCTTTTAGAAGAGAAGTCTTGATATTTGTGAAATGCGAGTTTCCTAAAGTAGTTCAACTCAATTTTTTTCACACACTGATTCATACTAGTTTGAAAAAATTTTCCATTTTCATCTGGATATATTCCATACACCTGGCCCAATGTCCTTGTGAGGTCTGGTCGTCTTGTGAATGTACATTCGGAGTTCACCAATATTTCACTAGATACAGTATTTTTAGGTTATCATATTAGGCCTACAAATTATGGCCGTGGGCCTACCACTGACAATTTGGCACTGTTTTTATTCAACACACATAACTGATGTCTGTCCAAATATAATTTTCTTTCTGCTAAATAGAGATAGCACTTCATAATCGCTTATTTATTGAACACTCCTGGTCTCATGTCAGCAATAGTTTTCATGTCACGATTTAGCGGATTCCCTTGTGAACTAGATGTAGATAAGAATGGCTACGGTACCGGTGGCATTGTTGAACTAATAAAATTAATAATTCTCGTAAAAAACAAATGCACAACTGCCAGCATTATAATTCTACTGGGCCGTGTATATAGCATTGTTGTCTTATGTAGTTCGATATAAAAGCGATGGTTGCGCTACAAGCAATCGCGACACTGGACTCAGATTCTGGCCCCGGAAATATTTCACTTTCAAGATCCAAGTTGGAGCACCTTCTTTATATTATGATGAAATAGGTTGGTATCACTTCACCGTGCTGCTGATATACACTGGTCTTATGGAAATAGTAACTAATGAGTGAAGGCCACAATAGAAACTTTAGGTAGGAGAAGAGCTAAACATAGAGGGCTGTTAACATAGGAATGTCCGGATATATATCACAGGAATGGTTTCTACTTGTACAGTAATGTGTTCCGGACTTTGAAAACTGAAAGACTTTTATCTGCGGCGAAAAACTATGGTCATAGACAGCGCAGTTCTGATGTAGAAGCTAATTGGTTTTAAATAATAAACATGGGGTGGTAAGATCGCCCTTGTGGTACCCTGTCCAAACGATCCTACATTTCATCAATAGCTTTGATTGGGGAGCAATGATTTTGTATCAAATTTTGATGGTATTAAAAAAAAAGTTCATATTCATTATTTATATTACGTACCGGTAATTCAACTCTGATGAAGCATACGGCACGCCCTAACTGTGATAAGCCATAACGTTCCTGTCTGCGTCACTTGGATGTCACTTGTAGCAAGGGCTAGCTTATTCATATTCAATTATTCAATTCATAGCAGATTCAAATACAAATATGATGAATATCACGATGTATACTTTGTAGTGTTTTTCATTGCTAGTATGTAGTCAGAGATGAGGGAGGCCTAGGAGTGATCTAGGTGGGAACGGTCTATCGTGGCACTTCAACCTTCACTCGACTCGGCAGACATCTCTTCCAAATGGAAAGAGACAACTTCATCGCTTGGCTGAAATCACACCATTTTATTGGAATAATTTGTACTTTGAGTCACAAAAGTTTTTATCCAAGAAATCGTATATCATCACAGTTGCCCAAGCTTGCTCAGTTGAACTCATGGTCACAAGGTAATAGGGTCAGTGGTAATTAATATGATAATGCCCTACATGTACCCACAAGTACGGGCGTAGGCTAGTTGATATACTCAATGTATTGTACTATTGAATAGTCGTGAATCGATTCAAGACTAAGTAGATTTGTTCACAATATTAAACCGGTACATATTTTAGTTGAAATGGGTGAGTTGGCCAATGTGTTCTAATTTTGCTGTACAGCTTAAATTATCATTTCAAGAGTCAAATTATATTACGTAGGTGCCTAGGCCAACTCGCATATATAAAAAAAATGTAAAATCGAAGCTTCAATTGTACGATATTATTGTACCAGATTCAATCATGAATATCTCCAAGGAAGATATTATGAGAAGGAATTTTGCTGTGGACCTAATAATCAGTTTGAGAAATACCGAATATTACTTAGGTTGATGCTTTTAGCCATGCAGATTACAATAACATCACATTTTATTGTAGGCCCTAGCTTTACTTTCTGTGTGGCACTGCCAAAGTTTTGTCTTCATTCAATGGTTTTCTACCATTAATTATTGTCAATTACTCGACATGTCTCTTTCTGTAGAATGGTAATACATGCCCGTGTTGAGCAAATGATAGGCCTAGTTATTATCGGATGCAGCAGAACTCAATTGGTTGAGATTTCTTCATCTTGACCGGATCTTTTAGGCCTTCTCTTTGCCACTTTTCGTTTTTTTTCAAACCATAAAACTGTCGAGTGGAAACAATTGATTGCTATGTTGAAAATATCTGTAAACGCCTAAGATCAGTCTTTTTAGAACATCCAGTCCCTATATGGAATAAATAAGCAAAATGTATTGGCCAATATTGCGCAGTTTATAACTTGCCCCAGATGTGGCCTATGCCATTGTGGTGCATTTAGCTAATGAATCACCATACTTAATGATAATTTGCTGGTAGTTTTGCATGTTGATGCACATAAGTAATAGATATAATGCAATTTGTGAATCCAGCTCTTTCCAACTGCAATAATCAACATTGGAATCAATTTCAATTGAATTGGCCAATCTGAATTTAAAATACGTTGTAAAAGCTAGTTGAGAGCCAGACTGCTATATTTACCAAGTGATAACTGGACAATCAGTTATCATCTACGAGAAAGATCAGAAACAACGCACCGAGACCCGTGGCCGAGTGGTAACACACTGAACCATCATTCGGGAGACCGGGGTTCGATTCCCGCCATGGTCGACCATCCTGAGAGGGGTTTTTCGTGGTTTCTCTCTGGCGTTCGGGTTGATACTGGGATGGTTCCTTAACAGGCCACGACCGACTCATTCCCACCAACCAAAACACCTGATGAAATAACCTTCCATCTCACCATCTCATTCATCATATCCACCAACGCCAATAGATCGTAGCCATCAGTATAATATGTCGTTACGACCCAATGTAAAAAATAAATAAATGCAATTATATAACTGTGTACTAATTATGCATTGAAATATGAGCCTAATACGTACAATTTGATTTGAAATTGCGAATCTCAGAAATGTACACGACAGCGCATGTCATGGCTAAATCAAGTTTGGATAGATAATATTTCAACATATAGGTCTATATACTACTTGCACGTAGTAGAGTGGAATATGTCGAGCTTCATTGAGATTTTTAGTTTTTATGATCACTAGAGAGGATGATGAAGAAATAAGATGATAATTACCTGAATAATAAATGCCGACGTAAATCTTCCCCTCGGAACTGGCTTGAATTTGACGGCATATACACGCTAGTTTCGGCAATTCATCGTAAAGGTAATGCCACTAGAGCTGCTTCCACCATGGTGAAAATGGTCCAATGTTAGAAGGATAGGAAATATGCCATGTTGTTTATCTTGTTATGGAATTAATAGTCATAGGCCCTATTCTGTTTATCCGAAGTGAAAAATCAAATTTTAAAAGATATGTCAGTAGCCTACGATGTAGGTAGGCCTATTGCTTGATCAAAATTGAACGCTGTCATCTTCAAAAGTTTCAAAATGGTCGAATAATTATCAGTGTATATACTTACAGTTCACCAATACTGACCGTAAATTATAGTAAGGAAACTCATTCTTACGATAAATCTAAAAAAAGATGGTATTGGACAGATGATTAACAAATTAATGGTAGCAATATCTTCAAAAACTAAGTCAAAGAAGCCTAGCCTATGAAGCATAATATGTAATCTCCAATACAACTTCAATTATGTCATATAATATTTGGCACTGATACTTTCCTTGAAGTTGGCTTGTAAAGAACTGTTTGTCAATGTTGACTGAATTGAAAAGAGGGTTGTTTTGTCACTCAAATAACTGATAAATCAGATTAAAACCAGAAGATGATATAAACACATCCGTTGTTTATAACATGTTACCAAGGTTACGAGAAAACCAAAAGTGGGTGCTACCCACATTTTTTCTGGTTTTTATTTAATTATAAAATATTTGGGCCACGTGGACAAAAGTTATCATCGTATGGCCATAGATTATAACTAATTACAACTTTTAAGCGCTTAAATTTCCAATTTACGTGGAAAAACAGCGATTCTATTAACGCGCAAGCAAAAGTCTACTCCACGGCAAAAAGTGGGCGTGGCCAAAGCAGTTTTCCTTTAATTCATTAATTAGAAAATATACAGGCTATGTGGACAAGTTTTATCACTACCTAGTCGAAGATTGTAAAAATTTGCATAATCCAAGCTCAATAATTTTCAATTTACGTAGAAATTCAGCGATTCTACGCGACGAATAGTTTTTTCGGTCCCTTTTGAATCAAACATATAAGTGTGTTTCCACAGTGTGGTGAACACGCTAAAAATGGACAAAGAAGACCCTCTCATATTTAATGAGCTACCTCTTCATTTGAGAAAATTAGATTAATTCTATATTGTTAAACGCGACTTGAAGAAATGGTATATTGACAATATTGTACTATGATTAATTGTTTGTTTGTTGATGTTCGATTACTCAAATACGATTCTCTTCGATTTCTCATAGATTGTCTTCTGTGACTAATTGAAAACAAGAAGTTTCTTAATTTTTCTCCAATTTCATCTTTTTAGCATGTGAAATTTGCAAAAATCATATATTTGAGAGGCCGCAGGCGCTCTACACGGACGCGTTGTTCGCTCGCTTCAGACTCTAGTTCAACATGCATCGTGTGTTAGGCGCAACCCGTAGACTAGCCCGCCGAACTCAGATTCACATAAACGCCGTTAATTCCCTGGCTCACACTCCTGATATATTTCACATCCTTTGTTTTTTTCCGGTATTAAAAAATATGTATCCAGGTTTTCGTGAATTAGAAATTTTTCCATTTTCCATTTGAAGAATTTGAAAAATCACACATTTTTGGTTCAAAATTCTGTATTTACTGTAACCTTCGTTTTCCCATTACTATAACAGAATGCAAAAATCTTGAGTCCTTATCATATAAACTTTTCTTTCCGCCATTTTAATGTTATATGGTGCCCTTACTTGGAATCTGAGTTCATCTGTTAGTATTTATTCTAATCATCTTGTTTTGTATTCATATGAGAATTTTGTTTTCCAATTTGTCCCGTTTGTGGTGAGTTATTAATCAATAGTAATAGTATTTTTGTTCAACCATTCTAATTATTGGAGTGCTAGACCTGTTTCCAGGTTCACTTCCATTTGGGAATGTTTTTCATTCGTTTCTAGCGTGTTCACCACACTGTGGAAACACACTTATATGTTTGTTTCAAAAGAGACCGAAAAAACCTCTTCGTCGCGTAGAATCGCTGAATTTCTACGTAAATTGAAAATTATTGAGCTTGGATTATGCAAATTTTTACAATCTTCGACTGCGTAGTGATAAAACCTGTCCACATGGCCTGTATATTTTCTAATTAATGAATTAAAGGAAAACTGCTTTGGCCACGCCCACTTTTTGTCGTGGCGTAGACTTTTGATGGCGCGTTACTAGAATCGCTGGTTTTCCACGTAAATTAGAAATTTAAGCGCTTAAAAGTTGTAATTAGTTATAATCTATGGCCATACGATAATAACTTTTGTCCACGTAGCCTAAATATTTCATAATTGAATTAAAACCGAAAAAAATGTGGGTAGCACCCACTTTTAGTTTTCTCGTAACCATGGTAACGTGTTATGAACAACGGATGTGTTCATATCATCTTCTGCTCTTAATCTGATTTATCAGTACTTTCGAGTGATAAAACAAGCCTTTTTTCATTCAGTCAGAATCGACAAGCAGTTCTATACAAGCCAACTTCAAGGAAAGTATCAACGCCAAATATTATATGACATAATTGAAGTTGTATTGGAGATTACATATGCTTCATAGGCTAGGCTTCCTTGACTTAGTTTTCGAAGATATTGCCACCATTAATTTGTTAATCATCTGTCCACTACCATCTTTTTTTAGATTTATCGTAAGAATTAGTTTCCTTACGTTAATTTACGGTCAGTATTGGCATTGATTTTGTAAGGTTGGTGAACCGTAAGTATTTACACTGATAATTATTCGACTATCTTAAACCTTTTGAAGATGACAGCGTTCAATTTTGATCGACCAATACCTACATCGTAGGCTATACTGACATATCTTCTGAAATTTAATTTTTTACTTTGGATAAACAGAATAGGGCCTATGACTATCAATTACGTAACAAGATGAGCAAAATGGCATATTTCCTATCCTTTAAACATTATACCATTTTCACCATGATGGAAGCAGCTCTAGTGGCATTACCTTTACGATGAATTGCCGAAACTACGTGTAAATGTCGTCAAATTCAAGCCAGTTCCGAGGGCAAGATTTACGTCAGCATTTATTATTCAGGTAAATATCATCTTATTTCTTTATTATCTTCTCTGGTGACCATAAGATCTAGGAAGCTCGACAAAGCTTGACATATTCCCCTCTACTATGTGCAAGTAGTATATAGGCTTAAATGTTGAAATATTATCTATCCAAACGTGTTTAGCCATGACATGCGTTGTCGTGTACATTTCTGAGATTCGCAATTTAGAATCAAATCGTACATATTAGGCTCATATTTCAATGTATAGAACATAGTTGTATAATTGCATTGCTTATTTTTTACATTGGGTCTTAACGACGCACTATATTGATGGCTACGATCTATTGGCGTCGGTGGATGATGAATGAGATGAAAGGTTATTTTATCAGGTGTTTTGGATGGTGGGAAGGAGTCAGTCATGGCCTAATGGGGAGTCACCCCAGTATCATACCTGAACGCCAGAAGGAAACCACGAAAAACTCCTCTCAGGATGATCGACCATGGCAGGAATCGAACCCCGGTCTCCCGAATGATGGTTTAGTGTGTTCACTCGGCCACGGGTCTCGATGCATTGCTTCTGATCTTTCTCGTAGATGATAACTGATTATCCAGTTATCAATTGGTAAATATAGCAGTCTGACTCTTAACTAGCTTTTACAATGTATTTAAAGTTCAGATTGACCAATTCAAATGAAATTGATTCCAACATTGCTTAATGCAGTTGGGAAGAGCTGGATTCACAAATTGCATTACATCTATTACTTGTATACATCAACATGCAAAACTACCAGCAAATTATCATAAAATATGATGATTCACGAGTTAACTGCACCACAATGGCGTAGGCCAGATCTGGGGCAAGTTATATAAACTGTGCAATATTGGCCGATAGATTTTGCTTATTTATTCCATGGACTGGATGTTCTGAAAAAGACTGATCCTAGGCGTTCACAGATATTTTCAACATAGCATTCAATGGTTTTCACTTCACAGTATTATGGTTGAAAAAAACGAAAAGTGGCAAAGGGAGAAGGCTTAGAAGATGAGAAAAACTGGAAGGCAAAATAGACCAGTCAAGTTGAAGAAATCTCAACCAATTGAGTTCTGCTGCATCCGATAATAACTAGGCCCAACATTTGCTCAACACTGGCATGGATTACCATTCTACAGAAAGAAACATGTCGAGTGATTGACAATAATTAATGGTAGGAAACCACAGAAAAATACAGGAGCCCAAGACAAAACTTTGGCAGTGCCACACAGAAAGCAATGCTAGAGCCTACAATAAAATGTGATATTACTGTAATCTGCATGGCAAACAGCATTACCCTAATATTCGGTATTTCTCAAACTGATTATTAGGTCCACAGCAAAATTCCTTCTCATAATATCTTCCTTGGGGATATTCATGATTGAATCTGGTACAAATATCGTGCAATTGAAGCTAAGATTTTACAATTTTTTTCAATATATGCTAGTTGGCCTAGGCACCTAAGTAATATAATTTGACTCTTGAAATAATAATTTGAGCTGTACAGCAATATTGAAACACATAGGCCAACTCACCCATTTTCACTAAAATATGTATCGGTTTAATATTGTGAACAAATCTACTTAGTCTTGAATCGATTCACAACTATTCAATAGTACAATACATTGAGAATATCAACTAGCCTACGCCTGTACTTGTGGGTACATGTACGGGCATTATCATATTAATTACCACTGACCCTATAACCTTGTGGCTATGAGTTTAGCCATTGAAATTCAATGGTTCAGCTTTGCAAGCTTGGACAACTGTGATGATATATATGATTTCTTGGATAAAAACTTTTGTGACTCCAAGTACAAATTTTTCCAATGAAATGGTGTGATTTCAGTCAAGCGATGAAGTTGTCTCGGTCCATTTGGAAGAGATGTCTGCCGAGTTGAGTGAAGGTTGAAGTGCCACGATAGACCGTTCCCACCTAGAATACTCCCAGGCCTCCCTCATCTCTTACTACATACCAGCAATGAAAAACTCTACGAAGTATACATCATGATGTTCATCATATTTGTTTTTGAATCTAGTGCTCTACTGGGCTAAATTGTTTGCTAGCCCTTGCTGCAAGTGACATCCAGGTGACGCAGACAGGAACATTATGGCTTATGACAGCTAGGGCGTGCCGTATGCTTTAACAAAGTTAAATTACCGGTGCGTAATATAAATTATTATTATGAACTTTTTTTTTCAATACCATCAAAATTTGATACAGAATCATTGCTCCCCAATCAAGGCTATGGATGAAAGGTAGGATCGTTTGGACGGGGTACCACAAGGGCGATCTTACCACCTCATGGCTATTATTCAAAACCAATTAGCTTCCACATCAGAACTGCGCTGTCTGTGACCATAATTTTTCACATTACTGTGAAAGTAAAAACCATTCCTGTGATATATATCCGTCCGTACATTTCTAGCATTGGTAATAAGAGTAAACAGAACACACGAATGTTGATATCTTCCACTTTGAACCAGGCCTATAAGTCTCTTGGGCAATGATCACTTTTTTCCATTGACAGCAATGTGAAGTTTATCATAATACAAAATAGAAAAAAATTTGAGATGGGTTTAAACAGTTTTAATTGGGCCTATCACTCTACTAATTGAAGGTCGTAGTCAATTGGTATAGGCCTACCTCATCCAAGCATTTGCTTCGAGAACTGTGGGATGCCACGAAAAGCCAAGTCAGGATGGTCTGAAATATGAATTGTCCTCATTTTTATATTGGTGAATATGATAGACCTAACCCTATCATGACTTCAATTACTCCTTGACTGCTCACCTTCAACTCGGGATGATCAGTTATTCAGATATAAATAATGTGGACTTGTTTCATAACTGAAGACTTTGTTTCGGAAGACGTTGCTCTGTCAAGTTGGCTATGCCCAATTCGAATTCCTGAAGAATAATCAATTGAGCTCGTTTTGAGCTGAGTTGTGCTGCCTTCTAATCGTTTTGAGCTCATCCCCTAATCGAGATATTTTAATTTATTGTGGGCGGAGCCAAGTTGACGGGTGGCTCCGCTCAACTCTTCGGATCAGAACCGGACAAAAACTGTCGTTTTGAGCTGAATTGAGCCGCATTCCTTCTGAGTTCATCTCCTGACCGAGATATTTTACCTTTTTGTGGGTGGAGCCAAGTTGACGTGTTAATCAGATGGGGGCTTAGGTCAACTCGTCAGATCGAAATCGGCCGAAGACCATCGTTTTGAGCTCGATTTGAGCTGAATTGTGCTGCCCTTCAATCTTTCTGAGCTCATCTCCTGATCGAAATATATACACTTTTTGTGGGCAGAGCCAAGTTGACGTGGTAATCATCTGTTTTGAGCTCATCTCCTAACCAAGATATTTTAGGTCCGTGAACCCGCCTCCCCCCTTCCTCTATCAGCACAAATTCTGAAAATTTGTCCGGAGTTTTTGCTATAGGCCTTCAGATTTCATGCCAAGACTTTCAGAATCTGTGCTGAGTGATTTTACGAGAAAATCGAATTTCAAAACATGAGGGGTCAAGTTCACGCAGCTCCTCCAATGTCAGGACAAATTCTGAAAATTCGCATATATTTTGTGGTAGGCCGTTAGATTTCATGGCAAAAGATTTAGAATTGGTGATGTGTGATTTTCCAGAGAAAGATTTTCAGAAACGATGGGTCACGTTAACGCTGTTCCCCAAGTTGGGCGAAGCCACCCGTCAACTTGGTTCTGCCCACAATAAGTTGAAATATCTCGGCTAGGGGATGAGCTCAAAACGATTAGTCGGTGGCACAATTCAGCTCAAAACGAGCTCAAAACGCTTGTTCAATAATTTGTCAGAAATTAAAATTGGGCGGAGCCAACTTGATGGAGCCGGAAGAAGTTATGTGCTACGGAAGAGACGATTCACGATATACAAGACTGTTGTTACCATCCCTGAATACTTTGCAATAGTTGGTTTATCTGACAAAATACCCTTAGTGAACGTTACTGACACTAAAAAAAAAAAACTACAGTAAACTTACGGTAAAACTTACAACAGAGCAGTTTACAGAACCAACAGCTTACCTTGAATAATTTACATCAGTCAGAGCCGGTTTTATGAACTCGTAGTTACAGAATCATTAGGTAGGCTCTAACTATTACTCAAGGTACAAAAACAACATACGTCACCAAGAGTGATATCAAGTTAATCCACTACTATCGGTTGAAACCGGGTCTTGGTAAAATATCATTACACCAATACCATAATGATTTATGAATTCTCTCATTGAAATAAAGCGTCAAGATTCATTATTGCCTATACTACCCAATAAACACTGATCAGTCCCAGGGAGTGAACGATCCACTCCCAAGTTACTGTACAAACACGTGCCAGGGATTTAATATTTTGATGCCAACGTCCCGGCAGGCATGGAACTGTTCCATCCCACGTTCCTGAACTGATCCTTCCTTGCCACCTCACAACCTATACCTATCCCAGTTTGTGATGGATCAGTCACCTAACGACAATGTAACTTAGCGTTATCATCCCACTCGGGATGGAACCGTCACCTCTAGGCAATGTAACGTGCCGTTATCATCCCAGTCGGGATGGAACCGTCACCTTTAGGCAATGTAACGTGCCGTTATCATCCCACTCGGGATGGATCTGTCACCTTTAGGCAATGTAACGTACCGTTACTATCCCACTCGAGATGGATCTGTCACCTTTAGGCAATGTAACGTGCCGTTATCATCCCACTCGGGATGGAACTGTCACCTTTCGGCAAAGTAACGTGCCGTTATCATCCCACTCGTGATGGAACCGTCAACTTTAGGCAATGCAACGTGCTGTTTTTATCCTATTCATGATGGATCTGTCACCTAGCGGCAATGTAATGTGCTGTTAGGTGGTTACCTCCTCTCCATGCATTGGAAGCGACAAAAAAGAGGAGACAGAAAGAAACAAAATGTGAAAAGAGAAGGAAGGAAATAAATATCGTATTAAGGTACGTTCATAGAGCCACGGCAACACGAATTTGCCGTGCCGTCAAAATGAATGAGCCAATCACAGACTTGTCGGGCTTGTCGTTCACTGTGACCTAGAAAGTTGGTTCAAGTTGAACATTTTGACGGACGACAGACATGCCGTGATGACGTAGACGATATCACGTCCACTTTTATACTCAAACTGTTTGTTTTTCTTACGGACTATCGACTGTCAAGCTCGATCACTGTCCACGTTGCCATGGTTATCGCATCGATTCGATATATAATTGCCCTGAGTTCACGATATAACCGATCGTTTTGCCGTGGTAGTATGAATGGTAGATATCATTTGGCGTCCTACGGCATCCGACAAGATTGTCGGCCGGCAAAAATGACGTGGCTCTATGAACGTACCTTAAGGCAATCTGATGCCAAGATTTCATATTTTACATAATTGCATTGAAAATGAACTCTACGTACTGTTTCGAAATGTCAGATGTAGAAGGCCTATGTAGTTTGGATATTACGATTTTTCAAAATGACAATGACTATCCAACAAAGGTTGTTTTTTGGGGTGGGCGAAAAGCGTGGCTGCTCGGTGGCCAAATTTGAGGGGCGCTATTGACATATGTGACTTTATATCAGTAATCGTACAGACATTCTTTACATTGAATTTCATTCTATTCACATCACTGGATAGAATGAATGTTCTTATTACAATATTCTTGTCATTGAAAGGTGGATTAATTCAGCGTTATTTGCTTGGAACAATCATTTGGCAAAATCAGTCTTGTTATCACAGTGAAGAATCCATGTAGGATTATTCCAGAAAGGTTCCTGAAACCGGTAGAATCATATTGAGAAAAGGAAAACTTAAAAAAGGTCCCTATGGGGCATGACTCCCCCCTCCCTTTGCATTCACCTTCAATATTCACGCTTAGTTTTGGAGGCGCACAATTGAGTGCCTTCCCAGTGCGCTAAAATGACACAAAACGACCTTGCAGCTACAAATATTGGTTCAGGCACCATTATTAATTTTATAAGTAAAATAATTTCGGTATCTAAACCTCTTCTGAAAAACGCTAAACCGTATAAAAAATGGGTGTAATTTCAAAAAATTATCTACGGGGTCAGAAGGGGGCCTTTTCCCCTGGCGGGTCGCCGAATTTGCGATAATAGGCCAATGCACAACTGTTCTTATATGGCATTTTCTTTTTCAAATGGAAATCCCCCCCCCCCCTCCATGAATATGACCTGGACCCGCACCTGATTCATGATGGATCTGTCAAGTTTCAGAAATGAGTAGGCCTCATAAAAATAAAAAATACCCCAAGAATCATTTTATGGTATAATGATCACAAGGTAATGATATGAAGAAATAAGTATTAATCTGGAAATGTTTCACTCTTTAGGCCTGAATCATCAAAGTAATTTGAAAAATAGTAGGCCTACTTATTTGGTTTTCATCATTATTTATCTATTTCACACTCACAAATGTCATTGAGGGTCATGGGCGTGCGCACAGGGGCGGCCGAGAAGGCCCAGGCAGTGTCTAATGTGTCACCAAAGGTAACACATTAGACACGGCCTGGCCTGTTGAACTTTTTCTATACTTTTCACTTCCACAATGTTTAAACTACGGAACATTGAAAATAAATAAATACAAATATTACTGAATCATACAGATTAATTCTAACTAGGCAAACGCGTTATGTGTTTCCGCGTTGATGGATGAGCTGGAACATATCAACTTATCTTTGGATTGGTCATTATATATATATATATATATATATATATATATATATATATATATATATATATATATATATATATACACCTTGAGATCCAAACCATTACATCACTGCCATCTTATTTTCCATCAATAATTTATATATATATATATATAAATATATATATATATATATATATATATATATATATATATATATATATATATATATATATATATATACACCTTGAGATCCAAACCATTACATCACTGCCATCTTATTTTCCATTATCAATTTATTGGATGAGCGTAGCGAAGACTCAATTACACTGTACTTGAAAAATCGAAGGTGTTTTTTTTTTTTTTTTTTTTTTGTTTTTTTGTTCGCGCTCTACAGGTCAAACAGAAATACAGATCATGATGAAACTTGACACACACATGGACCCCTATCTGACTTAATGCTGTATAGTTTTGAGGCAAAATCGGTTTAACAATTCTTGAGATAAATCATTTTGAAGTTTTCAAAAAACCCATATGAATAAGCCAGGCGGAAAAAATGACAAAGTGAATATTCTCCAAAATTTTTTCAAATTCTCACAGAACTCGAACAACATAATAATACACATTATTCCGAACTTTTACTCAAATCGGATCAGCCGTTTTGATGTAAAAAAATATATAATGTTATTTGTGTCAATTATTAAGCTATTAAGATACCTATTAAATCAAAGCAACAAGTGTCACCACTTGACTGTAAACGATTAGAACAAAGCCTTCTTTATTATCATATAAACTAGGCAAACGCGTTATGTGTTTCCGCGTTGATGGATGAGCTGGAACATATCAACTTATCTTTGGATTGGTTATTATATATATATACACCTTGAGATCCAAACCATTACATCACTGCCATCTTATTTTCCATTAATAATTTATATAATAATGAAGAAGGCTTTGTTTTAATCGTTTACAATCAAGTGGTGACACTTGTTGCTTTGATTTAATAGGTATCTTAATAGCTTTGAATAATTGACACAAATAACATTATATAATTTTTTACATCGAAACAGCTGATCCGATTTGAGTAAAAGTTCGGAATAATGTGTATCATTATCAGATTGAAATTCTCTGAAAATTTTAATCCTCTCAGATGAAATATTTCTCACGAATGTTTTCCTCTGGCTTATTCTAATGGGATTTTTGAAAACTTTGGAATGAGTTATCTCAGAAGTTGTTCAACCGATCGTACCTCAAAACTATACAGCATCAAGTCAGATAGGGGTTCATGTGTGTGCCAAGTTTCAACTGATTTTGAATTTTTGTCTGACCTGTGGAGCGCGAACAAAAAAAAAAAAAAAAAAAAAACAGGCACTTTTTTTTCGGTATAGTGTAATTGAGTCTTCGCTTCGCTCATCCAATTATTGAAGGAAAATAAGATGGCAGTGATGTAATGGTTTGGATCTCAAGGTGTATATATATATAATAACCAATCCAAAAATAAGTTGATATGTTCGAGCTCATCCATCAACGCGGAAACACATAACGCGTTTGCCTAGTATGATAATAAAGAAGGCTTTGATTTAATCGTTCACAATCAAGTGGTGACACTTGTTGCTTTGATTTAATAGGTATCTTAATAGCTTCGAATAATTAACACAAATAACATTATATATTTTTTTACATCGAAACGGCTTATCCGATTTGAGTGAAAGTTCGGAATAATCATTATCAGATTAAAAATCTCTGAGAATTTGAATCCTCTCAGATGAAATATTTTTCACGAATGTTTTCCTCTAGGTTATTCTAATGGGATTTTTGAAAACTTTGGAATGGGTTTTCTCAGAAGTGGTCGAACCGATCGCGCCTCAAAACTATACAGCATCAAGTCAGATAGGGGTTCATGTGTGTGCCAAGTTTCATCATGATCTGAATTTCTGTTTGACCTGTAGAGCGCGAACAAAAAAAAAAAAAAAAAAAAAAAACACATTCGATTTTTCAAGTACAGTGTAATTGAGTCTTCGTTACGCTCATCCAATTAGCTCCGAAATTCATGCGTTTCACTAGTTTCAGCCCAAAATCACATTTCATTTGAATGACTTATCAATCAAGAAGCCACTGGTCGCCGTGATGTTTCTTTCAATATAATGGACAAATTATTAACATTCAATACTGAAAATATGAAATTTGTCATGTGATATTTACACTAACTAGGCAAACGCGTTATGAGTTTCCGCGTTGATGGATGAGCTGGAACATATCAACTTATCTTTGGATTGGTTATTATATATATATATACACCTTGAGATCCAAACCATTACATCACTGCCATCTTATTTTTCATTAATAATTTATATGATAATAAAGAAGGCTTTGGTTTAATCGTTTACGATCAAGTGGTGACACTTGTTGCTTTGATTTAATAGGTATCTTAATAGCTTTGAATAATTAACACAAATAACATTATATATTTTTTTACATCGAAACGGCTGATCCGATTCAAGTGAGAGTTTGGAATAATGTGTATCATTATCAGATTCAAATTCCCTGAGAATTTTAATCCTCTCAGATGAAATATTTTTCACGAATGTTTTCCTCTGGGTTATTCTAATGAGATTTTTGAAAACTTTGGAATGAGTTTTCTCAGAAGTGGTTCAACCGATCACGCCTCAAAACTATACAGCATCAAGTCAGATAGGGGTTCATGTGTGTGCCAAGTTTCAACTGATTTTGAATTTTCGTCTGACCTGTGGAGCGCGAACAAAAAAAAAAAAAAAAAAAAACAGGCACTTTTTTTTCGGTATAGTGTAATTGAGTCTTCGCTTCGCTCATCCAATGAATCAGTTTGAGTCTTCACTCATAGTGAATGTAATACAGAATCATTCAATTTTATTTTTCTTTGAAAATTGAAATCTACTCGTTTGAACCAGTTTTACTATACTTCACATTTCGTTAGAATGTGGGAGCCGCCCGATGTCGTCATATCACTTCAATTGCAGGTAAATATATCGGCAAAGAATTTATCAAGATTCAATACGTCTACTGCCTTACAGCTGATAGTTTTTAATAATAATCAGCCCAGTAGATCTTGCATTATTTTGAGATATTATTGATTACAACAATTTAGAAAATTCCCGTAACAATACCACGGTGAAAATAAAATCGAAGTTTCTTTTAAAATAAGTATTATTACTATTTCTCATTATTACATATTAATTTATTACATTATAAATAGGTAGGCCTATATCGTGATGAAAATGTTTATTCTATGTAAAATAACAGAACTTGCTAAATAAATAACAACTGTTACTCATACCCTTAAATGTTTTTTCATCAATTAGAGTACTTCTTGGTCCCTCGAGTCTCTTTTCTTTCTACTCCAAGACCCAAAATGTTCCCAAATATCAAAGTGCTTATGAATTTCAAGTTAGCTTTGAAAGAAATAATCTGTGTTTACTCTTATGTATAATTATCCCAGTGTACAACAGCTTCTATTGTAAACGAAAAAAAACGCGATTTTCAAACAATTTCCCTGCGGGGCACAGTGGAGAGCCCTCACCCACACCCCCCATTGTGGTATGGATACATTGCATTCACAGATCGGGTGCCGTACCTAATACAAGCTCCTGCGCACGCCTATGTTGAGGGTGGCATGAAATGCAATGGTTAAACTGTGCGACTTATGCAGTGGGTACAAACCAACAAACAAAAACCACACAGATAAAACTCCATTAGTATGGGATGGAAGTCTTTGCTATCACTCATCCAATCACAGTAAACAAACATTTATCACAGTACAATAATATGTTCCAGTAATTACCTTAACTCAAAATGTGCTACCTACCTGTGTGGTGTTTGGACATGTATTGATAAACATTCAAATTGATCATAATAGTTGATTGATTAATAACGTTTCATTGATTTACTGGTTGATGCAGATGAATTACCGGTAGCATTGAGTATACACTATATACTCAATGACGGTGGTGATCCAATTTCTGATAGTCGATTATTGCCTTTAATCAAGTAGGTATTCATCTGTGAAGTAGGTATTGAGGTGGGCCTATAATATCCTAATAAGTTATTGAGTAGACACAATAGTAAATTCAGTCTTTTTATTGTTTGCTTCTTTCAAAGCGATGTAAAATTATATAAATATAAAATTATATGAATATAAAATTATATAATGCATTCTTAATGAATGGATATTGTCAGGATAATAACAGCCCTCACAACTAAATGCATTGGTTCAAAATAGTTGCAATTTTTCAACTTTTTCTAGATTACCTAATCATAGTCCCTAAAGGTCACGACTGTTGGCAGGAATATTTTTGGCTTCAAGCACCTGAATAACTGTCTACTGTATTGGAACGACATATTTCTGCCTTCAAGTAGGCCTACGGTTGCAGTCACATAATGTGGTCGATCAAACTTCATTAAATCCATCTTGAAGAAATTGTACTGATAATACACACACTCAAACTAGAAAACAATGTGCATACACACTCCACGCATAGTCTGTGAGAAAATTGAGAGTTATAGGCCTAAATGCGTGTAGGTTCTAGTATTTAAATTTAAATTTTGGAATGAAACATTTTGTCTGTAAGTATGTAAGTGTCATGGATCTGGTATGTACAGCATGCAAATTTTGAAGCCATGTGTTAATCTCAATACATTGGTAATAGTTTATCATGCACTTATAGAATCCGTATTGAGATATGGTATTCTCTCATGGGGTTGTACAACCGATAATTATTCGAATAAGATTGAAAATATACGAAAGAGAATATTCAAAATCATCGAATCGGTAAATAGATATGAAAAATTAAACAATGAGCTATTCACCTCTGAGAATCTTCACTTCTTCATATTTTCACTCACGAACTATTTTGATACCAATTATAAGAATACAGCACATCATCAACACGTGACAAGACAGAGAGAAAATTCTGTAGAAACTTCATTTCATTATTCTTATGGTAGACAAGAGAAGCAATTCCTGATTCCAAAATTATTCAATGAAATCCCGGCTGAATTAAGAAATGTATCAAAAATATCACAAGTGAACATCGACCTGAAGCAATGGATATCTAAAAATGTGCAAATACTTGACCAGCGATCGAAAATAGTCACACTAATGATGCATACCCAATATATTTAATGCTTCATTCCCTTAGGTCCGGTGTTACCAAATCCAGTTAGCAGTTATCTGAGAGTTGGTGAAAACAAATATCACAGGTAACCATGGTGATAACAACTTTTATCTGCCAGTTGGAGCTACTCTGACGTTGGTAATACCGGACCTTAGTCATGTTTTAGCCTTTTTACTTTTTCAATTGCATTGTTCAAAGGGAAACATATATATTTATACATTCAACTGTTTTCATTCTCATACTGCGTAGCTTTCCGGATGTTCATTTCAATGACCATATATGTAATATGTTATCAGTGTGTAGACCCACAGACAAGTCAAATACAAAATTATGTGACTTCGTGGGTCTACGTTATTATCATAATGTACTAATATAATATGTGAATAAAACGCCTTGGAAGAAAATATATTCACTGCTCTCTAGATTTGATATTTGCAAAACAATGAAGTATTCTTTATATGCGTCAGTGTGTAGAATACCAGAGTCGATAAAGTAGCAAAGGTAGAACTACTTTACCGACTTGTATATCTTATTCAGATATCTCGCTCATCTTACAACGCATATGTTGCGTTTGCCCAGCATAAATGAAATAACGTGCATGTGGAAACATCGTGAAATTGAGGGTAATTTTTCTTCATCAATCAATTATAGCGTAGACAATATAGGATGGCAAGGAGCAAGTGTCAATACCTTTGCTGACACTCTGTTTGAGAATAAACCCAGGCCCACGTATGAATAATATTATTGCTATGTTGTGGACCATTTCATCAAGGTCATAGTTTTGCTCTTCATTGAATGACTGCGTTATACTGAAATATTGTTTCATCGTGAGAACCAACTAGAACTCAGAAAAAGTCATATTCCACCAACTTTTTCGCCCACCCAACTTCATTCCACTTTGACTGACATCGAACGACAGCTTCACAACGCATGTACGCATGTACATACAGTTTTACTAAAAGTTGAACCGGCACAACAGAACTTTATTTATAGTTCCATTCATTCAGCCATGAAATACAGCCACTGGTATAGATATATTATAATCCCGCACCATTTTGAAATCCCATCTATTATGAAGTTGGTAGCACTTCTATTTAATTTGTGTGGATTAATTAATATCAAGGCGGAAGTGTTGGGAGTAATTTTGAGAAATCTGGGTTCAGGTTATTCATAAGTGAGCATACATCGCAAGCGGCGATTGAAAAGTTATACATCGAAATAATGACAATTTCGGCACGACATCGATTGAGTTTAGTCTCCTTCTCATTATTAATTCTGATTCAGAAATGTAATATGTCATTGAAACCCCAAAATCAATGGTGACGATCTTCTACAATTAATGCTATCTTCTGCTTGCAGTATATTTTCTTTGCGCTGATCAGAAACTATTCACATGTTTGGTTCTCGCTTCAGACGAATCTGATTGTGCTTCGAATCAATCTCATTGAAAATACATACATTCAGTATTATTATTTTGATGTATTTTTCAGAAAAATGTATCTTCCCAATTGAAGAAAGAGAATGAGAAAAATATATAAATGCAATATTATCACTCCGTATACAGTGTTTGTATGCTTATACCGTCGCTTTCTACAATCGAATTCCGATAAAGCTCATCAGGATATCTCAAATATACTCAAAATGGGGTATAGATAAAGATGGTATACTGGCAAGCTACGCCTATCACTTGTGGTCAGTAATCTTCTCAGTGGGGTGTATGATACATTATAATCTAATCAACGTGAGAAGCGATTGGGTGTAGGAGGGGTTGGTTTGATACGGAAGATAAAAGTTCCCCGCGTAGTGTACATGGTTATCATAGAATGGAGACATTGACCTAATTCAAATTCAACTTCATATCAAGAGGGTTCCACCCATCATGCAATGCATATTTTGAAGGCTGGAATAATCAAGTCTGGTTAAATTTCACCACAGGAATGTACATGACCTATAAAGTAAGACTGATACATTCGAATGGGCAACAGAATGAATATTTTTCTCCGAATTCAAGTGGTGATCAGCAACTGAAAGTCGATGCATTCATCTTTCCTCAATTGTCAGTGGGAACTAATTGCTCAAAGCCTCACCAGAGTAATATACCTGATATGGACATGGACATGACTCGATTAAGCATGGAATCGCAAACTAATGTCATGATTAATCTTACGACAAGGGCTTCTGCTTAATCGTATGGGATGTGACATTTGTTATCAGTGCATCTCAGAAGCACAGCTAATCACGCTAGCTGTGTCAGAAGCACAGATTTCCCCATAGAATCCACAGGTTTTTAAATTATCTGGGTATTTTCAAAATTACAATGCCATTTTGATTCCTGGTTGTTGATATTCCAGAAATATTTCTGCAGCCCTAATACTGAAACCGTTGTAAATATATAAAATGTTCGATCCAGATTCAAAATTCGAGCGTTTTGCCCATGTTCATGCATTGAATGAGATGTTCTCATTTTTGCTTCATTTGATTTCAAAGTATCATTCACAATGCAGTTTGCGTAAATTGCGAGTTCGGGATTCTCACAATCTTCGATCATGATCACGAGCTATTCCAAAATCAGAATATTTCTTACAATATTCTGATGACCAAATGTTCCAAAGTGTAGAAAATGTAATATTTCAATATACATCCAATGAGCGAAGTAATGTGGAATATGAAATGTGTTACTTTTGTCTCAATACTGGGTCGAGTCCAACAGTTGGCTCGTCGAGAATCAACAGCTACGGGGTTTGAACCAAGGACGCAGCTAACGAGACTCGACGTTGTTCTCCTCCGCTAGAATTGAAACTTCCATTAATTATAACAATTCGAATTGTCCGAACATTTTGATCAAATATGTTCCGGAGTGCCACCAATCTGGATCATCATGACCAATCAGCTCACTATAGAGTGGACTCATATTCATTTCATTCTACCAGCAGACACCCGACCAAATGTTATAGTTTCCTATTGACATATGGCAGTCTTTTCCAGAAGTATACTCGAAGCGTGACCACATCTTGCCGATCTGCTAATTGCTGCTAGGACATAGTTATCCAGAGATGTTATCATTAAAAAGAAGTACTGATTTTCCGGAATCAAGGTGCATACACCTAGACGCAGTTTTGTCATCTGGCAACTGGCCTCTTTCCTTCTACCTCTTCTACAACCATTAACCTGTCCCCAGGATGTGTTCATGCCGAAAAGTATGTGTGGAAAAGAGATGAAGAATCTGAGAAAGAGCGAGAGAGAGAGGGAGAGAAAGAGAGAGAGAGAGAGAGAGAGAGAGAGAGAAATAAAAGATAGAGCTTCTCAATTATCAGGCAATTGATCTCTCCCATCTCCCCTGAACACAATCACTCACAAAGACCACAAAGCTGAATCCCGATTTGTCCATATTGACTTGTTTGATATGCATGTCATCTTGATTAGGAACAATGACTCTTATGCGATACATTTTTTATATGAGCTCACATGAGGATCGAATATCCACCGTTTCCATGATGACTATCGGAGCCCACCCCCATCCCCCCGAACGCCCCTTCTCTCTCCCTCAGCCCCCGGAACGACGACGCTCCTTATTTCGCGAAAATATTTTCGCCCATGTTCCACGGCGTGATATTGTATTGTCACCGGACAATGATGAATGCAATGATGAAAGTATGAGATGAACTTCTTTTCTTTCCTGGTGTTGTTGGACAGTGGGAGGAAACGGATGAGACGTTCTTCCAGAAATCGCGAAAACTCCATGTCGAGAGCGACGTGCTAGTTTAGTGCGTTAGTGATTGGCTCTCATATCAGTTGTGAAGAAAGAAGAACAAATGTATACGAATAGAAGTGTAATAATGTGATGATGTCACCTGAGGTGCTTCACCAATAAATGCCGGTCCGGGAGTTCCAGGAGTTTCGACAGGAATACGTAACGCTCTGCTATTTGTGACGGTGACATTCCGAACAGCAACCCAAAGTAGTAGATCACGTTCCCAACATTCATCGTTTCCATTAGTGCCAATTCCTGTAACATTAAAAACATGTTGAATACGTTCATGTCGACAATTCTCCGTCAGTTCTCCACTACGATGTCATTCCAGTCGTCCGTCATGGTTTCGGACCGAGATTCTCTTTGGGCCAATCACATTTCAGAATGCAACCGAAATGAGATGGAATCGACGTCTCTTGTCCCGAAACAGGGACGCCAAAAAGCGTAAACAAGGATAATTCATACGTGGCTGTGTGACATGGGCTCGAGGCTACTTTTGAATATCCTCATTTCTTATTCAACTCCTCATTGGAGTTTGGTTATCATCATGCTATTTTCTCTCTGTAGTTGCTGGACATTGGAATTGCATTGGTGATGAAAAGGAGCCATCCACTCCAAATTTAACTGGGTTATCTGTATTCCCTCTACATTGCCGAGGCCCTGTATCTTTTCCCGCAAAATAACTCGTATAGTATCTCATTCTGCCCCCACCATAGCACATGCGAAGTTTACCAATTTCCTATTCTTTGTTGCATTGAGTACTCATCTCTCTTCACCAATGCGTATCAATACGTTTCTATTAAGCAATCTTTCTTCACAGGAAATCAAAAGCATCCTCTCATAACACCACCTTTCTGGGCCGATATACTATTTGTTGTCATCCGGGTGAAAATCCAAGCTCTCAAATATGATCGAGTATTTTGTTTTCGCCATGATATTTCCTGGATCATTCTCATCACTAATCAAATTGAGGTTATCAAGTAGGTTCTGTGGACTCTCTATGTATAATCTCCCAGGAGGACAGTATCATCAATGTGTGGAATATTCTCCAATCGGTAATTTTATCTAGTACATCCAAGTTGATTCACAATACATATGTTCGAGAGAATAGGTGGATGTGAACATCTTTGCCAGTTAGCCTGTCAGTCTTATTTACGTTGTCACTCCTTCACTAACTTCAAATACAGCTTTTTGTGCCAATAGAGATCACCAATCATTCTTATGTATTCAGAATCCAGGCAGATTTGACACGAGATCTCCATTCACTTCATGTGCTCGTCTTGATATATCGAAGAGAACCCAACTGGGCTAGGCTTTTGCATATGAAATACACAGATTATTCTTAATCATTCTCACCTGTGGCATGTACCCGAAACGTGGTCCCGGTACCCCGCTCCTCTCTGTCCCCGGAACGCCCCAAACACCCTCACTTCTCCACTGTCGACTGCGAGGCGTCCGACGATGCAACTCAGTAGCGTGGTTTTGCCGCAACCGCTTGCACCGAGCAGACCGTAACTGCGGATAGGAATGGAATATTTTGCATTCATCACTTGATATTTGTATGAAACACACTCTCATGAAAACAGAAGCATCACAGATGAATTTCAAATAACTTGCAACTGAAATGATGAAAATTGATTCCGAGCATTCACCCCTCCTTCGAAAATAAATATGATAGGCCTATAAATATATTGAACACTCACATTGAACCTCTGGAAACATTCATATTTGAATGATCCAAAATTATCGACGCATCTTTCCCTTTGCCCAAAAACGAACACGCATTTTTCACAACCACCGCATTTTTTGCCAGCGTCATTGTCAACGGGGGTCTAAAATGTTGTCACTTCTTATCTCCTCGAGAATAGTCTAGATCGTTATAAACGATTCCAAATCAACAATACTGGTTACATTCACAAACATTCGTTTTCAGGCAGCCATTTTCAGAAGACTGGAACGAATTGATACTTGTATAGTTATTCGAATATAGTTTCATACGAATTTCGTCGAAGAGAAATACACTCACTCGATAACAGAACTCGTGGAAGAATAAGGCTGTATTGAAATGTGTGTCAAATTGTTATAATGCCCCGATAATGGTGACCGATTGTATATATTGTTCGAATTTCAACAATATCTGTTGTGTTACGACTTGACTATAGAGTTATCTCCCCTATGAAAAAGCTTTGCCCGAGGTCCATGAACTATTCACCTTGGGCGTGCTCAATACATTGCAATAAGTACTGCTCATTATAAAAAAATAACTTTTCGTGTTTTTGATGGCACTTTTTTCGCGAAAATATGTTTGGAAGATGGGGTTCATGAATAGGCCTACACTTGTCCTTGCTATTTCATTTTCTGCGTTGGCATTCCACTATATCCAATTTTTCGGTGGAAACAAACACAAATATGAGTCTCAAACATGATGTCCGTTTGAATAGTCTAAAATACTAACAGGCGGATGGTAGATGTTATTCTTCTTCAATCAATTCATGCTCAGTATAGCTCACCTTTCTAAGGACAATAAAGCTAATAGAATACACAATCACTTGCCTCTTGACGAGGTAGACTTTCATTTCGCCCCGCAGGGAAATATTTGATATTTTTAGAGAAGTTGGTGTAAAATAATCAGTGTCGTCTCTCTTCTCTCCTCATTGTGAATAGGTACGGCCTGGGTCGAGTCTGCATACCCCGTACGCACGTCCATGCTCGTCGCAAACGTTTCAATTGGCATTGGGGATGGTTTATGTTTCAGTTGGGGATAGGGAACTAGGGTGGTGATGAGATTAACTTTTTACCGGCACAGTAGCTGAGTGGTTAGCTCACTTGCTTCGTGTGATCCGGGAGGTGAAGGAACATATCGGACCCGGTTCGATCCCCGCCACCGTCCATCTTTACAGGGGTTTTTCGTGGTTTCCCTCTGTAGTCTAGGCTAATGCCAGGATGGTTCCCACAGTATAGGCCACGACCGCTTCCTTCCCACTATCCTTCCCACTACCCATAAAAACCTTCATCTCATCATCCCATCATCTCATTAATCATTCATCCGACGCCAATAGATCTTAGTAATCATTACAGTGCGTCGTTAAAACCCAATATATGAAAAAAAAGAGATGAACTTGGATTGTAGCTTGAATTATAGCAATCGAGAAGATGTATGTGCAATACAGTTCTTGATTGATCGACTGATTATTGTTTGTTCCAACAGCTAGGTTATACGGAGGTACGAATGAGCAGGTGATTATGAGACTATAGTGTGATAATAAGTGAAAGTACATTCACAAAAACCCATGCCTCATGTGGTACACGAACCCACGCCTAACGGTGACTTCAGTTTCTGAAGCGGTGCCTAAGCTGACCGAGCTACCGAGAGTGGCAACAGCGATTTTCAGCTGCGCAACCAGCTATATAGTATATATATATATATATATATATATATATATATATATATATATATATATATATATATATATATATATATATATTTATATATATAGATAGATAGATAGATATATAGATATGATATATATATATATATATATATATATATATATATATATATATATATATATATATATATATATATATATGTATATATATATATATATATATATATATATATATATATATATATATATATATGTATATATATATATCTATATATACATATATAAATATATATATATATATATATATATATATATATATATATATATATATATATTTATATATATATATATATATATATATATATATATATATATATATATATATATATATATATATATATATATATATATATATATATATATATATATATATATATATGGATGGAGAGAGAGAGAGAGAGAGAGACTCTACTGAGAATAAAATAATATTCTTTTACCACGGTTCTAATAATCACACCATTTAATTATCCATTGCACAACGCGTGTAGTGGTTGTTTCCGATCCCTTCGACCTCTCAATGCAATGAATCAGGTGAACAAAATGAGAAGGGTTCTCATTTTTCTGCCCAACAATTCTTCTCCTCGCACTGAGATGTTTTGATGTTTTGTTTTGGGATGTGTGATCATTCACCTGATTCTGATTCTGGGGCTTTAATTTTCGGGGGTTCCTATTTTTTGGGGCTTAAGATTTTTGAGGGTCTTTTCTTCTATAATTTGCACATTCTCACTATTTTTAGTGTTGATTATTCCCTCACGATAATTCTCAAACAATCAAATCTTCTTTTAAGGATGTCAGATGCTAATGTCGTCTTTTCCATACTGTGTTTCTTGATATAGATTTTTTTTTTCATAGGTTTTTTTAATTTTTCATAGGTTTTTTTTTTTTTTTTCATACTGTGAATTTCAAGTTCGAAACCTTCATCCAATTATTCTTTCGATCCGAATACAGCTCTCATTATACTCATACCAATTAACCATCTATATATCATCTCCTGAACATAGTTATCATTCTTCTTCTTTGTAATTTGATCAATCTAAAAACATTCATATTCTACCAGTGATTGCCAACTATCTATATAGTATTTCCGAATCGTGGATCTATCAATATGTTTTGATTTCTATTATTTGTCTGCAAATGATGATCATATATTATGAGCTCGGTATTTCTCACAGAGCAGAGTTTTATTCATAGAGTTGATACACATAAGTTTCTGAAGTTGTTATTCATGATGTAATAAAACAGAGGATTCATTGAGAGAGGATAGCGGAAACATATGTTCCTCATTAGAATACGTTTTTCTGAACAATATTAATTTATTGTTACATGTTATATTTACAGTTCCCATTATATACATTCTCAATTTCAATACATATATTTTAATACCAATACAAAAGGACCAAGATTTCAGTTTACAATTAATATATTTCTATTCATCCAATAAATAAATTATATACGTTTGAAGTAGATACTCATTTACTCTATCATTCTGGAAATTTTGAAATGCCCATGAGCTAAAGTGTCTATTCCGTTCATCAAAATATAACGTTTGTCATCAAAACAAGATAGTCTTGTTTTTCTTCGTTTAATAGTGAACAGCTGGTGGTCAAAAGTCCTTATCGAGTACATATCAGATGACTGGAACTGTTTTTTAAAAAGACAATTTCTATAGTCATTATGCCTTACATATTTCTTGAGGGTAGATTTGACTATACCTTTACCTACTTTCTTATTAGTTCCTGTATTCTCTAAGATTGAATACATTTTGGCGCGCAACCCAACAAATTCTTTAATAGGGGTACTATTCATCTCATCTTTCATTTTACCCAAAACTTTCTTATTTTTTTCACTGAAAAGTTGATGCTGCTCAGGGAAATTAGATGTATCAAACAAATCCTCACCAACTTCCATATCCAAGTACAAATCTTCAGTCTGAATTTCGTAGCATAAGCTATCAGTATCCGTGAATAATAATTTCAATTTATCACCATATTTTTTTTAGCGTATTCATAATGAAATTTATGCATTACGGTTTTACTCAAATCTAATATAGTGAACCCTGCATAGATGGGTCGATTGAGTGATAGTTCTGGCTTTTTTGAGTGAATAGCCACCAAGTTATTTGAAAATAATTTGAAACTTTCGAATGCTGGCGATGCAACCAATTTGAGTGCACGCTTTTTCTCAATAACGAGATCAACATTAATTCTATTGCGTATATTCTCCATAGTCTTACCAAAAACCGCGTCATTCATTAATTTAAAGAAATCTTTTTCAAAATTGTTGACAGCTAACGCTCGCTGTCTTGTATTGAAGTTAATGTAAGGTTCTACCCACGCATTTTGCTTAAATTCCAGTACACGGTGAATTTTACTAACCTTCATGCCAAGAGATGTGTATTGTTTCAAATTTCCATAGTGTAAAACGTATTTCTTCTTATCATTTAAATTTGGAACCAATTTTTGTACATTTACGGGTATTTTTCGATCAAATTGCCTCAGCAGATCAGCACTGTGTTTAGAGATTATGTTTTCAGAAATTACCATTTTTTCAGGAGCAAGAGGATAGTCATTATGCAAATCATGTAGTTCTTTGGGATATTCCATATCAACTTCTAGAATATACCCCATTTCAGCATTATCTTCTACTTTTCGAAAATTAATTTGATTGATTTCATCCGAATCGAGCCATTTAAAATCACTAAGTGGTAACTGTTCAGACATGGCGACCCCATGGAGATTATTACAGTCCCAATATGCAATGTATTTTGAAGGCTTACTGGGGTCATATCCATCCAAATATTTATTATTCGCCTCCGAGAAACGTTTAGAAATCTTGGCTACACCTCCCCGGATGGCGCTTTCAATAAACAAATACATATAAGGATCTGTGAACAATTCTTATTCAACTCCCAACATTTTTAAGCAACTCTCCCACGCAAGTCCGAGAGCGGTATAGGTGTGGGCGGGATCAGGTTGATAATTTTTCAAACAAAGAGACCGAAAATTCTCGAAGACATCAGCTAGAAGAAAAACGTCTGTTCTGACATATAAAACTTGATATTGACCCAAATTCTGAATGTTAAACGTATTCCAAACGTTTTTTGCGTGATTATAATCTACATCACTGATGTCTTCCCTTGTGAGTATATTATAGAATTTATCACGAGTTGGTAAGCTAGTCTCCATCAACTTAGATTCTGAATCAATGTAATCATAAGGAAAAACACCTTTCCGAAGTAGGAGATGTATTTTTTCCTTTTCAAAACTTTCTCCTAAAATATGGAATTTATCAGAACCATACCCCAACAGATTCGTCACTAATGTATCCAAAGAAGCATTTAAAAATTGGTAAGAATCGATGAACCGTAACCTACCGACTGAATAAGAAACGTACTTTTGAATGTTATTAGGAATGCAAGTAATTTTTGCCTCGTATAGCTTACCGATATGTTCCATAATTAAGTGGCTATCATAATTTCTAAGGTTATGGAAAATAACTGGAATGTGTTCCACTTTCTTCTAATTTAAGTAACATGAATTATGAGCAGCCCCCCTAAATTTTCCGCTGAGATGACAATGATCTCTAACTTTATCCGAACCCAATACCTCACCGCATTTTATACACTCAGTCGCTTGCTCAAACTCGATATTATTTTCTCGGTCATAACAAGCGGTTTCTCAGATAACATAATTTCTGTGAGCTCTTTTTCATCCATCAATAAAACTCCCAGAAACTTGTCTACTGCATGGGGTCCTCTATAAACACGTGGTGGTTTGAACACTTTTCCATCAGAATTAATAATAACATACGAAAAACCAGAAGGTTCATGGCGGGTTAACTGTGTAGTGTGAGATACATTTTCATCTTGATCACAACCAGAAATCTTTGTTGCAAAACACTCAAAGTCTGCATAAATCACAAACGGCACTCTCTGAGAGAAACTGTAATTTTTGAAAGATAAGATTTTTTCAGATTCTTGAGGCATTTTTATCTTCTGTGGATCATGTTGACTACAAAGAGTATGATGTTTTTCCAGTAGAGCAGTCGAACTGAAGCGATGCAAGCAGTAGTATAATAATTATTTATAATTATTAATAATTATATAAGAAGTAATATTTCGAGCACTTATGTTCCGTTAACGAACTTAAAAGACGATTCAAGTTCTTAATGTAGAAATAGTGGGAATGGTTTTCATCACGAATTGATAATAAATTCACATGATGACGACACTCGCGAAGCTTAGTTATTCTCAGTGTATATATGTCAGCTTTCTCATCATATCCAAATACGTTCACTGAAATGTAATTGTTTTTTTCAAAAAATTTTAACTGTGATATGGGCACAGGTAACGAAATATTTCTCATGTCTAGTTCATTCTCGAATTGTTTATAATACTTCACTCGTTGGGCTTTTTTTCCCGAGGGTGTAAGCTTGCTAGTACACTCCAAATAAAACATTTCTGATCATTATTGTTGATGTTGATTATCGATTGATTGCGTCTCAACTGAATTGGAAGTTCCATATAACTACTAGCAGCCAAGGGCAAGTACTCGGCTATTTTCAGTTCTAGATAGTAAATATGTTCAATACCCCAGTTGCTACCTTCACGAGAGAATTTCTCACTTGATTTTTGAATTTCTTCGAAAGCATAGCTGAATTGTTCATCGAAATCATTTTTGTTTAATAGCTCGAATGTTTTCGACCGGAAACATGGACTCGTAGATATTTCTTCTTCACCAGTACCACGGCTATATCGTACAAAAAGCGATGTGTACCACTTGACACCTTAGAATTCATTTAAATTACGGAACAATGTAGACTCAATTTTATCAACATGATTGTGTAGAAAACTTAGAATATCCTTGTTATCATCAGCTTCACGGAATTTATAGCTCTTGAAAACACCGTTTAACGATGAGACAACTTCAGAAGCATCTTCCTCGTCAACACACGGATCATTGTTCATAATAACATCTTCTTGACTTTGTGTCGCTGCTGAAGATTGCTGTTCTGTTTCATGAGTTTGACGATGACGTTTCAAATTTATTTCCCAACTGAACTGTTTCAAACAAATTTCACATTTGAAAATATTTGAATGATCAATTTTGATATGATTCCTCTAATTATACGCTCGTGTAAATTTCGCTTCACACAAATTACATTGATGAGCTTGATTGTTTGTATGATTTTGCTTATGCCGGTTGAAAGTTGATTTTCTATTGAACACAACTTCACACTCACTATATGGAAACACTTTCTTCAACGAAGAACTCATTTTCATGGAGAATCCAGAAAAAGAAAATCAAATGAAAATAATTCACCGAAAAATTTCTGATTATTAGGTTCAGAAATACCCGACCATCCAATTGTTCACATGATACGTATAAAAAGATGGAGATAATTCAGCAATTGACATTCTGTCTTCAGAAATGCAGTTATTGACGCTTGGTTTTAATCTATTTATTCATTCGTATTCATTTATGCGTTCTTTCTCTTTTGTTCCATTCCATGCATTCATTTATATTCATTTTTTCCCATTCGTTTTTTTTTATTATTCATTTTTACATCTTTTCTAAATATCAACTCTCATCTCTTCAGCATCTGATTTGGAATTGGGTGTTAAATCGATGAGAACGATATAAATATTTGAAACAATGATAATATAATGACACATCATCAATACTTACAAAAGGTGAGTGGTAGATATAACAAAGATTTAATTTGATTACAACGGAACATTTCTACTAATAATTCGATATGTTAATCGATGTAAGTGCAACGATCGACTGAATTATATTGTTTTTAATGTCCTCTTCATATTTAAAACTTGAGACTCGCACACTAGCTGGAATGATCGTCTATCAGCTAAATAATAAAAAAATGTTGTATCAGCAATATACAGTTGAAACAGAGAGAGACACATCAAAACAAGTTGAGACTTGTCATCCTGTACCAGAAGTATCAAATATATGTACTCATTGTAACTTAATTATACATCTTACCACATCACAATCGAGTCTCAACATCGATATATCGTTACCAATAATCGATACATACTAATATCCATTCAATCGATATTAATTAGGAAATCATATACCCATCAAAGCTAAGCGACCAAGAAAATCGTTCGGTTGAGATAGATAATCTTATTCTGCTGATGACGAATAATGAAAACACGAGAGAGAGAGGGAGAGAGAGAGAGAGAGAGAGAGAGAGAGAGAGAGAGAGAGAGAGAGAGAGAGATAGAAAGATTCAAGTGCTGTATCAGCTATATTTCAACACTCAGTCAATAATTGGGAGAAAATGAGGATTCTGGTGTACGAGTAAGATGTACGCTTCAAAAGATGGTGCCATTTTCCATTCCAAAAGGCGTCTTTTCGAATTTTCATTTTCCGTCATCTTTTATAAAAGAGTATAAAATATGAAACAATTAGTAAATTGTCTCAACATCATCAAGGCCCGGTATTACCAAGTCGAGTTAGCAGTTATCTGAGAGTTGGTGAGAACAAATATCCCAGGTAACCATGGTGATAACAACTTTTATCTGCCATTTGAAGCTACTCCCACGTTGGTAATACAGAGCCTGAAACAAGTATGTGTGATGATAAAAAAAAAATGGATGAATTAATAGATGAATATTTGAATGAATAAATGAATGAGAAGATAAATTGATGAAAAAATGGATTGATCAATCAAACCTGAGATCTAAAATATTCAAAAACTTGGTAAAAATGAACCACTTGAAAAATAAGTTAACACTGAGTTTATCTGATTCTTGTCATGACATTTTGCACTTGAAAAAGAATTATATCTGAGCAGAACACTTCATGAAAATGTAGAAGGAGTTTAAAAACTCGGAAAAAATATATCAAAATTATTATTTCAGAAAATTATTCAAATTCAAGTTCAAATGTAATGAATTAGATGAAAAATGTACTGGATACTCACATGCAATAGTAGAGTTGATTGATTGTAGCTCAGTGGAAAAATAAGATGATGTCACTTTGAATTCACTTGTAGAACTTATAACTCACTCGAAGAACTTATCACAATGTGACCTGCAGCGCTGTCGTCAAATGATCGAATGATCAAAAATTAGAATATTACTTCATCAAGCTAACTTTTGATGACTTATCATTTCATTTCATACGACTGAACTTGAAAAATGTAGTCAAAAATCTTCTTTCAGATGGAATCTTCAATTGTTTTCAAGAATCTGCACGTGCATATCATATTGCTGACTAGAGAGAGAGAAAGAGACAGAGGGGAAGGTTAATGACCACTGACGTCATCCAAGATGACGTCATCCAAGATGACAGCTATTTCCAAGATGGCGGCTGTGACGTTATCCAATATGGTGGCTAAATTCAAGATGGCGACTATTTTCAATTAAAAATTCAAAATGAGACTTGACAAAAAAAAGCGGGAACTTTGGAATTGAAAATAGTCGCCATCTTGAATATAGCCACCATATTGGATAACGTCACAGCCGCCATCTTGGAAATAGCTGTCATCTTGGATGACGTCATCTTGGATGACGTCAGTGGTCATTAACCTTCCCCTCTGTCTCTCTCTCTCTCTAGTCAGCAATATGATATGCACGTGCAGATTCTTGAAAACAATTGAAGATTCCATCTGAAAGAAGATTTTTTGACTACATTTTTCAAGTTCAGTCGTATGAAATGAAATGATAAGTCATCAAAAGTTAGCTTGATGAAGTAATATTCTAATTTTTGATCATTCGATCATTTGACGACAGCGCTGCAGGTCACATTGTGAAAAGTTCTTCGAGTGAGTTATAAGTTCTACAAGTGAATTCAAAGTTACATCATCTTATTTTTCCACTGAGCTACAATCAATCAACTTTACTATTGCATGTGAGTATCCAGTACATTTTTCATCTAATTCATTACATTTGAACTTGAATTTGAATGATTTTCTGAAATAATAATTTTGATATATTTTTTCCGAGTTTTCAAACTCCTTCTACATTTTCATGAAGTGTTCTGCTCAAAATGATTCTTTTTCAAGTGAAAAATGTCATGACAAGAATCAGATAAACTCAGTGTTAACCTATTTTTCAAGTAGTTCATTTTTACCAAGTTTTTGAATATTTTGGATCTCAGGTTTGATTGATCAATCCATTTTTTCATCAATTTATCTTCTCATTCATTCATTCATTCAAATATTCATTTATTTATTCATCCATTTTTTTTTTATCATCACACATATTTGTTTCAGGCTCTGTATCGCCAACGTGGGAGTAGCTCCAAATGGCAGATAAAAGTTGTTATCACCATGGTTACCTGGGATATTTGTTCTCGCCAACTCTCAGATAACTGCTAACTCGACTTGGTAATACCGGGCCTTGATGATGTTGAGACAATTTACTAATTGTTTCATATTTTATACTCTTTTAAAAAAGATGACGGAAATTGAAAATTCGAAAAGACGCCTTTTGGAATGGAAAATGGCACCATCTTTTGAAGCGTACATCTTACTCGTACACCAGAATCCTCATTTTCTCCCAATTATTGACTGAGTGTTAAAATATAGCTGATACAGCACTTGAATCTTTCTCTCTCTCTCGCTCTCTCTCTCTCTCTCTCTCTCTCTCTCTCTCTCTCCCCCCCCCCTCTCTCTCTCTCTCTCTCTCTCCTCTCTCTCTCGTGTTTTCATTATTCGTCATCAGCAGAATAAGATTATCTATCTCAACCGAACGATTTTCTTGGTCGTTTAGCTTTGATGGGTATATGATTTCCTAATTAATATCGATTGAATGGATATTAGTATGTATCGATTATTGGTAACGATATATCGATGTTGAGACTCGATTGTGATGTGGTAAGATGTATAATGGTGTTACAATGAGTACATATATTTGATACTTCTGGTACAGGATGACAAGTTTCAACTTGTTTTGGTGTGTCTCTCTCTGTTTCAACTATATATTGCTGACATAACATTTTTTTTATTATTTAGCTGATAGACGATCATTCCAGCTAGTGTGCGAGTCTCAAGTTTTAAATATGAAGATGACGTTATAAACAATATTATTCAGTCGATCGTTGCACTTACATCGATTAACATATCGAATTATTAGTAGAAGTGTTCCGTTGTAATCAAAATAAATCTTTGTTATATCTACCACTCACCTTTTGTAAGTATTGATGATGTGTCATTATATTATCATTGTTTTAAATATTTATATCGTTCTCATCGATTTAACACCCAATTCCAAATCAGATGCTGAAGAGATGAGAGTTGATATTTGGAAAAGATGTAAAAATGAATATTAAAAAAAGCAAATGAAAAAAAATGAATGGAAAATAAATGCATGGAATGGAATAAAAGAGAAAGAACGCATAAATGAATACGAATGAATGAATAGATTAAAACCAAGCGTCAATAACTGCATTTCTGAAGACAGAATGTCAATTGATGAATTATTTCCATCTTTTCATACGTATCATGTGAACAATTGAATGGTCGAGTATTTCTGAACCTGATGATCAGAAATTTTTCGGTGAATTAATTTTCATTTGATTTTCTTTTTCTAGATTCTCCATGAAAATGAGTTCTTCGTTGAAGAAAGTGTTTCCATGTAGTGAGTGTGAAGTTGTGTTCAATAGAAAATCAACTTTGAACCGGCCGTGTGTGTGAAGCGAAATTTACACGAGCGTATAATTTGAGGAATCATATCAAAATTGATCATTCAAATATTTTCAAATGTGAAATTTGTTTGAAACAGTTCAGTTGGGAAATAAATTTGAAACGTCATCGTCAGACTCATAAAACAGAACAGCAATCTTTAACAGTGACACAAAGTCAAGAAGATGTTATTATGAACAATGATCCGTGTGTTGACGAGGAAGATGCTTCTGAAGTTGTATAATCGTTAAACGGTGTTTTCAAGAGCTATAAATTCCGTCAAGCCGATGATAACAGAGATATTCTAAGTTTTCTACACAATCATGTTGATAAAATTGAGTCTACATTGTTCCGTAATTTAAATGAATTCAAAGGTATCAAGTGGTACACATCGCTTTTTGTACGATATAGCCGTGGTACTGGTGAAGAAGAAATATCTACGAGTCCGTGTTTTCGGTCGAAAACATTCAAGCTATTAAACAAAAATGATTTCGATGAACAATTCAGCTATGCTTTCGAAGAAATTCTCTCGTGAAGGTAGCAACTGGGGTATTGAACATATTCACTATCTAGAACTGAAAATAGCCGAGTACTTGCCCTTGGCTGCTAGTAGTTATATGGAACTTCCAATTCAGTTGAGACGCAATCAATCGATAATCAACATCAACAATAATGATCAGAAATGTTTTTTTTGGAGTGTACTAGCAAGCTTACACCCTCGGAAAAAAGATGCCCAACGAGTGAAGTATTATAAACAATTCGAGAATGACCCAGACATGAGAAATATTTCGTTACCTGTGCCTATATCTCAGTTGAAAGTTTCTGAAAAAAACAATGACATTTCAGTGAACTTATTTGGATATGATGAGAAAGCTAATATATACCCACTAAGAATAGCTGAACTTCGCGAGTGTCGTCATCATGTGAATTTATTATCAACTAGGAAAACGCGTTATGTGTTTCCGCGTTGATGGATGAGCGAATAAAAAAAATTAAGTAATTAAATAAATAAAAATCGCATTTTTCAATTTTTTACTCCGAAATGTCACATCCAATTATTGTAGAAGTCCGTAATAATGTGTATTATTATGTCGTTCAAGTTCTGTGAAAATTTGAAGAATTTCAGAGAACATTCACTTTGTCATTTTTTCCGCCTGGCTTATTCATATGGGTTTTTTGAAAACTTCAAAATGATTTATCTCAAGAATTGTTGATCCGATTTAGCCTCAAAACTATACAGCCACAAGTCAGATAGGGGTTCATGTGTGTGCCAAGTTTCATCATGATCTGAATTTTTGTTTGACCTGTAGGGCGCGAACAAAAAAAAAAAAAAAAAACACATTCGTTTTTTCAAGTACAGTGAAATTGAGTCTTCGCTACGCTCATCCAATTGGTGATGAAAACAATTCCCACTATTTCTACATTGAGAACTTGAATCGTCTTCTAAGTTCGTTAACGAAACATAAGTGCTCGAAATATTACTGCCCTTACTGCTTGCATCGCTTCAGTTCGACTGCTCTACTGTAAAAACATCATACTTTTTGTGGGCAACATGATCCACAGAAGATAAAAATGCCTCAAGAATCTGAAAAAATCTTATCTTTCAAAAATTACAGTTTCTCTCAGAGAGTGCCGTTTGTGATTTATGCAGGCTTTGAGTGTTTTGCAACAAAGATTTCTGGTTGTGATCAAGATGAAAATGTATCTCACACTACACAGTTAACCCGCCATGAACCTTCTGGTTTTTCGTATGTTATTATTAATTCTGGTGGAAAAGTGTTCAAACCACCACGTGTTTATAGAGGACCCCATGCAGTAGACAAGTTTCTGGGAGTTTCATTGATGGATGAAAAATAGCTTACAGAAATTATGCTATCTGAGTAACCGCTTGTTAGGACCGAGGAAAATAATATAGAGTTTGAGCAAGCGACTGAGTGTATAATATGCGGTGAGGTATTGGGTTCGGATAGAGTTAGAGATCATTGTCATCTCAGCGGAAAATTTAGGGGGGCTGCTCATAATTCATGTTACTTAAATTATAAGAAAGTGGAACACATTCCAGTTATTTTCCATAACCTTAGAAATTATGATAGCCACTTAATTATGGAACATATCGGTAAGCTATACAAGGCAAAAATTACTTGCATTCCTAATAACATTCAAAAGTACGTTTCTTATTCAGTCGGTAGGTTACGGTTTATCGATTCTTAGCAATTTTTAAATGCTTCTTTAGATACATTAGTGACAAACATGTTGAAATATGGTTCTGACATATCTAATATTTTGGGAGAAAGTTTTGAAAAGGAAAAAATACATCTTCTACTACGGAAAGGTGTTTTTCCTCATGATAACATTGATTCAGAATCTAAGCTGATGGAGACTAGCTTACCAACTCGTGATACATTTTATAATATACTCACAAGGGAAGACATCAGTGAAGAAGATTATGATCACGCAAAAAACGTTTGGAATACGTTTAACATTCAGAATTTGGGTCAATATCAAGATTTATATGTCAGAACAGACGTTCTTCTTCTAGCTGATGTCTTCGAGAATTCTCGGTCTCTTTGTTTGAAAAATTATCAACCTGATCCCGCCCACACCTAAACCGCTCCCGGACTTGCGTGGGAGAGTTGCTTAAAGATGTTGGGAGTTAAATTAGAATTGTTTACAGATCCTACTATGTATTTGTTTATTGAAAGCGCCATCCGGGGAGGTGTAGCCATGATTTCTAAACGTTTCTCGGAGGCGAATAATGAATATTTGGATGGATATGACCCCAGTAAGCCTTCGAAATACATTGCATAATGGGACTGTTTTAATCTTTATGGGGTCGCCATGTCTGAACAGTTACCACTTGGTGATTTTGAATGGCTCAATTAGGATGAAATCAATCAAATTAATTTTCGAAAAGTAGAAGATAATGCTGAAATGGGGTATATTCTAGAAGTTGATATGGAATATCCCAAAGAACTACATGATTTACATAATGACTATCCTCTTGCTCCTGAAAAAATGGTAATTTCTGAAAACATAATCTCTAAATACAGTGCTGATCTGCTGAGGCAATTTGATCGAAAAATACCCGTAAATGTACAAAAATTGGTTTCAAATTTAAATGATAAGAAGAAATACGTTTTACACCATAGAAATTTGAAACAATACACATCTCTTGGCATGAAGGTGGGTAAAGTTCACCTTGTGCTGGAATTTAAGCAAAATGCGTGGGTAGAACCTTACATTAACTTCAATACAAGACAGCGAGCGTTAGCTGTCAACAATTTTGAAAAAGATTTCTTTAAATTAATGAATAACGCGGTTTTTGGTAAGACTATGGAGAATATACGCAATAGAATTAATGTTGATCTCGTTATTGAGAAAAAGCGTGCACTCAAATTGGTTGCATCGCCAGCATTCGAAAGTTTTAAATTATTTTCAAATAACTTGGTGGCTATTCACTCAAAAAAGCCAGAATTATCACTCAATCGACCCATCTATGCAGGGTTCACCATATTGGATCTGAGTAAAACTGTCATGTATAAATTCCATTATGAATACGCAAAAAAGAAATTTGGTGATAAATTGAAATTATTATTCACGGATAATGATAGCTTATGCTACGAAATTCAGACTGAAGATTTGTACTTGGATATGAAAGCTGATGAGGATTTGTTTGATACATCTAATTTTCCTAAGCAGCATCAACTTTTCAGTGAAAAAAATAAGAAAGTTTTGGGTAAAATGAAAGATGAAATGAATGGTACCCCTATTAAAGAATTTGTTGGGTTGCGCGCCAAAATGTATTCAATCTTAGAGAATACAGGAACTAATAAGAGAGTGGGTAAAGGTATAGTCAAATTTACCCTCAAGAAATATGTAAAACATAATGACTATAGGAATTGTCTTTTTAAAAAACAGATCCAGTCAGCTGATATGTACTCGATAAGGAGTTTTGACCACCAGCTGTTCACTATTAAACAAAGAAAAAGAACACTATCTTGTTTTGATGACAAACGTTATATTTTGACGAACGGAATAGGCACTTTAGCTCATGGGCATTTCAAAATTTCCAGAATGATAGAGTAAATGAGTATCTACTTCAAACGTATATAATTTATTTATTGGATGAATAGTAATATATTAATTGTAAACTGAAATCTTGGTCCTTTTGTATTGGTATTCAAATATATGTATTGAAATTGAGAATGTATATAATGGGAACTGAAAATATAACATGTAACAATAAATTAATATTGTTCAGAAAAACGTATTTTGATGAGAAACATATGTTTCCGCTATCCTCTCTCAATGAATCCTCTGTTTTATTACATCATGAGTAACAACTTCAGAAACTTATGTGTATCAACTCTATGAATAAAACTCTGCTCTGTGAGAAATACCAAGCTCATAATATATGATCATCATTTGCAGACAAATAATAGAAATCAAAACATATTGATAGATCCACGATTCGGAAATACTATGTAGATAGTCGGCAATCACTGGTAGAATATGAATGTATTTAGATCGATCAAATTACAAAGAAGAAGAATGATAACTATGTTCAGGAGATGATATATAGATGGTTAATTGGTATGAGTATAATGAGAGCTGTATTCGGATCGAAAGAATAATTGGATGAAGGTTTCGAACTTGATATTCACAGTATGGAAAAAAAAAGAAAAAAAAAACCTATGAAAAATTAAAAAAAAACTATGAAAAAAAAAATTATATCAAGAAACACCGTATGGAAAAGATGATATTAGCATCTGACATCCTTAAAAGAAAATTGAGTTGTTTGAGAATTATCGTGAGAGAATAATCAACACTCAAAATAGTGATAATGTGCAAATTATAGATGAAAAGACCCTCAAAAATCTTGAGCCCCAGATATAGGAACCCCCGAAAATGAGAAGCCCCAGAATCAGAATCAGGTGAATGTGGTGAGATTATAGTGTATAGGTTAGAATGTGACGTCACTTGAAAATAAAATATTTGATTTTTGAAAAGAAACCCCTCAAAAATCTTATCCCCCCAGAAACTAGAAACCCCCGAAAATTAAGAGTCCTCGAATTTAGAACCTCTGAGAATAAGGTTAATGTGATGAGGTTAGTGTATAATAGCATAGGTTAGGTTAGGTTATGAAATTATCTCTCATACGTCAGATAGTTGAGCTTGTATAGAATATTAACGCATGGAATTCCTAATGGTTGATTGGTCCAGTGGTTAAGACTCATGACTTCAAGCGCTGATCTCTCAGGTTCAAATCCTATCACTCGGTCATTTTGTATCAAAAATAATCGATTTTTTTTTTTTTTTTATTAATCTTTTTTTTTTCACATACAAAAATACACATGACAGTCAAAAAATCCACAAAGTCTTCAAAGAAGACTTGACTGTGGGAGAAACAAAGAATATTATAATCTGTATATTTTTTAATTTTTATGTTGAATTTATGAAGAATTTATGAAGAAGGTGATCAAGAAAATGTAAATATGATGATGAATTGAGTGGCAACTATGAAAGCATAAGTAAGAGATCTAATTTTTAGATTGAACAATATTTAAAAAAAAAAGAAGAGAAATACCTGAGAATATACTATCACAAAAAAATTACAAGGAACAAAACAACACTGAAAAATAAAATTGACATACTTCTTTGCATTATGAATGAATAATAATATTGTGAAAGTGGAAAATGAACATAATAATAGCACCTGAACAAGAGTCTTGAAATAACTTAACTGGTGCATCGAGAAATAGTAAATATGAATACATTATATTAGGAACAAAACACTACTGAAAAATAAAATTGGCATAATTGTGTACATTATGAATGAATAATAATATTGTTAATGTGAAAAATGAACATAATAATAACAACTAAACAAGAGAGATGACTTCTGATGCATCGAAAAATAATTAATATGATTGCATTATATTATATAGAGGGTGACATGATGATGATTACATGAACAAAATATAACAATATTATGATGTCAGTAATATGAATAATGAATGATGTGAATGCCGAAGAAAAAAAAAAAATATATCATGTTGGAGTCTTATGTCTTATCAGTACAACAATACACAGAAATACATCAGTATTGGCAATGTGAATTGAGACTGATTGAATGTAAGTCGAGACTAATAATGATAAATGTATTAAAACAGAAACCTACACGAAATTATAACAAAAGGATTCAATATAAGGTCTACTATGGGAATATGAAATTAATAGAGCCTAAATTATTTTATTGACCAACCATGTTTTGATTTCTGATTTGACATTTTTATAAGAATCGAAATTACGTAAACTTGGAGGAATTTGATTAAATTTGGAAGGTACAGCGTATTCGAGACGACGTTTACCATATTTATTTATATAAGTAGGAATATTATAATTTCCAAGGAGCCTATATCTAGTGGTTGCTCCATGATCATTCAATGTTTTAAAAGAAGGGTCGTAATAATATTTTAGAATGAATTTATAATCGAATAAGTAAGTGACGGGGTTAGTGATTAATTAATCACGGACGGGACGGAATTAATTAATTAATTGATTTGGTTTCAAAATTGGCCACCAGATAGCGTCTAAATCGTAAAAATAATCAATTGATTGATTTGGATTTCAAATTGGCCACCAGATCACGCCTGCATACAGAGTGGGAATTCGAAATTGAAGATAACGCGGAAATTCGAAATTTAAAACATGGCTCGGGAATTAAAAATTGAAAATGGCGCCGAAATAATATGACGTCATGTCTGCCATCTTGGATGACGTCATAGGTTAATGGTCTGTGTCGCCATCTTGGATGAGAGGTTAATGACCTTGACCGGGTGAGGTTAGTGCCTAATAGCATAGGTTGGAGTGTGACGTCACGACCGCCATCTTGCACCAGGAAAAAGTGGCCTCGTTCTCTCATTTTCACACTACTCTTCTGCATCATGGTTCGAGTTAATTTATCATGGTATCATTTTCATGTATAATGGTTAATGTACCGGTATCATGTTCGAGTATCATGGTATAATCTGGTTATTGTGGTGTTCGATTTTCAACAAGTTCACTGGTATACTGTGAACATCCCTTTATGAAAGAAATGTTCAACAATTGAAATTTCAATGGAGACATTACAAATACTAGGAAAACGCGGGATGCGCGTTGTGAGTTGAGCTTACAAGTATGGGAATATAGAATGACAAATATTTCGTCTGCTCAATCCACATTTACGAACCTTGGATAACTTTGAACGTTCAAAGATCTTACCTGCAATTTGTTGATATTTATAGTGCTGCAACCTATCGCGTATACACTTTGCAAAACCTGTTGATCCTGATATTCGATAATATGTACACTTTTATTGCGTTTTCTTTGTTATTTCACATCTGATTGTTGCAGAAATCTCTGAAAAGGTGTATAGTAGTATTTTTCATATTTGGTGAATATTTGAGAGATTTTGTAGAATTCTTGTCTTTCAAGTATTTTCCCTGCGAATTATTCTTATGAGAATTTTTCAAACTGTCAGATTTTTTTCAAGAAAAACTTTCCGACCGATTTTTCTGAAAAACAATCCCAGTCTATTCTGGTATGACAGAAATATGTAGAAAAAGTTTCAAATCGATAAGTATTTTTTCCTGACCTGTATGCCGCGCACAAAATTACAAAACAAAACAAAAAAAACCAACCCCATTTTTCTCGGTATGTGAAATGGAATTTTCGCTACGCTCATCTGATAACGTTAGAAGTGAAGTAACGTGAAGCTGGATTTCCATGCCAGCGATTCTCATGTCACGCGAGATACCATGTCGCGCGTCATGGGGGCTCAAAGTCGCGAGGCAGCAGACATTGCCCTCCACTGACCAATCAGGGACAAGTCGCGAATCGCGTCACGAAAGTTGAGATTTGTTCAACATTCGAGCGCGCCGCCATGACGCGCGACATGGTATCGAGCGATAAGAGTATCGCGGGCATGGAAATCCAGCTTACACGTATTTGATATGGTTTCTCTTGATACTGGTTCAACCGATCGCGTCTTAAAAGTGCATCATTTCGAGCTGGATGATCATATTTGAGCAAACCAAATTTCATCAACATGAGTGTTTTTGTTCGACCTGTGGAGCGCAAACAAAGACAAATGTTTTCTAGTAAGTCATGTTGAATCTTCGCTCACTCTCATCCAATCATTCATGATCAAAGAAATCTTTGCTGACAAATTGAAGTGAATGTTGATTGAATTACTATTGTGTGTATGTGTGTGTATGTGTTTTTGAATAAATGATACGGGTTTGAGGAACCACTTCATTCAAGGTATAAATTCCCACCACTGAAGTACTAAACATAATGGTAACATATTCGGTAAAAAACAATGCAGAATGCAACAAAATATATTGACAATTGAAACGTTAAATGAAACAGTATAATCGCATCTCAATTTCGCACATTGGGTGACAAGATTTGAAAAAAGAATGGAATTAACCGAAGATTCAAAAATTAAGGAGGAAAACAGTCAGGTCCTAGAGGCACAGCATCCACAAAGAGTGGAAGGCAGAACAAAAAATATGCAATTAAATCGGCGAGAAAACATTTTTTACGGAAACACGAGAAAGAAGAAGAGATGGCCATGAGCCGGTGAGGAGAGCGGGACTGAAAATGAGCGTCCTGCCCCGCAAAAAACAGATGGCTTCATCCACACACCACTCTTCCTTGAAGGAGTCAAAATCACTTCGCTCCAGATGCCACACATACTCCTTCATCATGCGTGACTTGATGTGTGCTCTAAGCACCACATCATAGAGCGAGGGGACACGGTCATCCTTGAGTATCGTTCTACGGTACACGGTGCTAATAGCTAGAACTATTTCATAGTTTTATAATGATCTCCTGGCTCGATCAGCAGGGTCAGGTATCTTGACGAAGCTCTAGTCATTTGCTCGCTGCTTGCTGCTGACCAAGAAGGTTTCTCATCAAAACGTTGACAAGTTGCCACATTGCAGCAACACGATAGCAAGCTGCTATCATGTCCCACGCCGTTCCTTCCCGGTGGCACCAGGGGCACATGTCTGAGTTCAACAGCCTGGCACGAGATGAAAGCAGAAAATGTATCTCGAGGATTGTGGAAGTTCGAAATATAAGTACATTTCGAATAGCAGAGAGATATCTTCTTCGGGCTTTTCACTGAATGAATGATATACTCGTATCAATTGAACGAGATAGTTGCAGTGTGTGAGTAGAGGTATAATATGGTAAGAGGCACTAGTGTAAACGTCAACTATATTCTCTTAACGATACTATTGGAATATATTTAAATAACAGTGGGGTCATTCAAGGATATAGATAGAAGTGCATGTGAGAGGGTCGAGACATATTATATAATACAAATTAGCGAAGGAGCCAATCACCTCTTATCCCCTCCCCCATCCCTGCCCCGCTATCAACGTGATTATACTGTGCTTGATTGTGTGCATATGAAATACTCACTTCCACCTTATACAGACTTCACCACTGGCTTCACTTTCGGATTCACTCTCACATTTCTAAAGCGGCTGTTATTCGGTGAGGGATAATTTTCTGATTTTTCTCAATTGTTATTGCAATGAATTAATTTATTAATCATATATCGAATCTTCAATTGCAACAGGGCGAGCCCTACAAGTTCAATATAGTGAAACCACGAATGTTACAAGCTTATTGTTAAAAACTGAACAAAAAAAAATAGAAATCCGAGTAAAACATAAAAATGTTCAACACAATTCTCAAAACTATCGAAAGATATACTGTTAATGTCAACATCAATTGATGCATTAAAATGCATTAATGCATTAATGCAATAATTCATGCAATTAATTGCATTATACTCAGATTTTATACGATTTAAATAGGAAAATTTAAAACTATTCAAACCAAGAAAAAAATCCACTTTGAAAAAACTGTGTAGGCCTATTAGAGATGGCTGCCTAAAAACGATTTGATTGAGTGTAGCTTTTATCAACGTTAGCGTTTACAACAGAACACAAGTGTTTGCAAGCGTTCATAATAATTGTTTATTATCGTTTAGAAGTGTTGAGAAGCGTTCAACAGCGTTTTAAAGCGTCCAGAATCATATAGAGGCGTTCATAAAAAGTGGTCTACTTGAGGCGGGTGTTTGGAATCCCCGTTGACAATGACGCATGAGAAAAATGCGGTGATTGTGAAAAATGCGTGTTTGAGTTTCGGCAGAGGGAAAAATGCGTCGATGATTCTGAATCATTTGAACATGAATGTTCCCAGAGGTTCAATGTGAGTATTTGATATGCATTCTATTCTTATTTTCAATTAGGTGCTGCAATTCAATTCAATTTAATTTGATATGCATTTTATTCACGCATAATACATGAAGAACATAATACAAAAATACAAAATACAAAATAGTAATGAACATTCATATGTGTGAAGCCCACGTAAGACTACGGCGTAAGGATACCTTGTGTAGCTAGGCCCAGCTAGCTAATAGACAAATAATAGAATAATAAATTCAGCAGACAGGCATACATATGAGAATATTAACAATGAGAATAATAATAATAACAATAATATGAGTGAAGTACATTCCTTTCAATAAAATGAAATCTATATCAATGTCTCAATATACCAGTAAGCCCTCAGTGAAAACTGAATGAATAATGATAATAATGAACTATAATGCAAACATCCAAATAATTGAGAGTCCGCCATGTGCTATCATACCTTACATAAAAGACCTGAGAGAATAATCCAACTAGTGATATATAATTCAAATTCAAATATATTGTTTGATTTGCGAATTTCAATAGGAACTTGATTGTACATCTTCAGACTTCGATGCAATCAACGTGTTGTTGTCCAATTAGTTCATTCTTCCGTGTAATGTCTGAATAATATTTGTTATATCGGAAGAGCAACTTCTTGTTTATGTATTGGCGGTGATGTAACACAATATGATTGAGTGTATTCGTTATGAATAACTGGAATCTTTGGAATCTTTCTCGTTATCTGATAGAGAAGCTATTGTAGAATATCTGCGATGCTCGGTTTTGGTGAAAGATAAACAAGCTGAACCAAGATGAGTGAATTATATGAATATGAAAAATATAATTCGTTCATTAATAGTCTTCTGGCTCAAGCACATCTACCGATTTATAACGGCTCGCGGAGGTTCTGTTATTTAGGATTTGTGAGCAGTGGTAAGAGATAAACGCATGCAGTTTATTGTGTATTATCAATGAAAGATGGTTCTATGATAATGGTTGAACAATTTTAACGATATTCATACCCGAAAACGTAGAATTGAGTGTGAACTTCACACAAATTTGAGTCTTGTTAACTCAAAATGAAAGTAGTTAAATAAATGAAGAGCTTGAGCTCTTGAGCTTGAGATTGAATTTATCTTGAACATAAATAATAATACTTCCACCTCGTTTGATTTTTCTCAGAAAAGTAAACATGAAGAAACCATGTATTGCAAAGTGATCCTTTTCATACTCTTTGATATTCCCCTCGCCCAAAACAATAATATGTCACATTTCTATAATATGGTGTACAGATGATATGAATTGATCAAAATCGATTTTCATCGATCTTAAATTCGAAAATAAAACTTTGAACTTATCAATGCATGTAGTTGAAAACTTATCATTAAAATCAGCAAAGGTAAAAGTCTCAACAAAAGGTATGATATTTTCATTGTCGTTTATGTCCACCATCTAACGTTATTGTGGGTGATTATTATTCATAGAGTACGCAACAATGAACAGGTTTTTTTTTTTCATTAGATTCAAATAATACATACATACAAGATTAATCAATACGCCCTTCCACAAAGCCAAGAAGGCTTATCTGTGGGATGAGAGATGAAATTAATAGCTTGGACAAGGAAAAAATAAATGAAAACTTTTCAACTGATAATAATAATTATAATGATAATATATAATATATATATTATCAGATAAATATATATCAAATATTAAAAATTGATATTTGATATAATATATTGAGAATAATTCAATATGTCATATATAATTCAATTTGATAATAATATATATACAATTATATTCAATAATAAGATTATTTTTCATTTTTTGTTTGAGAAGATTTTTCATTTCTTAAAATATAAGTTGTTTACAAATATCGTGGACCGACAAAGTATGAAGTTGAAATTCCTTTCATTTTTCAGTGTAGGCATACATCAATGAGCGTTCACAAAAATCCACGAAGCCTGATTTAGGCTTATCCGTGGTATAAGTACAGAAAAATACAATGTACAAGAGGTATAAATAAATTACGGTGAAAAAGCAATTACGTCGTAAGCAATAAACCAAGACTATACATGAATGCAAATACAAATATATATAAGTAACCGAATGAGAAGTGAATTTATACAATACATAGCATTACCAGACCCTTGCATATAAAGTCAAAATATGGCAATGAATTAGCAAAATATATCTAGAGCATTATTACCTAACGTTTCCAGAAGTCAACACTTAATTTGTCTTTTAACCATTTTGAAGGTATTCAAGTTTATTAGATGATTAGGTATATTGTTGAAGATTACAGGAACAGCGTACTGGAGGTCCCTCTCACCATGTTTATTATTATAAGGTGGAACCACATAAGTTACATTCCTAGAAGACCTTGTGTTACTAGGATTTGTATACACATTTTTAAATTGGCCTGAATAATAGAACTTTGATATAAATTTGAACAAGAACAGTCTGTAAACTGGCAGTAAATTTGAATGTTGATAAAGAGCCGTAATATTGTTATTAAGTTTTAGTCTTACATCGATTGGCGTAATAGAAGTGATCATACTGTTCTGTAGGGATATAATTTTATTAACATGAACAGCTGAAGCATTACCCCAGGCAAGAAGACCATATAAAATTAAAGACTCGGCAAGAGAAGTATATATTAACCGGCCAACATGTAAAGGTAATATAAATTTCAAATCATATAGCTGCAATGCACAAGATCTTAATCGCTTACATAGGAGGTCAATATGAGGTCTCCAAGTAGAATGCTGATCAATTGTTACACCTAAATATATGTGTGTATTTACCACATTTATTTTTTCTGTGCAATTATCACATACTTGATCATTTAAATTGTGCAGACAGTTATAATTATGATAAATAATATCAACAGGATCGAGCTTTGAATCACTGAAAGGGGAGCAAATATGTACCAATTTTGTTTCATTTGAATTTATTACCAAATTGTGATCATGGGTCCATTTCAGAATTTGATCAAAATCCAATTGCATACGATTTTCTGCAATTGCTAGTTTTTTATGCACTGCAAGTAATACCGTATCATCAGCATATAAAAAGGATTTACAACAAGAGAGACAATTAACCATTTCATTAACATAAATTAAATACAAAATTGGGCCCAAAATGGAGCCCTGGGGAACACCAGTGCTACAAGATCTCAACTCACTACACGTATTATTAACTTTGACTGAAAAATGTCTATTTCTCAAATAACTAGTAAACCACGCCAACATAGGCCCTCTGACGCCAATATTTTCTAGATATAAGATCAAATTTGCATGGCATAAAGTATCGAAAGCCTTTGAGAAGTCGATAAACATAGCAATAATGTGCATATTATCATTTAATTTTCCATTGACGAAACTTTAGAAATCTACTTATAAGTCGGATGTGCTTTTTCCTTTCTGAAAACCGTATTGCAATTTAGTAATTATATTGCATTTTTTAAATAACCAGTTGGTGCAGTTGCGACACAACGCTCCATAATTTTATCAATTACTGGTAGTAAAGCTATTGGCCGATAATTCGAGTATAACATATGGTCCCCTTTTTTGTAAACCGGCCGGTTCACAGCAATTTTCATTTTTTCCGGAACTTTGCCCTGCTCAAGGGACAAATTGATTAATTTAGATAAAATAGGACTAATAATTTTGAATAAAAAAATGAAATCTTTGACTCTGATAGAATCATAGCCTGGTTGCTTATTTATGTCTAAGCGTTCAATGATAGCTTTGATATAACTAGAAGTTACTGGTGGCATATATATAGTCTGAATCTGAATCACGGGTGAGGCTACAACAGATGTTTTCAAATTGCATGAATGTACTAATGATTTTACATCATCAATAAAGGAATTTGCAAACTCATCGACTAATTTTTCATTTGAAGTAACTTTGCCAATATATTCAGCTATTACATCATCAACCGAATCTTTTTTCTTTTCACCTAATACTTGATCAATTGATTGCCACGTTTCCCTAATATTACCCTTGGATGCATCAAATATTTTCTTATAATACTTCGATTTTGCTAGAACAATTAACCTATTCACCTTATTTCTGAATAATTTATAATCTACCTTGAAAATACTTTTACATGAGGGTGAACAATTTTTCCATTTTTTAAATAAAATGTTTCTCTCCTTTATCGCTGCCTTCACATCATCTGTGATCCAGCTTTTCTGCTTCCTAGATTTCCCCGTACTACTAGAAATATGCATATACGATTGATCATAACTAGGAAAACGCGGGATGCGCGTTGTTAGACGAGCTTAGGGGTATAGAAATCTAGAATGAAAAATAATTTGTCAACCAAATCTACATCAACAGACCTTGGATCACTCCAAACGTTCAAAAACCTTACGAGAATCAGTTATGTCACGGCCTTCCTCTTCATTCATTTCAATCGTTTTGAATTAATTGGTGACACTTGTTGCTATAGATTTAATTGGTTCCCGTAATAGCCTAAATTGATGGGAAAATGCTTTATAAATGCGTTTTCTTCGTTATTTCTCATCCGATTGATGCGAGAAATCTCTCAAAATGTGATTAATAGTTTCCTTTATATTCGGCGAAAATTTGAGAGGTCTTGAAAAATTTTGATTTTTCAAGTATTTTCCTCCGGGTTATTCTAATGGGGATTTTTGAAATTTCTAAAATTCATAAAAAAAAAAGTTACCACCCGATAATGCCACAAAACTATACAGATCTAAGTTAGATGAGGAACCATGACGAAAAAAAGTTTGAAGATGATAGCTGTAGCCGTTTGACCTGTGGAGAACCGACAAAAAAACATTAAAAAAAACAACAAAAAAAAAAACATAAAAACGAACACCAATTTTTTTCAGTATGTCAAATTGAATCCTCGCTAAAGCTCGTCTAACAAGATTTGAATTGTGCAATAATAGTTTCGTAAAGCAAGTCACAGTTATTAATAGATAACAAATAATTCCAATCACATTTCTGGAAATTTCGATTCAGTGTTAATTCATGTAATACAGTTGAAGAGTTAATTGTACTTTCAAAAGTATGCACATTAATTGTAAGGAAAATGTTAATCATTACCATTTAGTGGTCCGAAATTTTTGTAGTAAATACAGCTGAATTGATTTTAGTTGCTCTTGTCCTGACAAATATGTGATCGATACAGGAAGTAACTATCTCACCGAGTCTCACTTCCTCTCTAGTCACACCCTGTATACATTCGATAAATCCATTAATAGCTAAAATGTTTCCATATTTAATTACTAGGAAAACGCGGGATGCGCGTTGTTAGACGAGCTTAGGGGTATAGAAATCTAGAATGAAAAATAATTTGTCAACCCAATCTACATCTACAGACCTTGTATCACTCCAAACGTTCAAAAACCTTACGAGAATCAGTTATGTCACGGCCTTCCTCTTCATTCATTTCAATCGTTTTGAATTAATTGGTGACACTTGTTGATATAGATTTAATTGGTTCCCGTAATAGCCTAAATTGATGGGAAAATGCTTTATAAATGCGTTTTCTTCGTTATTTCTCATCCGATTGATGCGAAAAATCTCTCAAAATGTGCTTAATAGTTTTCTTTATATTCGGCGAAAATTTGAGAGGTCTTGAAAAATTTTGATTTTTCAAGTATTTTCCTCCGGGTTATTCTAATGGGGATTTTTGAAATTTCTAAAATTCATAAAAAAAAACGTTACCACCCGATAATGCCACAAAACTATACAGATCTAAGTTAGATGAGGAACCATGACGAAAAAAAGTTTGAAGTTGATAGCTGTAGCCGTTTGACCTGTGGAGAACCGACAAAAAAACATAAAAACAAAAAAAAAAAAAACATAAAAACGAACACCAATTTTTTTCAGTATGTCAAATTGAATCCTCGCTAAAGCTTGTCTAATAATATCATTTTGATTTAGTAGATCTAGATTAATGTCACCGAGGATAACAGCATTACGTACATCACAGCTATTCAAAAAGCATTCAATTTCTTCTATGAATTTAATTTTGCTTTGATTAGGAGGCCTATACACTGCCAGAATTTCAACGGTACTATTATCACACTGAGTGAGTAGACCATGCATTCCCTCAAAATGTACAAAGTTGGAATTAAATTGTTCGAAATGAATATTTTGTTGTACAAATAATAAGAGACCACCTCCAGTTCTGTTAGACCTAGTCTTGGAAAAAGAATTATACCCTGCTGAATCATATTTATCAATCACATCTAAGAGCGACACCTCACTTAAAAGTAATGCATCAAAAACGCCGATATAATTGCACAGAATAACATTCAACTCGTCCCAATGTTTACGAACTGATCTATTGTTTAAATGTAGGAATGTTAAACCATTACTCGCGTCAAAAAAGACATCAAGGTCATCAACGACATACCTCGAGCAACAATCAATAAACAGATCATTGTCGAAAGACGGCAACATAAACCATAGCAAGGAGACTCCAGCCTCCAACATGCTCTCTAGTGCAGCTCCGCTCATGGTCTTAGCTACAATCTGGTGGAGATTCCACGTATTCTTAGCCATGAGAGGAATGTCCATGACGGACACCAGCTCTTCAAGCTGCGAGTAGCCTCCTCCAGTAGAAACAGCACCTGACACTGCAGCGGTGTTGACGTCCATATACTTGTCAGACTTGGCAGGGTCTTCTGTACACATGGTAGACTTGAGATTGCACATGGTGCACTTGAATGTCACATTGGGCTTGAAACCCATGCGGTACTCTGATATTGGCTCCATGTCCAAGAAACTGCATTCGAATGGCACATGTTTGCCCATCAGCTTGGGGTATCTTAAAATATGGGCAAGGTCTACAATACGGCGACCGCTCAACTGGAAAACCGGCTTAATGGTGGGAGTCACAGTACGCACAACCTCAGCTGCTAATCGCGGGGGATCCACATCGTCGATGAAACTATCTATTGGCTGTAAGCCTTCATCGTTTCTCGAAGTAGATGGCCTATGAAAAATTCATGATTCAATATCGTATTGTTGCACTATTGCAATCTATTCGATAATGTTTCGAAAAAAATATTATATAACATGATATTCAAAAAAAGCACTGATGATGAAACAAACACTGTCGGGTTTACTTGTCGGGAAAATGAGTTCCCAGAGTTCAAACCCATGCAGTGTCGTAGCCAAGATTTCAGGTCAGAAGAGGCAAGCATTTTGAAAGTGTGCCATGCATGAACCTTTGATGAAAATGCACATAGATTATAAAAATATAAGAGCAAAGTCCAGAGCAAGCTAGTCACATAGACTGCGAAGTCTACGTTCATATGAAAATACAATGAGGGGGGAGAGGGGCACTACCGCCCGCAGGGACTTTTATTTTTCAATTTTTCATTGAGTTCAGCTACGTTTTTCAATTTAATTCAATTGTCATATTCTACTCAGACAGCATGAATTTCATAATATATGTACTATTTTGTACAGCTCTCAGATAATAGAATTGCCACGAGGTTGTGACTCGCTGGAAGGGGGGGGGGGGGGGGGGGGGGAGACGCTCTTTCTGGCTCCTCAGGTAATTTTTGGAAATCAAACCCTTTTTTGATATGATTTAACGTGTTTCAGATGAGATTCAAATGCCAAATTTAGTTTTCTCATAGTATACTAAAGATCAAGCTGAAGGAAATAAAACGAACAATCGACCCTTGGGACTCCTCGATTCGTGGGTCACGCCGCGAAGAAGTTGTCTTGTCTCGGTTACGAATAGGACATTCACTGCTAACACACTCCTATTTATTTACCACTAATCCAATACCACCGACATGCGATCACTGCAATGTAACCCTCACAATAAAACACATCTTGGTTGATTGTGCTAAACATAGAGATTTAAGATTTAGCTTAAAAATGGCAGACAGCCTCTCGGCCATACTCTCAAATGATAGCAGAGAAGTAGACAAGGTTCTCCTTTTCCTAAAGCATTCACACTTATTTGACAAGATCTAATCGAACTGTTCTCACCTTCTTTATTCACATAACAATTTCTCACTTTTATTGACATAAATATTAAATATACGGTGCAAAATGACCTCGTTGTCGACGCACCTCAAACTCAACATTCAATTCAATTCAATTCAACTAAAGATGCTCAAATGCTATGTGCCAGACAATCGTGCTCATAATCGAGTCCCCGGGCAAGGACTCGATTGTGAGCCCTCAAAATCAAGTGTCCAATTTTTAATTCATCATGATATCAATGAAATATATAAATGAGAATATTCACACCACTCAATAATGTGAATAAAACAGATTATATGAATCAAAGAGTCAATGATAGAATGACACAAATCAGCGTCGATTACGCCCCTTATAGTAACAAATTACGGAGTGTGTTTGTAGAATGATTGGGACATTTTTCGATTAATTGAAAACTGATGTTTTTCATACTGGGTTTTAACGACGAACTATACTGATGACTACGATCTATTGGCGTCGGTGGATGATGGATGAGATGAAAGGTTATTCTATTGGGTGTTTTGGATGGTGAGAAGGGTCGTGGCCTTTAAGGAACTATCCCAGTATCAACCTGAACGACAGAGGGAAACCACGAAAAACCCATTTCAGGATGGTCGACCATGGCGGGAATCGAACCCCGGTCTCCCGAATGACGGTTCAGTGTGTTACCACTCGACCACGCGTCTCGGTGGGAAATAATACATATATATATATATATATATATATATATATATATATATATATATATATATATATATATATATATATATATATATATATATATATGTATATATATATATATATATATATATATATATATATATATATATATATATATATAATATATATATATATATATATATATATATATATATATGTATATATATATATATATATATATATATATATATATATATATATATATATATATATTTATATATATATATATATATATATATATATATATATATATATATATATATATATATATATATATATATATATATATATATATATATATATATATGTATATATATATATATATATATATATATATATATATATATATATATATATATATATATATATATATGTATATATATATATATATATATATATATATATATATATATATATATATATATATATATATATATGTATATATATATATATATATATATATATATATATATATATATATATATATATATATATATATATATATATATGTATATGGGCCTATATATTCATATATATAATGAATATGAACACTTTGAAAAAGTTTTACAGTTCACCTTCAATCTACGCGACAATTTTGTTCTAAATCAATCAAAGTCCATGTTGTGTCAACTTGCAAGTTTTGACATGCTTTCATTCAGGGCGCTATGATTACAGATGAGGGCGCCGCCGTGCGATATAAGACAGCGAAAGCTCACAATTTCTTGCATTGTACCGTAAGATGCAAATTTAAAAAAAACGCAAACACCAGCTGCAAATCTGTATTATCACTGTCGGTATTGAACCCGGAAAAATACTTTTGCGTGATATGTCTATGAAAACAGCGGACGATGATAATTATGATGGCTCAGTTTCCATTATCAGTCACAATATATAGATCTTCAAATATATCAACTTCACCATGCAATGAAATATGAATTATCACAACGAATCTGAAAGGGCGCCAAACACTATATGTCGTCCAGGGGGGGAGAGGGGGGGGGCACGTGCCCCCTGGCTACGCTACTGAAGACTGAACCCATGTATGTCTGTCGTAGATCACGGAGATCACCATTGATTCAATAGATACCGATTGAAGTCTTATTATTACCGTTAGTAATCCCTCAACCACAACGACATTGTTAGTGGAGCTTTCCGTTGGTGGTAGGCCTCCATCACACCTCGACGTAGATTGACTATAAAAATAACCACATGAATAATAAATACAAAGTATGTATAAGTGATTGAAATAGTGAATCTATACCCATCACAAATATACTACAATATACAGAATGAACTACAAATATATATCTAAATATACTATGATTGAAGGAAGAATAAGAAGAAGTGTAGTTAAATACTTGAATTCAATGAATATATATATATATATATATATATATATATATATATATATATATATATATATATATATATATATATATATATATATATATATATATATATATATATATATATATATATATATATATATATATATATATATATATATATATATATATATAATATTGTATGAAGTAATGAGCCCATTAGAACAACGCATTCATCACTCTCTAATCAATATTATCAACAAATAAAAATGAATGATATCATCATGAATATAATTTACCCGGCAATCTTCTTGAGGCGGTGATACTCTTTCAGCGAGTTCCCGGTTTGTTCCTTTCTTCTCGTTGACGGAAATTTCCTCATTCCTCGTCTTCATTATGAGAAAGAAATGTATTTATTCATCTAATTATTGGCACACGTGCGTTCGTAATAACAACCACACACTGACCCGTGTGGGTGCTAATTTGTATCGTACGCGCATCGATCAACCCTCACGGCACGGAACGGTAAGACGCTTAGCGGGCTGGCCTCGCGGGCGGTCAAGGCGTAGACAGAAACCGAAAAAGAGCAAGAGAAATCAATTCACATGGTATAAAAACCCATATATTTGCTTTATATTTGCAGTTCTGACTACCGTACTTCATGTTGCATCAACAACTTGAAACATTTTTTGCATCCTGATTGATGGTTTTCCATGGTTTCCCTCAGACGTCCCAGAACTCACAAGCATTTCATATTGAGAAAATGAGAAAAAGAGAAAAAGAGAAAAAAAGAAGAGAAGAGAAAAAAAAGGAAAGAAAGAGAAAAAAAAGGTTGAATGATAATAAAATACAACAACTAGAATGAATAGAATGAAAGAAAAGAAAAAAAAAAAAAAGAAAAAAAAGAAAGAAGAAGAAAGAAGAAAAGGAAAGAAAAAGAGGAGAAAAAAAAGGAAAGAATGAAAATAAAAAAAATGAATGAATGAATGAAAGACAAAATGGAAGATGAAGAAAAAAAATGAAATGGAATGAGGATAAGAAATGAGAGAATAAATAAAGGGAAAGAGAGGGAAAAAAGAGGAAAAAAAAAGAAGTATAAATAAGAAAAAAGATATATCAAACACTACAAGAAAAGAAGAAAAGAAGAGAAGAAGTTGGAAGAAAGAGCTCAAGACCAACAAACACCTTTTTTTATCCATCCCGACTTGTTTTTTCGTGGTTTCCCACAGTCCTCGAAGCGAATGCTTGGATGAAGTACTGAATGGCCACGACCAATAATTAGTAGAGCGATAGGCCTAATTATAACAATATAGGCATATCACTAATTTAATTTGTGCATTTTGTATAATGATCAATTTTACATCTGCTGCCAAGGGAAAGAAGTAATCATTGCCCAAGAGATTCAGTTCAAAGTGGAAGATATCAACATTCGTGTGTTTATACTGAAAGACTTTTATCCACGGCGAAAAATTATGGTCACAGACAGCGCAGTCCTGGTGTTGAAGACCATTAGTTTTAAAAAATCAAAATGGGGTGGTAAGATCGCCCTTGTGGTGCCCCGTCCAAACGATCCTATCTTTCATCCATAGCCTTAATTGGGGAACAATGATTTCGTATCAAGTTTCGATGTTATTAAAAAAAAAAAAAAAAATCGCTTTAGACAGACCACCCGACAATGGGAAAATTGTGCATTTTATTGAGGAAATTGATCATCATATGAAGAGTGTTGATGAGAGAGATCAAATAATCTTCATTGGTGACATAAATCTAGACTTGAATAAAGATGACAATATGAATATTCAAAGACATTGTGATATCATGGCTGGTTATGGAATGAGACGGTGTGAATATGGCAACACCCGTGTTGAAGATCGTTCAAATAATTGTACTAAGACTTATATTGATCACTCTTTCGTAAGAATGAATAACAAAGTTGATAATTTATTCTCAGCAATTATAGAGTCGAAACTGTCTGATCATTATATCATTCTGACAGGAATCCATAGCATGGATGACACTTTGAATTTGCCTGTGAAAACTAGCATTAAAAAAACTTTGAACGAGACCAAAGTAAGAAATGGTCTTGAAAACTTGAAATTTGATATTCTGATACATCAACAAACTGATCCCTGCTCTCTTTACGACATCATACATAATAAATTCAAGACAATTTATAAAAAATATGTAGAAACTGAAGTATTACCGAAATCTGAAACAAATCTTAAACGAAATGCCAAACCATGGATAACACGTGATATCAAAAAGAGTATCAAGGAAAGGGACACGTTATTCAAAAAGTGGAACAATGCTAAAACAAATATCGATTATAGAGATGCGAACAAAATATTGCGGAACATTATAAATACGAAACTTGTCAAGGCGAAACCTGATTACTACAGGAAACGTTTTGAAAACTGTAAATTTGATATTCGAGAAACATGGAAAGAAATTACCACCGTCATAGGAAAGATACCTAAAAATTCTGTGGACGAAGTTATAAATAAATATATGGGAAGCATTTATGATACAACTCAAATCGTTGGTGGCTTCGTAGATTCTTTTCAAAGAGGTGTCGTCTAAATTCAACATGATTGCAATATTAAAACGTTACTATATGATGAAAAAAGTGATATGCAGTCAATGTTGTATATCAGGGCAACATCAGAATCAGTTGATAATATAATTTTAGAATCAAACACTAAAAAATGTCCCGGTATTGATGGTACACGGATCAAAGATATTATGTTCATATCAGATGTAATTTGTCCTATAATTTCGAAATTTATAAATCTCACTTTTACTTTTACTGGAGTTCCAATAATCATCAAACAATCAATTATCAAACCAGTGTATAAAAGGGGTGACCATAAATGTTATGAATACTACATAATACCCATAGCAATTTTATCATCAGTCGATAAGATTATGGAACGTCACATGGCTGATCAGTTAATCAACTATCTGACTAAATTCAAGATAATTAGACGAGCTTTAGCGAGGATTCAATTTGACATACTGAAAAAAATTGGTGTTCGTTTTAATGTTTTTTTTTTTTTTTTTTTCATGTTTTTTTGCCGGTTCTCCACAGGTCAAACGATTACAGCTATCGACTTCAAACTTTTTCTTATAATGGTTCCACATCTAACTCAGATCTGTATAGTTTTGTGGCATTTTCCGGTGGTAACTTTTTTTTTAATGTATTTAAGAAATTTCAAAAATGCTCATTAAAATAACACGGCGGAAAAAAAATTGAAAAATTTTATTTGAAAAATAAATGAAATTCCGCGTGAAGTTGATTTACATTTTGATACAAATTTCCGAGAATTTTCAGCTTGATCGGGTGGGCCATTTCGAATATAAACCATAAAATGTGCTAAATTGGTACCACTCGAAGCAGTTTTTACCCATTTCTAACTTAAATGTCAGCCAATTGGCGAATGTGGGCAAAAGTTTGGCAGAGAAATCGACACACTATTACTTTCCGCTTGTCTAACAACGCGTATATAGCGTTTTCCTTGTAAATAGTAAACAATATGTATTTCGGAAAAATAAACGCACAGGACGACTTTTATATGATTTTTCCGACTTGATATTCAATGCTTTGAATAAAAAACTTTGCGTTGAAGCTTTGTTCATCGATTTCTCGAAGGCATTCGATACATTGCTGCATTATCGACTGTTGAATGCATTGAAGAAAATATGATTTATAGGTCAACTACTGGAATAGTTGAGATTTTTTTGAGCACTAGATCAATGACAGTCAAAGTGAGTGAAAATTATAGTGAATCAGTTCCAATTTCATACGGAGTTCCACAGGGATCTATTCTAGGACCACTACTCTATCTCATATATGTTAACGATATGCTGGATAATGTGAAAAAATCATCGGTTTTCTTATTTGCTGATGATACCGCAATTGTAGCTATCCACAAACATTTCTCTGTGGCCAACGAATTTCTCCAATCCGATTTCAACAATATTCTATGCTGGTCTCACGATAATGGTCTTACAATTAATTACGGAAAGACTAAAGTCATGCATATACATTCACCATTCAAAATCTTAGATAATGTTGATATAATTTTCCATGATCATGCCTGTCTTCATCAGAATTTTAGAGTGGACTGTAATATTTTCCAAGGAATGTGTACATGTAATTCAAAAATTGAAAATACTCATAATCATACCTATTTGAGCTTATTGATTGATAATCAATTCGAATGGGACAAACATATTGAAACTGTCTGTGAGCGTCTTAGATCTGGTATGTATAGAATGCAAATTTTGAAGCCATATGTTAGTCTCAATACATTAGTAATAGTTTATCATGCACTTATAGAATCCGTATTGAGATATGGTATTCTCTCATGGGGCTCTACAACTAATAATTATTTGAATAAGATTGAAAATATACAAAAGAGAATATTCAAAATCATCGAATCGGAAAATGAATATATAAAATTAAACAATGAGCTATTCACCTTCAAGAAACTTCACTCTTTCATATTTTTAGTCACTATTCACGAATTATTTTGATACCAATTATGAGAATACAGCACATCATCAACACGTGACAAGACAGAGAGAAAATTTTGTAGAAACTTCATTTTATAATGCTTATGGTAGACAAGAGAAGCAATTCCTGATTCCAGAATTATTCAATAAAATCCCGGCTGAATTAAGAAATGTATCAAAAATATCACAAGTGAACATTGACCTGAAGCAATGGATATCTAAGAATGTGCAAATGTTTGACCAGAAATGAAAAATAGTCACACTAATGATGCATACCCAATATATATATATATATATATATATATATATATATATATATATATATATATATATATATATAATGCTTCATTCTCTTAGGCTGGGACGAGTAGCTCTAACTGGCAGATAAAAGTTGTTGTCACCATGGTTACCTGTGATATTTGTTTTCACCAACTCTCAGATAACTGCTAACTGGACTTGGTAATACCGGACCTCAGTCACTTCTTCAGCCTCGTTACTTTTCCAATTGCATTGTTCAAAGGAAAACATATATATTTATACGTTCAACTGTTTTCATCCTTATACCGCGTATAGCTTTCCGGATATTTATTCTAATGACCATATATGTGATATGTTAACAGTGTGTAGACCCATAGACAAGTCAAATCTTATGTGACTTCGTGGGTCTACGTTATTATCATAGCGAAGTCTCCATCCCACTCTTATAGAGCTTTGTCTGTGTGTTTTTTTTTTTGTAAGCACTCCACAGGTCGCAAGGGTTGACTGATGAACATGAAACTTTTTTGTACACGCAAACTCATCCAACTTAGAACTGTGAAGTTTTTGGAATGAATCGGTCAGATCGATTTTGAGAAAAATCATCTCAAAGTTTCTAAAAACCCCATAAGATTTGGCTGGGCGGAAAATGTTGGGAAATTAAATCTCTCCAAATTGAATGAAAATTTCTCTAAATGTGTATACATGGATTTCACACATTATTACGATTCTGTAAGCAATTCTGAAGAGTCGTTTTGAAGAAAAAAAATAAAATGACTGATAATATTCATAAAATATATCATAAAAATTGTGACAGAATTAAGTTGTCGAGATTCACTGCTTTCTAGATTCAAGAGTTGACCAACAATGAAGTATTTTTTATATGCGTCAAGGTGTGTAGAATACCAGAGGCAATGAAGTGGCAAGAGTAGAACTTCTTCAACGACTTTCATAGCTTATTCAGATATCAAGGTGTTTAGAATAACAATGTCGATAAAGTAGCAAGGGTGAAACTACTTCAAGGACTTTCATACCTCATTCAGATATCTCGCTCATCTTACAACGCATATTTAGCGTTTGACTAGTGAGGTATAGAAGTCGTTGAAGTAGTTCTACCCTTGCTACTTCATCGACTCTGGTATTCTACACACCTTGATATCAGAATAAGCTATACAATTCGTTAAAGTAGTTCTACTCTTGCCACTTCATTGACTCTGGTATTCTACACACCTTGTTGATGAGCGTAGCGAAGTCTCCATCCCACTCTTATATAGGGCTTTGTCTGTGTTTTTTTTTTTTTTTTTTTTTTTGTGAGCACTCCACAGGTTGACTGATCAACATGAAACTTTTTTGTATACGTAAACTCATCCAACTTGGATCTGTATAGTATTCGGAATGAATCGGTCGGACCGATTTTGAGAAAAATCATCTCAAAGTTTCTAAAAACCCCATAAGATTTGGCTGGGCGGAAAATGTTGATGAATAAAATCTCTCCAAATGAGATGAAAGTTTCTCCAAATGTGTATACATGAATTTTACACATTATTACGCTCTTGTATGCAATTCCCATCAGCCGTTTTAAGAAAAAAAAAAAAAATGATAATATTCATCAAATATATCATAAAATCTGTAACAGAATTAAGTTGTCGAGATTCACTGCATTCTAGATTTAAAAGTTGACCAAGAATGAAGTATTTTTCATATGCGTCAAGGTGTGTGGAATACCAGAGTCAATGAAGTGGCAAGAGTAGAACTACTTTGACGACTTTTAAAGCTTATTAAGATATCAAGGTGTGTAGAATACCAGAGTCGATAAAGTAGCAAGGGTAAAACTACTTCAAGTTTTTTTTTACCTTATTCAGATATCTTGCTCATCTGACAACGCATATTTCCAGTTCGACTAGTTATTATAGACTCTAGGCATGGAGATTGTAGGCCAACCCTAGTTAATGCTCTAGGCAGGGCCAGGCCCAAGCCGTATATTTGTCACCCATTACCGAACTAATACTGCTCCCAAATACATTACGTGATGTAGCTCAAGTTGTAGTGACATATACAGAAATTTTCCCCTGGCGGAGCCAGTGGAACAATTTGTAATTTGTTCAGTGACTTTTGTAAACGTTTTTTTATAAGTAACTTTTCAAAATATCGAATCGGATTGTCAGCACTTAATGACTCCGTCAGAATTTTAAGAAATCATTTGTATAATGAACGTTTCAATATATCACTTTTAATTCTGTAATCATCAAATCTCCTTATTATTTTATTCAATTCTATTTTGTTTTCACATTTTTTCTATTCGATCAGTTCCCTTTTCATGTATCAATATATAATATTTTCAATCCATTTCTCTATATTATTCTATGTATTTTTCATACTGATTGCTATCCTGTTTTATAATATAGTCAAGGACCAATAAAGCTCATTTCTTCCAGTTATCTGTTCAATCAGTAGAATAGTATACATACTTTTAATAACTTGTGAAACACTGGAGCCTCATCTAACCTAGCGGTCCGCCATGGTGCTTGGTCGCTTTGGTCTTCCTATTACGTCACGAGGAAATGATAGGCCTTCTTCGCTAGGAGCGAGAACACGCCGATGAGCGAAGCTCTAAATACTATACTAACCTTGGTTGGGGCCTACACGGGATTGTAAAGTCTGGCTCGGCGAGGGCTATCCTGGTTAGGGTTATCAAGGTTGGGCTAGTAGTGACTCGGACCTGACCTGACCTGATCTAATGCGGCCTAACCTTACTGCCTGGGTCGGGTTATCCTTGTTAGGGTTTCTATGGTCAGGTTTAACAACTACCTGGGTTAGGTTATAACGGTCAGGGTTATTGAAGTCAGATGATTCCACAGAAGGGTACAGTGGGTGAAGTACTGGTGTTAATTTTCCAGTTCATCCTTCAACGCGATGAAAACACGTAGCGTTTTCATAGTCTATGATGGAATGAACAAAATATGAAAATCAAGATGAATGGAAATTAGTTATCGATTATGTCAAAATTTGAGACAACGAACTGAAATATAACAGTTCCCATCTTGGATGAGGTTTAAAACTCATTTTCATTCAGTTAAAGACACTATATAAGAGTGGTTGAGAAAAATTCGGAGAAAATTTTGAAAACATATATATATCATTATTGAAAATTGTTGTCAGCACCTGGTGAAATATCTAATTCCTTTTCACAGTTACGGTCTGCTCGGTGCAAGCGGTTGCGGCAAAACCACGCTACTGAGTTGCATCGCCGGACGCCTCGCAGTCGACAGAGGAGAAGTGAGGGTGTTGGGGGGAGTTCCGGGAACAGAGGGGAGCGGAGTACCTGGACCACGTGTCGGGTACATGCCACAGGTGAGCAGAGCGGACACAAATCCGTTCATAGAACGAACTCAGTGTAGCTGGGTTTTTGAGAAACGCGAGTTGAATAGGATTCGAAATTCTAGTTCATTTTCTCGATTTGGCACACCTTTTTTTGTGGGGGGGGGGGGATATTTAAATACAACAACAATGAAAAACCATTTTGACTGTTTTTCAGGGGGTACATTCCTGTACAAGATAAACCCAGTTTCAACTTGAACCTGTGCTAAACGTGTATTGAAAAATTGGAAATAACTCGCTAAAACCGGAATCGATCGTACAGGAATGCACAGGAGAATTCAATTGAGTCTGTGTAATGCGCGCGGCACTCTCCAATTCGGTTTAGGGCTTTGACGAACATGAATCAGAATCTTCCAATTCACAAACTGAATACACAAATTATTTTCAATTTCGTTTTCATTTTCTAATTGGAAAAAACTATTCCACTTCTGTCTTGAAATGAAACCGTCTTCGCGAAGATCAAAATTATTCACCAAGATTCTTAATAATTGTTGCCGAAGCTTTCCAGCCGATTATAAATGCCCCGATGATTCCGGTCGAGATGTTTCAAGAGTTGCGTTTGTCAGCTGGTCTCTGATGGTGCTACAACTTCTCATCCTGTTATTGTTCGAAAGATGAACCACTATTTATCGTCCACACCTCTGTGCCTATCGATTGTGACTCACCTTGCAGCGATACAAGGGAATGAGTTCGTCCAGAAATGAACTCAATATTACGTTACGCTTGCTTAGCTGTATGCAACAGTATCTTGAACAAGAAGACGGAGATAGTGTAGGAGGTTGGACTGTACCTTTCAATTACGTGATTTTAATAATGCAAGCTATATTATTGAAAGGTACTCATACATGTGGATAATGAATATAGGCCCTATATGATTGGAATCATGTGACAAGTCCACTCGCTTCAAACAAGTAAGTACTCATGTTGTGTTTAATTCTAGGCCCAAGCTCGTCGAAAGCACCTCATTCAGTCCAGGCATTTTAATTCCAATTAATATTCAAGGTATCGAGTCTTTATGAGACATCAAGCATGGTTTCAAATTCTACAGTGGTCAGAGCACCGACGAAAGACAATACTAGAAATTGCATGAATACAAGTTGGAGCATCATATAAGAGACCGGCGGACTAATGCAACCCACACTACCTTTTCACTCCATCCTAATTCAATGTGCGATTGATTCTGCAGGAATTGGCACTCGTGAACGAAATGGATGTCAGTAACGTGATATACTACTTCGGGTGGCTCTTTGGAATGACTTCGCCACAAATAGCGAAGCGTTATGTCTTCCTGTCAAAACTCCTGGAACTTCCAGACGGGAAGATATTGGTGGAAAATCTCAGGTGATATAACTTCATTCTCACACTATTAATTATCACAAAAAATCGTGACATTTGATGACGCTCCAGAACCTTCCTCCACAAGTTAGATGAATCGATCAGTCGCTATATAATGGACTGAACCGAACGAGTTTTGATTCATGCCATTGTCGATCATCCGGGCAGAGAGTTTCGTGATTTACAAGAGAATAGCATGACGTTTCACTCTCACTGTACAATAAACCACGTAGAAATATGTTCATGTCATCTTCACATCACTCCATACCTGATTCACTCTCGCCAATAGTTCGTAGATATCTTTAATCATATAATAACCAAAAAATCTATCATCATTGATTCAACTTTGATTCTTGGTTTAAAGTGGAGTTGACCAACGGAATATCTTGAGTATATAACACGAGATGTGCTGTGGTCGCCACGCACAACACCCCCTCTCCATCTTCAACTTTTTCTATATATCCTACCTTTGGAGAAGCTCCATCCATTTTCCCTATCTTCCCACAACTTCTTGAATTTTACTCTCTCCCACGATTCTCATTCTTCTCCCACTTTCCACCTCATCATTTCTTCCCATCTTGTCCTCGAATTTCGTATCATTCCGTTTCTCCCGATTGTATCTTCCTTCTCAAACTTTCTTCTCGGTATTTGCTTGTCACCCATCATTCCTATGATTCCGTTCCCATCGGCTGTTTGATCCCTCCACTCTCAATTCACTCCTTTTTTTCATTCCTCACTAAACATATATTTCTCTGAACCTCATCACACTCCTCAATTCTTATTCTCTTAACCATTCAATAGTCCTCATTCCCCCAAATGTCGGTAGTAGGACAATTTGCCAGTGGAAAATTTGCCAGACACCTGTTTTAGGGGGAGAGGACAATTTACCAGGCTAGATAATGGGGGCAGGACAATTTGCCAGCTAAAGTTAGGGGGGGGGGCAATTTACCAGGCTAGATAATGGGGGGAGGACAATTTGCCAGCTAAAGTTAGGGGGGGGGAGGACAATTTGCCAGGCTTGACTGTGTGGGAAGGACAATTTGCCAGACAAAGTTTTGGGGGAGGACAATTTGCCAGGCACAGTTCGGTATATTGCAAGAGGGCAGATAATTTGCCAGGCGCGTGTTTCTGAACTAATACTATTCACTAAAAGTGGTACGGAATGAAAGAATGAAATATTAGGAAATGTGATCAGATTGTTTATTCATTTATTCATTCAATTCCATTATCATCCAAGTGGATCACATCATAGAATGGAATCATTTGGACCGTCAATAATGAAATGAAAGATCAGGAAATTCTCACAACATACAATCAAGAGAATATAAATGAATTGATATAAATGGTAGATGCTATTCTTTATGAATACCTACAGCAACTACCAAGTGCAGTATTGGAATTAAGAACAACTATAAAAATTTCAAGTCAATATAAAAAGTACATTGCAATATTGAAATCGGACAGTTGAAGGCCTAATTGAGAGTGAAAATTGAAAATTAAAATTCAATTGGTCAACGGTTCTAGTTTGAAGTGTCAGTTTGTGATATGAAATGGAGGTAATAGATTTTGATTACTTCGAGAGACAACATTTAATATGCTTGCAGCATGTCTAGAGCTCTTCAATACTTATGTGCGTTCATTCACATAGACCACCAATTCGATTAAAACGTTACCAAATAATTGTTGGTCATATACAAATATACGATTGTGTAGAATATTTTTTTTCTCAATCTAGGCGTTGATTATAGGTTCAAATAATGCATATTGACAGTAAATATACATCATCTTGACTTATTTTCAGCACCTACATTGGGAAAAAAGTCATATTTTCACAATTGTATGATAATTGTATATGACCAAACAATAATCTGGTACCGTTTTAATCGAATTGGTGTGGCTATGTGAATGAGCAATTTGATCCCATATCTTGATTATCAATGTGATGAACTAGGAAAACGCGGGATATGAGTTGTCAGATGAGCTTGGAAATAGAAGTATGGAAATCCAGAATGAAAAATATTCTCTCATCTCAATCCACATCTACGGACATTGGATTACTTCAAACGTTCAACAACCTCACCTGCAACTCACTGCTATTCATAGAGCTGCAATCTGTCACATATTATACACTTCGCAAGACCAATTGATCCCAATATTCAATAAAATGTATACTTTTATTGCGTTTTCTGTGTTATTTCCCATTCGATTGTTGTGCAAGTCACTGAAAATATGCATGATGATGTTTTCCATATTCAGTGAAAATTTTAAAGCTTTTGAAAAATGTTCATGTCTCAAGAATTTTCCATGCGGTTTATTCTAATGGCGATTTTCCAAACTTTCCGATTTTTTCCGGAAAAACGCTCGAACATTTTTTCTGAGAAATAATCCCAACCTATTTTGGTATGACGTCGATATGTGGGAAGAGTTTCGAGTTAATTAGATTGTTTTCCCGACGTAGGCCTATGCCACGTACAAAATTACAACAACAAGAAACATAAAAACGAAGCCCAATTTTTTCGGTATGTGGAATGGAAATCTTCGCTACGCTCATCTGAAAATATTTTATTCATCAATTTCGTACAACTTCTAGCTAATAGTAATAGCTCTGTGACACAACTTGCTCAGGGCAGGAACATGAGACTCTAAATTATGTATCACCCATCAATTTTATTTACACTTGATCTTTATTTACTTTCACTTTCTTCACATTACATAGTTACATACCAGATACAAATACATCTATATGATAATTGCAACACTTGTGCTGCTGTTCAATTGTGACGCTAAATATGGCGAGTGTTTTATAATGACGTAGGACGAAAGCGCTAACGATCGGGGGTTGCTATGGTAATTTCTACGAGTGAACGATGTTGACGTAGAACATTGACGACGATTGGGGTTTCTGAAGTGGGTGTGTCCAGGATCAAGTGCTTGCGATGCACAAGCTGGTGCAGCGGACGCCCAAGCAGTGACGACCGGGGGCTGGAATGATGATTTCCACGAGTCCAATGACTGTGACGTTAAAATATTGAAAAGTGGCGACGCGAACATGGAATGTTTATTTCTCAACTAGATTGAATATCCTCAATCTCAAATATAATACGATAGTGTACTTGATTTCTGTCATCAAGCACGCTCACTTGTTTGATTGTTCATTATTCCCGCAGGATTGAATCAAACGATTGAACACTAAGTTCATCAATCTCTTGATTGATTGATACGATGGTATACTTGATTTCGGTCATCAAGCACGCTCACTTGTTTGATTGTTCATTATTCCCGCAGGATTGAATCAAACGATTAAACACTAAGTTCATCAATCTCTTGATTGATTGATACGATGGTATACTTGATTTCTGTCACCAAGCACACTCACTTGTTTGATTGTTCATTATTCCCGCAGGATTGAATCAAACGATTAAAAACTAAGTTCATCAATCTCTTGATCGATTGATACGATGGTATACTTGATTTCTGTCATCAAGCACACTCACTTGTTTGATTGTTCATTATTCCCGCAGATTTGAATCAAACGATTGAACACTACCCAGTAAACACTGAATATCCCAGGGACGGTTCATTTTCCTCACAAAATCCTAGATTGTTCCCCAACAACCTGTTTGCTAACAGAACCTTCTCTGCAATGTATCCTCAGTCTCTAAATTCATGATAACAAATTTGACGTCCCAGATACGGAACCATTACGTCACGCAGATCAGTGAATATGAAGATTTTTTATGTTGAGTTATTTTTCGGAACGGTTAACGATCTATCACCGAACAAGTGATCGTTTTTTTACATCGAAAAAAGCGCCGTTGAAGTTACGTCGCCGCGAGGTCGCAACGGGGACGCACGTGGGAACGCATATGCGGCACCATCTATGTTTCATGTGAGTATTACAATTTACAACTACTCCTTCATAGACTTTTTTCGGTAACGCCATATTGTTTATTCGTTTGTATACTATTTCTATTTTTCCCAAGTTTTTCCTATTAGTTTCTTAATTAGAGGTCTATGCTTGTGTTGGACAATTATGTGGTGAGTATAGGCTCAGATATTTGAACACATCTGAAATATTTGCCCATAAAAGCAAGAATGCTTTCTGTGGACTCGAATTCGCAAACTTACTGCATTGTCGAATCTTGGCCTAGACCATTGATTACTAGGCCTACACCACAAATTCAATGCCTAGGCCTGGGCATTCCCTAAGCTGCAAATTCAATGGCATTGATTGCATACCTCACACCCATAGTCCTAGCATAGCATTGAGTTGCCTAGGCCTATAGTGACACTATATGAACTCAAAGACTTTGGGATCGGAGCATTACGTGCGTAGTGTAGGCCTACAAACTCAATGCTTAGGCCTATGCCCAGGCCATTAAGTATAGAGGTTTAAGCTCTATACTTAATGGCCTAGGCATAGGCCTAAGCATTGAGTTTGTAGGCCTACACTACACACGTAATGCCCCGATCCCAAAGTCCTAGAGGCCTAGGCCTATGTTGTTCACTTGACAGTGGTTGATGTAGGCCTAGGCCAGGCCAGGCCAGCCCCAATGCTTTGTTGTTTCGATTTAATATCAATCAATGCTGTAAGCCGTGCTGATCTTTTTTGGGCTAGGGCCTAGACCCTATTGTATGTTGGGTGTTGGATCTTGGCATTACAAAATCAATGACCTAGGGATGATGATGATTAGGCCCTATTGTTTGCTTCACGACCCCACCAACAGCTAGGTTATACGGGGGTACGATTGATCAGGTGATTATGAAACTATGAAGTGATGGTAAATGAAAGGACTTTTACAAAACGAAGTATATATTCGTACGGTCAACCGTATGATTGAGTGAAAATAGATCATACGGTCAGTAACGTCATGACCGTGATGTTTCAGCTGATGACCATAAATCACCAAAATAACGCTCTTGTCCAATGTGACGACTGTAGCGCATGGGTTAGCACAGCTGACTTCCATGCTAGGGTTCTATGGTCGAATCCCGCATGTGACTAATTTTTTTATTCCATTAAATTGGTTCCTCTAGGAACATGGTCAATTATGTGGACAAAGGCAGGTTGCGGACAGTGGTTTAGGCATTGAGTTGTTTAGGTTAGGTAGGTCAGGTTGGTGTATAAACGCCGCGTATACGGCTGGCAGGTGGAACGGAGCTTATGAACATGATATATCATATCATGTTCATTTGGTGACTAGAGTTTCTATGAAAAGGTGAATGGTCAATTATGTGGACAAAGCCAGAATGCGAACAGAAGATTAGGTTATTGGGTTAGGTTAGTGTATAAACCTCGCGCATATATCACGGTGCTTATATATCATGTTCATTTATCGGTAACTGGTGTCTGGTGCCCTCTAGCACTGAAAATTACAACTACACTATCCTCCCGAACGAATACTACGTCACTAACATAAACAACCAATGACAACGCTCACTGGCGTCGGAACCGGGGGGGGCAGGGGGGGCATTGCCCCCCCCAACATTTGGCCAAGGGGGGGCAAGGGGGGGCAAGAAAAAAGTCTTGCAAAACTCAATTTGTCTTGTGTTTCCTGTTGAAACCCACTTTGTTGAAATTGGCTGTCATTTTTCTCACTTTAATTCGTTCTTTAACTTATCATACGTTCATAGATTGTTGAATGTTAATCGGGCCTATACATATCTGTCACCAGAGTTGGGTAGGAACTTGACTGAAGGAACGCGTTTCTTTCATCAAGCAGTAACTCTTAACGGAATTGCGTATCTTTTTATTGGTAACGAGGAACGGATCGTACGTTTTTTTTTTTTAGTTTTTTTTCATCAGATTGTACTTCAAGAATGCATACGCTACATGGAATAGATCGTCCATTTGTATGATACCAGATGAAAGATTTCGTCTGGGACCCTTTGTCTCACAGCTATTGACTCGGCCTAATCCCTAGTTCCTGACATCCATCCTGTATCTTATTATTTCCAGACATATTTCACAGAATTTCCCTGTCTACTTCTTTTCATACGATCATTCCTCTTCATGTGTTGTCATAGTGGAGAAAAATGACCATGTGCTTACCAAGCTAATGCATTCGAAGAAAATCATCAGTACCTGGTGACATCACCAATAGCCAATGAGAATAGGCTTATTTTAAAGATGCGTATGGGGAGGTTTGTGTGAACACAAGAGGCCCATCTCACTTCATTGTTCCATCTCGACCTGACCGTGCTGGTAGTCCTCAAGATAAATTAATTAGTGTTGTTTGTGGTAGTGTTTTGTCAATAATTATCGAATAATATATGATGGATAATATAGATGTAGATAATAGATGATATGTGTATTTTATTTCGAGTGAATTTTGTCTTTTCTATGTACATTGTGAGTGGTGTGTATAGCCCGGTGTGACCTGTGTATTATTATATAGAAGAGTAATTTTATAAAAATGAAGAAACGCAGTACTGCTGAGCAACCTGTAATTTCACAGTTTTTCAAAAAACAGAACACTGCCGACAATGCGCCTGCGGCTTCTGTTATTATAGATGAAAAATCGTCAAATAACAATGATAATGCATCTGATGCTGTTTCTGGTGAGTAAATTAATAAAACTGTATCACGATGAGCATGAGAGGGCGGCAAGATTTGTTCAAACTACTGAAACAAGGTCATGATTGTCATAGAGAAAACTATATGGTTTGGGACCGGTTTCATTCAGCTCAGTTTTCAACGCACTCGCTTCATGTTATCTAGGAGTTAATACAGTTATTCCAGAGTTATTTAACTTCATTCCGTGCGTCTTTAAACCCAATACAAATCAAGTATAGTTTGAGGATAGTAGAGTGGGTAGCTTACTTTTTAATGAGTTGTAACAAACTAGCTGTTAAGCTGTTGAGTAATTTTACCGTGTGAAATTATTAAATGGGGATAACTAATTTATTTTCTTTCTAAAATAAATGAAGTCTGATCAATTCAATTGATCAAGACCTTCGGTCATCAATTGATATAGGATCGGAAGCTCGATACGATTAACGTGAAGCACTAATTCGTTACGCTAGTCTCACGAATTACAGCGATATAACTAGTATGGCTAATTGACGTATATTGTTCCATACCCAATTCAAGATACCGAAATATCACTGCCAGCTTCTGTGCCGCGACCCGAACCATTACTATTGGTTGACAACAGTCACATCACACTTCCAACATTGACACTACCAGAGTCACCATTTCAACCGGATCAAGTTCCAACTTATCGAGACAACCGTAGAGCACACCTATTTCAGAAAAAATGGTTCCAAGAATTCAAGTGGCTACATTATGACGGGTCGAAGCAGGCTATTCTGTGTTTCCTGTGTATCAAGGCTATTTCTCTCAAACTTGTGCCTTCAAACTTGAAAGTGGAGAGAGCCTTTACAGAAAATGGCGTCACAAACTGGAAGAAGGTGATGGAGAAAAAACGGTTTTCACATCACGAGAAAAGCCAGTTCCATATTAGTGCAGTACTGGCTCTCAGCAACTTGAAGTCGACTCCAATCACTGCTCAGCTTTCCGAACAAGAATGCGCTGAGCAGAATAATCACAGAATAGCGTTACGATGTATACTGACGACAATGCGATAATTATGTCGCCAAGGTATTGCTGTGAGGGGGCATGAAAGTGAGACTGGTAACTTTTATCAGTTGATGCAACTTCGACGACAGGACGTACCCGAACTAAACACATTACTGAATAGCAAAAAAAGCTACACTTCTGTTGAGGTACAGAACGAGATCATCGAGCTATTAGCACATCGCGTTTTAAGAAACGCTTGCGCCGAAATTCGAAACACAAAATATTTCAGTTTGATTGTGGACGAAACTAGCGATATCTCTACCAAAGAACAGGTGTCTTTAAGTGTCAGGACTGTTCGACCTGGCACCCTAGAACCTGACGAGCTTTTCCTTGGATTGTATGAAACTGCAGACACCTCTGGAAAACAGATTGCTGAGTTGATTGAAGATGCCTGTATAAGATTGAACTTGGACCTTAAAAATTGTAGATGTCAATGCTATGATGGAGGTGCCAATATGTCTGGTTTGAGGCAAGGAGTTCAAGCTAGACTAGCGCAGATTCAACCACTAGCATTCTATGTACACTGTAGTAATCACAGTCTAAATCTTGCTCTACAAGATACAGCTAAAAATGTGCAGTTGATTCAGCATTGCTTGCATTTGGCGAATGACGTCGGATTCATCATCAAGGACTCGCCCAAGAGAATGGCGTCGTTTGTAAATATACAGTCATCACTGGGGCTTGAAGGAAACGGCAACCCCCGACCGCTGTGCCCGACTAGATGGACGGTAAGAATGCTCTCCATCAACGGAGTAATTCAACAGTATCCAGCCATTCTCAAGTTCTTGGCTGATTTAGCTGAGTCTCGTGACAACGTAGCCAGTAGAGCTAGAGGAATTCATGATCAACTCGAGAAGAGCGAGGTGTATCTCGGTTTTCTGATATGTGCGAGCATATTCGAGCCGACGGAGACTCTGAGTCTAGTGCTTCAGGGTAAAACCCAAACCGTTGCTGGCGCTAAGGAAGCCGTAGACATGGTTCTGAAGAAGTTTGAAGAAATGAGAGATGGCGAGTGTTTCTCTGATCTATGGCATAGAATGGAAGGAGCACAAGACACTTACAGGCTAACAATTCCAACAGAAAAGCGCACAGGGCGACCACCTATGAGATTGAATCATCCCACAAATTTAACACCTCCACACAAAATGACTGAAAAGGAAAAGCACAGGGCCATTTTCTACGAAGCCATCGATCTGATTACATCCGAGATAACTCGTAGGTTCGATCAGCCTGGTTTCAAGAAGTACATGCTATTAGAAAAGGCATTACTGGCACGATCTGAGGAATGGACGCTGAATTCAACCGAGTTGGAGCAGGTAAAGATAATATATATATTCACGATATTGTGTACTAATATATGAATTTAAATGTTGGACAAATATTTTCAAATGATTCTCTGCTCTCCAGGTTCTCGATTTGTATTCTATCGATCCCACTCGATTCTTGATTCAGCAGAAAATGCTAGTCATCATAATCCCTGGATACAAAACTGTTAGGGATGTGGTGGAACATTTCCAGAGGCTTCACCAAGAAACACGGGAACAGTTCCCCGACATCATTCAATTATTGAATCTGCTTTTGGTCGTCCCCGCCACCTCAGCTACAGCAGAGCGAAGCTTCTCTATGCTCCGGAGAGTGAAAACTTATTTGCGCAGCACAATGACTCAAAAACGCCTTAACCCCCTCTGCATCACAAATGCATATCAGACACAGTTGGACTCAATTAACATAGACGATGTAATGCGAGATTTTGTCGAGTGCAACGATTACCGACGAAGTGTGTTTGGAGCTTGTCAGGTCGGTTTACACAATAGTTTACACAGCAACACGATGCCTATTCTGCGTGAGCAAGAAGCTCTTATTGCACATTATTGATTAGAGTATTTTACTCTCCTATAGAAGTTTTCGAGGTATAATCAAGTTTTGGATGGTTGATGCGTTGTAAATTATTTTTAATTTTTGTATAATTTTTCCTCATGATATTCCCACAAGAACACAGGCTTCGCACGATGGATGATAATGTTATTTGCCTACACAAGATATACATTCTGTGTATGGATAATTTGTTTTTTCTCAGTCAAATACTTGAATGTTATTGAATATGTATAGCACCCCATTTATTTTCCCACGGGTAGCAATTGTTGAGATTGTTGTTTGCCCCCCCCAACTTTCAAAGTGTTCCGACGCCCCTGACAACGCTGACCATACGATCTATTTACGCGTATTCATACGGCTGACCGTACGATTATCCACAGCCTTCACAAAAACTATTGCCTTGTGCGGGACCCAAACCCACGTCCAACACTGACTAGGCCTAGCCTACAGTATCTGAAGTGGTGCCTCGGCTGACCGAGCTACCGAGGGCAGCTAATGACCTAGACATGTATGAAGCATTAAAGCTTCAGATCAACTGATAGAAAACTGCGTCTGTTATTGGTTACCCATAAAAGGTTAAATCGAGCAATCGGTCTGTAAATATATGAATATGCTGTACTTCTCAGCATACACTAGGCCCAGCTGAGCTATTACAATTTTCACTTATTCAATTTCAATTTTGTCAGTTTGAAGCGGTATGCTGCAGTCGATGCCTTGGATATGGAACCGACTTTGAAATCGTGGGTCTCAAACAAAATTCACGGGAAGAAAAGAAGCTCGAGTCCGACAGCTAATGAACAATTAAAAACCTGAATCCAAAACCGTAAAACTTCGGTTCAGCAAAGGCCTACGGTAAATTCGTATTATAGCTTACAACTGGTTACTATAATAATCAAGTCATTTTTTGCAAAGTGTCTATTGCCAGAAACATTTCTGGCTCCAAGCACCGAAAAACCTATTGGCTTGAAACATTTCTGCCTCCTGGTAGGTGGTCCGAAATGCTATTAATTAGCAGAAATATTTTTTTGTTTTCCCGGCACCATTAGGCCCAGGCCTAATGGGATCAATTGGCAGAAATAATGTTGTGACGTTACACAAATATTTCATAAATATGTTTACAAACAGTTATTGGAACACATTTTTTTCAAACAAACAATATTTAGCTTCTCTTTTACCGCAATCACCTCTCAACCACAGCCTTCTTCATTCAGATAATTTCTTTCTTATAGGCCTACTGTCCTTTCACTCGGGCTCTTTTGACGGGTTTGCGCATATTTGCTGGCGGGTCATTCCACATGAAATCAACCAAAATATTGGAGAAAAAACTTTTACCTCTTGGATTCTGATGAAATTTGCTATAATTGTTAAAAAGCCAAGAAAATAACATAAGTTTTTTTTTGTTCAGCTCTATAGCTCCAATAGTAATTGAGATGCGGCAAGTTGCGTTTCACCAAAAAACTCAAATTTGGGTACGCGTTCCTTTGACCAAAATTTTTCAACTTTTTACCTGTTTGACCTGGAAGGCTATTTTTTTTTAAATAATGCTGTGTTTCTAGTAAGTATGATCATGTGGAAAAAAAACCTTTTTTTCCACAAAGTACATGAGATATATCTTGATTTTGACTTCAACAAAACATTACCCAAAATGGGGTATTTTTGAAAAACTATTTTCCTCAGTTTGTTGGCTGTGTAATGAACCAAAATGTAGACTGTGGTCACCTTTGGTTTGGGAATATAAAATCAAATGTGGTTTCATACATAGGAAATGACTAGAATGAACTCAATAAAGGTGCCCTAGGCCTGTGCGGTACCTATATACTATGAGAACAAAAACAAACATTCTAGCCATTTCTTACGCATGAACCCACATATTATTTTTCAATTCTCAAACCAAAGGTGACCACAGTTTACATTTTAGTTTATTACACAGCCAACAAACTGAGAAAAATAATATTTTTTTTTATGATTTTTAAAAATACCCCATTTTGGGTTATGGTTTGCCAAAGTCAAAATTAAGATGTACCTCATGTTCTTTGTAAAAAAAATGATTTTTCTGCACATAATTTTACATACTAGAAACACAGCATTATTTTAAAAAAAAATAGCCTTCTAGGTCAAATGAGTGAAAAGTTGAAAAAATGTGTTCAAAGGAACACGTACCCAAATTTGAGTTTTTTGGTGAAACGCAACTTGCCGCATCTCAGAAACTATTAGATCTAGAGCCGAACAAGAAAAACGTTTGTTATTTTCTTGGCTTTTTAACAACTATAGCAAATTTCATAAACATCCAAGAGGTACATGGAAATGGTTCGGTTGATTTGAAAGGGAATGACCGTGGCGCAGGCAAAAATGACGTAATGTTCTGGTATGTAGACCTATACTGCACTCTGATATAGGGCCTATAGGCTCACCCAGGCTTAAACTTGAACGATAAATATGTTAAGTCAAGCAATGCATCATTCAAGAAATTCTCCCAGTGATATTCCGTAATATCATTGAATAAAATCGTTCATATTATTGTCATAAACAAAGTTACTAAACTCGCAGTCACGGCCCAATAGAATGCGCGTGTAGTTTAAACTATCGTACGGAAATTCCAGAAGTTGTTTGTGTCTTTGCAGATATGGAATGTCAAACAGACTGATATACTTGAATGTCTGTGGAAAGTGACGTCATGGTCTGGAAACAACGGCACCAGCGGCGATTTTGAAAACTAAAATACAGGTAATTGGACATCGGTTAACATGGGAAGTATACCCCGAGTGAAAGGCCAGTATCACTGTATCAGGGAAGGATGATCCGAACAAAAAAGGCTGTGTTCTCAACGTTCTTATCTAGACTTCCTAATTTTCAACTTGATAATCATGTAGTAACCACAATACAATACAATACAAAAACTTGACAAAACTTTGGCATTTTCATAGTTATTTGAATGAGTAGGTCTGTGCTCACTGAGCCGAAATGAAATGCGATATTAAGAATCTACTTCCGATATGTTGCCGTGGGCCTATATACTTTCTTCCTAGATTAATTCCTTTCTGCAAATAGTGTTTCAAGTGCTTGGAGGCAGAATAACCGTGTGATGTCACACTAATAATACAGGTAGGCCTTACACTTGCGGTCACAAAATGTTTCATTCCAAAATTTAAATTTAAATAGAACCTACACGCATTGAGGCCTTTATAACTCTCAATTTTCTCACAGAGTATATGCGTGGAGTGTGTATGCACATTGTTTTCTAGTTTGAGTGCGTGTATTATCAGTACAATTTCTTCAAGAAGGATTTAATGAAGTTTGATCGACCACATTATGTGACTGCAACCGTAGGCCTACTTGAAGGCAGAAATATGTCGTTCCAATACAGTAGACAGTTATTCAGGTGCTTGAAGCCAAAAATATTCCTGGCAACAGTTGTGACCTTTAGGGACTATGATTAGGTAGTCTAGAAAAAATTGAAAAATTGCAACTATTTTGAACCAATGCATTTAGTTGTGAGGGCTGTTAGTATCCTGACAATATCCATTCATTAAGAATGCATGATATAATTTTATATTTATATAATTTTATATTTATATAAATTTTACATTGCTTTGAAAGAAGAAAACAATAAAAAGACTGAATTTACTATTGTGTCTACTCAATAACTTATTAGGATATTATAGGCCCACCTCAATACCTACTTCACAGATGAATACCTACTTAATTAAAGGCAATAATCGACTATCAGAAATTGGATCACCACCGTCATTGAGTATATAGTGTATTTATAAACTCAATGCTAACGGTAATTCATCTGCATCAACCAGTAAATCAATGAAACGGTATTAATTAATCAACTATTATGATCGATTTGAATGTTTATCAATACATGTCCAATCACCACACAGGTAGGTAGCACATTTTGAGTTAAGGTAATTACTGGAACATATTATTGTATTGTGATAAATGTTTGTTTACTGTGATTGGATTAGTGATAGCTGTTTGTTGGTTTGTACCCACTGCGTAAGTCGCACAGTTTAACCATTGCATTTAATGCCACCCTCAACATAGGCGGCGTGCGCAGGTGCTTGTATTAGGTACGGCACCCGATCTGTGAATGCAATGTATCCATACCACAATGGGGGGTGTGGAGGGAGGGCTCTCCACTGTGCCCCGCAGGGAGATTTTTTTAACATCGCGTTTTTTTCATTTTCCATAGAAGCTGTTGTAGACTAGGATAATTATACATAAGAGTAAACACAGATTATTTCTTTCAAAGCTAACTTGAAATTCATAAGCACTTTGATATTTGGGAACATTTTGGGTCTTGGGGTAGAAAGAAAAGAGACTCGAGGGACCAAAAAGTACTCTAATTGATGAAAAAACATTTAAGGGTATGAGTAACAGTTGTTATTTATTTAGCAAGTTCTGTTATTTTACATAGAATGAACATTTTCATCACGATATAGGGCTACCTATTTATAATGTAATAAAGTTATATGTAATAATGAGTAATAGTAATAATACTTATTTTTAAAGAAACTTCGATTTTATTCTCACCGTGGTATTGTTACGGGAATTTTCTAAATTGTTGTAATCAATGATATCTCAAAATAATGCAAGATCTACTAGGCTGATTATTATTAAAAACTATCAGCTGTAAGGCAGTAGACGTACTTGAATCTTGATAAATTCTTTGCCGATATATTTACCTGCAATTGAAGTGATATGACGACATCGGGCGGCTCCCACATTCTAACGAAATGTGAAGCATAGTGAAACTGGTTCAAACGAGTAGATTTCAATTTTCAAAGAAAAATAAAATTGAATGATTCTGTATTACATTCACTATGAGTGAAGTCTAAAACTGATTCATTAGTGTAAATATCACATGACAAATTTCATATTTTCAGTATTGAATGTTATTAATTTGTCCATTATATTGAAAGAAACATCACGGCGACCAGTGGCTTCTTGATTGATAAGTCCTTCAAATGAAATGTGATTTCAGGCTGAAACTAGTGAAACGCATAAATTTCGGAGCTAATTAAAATTAATCTGTATGATTTAGTAATATTTGTATTTATTTATTTTCAATGTTCCGTAGTTTAAACATTGTCGAAGTAAAAAGTATAGAAAAAGTTCAAAAAGGCCAGGCCGTTTCTAATGTGTCACCTTTGGTGACACATAAGACACGGCCTGGGCCTACTTGGCCGCCCCTGTGTGCACGCCCATGACCCTCAATGACATTTGTGAGTGTGAAATAGATAAATAATGATGAAAACCAAATGTGTAGGCCTACTATTTTTCAAACTAGTCAAACGCGAAATATGCGTTGTAAGATGAGCGAGATATCTCAATAAGGTATAAAAGTCCTTGAAATAGTTTTACCCTTGCTACTTTATCGACTTTGGTATTCTACACACCTTGATATCTGAATAAGCTATAAAAGTCGTTAAAGAAGTTCTACTCTTGCCACTTCATTGACTCTGGTATTCTACACACCTTGACGCATATAAAAAATACTTCATTGTTGGTCAACTCTTGAATCTAGAAAGCAGTGAATCTCGACAACTTAATTCTGTCATAATTTTTATGATATATTTTATGAATATTATCAGTCGTTTTATTTTTTTTCTCCAAAACGACTGATCAGAATTGCTTAAAAAATCGTAATAATGTGTAAAATCCATGTATACACATTTAGAGAAAATTTCATCCCATTTGGAGAGATTTTATTTTTCAACATTTTCCGCTCAGCCAAATCTTATGGGGTTTTTAGAAACTTTGAGATGATGATTCTCAAAATCGATCCGACCGATTCATCCCAAAAACTATACAGTTCTAAGTTGGATGAGTTTGCGTGTACAAAAAAAGTTTCATGTTGATCAGTCAACCCTTGCGACCTGTGGAGTGCTTACAAACAAAAAAAAAAAAAAACAAAAAAAAAAACACACAGACAAAGCCCTATAAGAGTGGGATGGAGACTTCGCTACGCTCATCAATTACTTTCATGATTTAGATCTAAAGAGTAAAACATTTCCAGATTAATACTTATTTCTTCATATCATTACCTTGTAATCATTATACCATAAAAATTTTCTTGGGGTATTTTTTATTTATATTAGGCCTACTCATTTCTGAAACTTGACAGATCCATCATGAATCAGGGGCGGGTCCAGGTGATATTCATGGAGGGGAGGGGAGGGATTTCCATTTGAAAAAAAAAATGCCATATAAGAACAGTTGTGCATTGGCCTATTATCGCAAATTCGGCAACCCGCCGGGGAAAAAGGCCCCCTTCTGGCCCCGTAGATGATTTTTTGAAATTACACCCATTTTTAATACGGTTTAGCGTTTTTCAGATGAGGTTTAGATACCGAAATCATTTTACTTATAAAATTAATAATGGTGCCTGAACCAATATTTGTAGCTGCAAGGTCGTTTCGTGTTATTTTAGCGCACTGGGAAGGCACTCAATTGTGCGCCTCCAAAACTCAGCGTGAATATTGAAGGTGAATGCAAAGGGAGGGGGGAGTCATGCCCCACAGGGACCTTTTTCAAGTTTTTCTTTCCTCAATGTGATTCTACCGGTTTCAGGAACCTTTCTGGAATAAGCCTACATGGATTCTTCACTGTGATAACAAAACTGATTTTGCCAAATGATTGTTCCAAGCAAATAACGCTGAATTAATCCACCTTTCAATGACAAGAATATTGTAATAAGAACATTCATTCTATCCAGTGATGTGAATAGAATGAAATTCAATGTAAAGAATGTCGGTACGATTACTGATATAAAGTCACATATGTCAATAGCGCCCCTCAAATTTGGCCACCGAGCAGCCACGATCTTCGCCCACCCCTAAAAAACAACTTTTGTTGGTATAATCATTGTTATTTTGAAAAATCGTGATATCCAAACTACATAGGCCTTCTACATCTGACATTTCGAAACAGTACGTAGAGTTCATTTTCAATGCAATTATGTAAAATGTGAAATCTTGGCATCAGATTGCCTTGGTACGTTCATAGAGCCACGTCATTTTTGCCGGCCGACAATCTTGTCGGATGCCGTAGGACGCCAAATGATTTCTACCGTTCATACTACCACGGCAATTCGATCGGTTATATCGTGAACCCAAGGCAATTATATATCGAATCGATGCGATAACCATGGCAACGTGGACAGTGATCGAGCTTGACAGTCGATAGTCCGTAAGAAAAACAAACAGTTTGAGTATAAAAGTGGACGTGATATCGTCTACGTCATCACGGCAAGTCTGTCGTCCGTCAAAATGTTCAACTTGAACCAACTTTCAAGGTCACAGTGAACGACAAGCCCGACAAGTCTGTGATTGGCTCATTCATTTTGACGGCACGGCAAATTCGTGTTGCCGTGGCTCTATGAACGTACCTTATAAAGGCCCGTTTTCATGGCTCGCGGCAGGCGGCAGGCGGCAGGCGTTTTTTTCTCCTGGCCAATCAGAATGAATGAAATCCCTACCGCTTGCACTTGTTGCTCTCTACCGTGAGACATGGAATAAATTTAACTTTGAAAAAAAACGCCGCGGTTATATACCCTCACTCATACAAGTGGTCATACAAGTGGTAGGGTTATGTCGGAATATTACTTCCAAAACAGTAGTTTTCAGATATACACTATGATGGTTCGTGCGTGCCACGTAATACGATACTAAAAGTCACTTGACCGCCTGAATTGAACAAGAATTACATATTTAAATAAATTGGACAAATCTCGGAGTGAGTGCGAAGAAACGCGACTATGTGAACAGGGCAGACGGCAGGCGTTTTTTTAACCACTTGCCGCCTGCCGCTTGCCGCCTGCCGCCTGCCGCCTGCCGCGAGCTATGAAAACGGTCCTTGATACGATATTTATTTCCTTCCTTCTCTTTTCAAATTTTGTTTCTTTCTGTCTCCTCTTTTTTTTCGCTTCCAATGCATGGAGAGGAGGTAACCACCTAACAGCACATTACATTGCCGCTAGGTGACAGATTTATCATGAATAGGATAAAAACGGCACGTTGCATTGCCTAAGTTGACGGTTCCATCACGAGTGGGATGATAACGGCACGTTACATTGCCTAAAGGTGACAGTTCCATCCCGAGTGGGATGATAATGGCACGTTACATTGCCTAAAGGTGACGGATCCATCCCGAGTGGGATGATAACGGCACGTTACATTGCCTAGGGGTGACAGTTCCATCCCGAGTGGGATGATAACGGCACGTTACATTGCCTAGAGGTGACAGTTTCATCCCAAGTGGGATGATAACGGCACGTTACATTGCCCAAAGGTGACGGTCCCATTCCGAGTGGGATGATAACAGCACGTTACATTGCCCAAAGGTGACGGTCCCATTCCGAGTGGGATGATAACGGCACGTTACATTGCCTAGAAGTGACGGTTCCATCCCGAGTGGGATGATAACGGCACGTTACATTGCCTAAAGGTGTCGGTTCCATCCCGAGTGGGATGATAACGGCACGTTACATTGCCTAGAAGTGACGGTTCCATCCCGAGTGGGATGATAACGGCACGTTACATTGCCCAAAGGTGACGGTCCCATTCCGAGTGGGATGATAACGGCACGTTACATTGCCTAGAAGTGACGGTTCCATCCCGAGTGGGATGATAATGGCACGTTACATTGCCTAGAGGTGACGGTTCCATCCCGAGTGGGATGATAACGGCACGTTACATTGCCTAAAGGTGACAGATCCATCCCGAGTGGGATGATAACGGTGAGTTACATTGTCGTTATGTGACTGATCCATCACAAACTGGGATAGGTATAGGTTGTGAGGTGGCAAGGAAAGGATCAGTTCAGGAACGTGGGATGGAACAGATCCATACCTGCCGGGACGTTGGCATCAAAATATTGAATCCCTGGCACGTGTTTGCACAGTAACTTGGGAGTGGATCGTTCACGCCCTGGGACTGATCAGTGTTCATTGGGTAAGTTCAACAATCTCTTGATTGATTGATACGATGGTATACTTGATTTATGTCATCAAGCACACTCACTTGTTTGATTGTTCATTATTCCCGCAGGATTGAATCAAACGATTAAACACCAAGTTCATCAATCTCTTGATTGATTGATACGATGGTATACTTGATTTCTGTCATCAATCACACTCACTTGTTTGATTGTTCATTATTCCCGCAGGATTGAATCAAACGATTGAACACAAAGTTCATCAATCTCTTGATTGATTGATACGATGGTATACTTGATTTCTGTCATCAATCACACTCACTTGTTTGATTGTTCATTATTCCCGCAGGATTGAATCAAACGATTGAACACAAAGTTCATCAATCTCTTGATTGATTGATACGATGGTATACTTGATTTCTGTCATCAAGCACACTCACTTGATTGATTGTTAATTATTCCCGGAGGATTGAATCATACGATTAAACACTAGAATAATCAATCTTTGTTCGTCGCACTTACTTCACGATAATATTAAACTTGTACAATCATTGTTGTAACCATCGTCCCGTTTCACATTACGTTGGGCTAAGCCCGTTTACCTCAGTCACAGCTTCAACCTTTCCTTGTTGTCGATTACATGAGAAGAACTTGAGAACTACTTGGGAAATGTTTTTCTACCCTGCTCCCTTGCCTTTATATGAACCCTTGCAAGGTTATGACGTTATCTCCAGCCAATTACAGGGTTTGAAAATGATGTCAATTTCTATTTATGAATCTGACCTTCACATAACAAATGTATTTCTAGAAAAAGTCCCTGGCCTATCCACCAACTCGATTGTTCATACAATTACATGTGTATTAGTAACTGACCATGGTGCATTCCGTCACAGCTCAAAAACCCGCACCTGGCATATTGTCCTCCCCCTTGCAATATATTGAGCTGAGCCTGGCAAATTGTCTTCCCCACACAGTCAAACCTGGCAAATTCTCTCTCCCCCCCCCCAAGCTTTGTATGGCAAATTGTCCATCCCCCCACAGTCAAGCCTGGCAAATTGTCCTCCCTCCCCTAACTTTAGCTGGCAAATTGTCCTCCCCCCATTATCTAGCCTGGCAAATTGTCCTCCCCCCTGAAACAGGTGCCTGGCATATTGTCCGCCGGCAGATTGTCCGTACACCTCAAAGGTCCAATTGAGCTCCTGCCCTATATGTGAGAAAACGCAGGAAGTAGGCAGTGTAGCATTTGGTGGGTCTTGCAAATTGTATATTCTGAGTAGTTATTCATGAATAAAGAACTAATCTACTTTCTGCACCCTCTCATTCAAATTCAATTTAATCTTTCCATCTGCCGTCACCACTATCCAGATGTCCTGAATAACCCCAACATATTACCTTCCATCAACCCCACTAGCTCCTCTCCATTCACATCACATCCGAATTGGAATGAATTGATGAAAAGTGTCCTACAAAGTGAAAGGATTGTTCAGGAGAGGAAGATTGAAATTAATTTCGTAACATTGGGCTTTTATGTTCCAATTGGATCGAGATGTTCACATATTTCAATACTTGATGGTTATTAGTAATGTATTCGTTTCAGCGGAGGACAACAACGTCGAGTCTCGTTTGCTGCGTCCTTGGTTCAAACTCCGGAGCTGTTGATTCTCGACGAGCCAACTGTCGGACTCGACCCAGTATTGAGACAAAAGTAATTGATAATTTATTCTCAAATATACCCTTTTTTGCACGCTGGTTGGAATATTTAATTTTATTTACTATATGACGTTTTAACGAGAGTATATTTCATCAACTATTCTTGGTGTGTGAAGATCTGTATCACGATCAATAATACAATTGAGAATATCAAATTCCAGAATGAAATTTTGTTGAGCTGGTTTGTAGATGATATTTTGAATGCATCCATTATCAATGACGTGCCACATAGTGAAAATCGATTCATAAACTGGATTGCAATATTCCACAGTTTTGCTCGTTGATACATTTGAACTGATAATGTTCGAATAAGTTAATGCAGAATGGAGCTATGAAAATGGTATTTAATGTGTGAAATATGTAACTAATAGGTGTTAATGATTTCATGAATAAAATCTATTCACAAGCTGGTAAATGATCAACTCGGTAAATAACTACTTATGAGAAGTAATTTATTCCCATGAGAAACATGATCGTGATGCTCGTAACTCCATGGATATATACTCAGAATATATAGAAAGAAAAGTTGTAGGAAAATTAATGTTTCTTTCATATCAGAATGAGAATATAGAACATATCGCAAAAGAAAGAAGATAATTGTGAAAACCATAACTGGTTTGGAAGAGAATGCAAGAATATGAATTTCAGAGAAAATATCAGATGACCCAATAATCAACTATTGTTATTTGACTCTTGACAATTGAAATTTCGTTCGCAGCGTCCTTTCATGGGTGACATTATTCTGTTCATACTCATTCCATTGTTATTTCAAATCATTCATAATATTCATGTGACACCATGATATGAGCTTTATGGAATTATTTGTAATATGAAACTGCCACATGAATTGACCACTCAAACAATTTTTGTATGATTTTGTTATCATCATTTCATTATTTCTTTCTTCTACATTTTCTTATTCACACATCATTGACCTAAGCTACATCATCAATTGATTTCCGTTCTCTTTCAAAGTTTCCATTATAAATATTCCATTTCGATCACCACCATTCTTAGATTCAATTATCTTATATTTTGTTCCTAGTCAAATTATATTTATTTTGTTATTCTCTAAAATGTTTTTATCGATAATTTTCTGTATTTCAAATAATTGATTTGTATTCTGTGTTTTTGCAATCTCATGAGACAGAGTCTTGAATAAAGATAGATATATACATATACCTCACACAAGAAACTTCATCTCTTACCAGAATCGTCAATACAAGCAGAATAGCGTCGATTGTTTTTGATGCACCCCGTTGAGAGGATAGCAACTTTGTACATTCTGTAGTCGTACAATGATGATTCATACTAGGAGTCATACAATAGAGTAAGACCGGCACAGTAGCAGAGTGGTTAACACACTTGCTTCGTGTGACCCGGTAGGTGAAGGGACATATCGGACCCAGTTCGATCCCCGCCACCGTCCATCTTTACAGGGGTTTTTCGTGGTTTCCCTCTGTAGTCTAGGCTAATGCCGGGATGGTTCCCACAATATAGGCCACGACCGCTTCCTTCCACTATCCTTCCCATTACCCATAAAACCTTCATCTCATCATCCCATCATCTCATTAATCATTCATCCGACGCCAATAGATCTCAGTCACCATTACAGTGCGTCGTTAAAACCCAATATAAAAAAAAAATAGAGTGGGGTCCCGTTTTACGAATAATACATTTGTTGATTAAGCGTCGATTATAGTGGATTAGCTCGTTATCACCCTTGGTGACCAATGGTATTTTTGTACCTTAATTAATAAATTAGCTCAATCAACACATTTTTATTATTGGTAATATGGGGTCTTATACAGATACCGTTCATTTTTGCTATTTTCATATTTTTTACTTTTCGTCTCAAGCCTTGGCAGAGGCTGAAAAATGAAAATAAATCAGCATCAGTGAATGGGTATAATTATCTGTATTGTCTCGGACCATTGCTTCGATTGAAGGAAGAACCTGGAACGTACAATTTTGAATGTTTGCTGAACATGTTATGTTATGTTATGGATCTTTCCAGCGGGATTTGTTAGTTATAAATCGAAAGCCGACGAGAAGCCGACGATCACGAGTACAAAATTGAGATTTGCCACAGAATATTTATGTACTTGCATTATTTGGATGAATTGTATTCAAAGTGAATAAATAACGATTCATTCATTGAGGACTGTCGATGGTAGATGCGAGTAGAGTCTGAGGTTCAAGAGTCCATGGGATCGAGTCGATTTAGTGGAATATCAGTTTGTTGGTGAGAATTTTCGAACGGTATGAGGTATCAATATTCTAAAATGAAGGAAACACAGATATTTTTAATACCCTCAGGATGGTATAAAATATAACTATGTAACTCATATCGCATGATTGTCAAGTATATAGGCCTATGGTTAAAAAAAGTGTTTTTTAGCCGTATACACTTGACACTTGGGCGATATGATTCCAATGATTATAACTCATACCATCTTGGAGGTATCAAAAGTATATGTGTTTCCTGTTTATTGGATGAGCGAAGCGAAGACTCGATTTACAAAAATTCAGAATCAGTTGTAACTAGGCATACACAAGTGTCCTTATCTGATTCGATACTGTATAGTTTTGAGGCACAATCGGTTGAACCACTTCTGAGAAAACTCATTTCAAACTTTTCAAAAATCCCGTAAGAATAACCCGAATGAAAAAATTCGTTACAAATATTCCATGCGAGAGAATTCAAATTATCAGGTTATTTCAATATAATAATGATACACATCATTGTGATCTTTCATTTGAATCGGATCAGTTGTTTTGATGTGAAAGAATAAATAATGCAAATTCTGTAAATCACTCAAAGCTATCAAGATACTAATTAAATCCAAGCAACTGGTGGCACCAATTGATTGTAAACGATTAAAACAAAGCCTTCTCTGTTATCATAGAAATGTATCAGGGAATAGGATGGCAGTGGTGTAATGGTTTGGATTTCAAGGTGTATATATATATATATATATATATATATATATATATATATATATATATATATATATATATATATATATATATATATATATATATAGATATATATATATATATATATATATATATATATATATATATATATATATATATATAATAACCAATCCAAGAATAAGTTGATATGTTCCAGCTCATTCATCAACGCGGCAACACATAACGCGTTTGCCTAGTTATAATGTTGATGTCTCATACTGTTCAAATGTCATAACAACAGAAATGTTATTCGCTAAATCGACTGCCATGAACTCTTGAAGAGATGCAAATATCAAAATACAGATTCGATTGAAATGAATCACCGACGATAATTTTAAAACACACCACGTCTGTTGAAAAGTAGGGTGGGGGGATTGTTCACAAGAAGGATTTGAGTTATATATAGATGAACAAAGAAAGATAGCGGAGGGTCGCATACGAGAAGTCGTGATTATATGTTTTTCGATGTGTAATAATGTTACACTCATTTGAAATAATTTGGAATGTATATGTTCCAGTACTTGGGATTATTTGGTCAGGTTGTCACGGGATATGAATATGACTACAATCGTCACAACACATTACATAGAAGAGGCCACGCAGGCTGACAAGGTACGTTGTAGGCCTACTATCACAACCCTTGGATACTTCACGGTGGTCGGCAGTTGACTACAGATTGCATGGCTCGCTGTGAACGCTGCACCTACGAAATTGCTGCGGTGAAAATAATTTCGAAAATTTGGAAAATGATTATGGTTGAAACTATATAGCAGCGATGTTATGACAAATGAATGTCTGAATATGTGACGAACAGGCGAAATATTCTGTTCGAACCCTATTTCTCTATACCTACTTTAATTCCTCTACGGTCCCATTTCAGAAGGGCATTACATAATAATGTACATGAGAATGAAATTTTGTTATGTCCAGTTGTAAAATATAAACTTTTCACATTTTCTTCCACAATGGAATATGAGATGGGAATCTTCGCAAGAATGTTTTCAGTTTTTTAATATTGAGACACACCAATAGAAAACATTAGGATTCACACTCATGTATCATTTTGATGATGAATATCATACCGAGACTTCAGGCCGAGTGGTAACACACTGAACCGACATTCGGGAGACCGGTGTTCGATTCCCGCCATGGTCGACCATCCTGACAGGGGTTTTTCGTGGTTTCCCACTGTCGTTTAGGTTGATACTGGAATAGTTCCTTAACAATAGGCCACGACCGACTCATTCCCACCATCCAAAACACCTAATAAAATAACCATATTCATCTCATCGTTCCATCATTTCATTCATCATCCACCGACGCCAATAGATCGTAGCCATCAGTGTAGTGCATCGTTAAAAACCAATGAAACCCAATATAGTGATTTTTGTTCCGGGATTCACGATTATAGAAGCCCAACTACAGCTCTCACAAGCATTCAATTTTCAAACCCGAAACGATTTTTGCCACAATCTCCAAAAGACTAACTTCTTCCTCATCCATTTGTGTGGTGAAGGACGAATCGAAGCACGATAACAATTGCTTGTGGATTGAATCTTGAGGAAGATGTATATTGATCAACTCATATTCTAGGTTGGTTTAATGCGAGGAGGCACGCTATTGGCTGATATGGCACCACGAGTGCTGATAGCCAATCACAGTTGTACAACTCTGGAGGAAGTGTTCCTCAAGTTGAGTCAGTTACAAGGCGAGGGCTTCGTATATCCACGTCGGGAACAAGAAGACGCCATTGTAAACCCTTCAATCACAGAAGGTCAGGTAAATGACTGAATTTGCGTGACGACAAATTTGCATTGCAGATAATGCAGATCGCGGCGTGATGTTGGTAATTATTATCGCACCTGCCCTAAATCAAACTGAACTGGCAAAACGCAGATGCGTTGAAGATGAGCGAGTTATAGTGGGACTATAGTGCAAATAGTGATACCAGCATACAAATTTGCAGACTTACTGATTCTTGTATGAGAAGTCCAAAAATGTATGGTTCCAGAATAAATTCTCAGAACTGTGTGAGTAATTAATTATATGAAATAATTAGTTAATTATGAGCCCAAAAAATTCGAATTGTTCATAGTTATGCCATGTTGGGTATCAAATCGAAGCTTTTTGTCCCAGCAACTAACAAAAAATACCAAAAAAAATATTTGATTCATATTTTCACAATTAGAGTCCAATTAGCTGATTAATCATGTGATTCAATTGTCTTTTGCACATTATCTTTTGAAGAGGTAATTTTGTGTATAAAATCAGTGTTTTGTTTCATGAATCTTTTTTCAAATTGTTGGTGATCAATTATCTTACTAATTACCCGGACATGCTAATTAAAACTTATTAATTAGGCAATATTGAATCAGAAATTATATGAAACCCATAGTTTGACGTATCAAAATACAGCATTCGACTCGAAAATTATTTAAATCACCAAGTCCTTAAGAACAAGTGATAAAACATGAATATTTTTTCCGTAATTAATAGATTCATTGACTTATCCAATTGACCAATGTGGATGGGCGTGACTTATACGAAGCAGGGGAAATTTAAGATATCTCGATTGGTTATATCTCTATTTTCCCCTGCTTCACTGTCCACTTGATTGGTTTTTATAGTTTGTGACATCACGAGGGCGGACGATCTACAATGGTCAATTGACCATATCGAATTTTCGAAAATTTATATTAAAGAAGCCACCCTCGGTAGCTCGGTCAACTGAGGCACCGCTTCAGATACTGAAGTCACCGTTGGGCGTGGATCGAATCCCGCATAAGGCATGGGTTTTTGTAAATGTCCTCTTACTGATCATCACTTCATACATTCATAATCACCAGCTCATTCGTACCCCCGTATAACCTAGCTGTTGGTGGGGTCGTTAAGCAAACAATAATCATCATCCATTAAAAGAATACAAATTACCACATTATTACAGACACGTAATTATTCATGATTCGTGAATAACAAATACCATCCAACTATTAATTGTGATTCATTTTTGAATTACTTTATTGTGAGCAAAGTATATGCCTATTATGACTTGAAACGTTTTTTTTTTGCTATCTGTACTTGTCTTGCACTAGATATCGATCTTGTGTGGTATCGAAATCACTGTTAAGAATAACTTCATTGCAAATTCCAAACGTGTAAATATTTTTAATGACTTCAAAATCAGTTTGTTCAGTTTTTATGGGAAAAATTACAAATCATAAAATACAAATGTTTTTTCATATCAAGTTGATTTGTAGTATGAGAGTAGGCCTACTTGATGTGTTAATGGGGCATCAATATGTTTCCAATGATTTTAACCGATGTCTACCTGAAAATTCATAGCTCTTACAATCATTTTTCTATCACCAAACTTTAGATTCAGTTCAACTACTGATTGATGACTTGAAGGCTTCTTTTTTTAATACCCTTGGTTACTTTTACAACTTCAAACAACAACAACAATATACTGCTGTAATTTTCTCAATGTACCTTTCAGGAGAACTATCTGTTCAATCATCCCAATTTTTTTTTTTTGCATGTTCTAAAAACCACTATGGTAAATCTGAGCAGATTATTTTTTTCATTTGCCTTGATCTTCAATCCTAATTTTTCAACAATGATATTCAAATAATCGTATGAAAAGATCAATCAATAATGAATAGTTCTGATATTTCTACTTTCATCACAATTCTGGCTCGTTCAGATAAGGCAAGTAAGCAATACAAATTTCAAAAAAAAAAAAAAAAAAAAAGTGAATTGGTCAGGTATTTTCTGAGGAAAGGTACATTGAGTATTTGTAATAATAAGGACCGGCAAATGAATTATACATATATACAAGTGCTTCAAACCATTTCACTCTAGAGCCTTTGTAGCATAAGCCCTAGCTAACACGAACCTCAGGTTATGTGGGTATTTCAAAAGACTCATAAATCATTAAAAAAATACATGGTTATGAAACAAAAAACATTATTTAAAAACCTTGAAGGAATTGAAAAAAAACATGTCAGCGCCCCCTGATAGGTGTTATGTCTTATCTTCTCTGGAACACTGTTATGTCGCATATACACAAGTTCGAGCCCATAAGGAATGCTTTCACACATTTCGCTCCACAACGAATGCTACATCCATACTCTACTAGTTATCTGTTTTGAGAAGATATCTGAAAAGAAGTAATATTATATCAACAAATTGTACATTTCACTCAAGTTTTTCATTTGACTGACCGTTTTCAATTTAAATTATGGTAGTATCATATTGAACTCGGGAAGAACTGTCCACAGGGGTTTATATTCACCCAATGTACTTCTCCAACCCCAGAAAGACAGTTCTTGTAGGACTGCCATTTGAACCAAACACTGACCCCATACATGACATCTTTGATATGCAGCTTTTTTGATACGTTGAAAAAGAGCAACTAAAGTCGGTGGAATGTTTTCAAGGCGTCCACTTTTTTCTTAGTAGAGAGGTACTTCCTGCACTTATTGAGTGTGTTTATTTGGCATCTACGGTCGAAGAAATTGACTTTCAACTTTTCCAAGATGGTAAACTGATGTTCAAAAATCTCCTCTGGTGCCTTGGATATTTGAGCAGAGACAGGTGTTACATCGTCAAACTGCAGCCATGTCTCCACGACAGATTTGTTGCCGCTACCAGAAGAAGACGAAAATCACGACTTTGTATGCAATTCCAAACAGTCGTTTTGAAGAAAATGAAAATAACTGATAATATTCATCGAATATATCATAAAATTTGTGACAGAATTGAGTTGACGAGATTCACTGCTTTCTAGATTCAAGAGTTGACCAACAATGAAGTATTCTTTATGTGCCTCAAGGTGTGTAGAATACCAGGGTCAATGAAGTGGCAAGAGTAGAACTACTTTAACGACTTTACCCAGGCAACACACACAACCTGGCCCGCATGTGGTCCAGCTGTGGCAGGCCAGACCCAAGGTATGGCCCCGATCCGGCTGCCAGACCTGGCGGACCACCAGAAAGTGGGATTCACGCCTGGTGCATGCCAGACATCTGGCAAGCCAGACATTAACCACACATTTACCATACCTCCGGCATGTATACGGCAAGCCAGACATAAGCCATAGCTCTGGAAAGCTTCCGGCTGCCAGACATTAGCCATACCTCTGGCATATATCCGGCAAGCCAGATATCAACCACACCTCTGGGGCCCTATTCTCGAGTTTTCGTTTAGCAAAACGTATGCGTTTTAGCGATCACGTGACCGACAAAACGCACGATTTCCTCAATACCCTATTCTCGAACTCCAAGAGGTACGAATTATCGTCTCGCACTGCGTCACGTATGGCCTATTTCTACTCGCCTCAAAAATGCGGGCGAGTACTGTCAAACGCATACGTGTTATGGACACTTTTTTGTCGTTTCAAGATTAAAAAATGAAAAAACAATTTCGCGTGGTGATGAAATAATGAAACACATGTATATAAGTGGTACCACATGTGTATAGAAGTACGTTCTAAGCTTCCGATTTCTGATTTTCTGATTAGCTCTATGAAAAAATATATATTTTAATATCACTATCTTCACTTCCTATTGACCTCCACTTATAGATTACTACAGTACTAGGCCTAAATTAGACACTAACCTGAAAATAAATAAAACAACGATTCTCCTTTCATATTTAAAATTAACTAAATTAAGAGAGATGGGTCTATAAATAAGAGTAGGTCTAGTTTTTAGTAATATCCTATGAGCATGTACAAAAAGAAATTCACATTCTATTTTGAATTTTTATATAGTATTATAGAGTAGGCCTGGACCTAAACTTGTAACTTGGGGCTAATTAGAATTGCGATAAACGTAATAATTATTAATTTTGCTTACCTTGTTGTTTTCAATTACTTTTGACATTCCATAACCTAGAAATGTTTTGTTATGAACCGACAGCTCACAGCTGTTTGTCTGTGATTTGATTGGCCCAAAATGAGGGGATAGTGACTTCTACATGACGTCAGCAAGACGCATACGTTTTAGCTCTTTCTGAAAACGCACTTCGAGTAGAAAAAGTGGAGAATAGGGTTTTTGGTTTCTCGAAACACGTATGCGTTTCCGAGCCATACGTGTGAGTCGCATGCGAGTTACTCGCACGGGAAAACGTACGAGCTCAAGAATAGGGCCCCTGGCGTGTATTCGGCAAGCCATGTGTACGCCACACATTGGGCACAGACCTGGCCCAGATTTTCACAATACTTGAAACATAAATTATTGAGAAGATTTAGTTACTATTAGTTCATTACCAGAGTGCATGAGCATCGTCTACAGACAGAGAAACATGTACAGTAAGGTATTGAGAAACATTTTAATTAAACAATTCGAGGAGTACCCGGTGGGGATCGAACGCGCGCCGGACGAAATCTGCTGAATTATAAACACATACAATAACCCGTTAGACCAACGAGACATTGTGAATAGGTACATCATATTCTGTACTTCATGACAAATAGCTAGGAGTTTAGACAAACAAAATGAATAAGTAACGAAATATGAATTACAAACCCAACTCAAATACAATATACATTTCTTCAGGTTTGTGCATTGTTTTATCCACATGTTTTATTTTTAGACGTCTAATATATTTTCCGTTCATCACAGTTTCTGTGTGAAATATGATAAATAGCACGAGTATATTTCAAAATGGATTATTAGTTGTATTTATGAATATGGGATTATTTATATTTGAAATACATCTCGACACATATTCGAAAATGTATCTGGGCATATATTATTGCAGCCGTTGTCTCATAGAATTTATCATCAATTATTATGTTGGTGATATATCCTCACATAAGTCAAAATTATGTTTCGTTCAGATATCTGTAGGCTTATTTATATTTTGTGATATAGGCCTATAAATAAATAAATATATATATACCGGTATATATATATATATATATATATATATATATATATATATATATATATATATATATATATATATATATTTCGAATCCATCTATGAATACATTCTGTATGCATCTCGAGGTCAATATGCAGATATATAACATCGATGCATGCAAGTGCAAATCTCAAAAGATATTTTTTGCCATATTTTTCACAAGTCTCGATTCTAAACGAATAAGTTTGAATAAAAATATATTTTCAGTTATTAAATATCAGGTTTGTTCGATTTGCCTGCACCAGGGGCAGTTGGTGTAAGCTCAGTGCACTATTGGAATGACGTAATACCAGTTTGGTGTAGCACCAAGAAACCATATTACACCCCAAATCGAACACGTTCGAATTCGTTACGCGGCATTTGCGCTGACGGAGATGCCGCATCTTTTTATCAAGCCTGGTGCATCTTTTAACTGTTGACTTGATCCCGAAATAACCATGGAATATCATTATTCAACATGAACAAATAATGTAACCGAATAATAACCATGTTATTTCCATTAAATAACTCACCGTCAGGAAAAAGACATAATGCCCGTCCTGGACAACAGCTGATGGTGAATGATATTTTCATGAATTTCATAAAACGCGTTAATTGAACAATCTGCACTACGGCTTTCCTTATCTGGCAAGAGTGTGGCCCTAGCACGGCTATACGTGTATGGCATAACCACGGCAAGTTACACCTGGCCCACATGTGGCGTGCTGTAGTATTGCCGTATTTACGGCTTTCTACATCTGGCAAGAGTGTGGCCCTGGTACGGCTGTACGTGTATGGCATAACCATGGCAAGTCACACCTGGCCCACATGTGGCGTGCCGTAGTATTGCCATATATACGGCTCTCTACATCTGGCAAGAGTGTGGCCCTGGTACGGCTGTAGGTGTATGGCATAAACACGGCAAGTTACACCTGGCCCACATGTGGCGTGCCGTAGTATTGCCATATATACGACTTTCTCCATCTGGCAAGAGTGTGGCCCTGGTACGGCTGTACGTGTATGGCATAACCATGGCAAGTCACACCTGGCCCACATGTGGCGTGCCGTAGTATTGCCGTATATACGGCTTTCTTCATCTGGCAAGAGTGTGGCCCTGGCACGGCTATACGTGTATGGCATAACCACGGCAAGTCACACCTGGCCCACATGTGGCGTGCCGTAGTATTGCCGTATATACGGCTTTCTTCATCTGGCAAGAGTGTGGCCCTGGCACGGCTATACGTGTATGGCATAACCACGGCAAGTCACACCTGGCCCACATGTGTCGTGCCGTAGTATTGCCATATATACGGCTTTCCTCATCTGGCAAGAGTGTGGCCCTGGCACGGCTGTACGTGTATGGCATAACCACGGCAAGTCACACCTGGCCCACATGTGGCGTGCCGTAGTATTGCCATATATACGGCTTTCCTCATCTGGCAAGAGTGTGGCCCTGGCACGGCTGTACGTGTATGGCATCAACACGGCAAGTTACACCTGGCCCACATGTGGCGTGCCGTAGTATTGCCATATATACGGCTTTCCTTATCTGGCAAGAGTGTGGCCCTAGTACGGCTGTACGTGTATGGCATAAACACGGCAAGTTACACCTGGCCCACATGTGGCGTGCCGTAGTATTGCCATATATACGGCTTTCTCCATCTGGCAAGAGTGTGGCCCTGGTACGGCCGTACGTGTATGGCATAAACACGGCAAGTTACACCTGGCCCACATGTGGCGTGCCGTAGTATTGCCATATATACGGCTTTCTACATCTGGCAAGAGTGTGGCCCTGGTACGGCTGTACGTGTATGGCATAACCACGGCAAGTCACATCTGGCCCACATGTGTCGTGCCGTGTTATTGCCGTATATACGGCTTTCCTCATCTGGCAAGAGTGTGGCCCTGGTACGGCTGTACGTGTATGGCATAACCACTCTAAGTTACACCTGGCTCACATGTGTCGTGCCGTGTTATTGCCGTATATACGGCTATCCTCATCTGGCAAGAGTGTGGCCCTGGTTCAACAAAATATTTGGGTTTTGAAGTACGACATGCCACCGACGGGCCATACCAGTCCCAGACCAGGCCGCCAAGCCAGAGCTTATCCCGACATGGCCCAGATATTCAATGACTTACTGTGTTACCTGGGTAACTCATTCAGATATCAAGGTGTGTAGAATACCAGAGTCGATAAAGTTTCAAAGGTAGAACTACTTCAAGGACTTTTATACCTTATTCAGATGTCTCGCCCATCTTATAACGCATATTTCGCGTTTGACTGGTTGGATGAGCGTAGCGAAGTCTCCATCCCACTCTTATAGGGTTTTGTCTGTTTTTTTTTTGTTTTTTTCCTGTAAGCACTCCACAGGTCGCAGGGTTCAACTGATAGACATGAAACTTTTTTTGTGCACGCAAACTCATCCAACTTAGAACTGTGAAGTTTTGGGGATGAATCAGTTGAACTAATTTTGAGAAATATCATCTCAAAGTTTCTAAAAACCCCATGAGATTCGGCTGGGTGGAAAATCTTCAAAAATAAAATCTCTCCAAATGGGATGAAATTTTCTCTAAATGTGTATACATGGGTTTTACACATCATCAAGATATTGTATGCAATTTTAATCGGGCGTTTTGAAGAAAATTGAAAAACAACTGATAATATTCATCAAATATATCATAAAAATTGTGACAGAATTAAGTTGTCGAGATTCACTGCTTTCTAGATTAAAGATTTGACCAACAATGAAGTATTTTTTATATGGGTCAAGGTGTGTAGATCGAATACCAGAGTCAATGAAGTGGCAAGATTAGAACTATTTTAACGACTTTTATAGCTTATTCAGATATCAAGGTGTGTAGAATACCACAGTCGATAAAGTAGCAAGGGTAGAACTACTTCAACGACTTCTATACCTTATTCGGATATCTCGTTCATCTTACAACGCATATTTCGCGTTTGACTAGTTGATGAGCGTAGCGAAGTCTCCATCCGACTCTGATAGGGTTTGTCTGTGTGTTTTTTTTTTTTTTTTTTTTTTGTAAGCACTGCACAGGTCACATGGGTAGACTGATCAACATGAAACTTTTTGTGTACGGGCACAATTTTAGAACTCAAAACTGTATAGTTTTTGGAATGAATCGGTCCGACCGATTTTGAGAAATATCATGTCAACATTTTTAAAAACCCCATTGGGTTAGGCTGGGCAGAAAAATATGAAAAATAAAATCTCTCCAAATAGGAAAAAATTTCCTGTAAATGTGTATACATGAATGACACACTTTATCACCGTTTTGTAAGCAATTCGAACCAGTAGTTTTGAAGAAAATAATTAAATCAGCCTTTGTTATTCATCAAATAGGCTATCATAGAAGTGGAAGCAGAATTAAGTTGCCAAGATTCACTGCTTTCTGGATTCAAGAGCTGACCAACAATAAAGTATTTTCCATATGCGTCAAGGTGTGTAGAATACCAGAGCCAATAGAGTGGCGAGGGTAGAACTACTTTAACGACTTTCATAGCTTATTCAGAATGATATCAAGGTTTGTAGAATACCAGAGTCGACGAAGTAGCAAGGGTAGAACTACTTGAACGAATTTTATACCTTATTCGGATATCTCGCTCATCTTACAACGCATATTTCGCGTTCGACTAGTTATTTTAGATCACTCATAATCCTACTCGACACGATCGCACTATCCGTACACCTCCGAATGAGATCGAGTATTTTACGGTCCATCCCGAATGTATAGTATTTCCTGTTCGGGATTTCATCATGTGATTACTTGTCACCAGGCAAGCCGGCAGCTACTTGTGGTCAAGGTTGGCGTGTTGTGACTTTGTAGTTGTTATCAATCACTAATTAACTTGAGTCGTTTACTGTAGAAAATGTGTGTAGGCCTACATATTATATTATGTTTGAACCCTTTTTCCCTATAATTCTCAAAGTGAATTTTTGAGCGAGCTCATGTTTTTTTTGTATTTGAACTTTGAACTTTTACCTTGAAGCTACGAAAACGAACTTTGAACTTCTAATAGATCGATTTATTTGACATGAACTGAACTTTTCAAAAGTTATTTTCATGAGTGAACTTCCCCAACACTGCATGCACACACACAACCTTTAAACGTAGGTCTACGCAACGGAAAATAAATTGGAAAAATAAAAATGTGTCGTATTTTAATTTCTTTTGAAAAATGTTCATAGAGATCATAGGGAAACTGGGTTTTCCTATGATGCCTTCACAATTCAGTGTGATTGGCCTATACTCAGTTTAGGATGTAAAAGATCAATGAGAATGCATCTCACCAAATCCCAAAATCATGATTAAATCCTCTCACTTCGATGGTTTCTCTTATGAAGGAAAAGGATGAAGATATCGACAGCTCTGAGAATCAAAATGTTCTCCGGAGGCGATCCTATCGTCGAGGAAATGATATCGAGATCCTGGATATGGACGAGATGACTTCAGTGAGGTCACACAAATCCACGTCGTCGTTCGCCAATAGGTTGAAGGCCTTGATGTACAAAGACAGTTTGGCATTATTGAGAAATAAATGGTGAGTCAAATGACTCTTGTATTTATCACTGAGATTAGAGTATATAGCAGTCACCCGTGGCTCATCCAGCTAAGGAACTGCTCGAGATACTGAAATCAAGTACGGGATTGAGTCAAGCCCCGCATATGGCGTGGATTTTACAGTCATCCATATAAATTCAATACATTTTTACTCATTGATCAAGTATCATAAAATTTCAAAGTCGGTATTCAATTATCATCTCCTGCTCATCAGTACACCCGAAAAGTATGTGTGGTTAAACATCAAAATGCGTACTGATAATAAATGTAGTTGCACAGAGAAGCTATGATTAGTGTTATTCCACTTATTTGGGTTAGGTTTTAGTCTTCTTGACAGACACTACAGCCACCATACGTTCCCATCTCATATACCGCTCTATTCATGATGAGGAGACGCTAGGTCAAGTTCCTCAATAGCTCCACACTGACGAACCCAAAAGGCAGAAGCGTAAATTCGCATGCGCATTCAAGTATCACACTGGAGGCAACCAATTCCTCATAAGATGGTGGTTCAGGGTTATCATCGATATTCCCAGACAGGTTGGGAAGGAAGTAATGGAGGGACAACTAATAGCTTTAATTACGGCCGACTCAAATGTGAACACCACCAGAATACGAAATACTTCGGTGATTCACGGTTTCTAGAATCAGACGAGACGAATGGGTGTTTCGACGCGATCGTCTGTTCCGGTTTGACCTACCGAAGATGCACGGTGTAATAACATATGCCGTCACAACCCTAGGGTCGAATAATAATTATCATTGACGCCAGTTTTTCTCCCGATTTGAGAGAAAACTAGAATTTAACATCTCAATCTTGGAAATAGAAATCATTTTATTTACCTTTCAGGACCCGAAACGTTTCATAGGTCGTGACGTGATAATTAGCTGTTTTTGTTCATGTTGGCACGATTCACGTCGTCTTCGACGTGCTGTTCAGCTTAGCTCGTGTAACTTCGGTATGCGAAATTCGGCTTTGTGAAATATTGACTTATGCTGGTGACGTTCAAACTAACTCATCTCATTCCACTCTGGTCTCTTTCCAAACTCATCTATTTCCAAACTCATATCATTCAAATTTAGTATCATTCCAAACTCATTACATTCTAGTCTGATCCCATTACAAACGCATATCTTTCCAAACTTCTCTCATTTCCTGTTTTAACCACTTCTCAATGGATGAGATGAGATTGGAATGAGATGAGTTTGGAAATGACCATTATAATAAAATGTATTGTACATTTGTATAATTTTCAACTGTGAACCCACAGCATCATCTCCACATCAACTTCAGTTAACAATTTAGTATTGTTTACCTTACTGCGATATGTTGTAGAATAATAGGCCCATGAGGTTCCACATACGTGTCATGATTTCTCACGATACAAGAAAACTATTCAACAAATGTTTAATAATGTCGATGTTTTATGTTGACGTTTGTGAAGTAATGTGTCGATCTTTTCTAGGGGCTTATACTTGATGTTCTTACTGCCCTTGCTTCAAATCACGCTCTTCTTCCTAACGATGGGTGACGAACCACAAGGCTTGGCAATAGGTATCGTCAACGACGAGATAACGAACTGTCAGGATGTTATCGGTGAGATTCGGAAACACTCGGGTGTACTCGTTGAAAGAGAGAATTATGGCAAAGAAACTTGCCATTTTCATGGATTGAGTTGTTTATTCATTGACAAGCTGAATGAGTCAACAGCACAGAAAGTGAGTGAAAACCAAAATATAACAAAGTGAGGAATAACTTATAATTAATGTGTTCATATGATTGTTATTGATTGAATACTTCCTTGAGTTATGGACGAACAACATCCCATTGAAGAGAGATATACCTCCAAGATGTCACTTGATGGTCAAATAAAACTGAACCCACTACATTATCGCCACATTACCTTACAATTCTCTCATCTGTCACAACTGTAGTACCAGTGCAGTTCGCTGGAATTCAATACACACATGCTGGATGCTGATTTATACTGGATTCACCCGGGCCGTTCTTTCGGTGGCGAGCATAGGTACTAATTGCCGTCGTGAGCGAAGGGAAAGGAGGGCACGAGGATTCATTCTTGTTCGGTCGTGCAAGTGAACTGTTTCGTTGTAATATCCGTAACATACAGTATTAAAGTGCCAAAGAAGAGCTATGTGCCTACATTCCGTACCCATCGCGACCTGAATAGTATAAACCATGTAGTCTTTGACACTGATGCACATAATATAGACTGGAAAACTAATGTCGAAGCACATGCTAATATCAATGGGAAAGTGTCTGCCTTGAATAATCAAATAATTGAACTAATTAACAAACATGCTCCTCTTAAAAAAAAGCGTTTTTCCAAGCCTCCTGCTTCTTGGATGACTAATACTATTCTAGAAAAAATTAAATCTGAAAATAAGGCATGAACTAAAGTTAAATCGTTGAAAGAAGACAAAAATGCGTGGCAGTCTTTTAAAACAATAAGAAATAGACTGGCAGCAGATATAAGTAAAGCCAAGCTCAACCATTTTAATAAACTGAACGGTATGAATAACCCTAAAATGTAGAAATTTTTGAAAAAAAAGCAAAGTTGTTGCCAGAAAAAATAATACCACCCTCCCTTGCGTTTTTAATGACCCTGACGAGCTAAATACTTATTTTAACAACAAAGGGATGAATCTGGAACTTCTACCTCATGTGCAAGACGAAATATACTTATTAAATAGTCAAGCATCAGTAGAACAGTTTAATTCAGAAACAGTCACCGAATCTCTTATTCTTGACATATTGAACACTTATAATTGTAAAGCCACAGGTGCTGATGAAATAAATGCGGATATCATCAATCTAGTGATTCCTTACTGCATTGGTGCAGTCTGTGATATTATAAATTACTCCATTACCTTGCCAACGTTCCCTGATCTCTGTAAAAAAGCGTTGATCAAACCAATACCAAAAATAGCCCATTCTCCAGATTTGAATAATCTGAGACCCATTAGTAATCTGCCAACCTTCTCAAAAATAATAGAGGAAGTTATTCACAAACGAATAACTTCCTTTTCTTTTAAGCTTTCAATAATCCCTATTGAACAGTCAGGCTTCCGAACTGGACACAGTACAGCTTCATCTCTTATTGAAATGACTGACTCGATTAAAAACACATTGAATACTCCTTGATTACTACAAGGCTTTTGACTGTGTCAATCATAATCTTCTCCTCGCTGAATTTATAGTAATAGGTTTCTCCAAGTTAAAATTAGAATTTCTCTCTAGTTACCTATCAAATAGACCTCAAGTTGTACAACTGTGCATGAATAATAGGACTGTTACATCGAATGGACTAATTGTCAAAAGTTGCGTACCACAAGGGTCTGTACTAGGACCACTACTATTTAACTTGTACATGTATGATATCCCAACCGTAATAGAGCGTTGTAAAATAAGTCAATACGCCGATGGCATACAGCTTATGATACAATGTCCTGACTTGTGTGTTATAGGAGCAATCCTAGATAAACTCAATGGGGACCTCAGTTCAATAGTAACTTATTCAAAGAAGCAAGGGCCTAACCTTTATCCAAAAAAAACGGTGTTTCTGCCCATTGGCAATACTGAAAATTTCACACCCTCACATGTTTCACCAATTAAAATTAATGTTAGTAATATAGATATTGAAGAAGTCGATGCGGTAAAAAATCTCGGTCCTGGTTCAACACAGATTTCTGCTGGACCACACATTTCAATGAACAATGTGGCAAAGCGTATGCCACCTTGAAATATCTTCACAACTTCAAACAATATCTCTCAATTGCAACTAAATGTGTACTATGCGAGTCTCTCATCATCTCCTTATTTGACTACTGCGATTGCGCTTATACCGGTTCAAATAAAGGATTAGAACACAAAATTCAAAAAATACAAAATGCCTGTGTCAGATTTATCCTCAAAACTGATATAAAAGACCATATATCACCACTGCTTATCAAACTTGGTTGGCTAAACATGGCAAACAGGAGAACCTTACATATGGCTATTTTCTTGCACAAACTTTTAGCTTCTAAATCTCCTCCACAATTATTTAATAAGCTGAATGAATATTGGGGTTTTACGGCGCATCGACAGCGAGGTCAATTTAATAAGCTAATGCTCAAAAAAAAATTTCATGGATACAACACTCGTCAAAAGGATAATTTAGTGTACAACAACCACAACTCTATAACCTCCTCATCGTTCTCTATACCAGGACCTAGAACATGGAATGCACTACCAAACAATATGAAATCTATCAAATCATTGGGACTTTTTAAAGCAGAGTATAAACGCTTCTTACTGTCTGACCAAGAGATTAATATAGTTCTGAGACCCAAATACAGACGATAAACACAACACCATAACTGGACTATTTTTATCATTATTGTCTGTACTTTAATATTTGTAATTAAAATCAAAAAAGTCCACAAATCCAAGCGAATTTTTTCCAATGTATTGCTTTCAGACTAGAGTGTCCCATATAATCAAAATGATTAGATCGTTGATCAATACTAACCATGTCAATTGATCATTATCTAAATTAGATATGGAATAAATTGTCAACTCATAATCACATCATTATATTATTAATACCGGTAGTTGATATTTCTAATATTTGCAATAGATAGTAGATAGTATAACGATAGTAGATAGTATTGGTCACATCTGATCTATCTGAATGCTGTGTTATGCTTCAATTCTAATACTCACTAGGCTGTGTTCTTTGTTTATACCTTAACTACATGGTCATTGAATTGTTAATTTGTTATATTATTAAAAAAATAAGCCTGTATTTGATATCTCTACGATCTGAAATAGTATTAGTCAACTGAAATGTTCAATATATAGCATTGTTACAACTATTCTCAGGAATCAATATCAATTAGTTTTAATTTTAATTACTTACTGTTATTGTTAAGGTTAGGTGGAAGAACTGTGCATTGACCGAACCTCGCCCTTTTGTTGTATCATATGCAAACAAATGAAGACGCTTCTATTCTATTCTATTCTATTAAGAAAACTCTTTAATTTTGGATCAATGTTGAATTTCAGATGTACTTCTCGGATTCAAGGAGCGCTCTCGTTGCGGCGAAGAAAGGCGTGACTTCGGCTACGATTCACTTCCCCAGTAACTTCAGCGAGCTGTTGGAGGCACGTGTGACGGACGCTATGGCTGCCAGCAATCACGTTATAGAGAGCTGCCGAATTGAAGTCTGGCTGGATATGACGGGTAAAGTAATTTCTTATGCATTCAGTGAATTCTAACGGAGGCAGTGTTTTTCGATTTTTCAGTCTCTCAAAATTAATAGAAAACTGCTTGTTCTCAAAAGCAGTAGAACCAAGTAGTAGTAGATTCAGTCTGAAAACTTTAGCCTGAAAACTATATGCAAACAAGGTGAAAAAACATTATTCGACTTTGATAAGTGTGCGTGTCCGCAGAATGAGATCGATCAAACGAACCGTAGGACCTGTGAACCACGCATCAAGAACAAAAACAAGATGAAAAAAAATCGAATGGAAGTCTTCGCTTATACTGTCATCCAATGAATTGCAAGAAATACATAATTTCTTGAGATACCAAGCAACGATTGAGTATCATTGCTTACATTGAATAAAAAAAAATTAACCACTTTTAGTGGCCCACAAATTTTATAAAATGAACTATAATCATTCAAGCTGATATTGTAACTATTTAAGCTTTTTTTTTATAACATCGAAATTTGATACAAAAATCATTGCCCCCCATTTAAGGCTATGGATGAAAGATAGGATCGTTTGGACGGAACTCCACAGTGTGATCTTACCATCCCATTCAAATTATTCAAAACCAATGAACTTCAACACCAGGATTTTGCTGTCTGTGACCATAACTTTCCGCCGCAGATAGAAGCCTTTCAGTTTTCGAAAGTCCAGAACACATAATAAGTAAAAACCGTTTCTGTGATATATATATCTGGACATTACCACCATTGGTATCAGTAAACTAATATAAGCGGTATCACTTTTGTGAAATTAGGATACTCTAACGCATCTAATTGGCTCATAAAAACAATTATTTGCCCAGAGATTGCGGTGAAAATTGAATCGAGAATTCTCGGTGATAAGGAGGACTATAAGGAGTGGAGAGAGAGAGAGAGAGAGAGAGAGAGAGAGGGACACAATAGTCATTGTGGCTTTTCCAACTAGATGTACTCAAGGGGACAAGTGCGAAGTGAGATCTTGTATATCAGTTTTAATTTTATTTTCATTTTATGTTTTCATTTTCATTTTCAATTTCATTTTCATTTTCATTTTAACTTTATGAAAATGATCTTCAAATTTTCGAATAGGTAATTCCCATTCGCCGTCGACATCTCAAGCACAACGAGTTTTAGATACAGCTGTCACACGGAGAAAATACTGTGCATCAACTCTGAACTTCATTTACTCAGTTATTTTCATTTTCAAATTTGAGAACCGTTATCTCATGAGGTAATGAAGATGTCGATTTGAATTTTTTTCTGGTAGCTCATGACATCATTCCAAATAAATTGAAACCACACTAACATTTCACCGAAAGCAGGAGAAGCATTCGAGAATCAAACACCAAAGCAAGTGGTATTATATATCTCAGATTTTTCCTGGGAAATTTTTTGCTTCGAACTAGATTTTAGGAATAATATCCTCCATCCTAGTTCTCACGCTGAGAATGAATATTCCATGATATTTTGAACTCATGGTTCCATCTTAAGTATCCATGTAACAATTATCATTGTGATGTGAATATATATGCACATTTTATCAAATAGTCTATACAAGCTTGGCGAATTTCAATACTAATACAGATTAGCAGTCTCGGACTGGCCGGGGCGGCTAGCCCCTGGCTAGTGGGGTCCCCAAATATATAAGTCCACAATAATACTTGAGTCACGAAAATATTTCAATTACATGAAAAATACATGACAGAATCTGATCAAATATTGAGTGCCTATGTCTGGGCCCACGTGTTCACGACATTATTGTAGCCTAATTATAGCGACATGTGGTTGGAGGTGCACGTGTCTTGTTTTAGTCTGTGCTACGTATAAGCCTAAACTGAGAAATGATTTTGTATCATATTTCATGGGAGATGAATGCTCGATGTTGTACTTATATGTTTCGATCGGCGTCGGCAACTGGCGTTTGAAGGTGTTGAGCGAATTCTATTCGATGCTTGCTGGCACTCGGAGGCAGGGCGGTCTGGGGAAATATTCCGGCCCTGGCGAATCTTTTCAAGCAGCCCCAGGGTACTGTTGTAGAGCATTAAGTAAATGTGAACTTTTTTTAATGATCTTTCCCAATTTCAAAATCAACCTTGAGAATAATATATGGCGTAAAAAATTGAAAATAATTTTATTTTCGAAAAAAATTATACAAGGAGTTTGAACATACGATTTTACACATTTATTACAATTTTCGTATCAATCGGGTTAGCCGTTCTGAAGAGAAAAATAACATGTGTCAAAATCATACCAAACGCTCATACAACGCATTTATTGCGTTTTCCTAGTTGATTGAATCAGGTGGGCCTCTCTTGACTTTCTCTTCTCTTGAGATAAAGTTGATGTGAAATCAAGTGATAAAATTAGTCCGATGTTGTTTCCAGACTTTCAGTCTACATAACACAGATAACTCATTCAAAAATCCAATAGTGACGAAGTTGATATAAGACGAGGTTGTTTAAATATAAATGATAGTGTATTTTCAAAGGTTATTATATGAGAAGTGGTTACGAGCGAAATGCAGGGATGTCGTTAGGATTTGTTTATTGAGGGGAGGGGGGGGGGGGGCAGGGGCGCAGGTTACATAAATAAAATGACCGCCCAGCTGAAAAGGGGGTCTGGGGGCGGAGGTCTCCCAGCAGAGCCCGCAGGGAATTTTTGACTATAGGGACATTTCTCAAGTGATTTTTGCGATTCACAAGTATTTTTGGAGTCTTAAAATTAAATCATCATTGATATTTACGAAGTTGAACTTTTGCGATTTCTCCCAGAAAGAGCACCACAGGGAATTTTTTAAATGGACTAATGTCATTTTACAAGTGATTTTTGTTATTTACAAGCGGTTTTGAAGTCCAATGATTGAATCAATATGGACCATCAAAGTTATTTTCGCGATTTCTCCCAGCAAAATTACCAGCAATTTCTTTTTTGAAATATGATCATTTCGCAAGTGTTTTTTGTGACTCACGAGCAGTTTTGGAATAATTGAATCGTTCGAAACCACTCGCACCATCGCAGACTCTCTGAAGGACTGCAAGTGTTTTGTTGATGCATAAATAATATTATGTGTTTATTTTAACTATTCAAATGCAAAATATGCGTTGTAAGATGAGCGAGATATCTGAATGAGGTATAGAAGTCCTTGAAGTAGTTCTACCCTTGCTACTTTATCGACTCTGGTATTCTACACACCTTGATATCTGAATGAGCTATGAAAGTCGTTGAAGTAGTTCTACTCTTGCCACTTCATTGACTTTGGTATTCTACACACCTTGACGCATATAAAAAATACTTCATTGTTGGTCAACTCTTGAATCTAGAAAGCAGTGAATCTCGACAACTTTTAATTCTGTCACAATTTGTATGATATATTGTATGAATATTATCAGTCATTTTATTTTTTTCTTCAAAACGACTGATCAGAATTGCTTGAAAAAACGTAATAATGTGTAAAATTCATGTATACACATTTAGAGAGAATTTCATTCCATTTGGAGAGATTTTATCTTTCAACATTTTCCGCCCAGCCAAATCTTATGGGGTTTTTAGAAACTTTGAGATGATGATTCTCAAAATCGGTCCGACTGATTCATCCCAAAAACTATACAGTTCCAAGTTGGATGAGTTTGCATGTAAAGAAAAAGTTTCTCATGTCATCATCAATCAGTCAACCCTTGCGACCTGTGGAGTGCTTACAAAAAAAAAAAAAACACAGACAAAGCCCTATAAGAGTGGGATGGAGACTTCGCTACGCTCATCAATAAGTTCATATTTGCATTTTACACTATGAGTGCCGGCCTGCGGCTGGCCCCAAGTGGAGCGGCCCACCGGGCAAATGCCCGGTTGCCAGATAGCCCAGTTCGCCCCTCCACGGAGGCTCCCGAATTATTCATGTTCTGTGAACCTTTGCGGTTATTAATAACTAAAATGCAACAATGCAATTTTTATGTTCTATATAATATCTCAATCTTCCCTATTTTGCGCTCATTTCGAAGATACATAATACATAATTCAATAGAAATGTTGTACGGGACCCCCCCCTCATGCAAGTGAATCAAATCACTGTACAATGTATCCTGTATTGCCAGTTGCTCTTTCGACTTCTAATGCGTTGTACTGTTTCATCGTTGAAGTTACGTGTGGGCGCGTTTTTGTCCTTCTTTTGTTGTTCTTATATACATAATATTCTATTATCTACCATCAAATATCAATTTCACTCGACAATTATATTTTAAAGTGAAATCGTAGAAAAAAATGATATATCCAATATATTATCCTCTTTTGAAAATATATAATGTTGACCTGCGAATGAATAATAAAATATTATTACTTGATGATATGAATTTTATCAGTATACACTCTACTACTCCACACTTCCTTCTTTCTTTTCGATAATGATTCAATTATTAGATTCCAAAATTGCTCTCGAATCGCAAAAATCACTTGAAAAATGACCATATTTCAAAAAAATCACTGCTGAGAATTTTGCTGAGAGAAATCGCGAAAATAGCTCCGAAAATGTTCCTAATTATTGAAAACAACTTCGGTAATGTCCATTGTGATTCAATCATTGGACTTCAAAAATGCTTGTAAATATCATTAATCACTTGAAAAATGACCAAGGCCTATTTCAAAAAATCACCTACGGGGCTTTGCTGGGAGAAATCGCAGAAGTATATCTTCCAAAATGTGCATGATGATTCAGTTATAAGACTTCGAAACTACTTGTGAATCGCAAAAATTACTTGAAACATGTCCATATTTTCGAAAATTCCCTGCGGGGCTCTGCTGGGGGACTTCCATCCCCCAGATCCCCTTTTCGCAAGGAGCTGGTGTCCAGCTGGATGGTCATTTTATGTATGTAAGTTGTCACCTTTTCGCCCCCCCCCCCCCCCCCCCCGATACACAAATCCTTCAGGTCCCTGCATAAAATAGAGAGTTACAGTACATTTAGGTACGTACCACATCAGATGTTGAAGTTCTTTGTATATATACAAGATTCTTTTAATACGTTCCAATTTATTTCTTAAAAGCACTCACTTTTTTCAATAGATAAGAAAATGCAGCATATCACATACCAATTGCTTTGATTGTAACTCTTTTTCACATCAGCTATTGAATCATTGATACAAGTTGGCCCACCTAGTTGAAGCTTATGAGAAAGATTATTTGTCTTGAATGGATTATGTGAATACAAGGATAGTTATAATTTTATCACTCAAAATATGAATATTGGAAAAAACCGCCTCTGGCGACTGGGATAACGCCTACGACCCCGTTGTGGCTCGGGCTTCGCCCTCGCTGGAAGAGGCCTTCTGAATGTCGTTGCCGCCTGGGCCTTTTGCACCCAGTCCGACACTGCAGATTAGTTTCATGAATTATTTGTGCACATGAGTGATTGTTTGTTCACAATAATAAGATAAATTTACATTATGATTCAGGAACTCGAAGTGTTTTCGAAATCGGAATCGAAATCGAAATTAATTGATATTTTTGTGGAAGTGGAATCGAAATTAAAATTTTTGATTCACGTTCATGAGAACTGGAATCGAAATCGGAATTATTATTCTGAGATTGTCTGAAGTAAAATCGAAATTGAAATCGATAATATATTTTTTATTATTGAAGCAGGATTTTTCCTAGTCGAATAGATTATTCAATAAGTCATTTTATTTTATTTTATTATTTGTAGATGGAGCGGGTGGTATAACTTGACATTATACTAGGTAAGCTCAAAACCACCTAGCGGTTGCGACGTGTGATAGGTATGGTGGACAGGGATGGTTTCCAAAGAACTTCGTCAAACCCCATAGTCAACTATACAGTCCATGGTCAAACTATATAGACTTGTCTGCAGTACCACTCTCAAACAAGTGTCAAATGATGGTTATTCAATGCTGACAATTTCGTACAAATTTCATAATGGAGAGATTATCCTTTTACCAAAAATTACTTAAAATACGTATGCATTCTCGATCTGATACTTTCTGTGTTTCAACTATATTAGCTGTTATATTTTACTTGACGTTCGGAGAAATTCGTGGGAGACATAAATTGTCATACCTCACAAGAGACAGGCAGGGCTGGTACTTGCTGCTTGATTAGACGAGCTTTAGCGAGGATTCAATTTGACATACTGAAAAAAATTGGTGTTCGTTTTTATGTTTTTTTTTTTTTTTTTTTTTTATGTTTTTTTGTCGGTTCTCCACAGGTCAAACGGCTACAGCTATCAACTTCAAACTTTTTTTCGTCATGGTTCCTCATCTAACTTAGATCTGTATAGTTTTGTGGCATTATCAGGTGGTAACTTTTTTTTTATGAATTTTAGAAATTTCAAAAATCCCCATTAGAATAACCCGGAGGAAAATACTTGAAAAATCAAAATTTTTCAAGACCTCTCAAATTCTCGCCGAATATAAAGGAAACTATTAAGCACATTTTGAGAGATTTTTCGCATCAATCGGATGAGAAATAACGAAGAAAACGCATTTATAAAGCATTTTCCCATCAATTTAGGCTATTACGGGAACCAATTAAATCTATAGCAACAAGTGTCACCAATTAATTCAAAACGATTGAAATGAATGAAGAGGAAGGCCGTGACATAACTGATTCTCGTAAGGTTTTTGAACGTTTGGAGTGATCCAAGGTCTGTAGATGTAGATTGGGTTGACAAATTATTTTTCATTCTAGATTTCTATACCCCTAAGCTCGTCTAACAACGCGCATCCCGCGTTTTCCTAGTTTTAACTACAGATTAAAATCTGTGAAGTCACACCATGGTCACACTGTTTCCCAGACTCTGTCTTCAGTTCAGTTGTTCTTTTCCCATGTTGTACGCATGGTGGTTGTTGTATTCGTGCGGTGAATGGAAACATAATTTCGATATTGATTAGACGAGCTTTAGCGAGGATTCAATTTGACATACTGAAAAAATTGGTGTTCGTTTTTATGTTTTTTTAATTTTATTTTTTCATGTTTTTTTGTCGGTTCTCCGCAGGTCAAACGGCTACAGCTATCAACTTCAAACTTTTTTTCATCATGGTTCCTCATCTAACTCAGATCTGTATAGTTTTGTGGCATTATCGAGTCATAACTTTTATTTTTATGAATTCTAGAAATTTCAAAATTACTCATTACAATAACACGGCGGGAAAAAAATGAAAATATTTTTATTTTTAAAAAAAATGAAATTTTGTGTGAGGTTGAATTACATCTTGATACACATTTTTGGGAATTCTCAGCTTGATCGGGTCAGCCATTTTGAAGAAAAAATATGAAATGTGCTAAATTGGTACCACTCGAAGCAGTTTTTACCCATTTATAATTTGAATGTCACCCAATTGGTGAATTTAGGCAAAAGTTTGGCAAAGAAGTTGACATACTAATACTTCACGCTCGTCTAACAACGCTTATATAGCGTTTTCCTAGTTACATAATATAATTCTGAAAGTTATCTCTCTAAATAGGTATCTACTTTCATTTTGTTAGTGAATTTGCAGTATGTAAATCTATGCTTGTGTCTACGAAATCTGTTCATCGGTGTAAATAATGATGTGTAAATATAAGATGGTTTAATATTCGATAATCGCTATAACTTTTATTCATTCATTTGATGATTGGACACTGGTATTGACTATTCAAACGGACGTATTCAATGATAAAACTGATAACAATGAGAAGAGCAAAAGTGAATTTCATTCGAGACTATACTTTAAATTCCATTAGGCAACAAACGAATCTACTTGTGTTGTGGAGGGATGTGGCTCAAAGATTGAGGTAAGCTGCCGACAAGTTTTCTTCGGCTCATTGAATAATAACTAGGAAAATGCTATATACGCGTTGTAAGACGAGTGGGAAGTAATAGTATGTCGACTTTATGCCAAACTTTTGCCTAAATTCGCCAATTGGGTAACATTTTAGTTATGAATGGGTAAAAACGGCTTCGAGTGGTACCAATTCAGCACATTTCATGTTTTTCTTCAAAATGGCTGACCCGATCAAGCTGAGAATTTTCAGAAATGTGTATCAAGATGTTCTTCAACTTCACACAAAATTTCAGTTCTTTTGAAAATAGAAAGTTTTTATTTTTTTCCGCCGTGTTATTCTAACGGGTATTTTTGAAATTTCCAAAATTCATAAAAAAAAGTTGATATTCGATGATGCCACAAAACTATACAGATCTAAGTTAGATAAGGAACCATGATGAAAAAAAGTTTGAACATGATACCTGTGGCCGTTTGACCTGTGGAGAACCGACAAAAAAACATTTAAAAAAGCATAAAAACGAACACCAATTTTTTTCAGTATGTCAAATTGAATCCTCGCTAAAGCTCGTCTAATAATCATTGAATACTCATTGAAATACTGTGTAATCATTGAATACTGTGATAAAAATCGAGAAGGGGAATCGAAATCGAAATAGATATGTAGTATTGTTCGAAAAGCGAAATCGGAATCGACATTCTTAAACATTATTGTTGGCAGTGAGAGTAGAATCGAAATCGAAAAACGTTCCACTTTGAGTCCCTGTTATGATTATCATCACTCAGATTTAGATCCACTCCACTGACGATTTTAAATATAATTTGTACGGAGAAGGACAGTTTTTATTTGATTATAACAGTTGAAACCCCACAGTTGTGCCCTTAGGTGGCGTTGTGGAAATAACAACTAAATGTCGCATGTGTGATTTATGTGTAATTATTGAAGAAATCAAAAAAATAATAAATGACTTCGCTGTCAATGCGCCTTGAAGCTCCAATATTCATTCATTCATTCAAGAGTAAATTATTATTATCATTATTATCATTACACAAAAGAAGACAGGAGCATAGTGTTCACCCGAACACAATTTGTATTGTAACATGGCTCATACTCTGGAATAATTGTGATGTCACTTGAAAATAGAGAGTCATAATCCCGTTGTCTCTGTTTCCATAGCTTATGTAGTCGCCACGAGATTCCAGGCACTCATTTACAACACGTACATGTCGTTATCCGAGGACTTGGCGGTCGGCTGCAATCTGGACGGAAGAACGTATCAAATGCCTATGCGGGTAAAGTAACTAGATAATAGATGATGAAGAACTATGTGAAGCCTGATTTACACAGGTCGATGTTTTGATCAATGGTTCGAGTTTAACGCTTGATTTCAGGCTATTACCTAAAAAATTGAGCAGGCAGTTGAAGGGATCAGCGCTGTCATCGAGGCTGGATAGCAAATTTACGTCATAACAAATGTCAGCTGTTCCAGAAACGGCCATACTGAAATGAATGCTGATTGGTTAAACGATCACGTGACTCCTCCACATGAAGACAGTGGGTCTTGCGCAGCGAGGGATGCGCAGTGGGATAAATGAATCTCGTCCGATTGGCTGGTTTCTGTCAGGCTTGATCGAGAATGGGGCATACGTCAAACAAAAAGGTTGAGGTCGAAGATTGACGTCAACTCTACACGTCAAGGGTTTCTTGATCAGTGCCCAGTGGTACCTTCTACACGAGCCATTGGCTTCAACTCAAGCCATTGAACGAAACATTCACCCGTGTAAATCAGGCTCAACATGTTAATTCTGGAATTGCTTCATTTCTTTTATCAGTTTTGTGATTATGGTTTTGACATCTATCGCTTCACAATTACACCAACTCCTAATGGAACAAGCGGGTTGGTAGAACTTTAGCTGAAGGTGGTCGGGTCTTCTCGGCTGTGCTCGGACAGACTTCGTTCGTCTTGTGATTATAACGTTGCAAGTGGTCGCTGTCGGAAATATTTGTATGCGGGATTAATAATATTCACTTCTTTTTTCATTCGTTCACAGTGGTGTTTTGCTTTCTGATATGATGACTGGTTGTGTTCTTGTTTTTTTGTTTTGTTTTTTTACCATAATAAGAATCATTGAAGTAGATGTATATCTATGAGACGTTCACAGCGGAATTTGTGTTCACGGAGTTGATGAGAAGGATAAGCACAATCAGTGAGAGAAACGTCAGCCGTTTGAAATCATTATCACACCTTCACTGAGGGCTATACTTGAGAATTGAAGAATTTTCCAGCCTGTGTGTACATGCTATAGAGTAGACCGTAGACATGCTCTTGAATAGGCGCCGGAATGAAGTGGATGTGATGATCATTCAAAATCTATCAATTTTGATTGGTTCTCTGAGGTGTAATTCAAGTTGATTGGTGGATAGAATGTTGTGACTTTTTGAGCGGATATTATGGAATTTACCTCCTGAAATTTGGAAACCTTCACCGTATATAGGCCGTATAGTGAACGATTAGGTCAGTTCAGATGTTCGAGAGTGTCTTTCTCAGTATTATGTGTATATATGATCAGAGGAAGAGGAATTGGTTGAATTGGTTCGATTGAGTTCTGTATGATCTTTCCACATCCACACGCAGGCGCTTGAGAGGAGCGCATAAAGAGGAAAAATGACATGTGATTCAAAAAGACACTCAGATCAACAATTTATGAATCATCGGAGCTCCATTCCATGCATGAATCTTCAGAAATATGGATTTGCTTGTTCCGGTGAAGTCAGATTTAAAAGAACTGATGCAGAAATACTTGAAAATGAACCATTTCAAGAATCAATTTGTTTGAGATTATTTGACAAGTGTGTTGGAATTCTACTTTGTCCTGTTGAGTATTAAGAAAATACTGATGGCCAAGGGTCATCGATCGGGGACATTTCTTTTCCAATCGAAATACATTGAATTTGTTCTTATCCTATTCCCATTCACTGGGGGTTTCTGTTCACTTTGAATTCGTGTTTTCTACCCCCTTCACACGATCAACTCATCACTCGCAATGCATTTTTGAAATTCATCGCTACCAAGTAGAATACATGCCTTTCCCATTTCGGTTTACGCTACACTGAAAATTGCTACTGCTCTCAACGTATTGCCTCGAGTAGGAATACGCTCAACTTTCGAGACAATATTGCTAGTAGCCGACCAATCAGCCACCAGTAAAGTGTAGCATCACATTCCGTTGCACATTCCACCTTCCAGCTTGAATCACGCTATACCAACCATTTCGACCCATATCGACGCCATATCGTTGAGTGGGAGAATCGAAGATTGGTGGACTATCGATACAGTAGTACTCGAGGTGATATCGATTAGTATTTCTATCGCAACTGTCGATCAATCCATGTTTTAGTGATTTGAGTTCTAGATTGCGCTACTGGCATTCTCTAGTTCAAGGTTCAAATTACTGGCACCGCTACGGCATAGAATGAAAATTTCAGGATTCTATACACGACGGAGAATACATTGGAGAAATACATTGCTATTTCAGTTGGATGTGAGAGCTTGTGGTTTCCCGTCTCATAGACTCGGAGCTGTTGCAGTATGGCCACTTCGTCATTTAAACTTCAATAATAAACAAAATATTAAACATCGTATATTGTTGTGTAGAATATTTTCGCACTGATACAGTAGTGGCTATTTGAATATAAGTAATTTTTTATTCATTCAATTGTACTGAAAAAAAATATCAGTAACCTTATTGATGATGATAACTCTCCTTTTGCATATCCTTCTTTGGAAGAAAGGAGAAACGAATAAATTGTTCCTCTGTTTTAGTTCATGAAGCCGGTATATGGCAACGACGAACAGAAGAATCATTTCAGATCGTTCATGGTATCTGGCTCAACGACAGGGTAAGCTAAGGAAATACATATTGAAACTCTTTCGATCGTGAATAATACATTAATCTTCCGTTCTCTACAGAATACCCTCTATACTGTTCGAATTATTGGTACAGGTGCCATCAATATTTAAACTCTTCCCAACTCTTTAATTAATCTGGATGAATATATTACTAGGAAAACGCCATATACGCGTTGTTAGACGAGCGGCAAGTAATAGTATGTCGATTTCATTGCCAAACTTTTGCCTAAATTCGCCAATTGGGTAACATTTTAGTTATAAATGGGTGAAAACGGCTTCGAGTGGTACCAATTTAGCACATTTCTTCTTTTTCCTTCGAAATGGCTGACCCGATCAGGCTTAAAATTTCCAGAAATGTGTATCAAGATGTTATTCAACTTCACACAGAATTTCAATTTTTTGAAAATAGAAATTTTTCATTTTTTTCCGCCGTGTTATTCTAATGGGTATTTTTTAAATTTCTAAAATTCATTAAAAAAAAGTTGATATACGATAATGCCACAAAACTATACAGATCTGAGTTAGATAAGGAACCATGATGAAAAAGAGTTTGAAATTGATAGCTGCAGCCGTTTGACCTGTGGAGAACCGACAAAAAAACATAAACAAAATAAAAAATAAAACGAACACCAATTTTTTTCAGTATGTCAAATTGAATCCTCGCTAAAGCTCGTCTAATAATAGAACGTGATTCAGAACAACGTGGTTGCTGAATAATTTGGGATGATATGTTTTAAATCTCTTCCCTTTTATGTATTGAATTTGTCTTCCCTGTAATATAATTTCCGTTTCAATTTTTTTTCAAGATTTCTGTTCTTCGTGAGCAGTATTTTTGTGGATTACTTTAATTTTCTTTTTCTTTCATCATTCGCATATAATAATTGTCAGTTGACAAAATGTACTATATATTGTAAGTATTTATTATTCACCACTAGTCGTTTGTGTTTGGTCAGTTCGGTATCATATTTTACTAGGAAAACGCTATATACGCGTTGTTAGACGAGCGGAAAGTAATAGTATGTCGAATTCTTTGTCAAACCATTTCCCACATTCACCAATTGGGTGACATTCAAGTTATAAATGGGAAAAAACGGCTTCGAGTGGTACCAATTTAGCACATTCCATGTTTTTTCTTCAAAATAGCTGACCTAATCAAGCCGAGAATTTCCATAAATGTGTATCAGAATTTAATTCAACTTCACACAAAATCTCTTTTTTTTTGGAAAATAAAAATATTTTCATTTTTTTTCCGACGTGTTATTCTAATGAGTATTTTTGGAATTTCTAAAATTCATAAAAACAAAAGTTATCATCCGATAATGCCACAAAACTATACAGATCTAAGTTAGATGAGGGACCATGAGTAAAAATGTTTGAAGTTGATAGCTGTAGCTGTTTGACCTGTGGAGAACCGACAAAAAAAACACACAAAAAAAAAACATAAAAACGAACACCAATTTGTTTCAGTATGTCAAATTGAATCCTCGCTAAAGCTCGTCTAATTATTCTACAGACAAGCCTTTCAAAGGCTTTGTAGATCTTTTCAAGAATGCTCATGTATTGTTATTCTTTCTTATGGCAATAATGAATATGAGAAAAAAAATTAATATCCAAATAATTTTTTCATTTGATATTACTCTGTATTAAACAAAACTTGTGGATGCAGGAAGACAAGCCCTTGCCATTCAAACAATCAATGGAGTTGTTATGATTGCAACCTCATCTGTTAATATACTTACAAAAATTAATCGAGTGGAATAAATGAAAAATATCCGAGCTATGGAGGAAATGAAAACTAGTTTTAAGCAGTGTGGGACAGCTGCAATTTCCAACAAATTCATAATCATTCAATAATATTTGGATTCCAAGTGCGAGTGAAAATCAGAATCAAAATCACAAAGATATGAATGAACTTTAATCAATACTCACTAGAAAAATACAGCATTTGCGTTTTAAGATGGGCGAGTTTCTAAATGACATGTACCAGAAACTGGAGTGAAGATGTAGTGATGTACAGAGCATAATTATGAATACATTTCCTCACTGCCCATTTGATTCTGCTGTTGATAATTCCCATAGTTTTATCATCAAAATTCATTCTACCCGCTGAACATCATTCAGCTCTTTAGAGCTGTTAATGTGGAAAAAAAACATTTTCAAAAAGGCTCATCCGATTCATGTGGAACTTTTGAATGGGTTATATCGTTCGTCTGCTCAACTTCCGTATACAATTAAATTCATTCGGAATGAGTGTGGTTTTCCGTGGTTTTTTCTCTGGTTTATTCTCATAGAAATTTGCAAAATTTCAGATTTTTTTTTCTCGAAATTGATTCGACTGATTGCTCCTCAAATTGAGAAAAAATATCGAAATGATGACATGTGTGTATGTCAAGTTTAGACGAGAAGTTTTTTTTTGTTCTGTGAGCGCGAAAAAAAAGCATTTCTTTGTAGTACTTCGTTTTTGTTTCAATGTAAGGTCTTCGCTCCGCTCATGAAAAAAAAATTAAAATCGGATTAAAATTATATATAAACGGAAATAGCATATCGCGAAACATACTTTGGGCAATTTGTTCAAGAGTGACCTACAAGTGACTTTCAAACCTGGTCTTTCCTACTGCTTTGATATCTAAAGTCGGACTTTTCAATTGATTAGAAAATCATTAAATTATCGGCCACCAGAAAAAAAGCCTCACTTGCCGTAACCTGTGGCGCAAAATCTCGATATTATTTGTTCAGAACAAAAAGTTGTTGCATGTGGTACACTTTGAACTCTGAACACTCCCATCCACAGTCAGCCAATCACATCATCTCTTTGGCTAGCTTCGAAATACGTCTATACGTATTGGTATGCGAATATTTAACAAAAACATCGACAGCTATATTGCGCATACCTCTATGCGCAGCAGTTTTACGGAGGCGACGATATGTATTTTGTAGCTACTTCTACTGTAATATTTTTGGCCCAAAATTAATTTGTTTTCAGGGTGGTTTTCTTCTTGTCAGCATTGGGAATGTCAACTGTATTCATAACTGAACGGAGTAATGGCGTATGGATCAGAAATCTTGTTGGAGGTAGGCCCAAAATACCACCCATGTATTGTAACTAGGTATTATGAAAAAGAATACAAAATGAAATCATGTATGAATGAAGCGAATATCAGTACTTGAGAAGTGTGAATTGGGTATTGGGTTTCAGTGACGCTTGTCAATGCATTTCATACGACATGAGATCAAACGATATGTATTAATAAACGGCCTAGAGAGCTTGATGCGCGTTTTCAATATTTCGGAAAGCCAACATTTGGAAAATAATAATATGTATCGATATTTTGGGGTTTCAATATTCTGATTATTATTGGAAAATTCAACCTTCTCCAAAACCCATGCTGAAAATAAGGCAACACTCTTGAATACTGATTAACTTGGTTACGTTACTTATGGGCGCAGAATGATGTTGCTGTCGTCGCGCCTTCAAACCCTAGCAATAAATCAATTCATTCATATTTCCATTTTCAACGTACAAAATAGTGATTTTTACGATTCCCAACTCGCAACACTTTTGGAAAAGCATGTATGACCCAAAGCTAAAATGGTGCGAGTTGAGAATCGTATCAGTTGGGAATGGTAGCAGGGTGAGACTACATTGAAATCACATGTGTCTAAGATGGTGCGAGATGAGAGTTGTACCAGTTGAGAATCGTACCAGTGAAGAATGGTACCATGTTGAGACTAATGCGAGCTAAGAATCGTACTAGTTAAAAATCATACCAGTTGAGAATGGTACCAGTTAAGAATCGTACCAGTTGAGAATCGTACTAGTTAAAAATCGTACTAGTTGAAAATGGTACCAGTTAAGAATCGTACCAGTTGAGAATGTTACCAGTTGAGAATCGTACCAGTTAAGAATGGTACCATGTTGAGACTAATGCGAGTTAAGAATCGTTCCAGTTAAGAATCGTTCCAGTTAAGAATCGTTCCAGTTGAGAATCGTACCAATTGTGCTCTTACCAGATGATAATGTTACCATGTTGAGATTAATGCGAGCTGAGAATCGTACCAGTTTAGAATCGTACCAGTTGAGAATCGTACCAGTTGAGAATGGTACCAGTAGAGATACTCCCGTTCTCAATAGGCCTATACTTCGTATCTGAAAAGTGTGGCTGATTTTCGGCGGTGTACTTGGCTCGCGTCGAGCTGCCACTCGACTGAATAACAGACGTGATTAATTTGCTGATGATTGTGTTTCAGGCGTCTCCGCGACTGAGTCGATATTGTCGCACATCTTATGTCAGCTGATTGGCATAATATTCCAAACGAGCGAAGTCTTTCTACTGATCTTCTACGTATTCGACATGGGCTGTGTAGGCAATACGATTGATGTAATCGTCTTACTCTTCCTACAATGCCTGGCTGGAACAGCACATGGTGATTTTATTCAAATCTTGTTTCATCTTCTGTTCATTTTCATCAAAGTGCACCATACCTCTGACAATTGCTTCTACAGAGGAATGAAGTTAATTATTCACTGATTTCTAGTGAAAACGACGATTTATCACGCCTCTCCCTGATTAAATTACGATTTTTCAAAGTTTGACATTTCACTTATTGCCCCGGGCATTCGAGATCTATGACGTGGATCCCACGCATCGTCTGTCAGTTTTAACTTCTTTGCCGTCATTTTCTCATGAACGGCCAAAAGCACTAAACTAGATCTGCTCTACACGGCTCACCTTCGAAGTTAATAAAAACTATTTAATACCATCACAATCTGTAAACCTTCCTCCACAAAATGATATATTTAAAACTGAAACATGAGAGTGTTTTGAATGATTACGAGCAATATTATTCAAGGCTTACATTTTGACAAGAATGTGAAGAAATTTAGCGATCTTTCAACTTCTATAGTATCTCACACACATACAAATTGAAAGAAATTGTTATTCAATAATGACGACTGTGGCATGCAGAAAATTGAAAAATATTTAATTTCATCATGGGAACGTAAGATGGTTGTCTTATAATTCTTAATATGAAGCAATGCATTTCAACAGTTTTCGTTACCTGCTATGGCTTCTTGAGCGGGTGCTGTACGGTAAAGCCTTACTCGACCCGTTCTAGGAAGAAAAGATCAGAATCGACCAGCGAAATGAAATTTACAGAGCTGTATGTAACTGAGAACTACATAAAAAGTATTGAATATTTTGCTATGCTGTATTTTTCCAATTTTCTGCATGCCACAGCCGTCATTACTGAATAAAAATTTATTTCAATTTGTATGTGTGTGAGATGCTATAAGAGTTGAAAGATCGCTAAATTTCTTCTCATTCTTGTCAGAATGTAAGCCTTGAATAATATTGCTCGAAATCATTTAAAACACTTGAATTTTTTATTTTAAATATACAATTTTGTAGAGGAAGGCTCACAGATTGTGATGGTATTAGATGGTTTTGATTAACTCCGAAGGTGAGCCGTGTAGAGCTGATCTAGTTTAGTGCTTTTGGCCGTTCATGAGAAAATGACGGCAAAGAAGTTAAAACTGACAGACGATGCGTGGGATCCACGTCATAGATCTTGAATGCCCGGGGCAATAAGTGAAATGTCGAACTTCAAAATTCGTTATTAAATCAGGGAGAGACGTAATAAATCGTAGTTTTCACTAAGAATCCTCCATGTCTCTGTAGAAGCAATTGTCAGAGGTGTGATGTACCGGTACTTTAAAAATCAAGAAATATCGTAGGTCCTCCAATACATACATTTCATTCATGTTTCGCTTCATTTACATGGATCAAATAATTTTGGATGATAATTCCATAACTTATACATTCAGATGAGCATTTCTATTATTAGGATTGAAATAGACAAGAATTGACGACTAGTGATTGACTCACCCACAAACGTCACAGAACAAAACATCCAATCAAATGGGCTTTTTTATGTGGGAAATTTGACATTTACCTATCAGAGTATCTCTAAATGCCCACATGAAGTATAGATCAAGGTAGCCTGGCGATAAGCCATCGCCATCACTAGGGCTTCCGTATAGCTCTATATGCTTTCCCTCGAGCATTTTCCGCTTGAACTTCATTCATTTATATATATATATATATATATATATATATATATATATATATATATATATAAATATATAATATTTCGTAATTACCGACGCACTGAAATGTTAAACAAGATCCATCAGCGTCGAATAAATGCTCAATGAGATGATGGTTTAAGGTTTCTGGGTTAATTGGAAGGATGGTGGGAAGGAAGCGGTCTTGGCCTATATTGTGGGAGCCATCTCAGTATTAGTCTATAGACTACAGAGGGAAACCATGAAAAATTCATTTGAAGATGAACGGGACCGTGCTCGTCCGTCTCATCTTGGGCCTATCAGGCCTATACACGCTTGCTCGAGACAGCTTTCCTTTTTTCTGGATATCATAGAGAATTGAAGGATTTGTTACGAATGCGAAGATTACACAAATTTAAAAATCGTTATATTGGAGCTAATACCTCGTTCACATTACAGAATTTAACTACAGTTAAGTAGATAACGTTAGTTAAGTTATAATATGAACGGAACTTTGTTAGTAGTTAACTCTAGTTATGTCTTAACTAAGTTTCTAGAACTCAGTTAGCTTAACTGCGATCAAAATTCACCGCCTTCTCAAAGAGCAGCATCATTCGTATCGCCACATTGTTGGTTCAAAGCAAGGCCCTCTGTATTATTCACATCATTCGAATTATATAGATGGCTTTGTTCAAAAACAAGGCAAGATAATGAAGATATCAACAAAAAATCTGTAAATGCAATATAAAAATCAACAACCATTTCATCGCTGTCAGTGTGAACACTTTAACTCGGTTAAAAACGGTGTCATTCATGATGCTAACTGCAGTTAGCTTAACTGCAGTTAGTGATCGTAGTGTGAACGAGGTATAAGCTTCAGCGAGGTTAGAGTGATAATAATCAGCGAATGAATGATAAATCCAGTGCCATCTGAAATAACAATTGAAGGCCATGGCATTCATGTCAGTTGATGGTTGACAAAAAAACAGTCCAACGGAATTCAATCTGTTTTCATTGAAGTTGAACCAATCTTCCCGAAACGATTTCACGCCGGAAGATGCTTCATTTTGTTTCGGTAGTGTTTTGAATTGTTTTTGGATTGTGGGTATTACATTTTTTCAAACGACAAGCAGAAATTTGAATTGTCGATCCGATGGATCGTGAGACTTCTGATTGGAACGAAGCTCTGATGAAACATTGGAACGTTGGATCGTTGATTTGTTTTCTGTAAAACTCAAATTGCATGTAAAATTTGAGTCTTTAGCATTTTCAACCAATTTCTGCATCTTATGATGTATTCGTCAATTGTATCCATGATTTTATCCTGGTTGATGTATGTTCTGTGTGTTATATATGATGAGATCGCTTGTTTGTAGGGCTAACAGTGAAACTCGACATTTTGCCTCCGATTCTCACTTCACCACGTACCGTTACACTCAGATAACACGTGACCTATTGTAAATCTCAATCATGGATCGACAGTGTTTTAGCAAATACTTCTCTCAATGATATGAAGCAATTCCACTCGAATATATTCATACGGAAAGTAACTGCGATCGTTTATATATCACGTCGTCACTGAAAATTGTACGGTATGGATAGGTCCTTCTTGATTGAATGATCCTACAATTATATATTTGAATATTTTCAGGTCTGCTCATCGCATCGTTTTCCAAGAACTCTACGCAATCAATGTACTTATCATTCGGGTCATATCTGTGCTGCTTTCACCTCATGGGTGTCATCTGGCCTCTAGAAGGAGCTGCCAAGCTAATACAATACGTCAGTCATTACACTCCAAGTACATTAGCGAGCAATTCTATGAGGAATATAATAACTAGGGGATGGGGAATAATGCACCCTCAAGTCTTACCGGGATATTTGATGAGTATTTTCTGGATTATTGGTCAATTTGTGATATCCATTTGGATACTTGGTAACAGTATGTGAACCACAAGATTATAGTAAGCTATGAGAATGACGGATTTTTTTTTTTTATAATATCGAAATCTTGATGTACACTCATTGTACATCATTGCATACAATACAGAAACAGAGAAGAAAAGAAGAAATACAAATAAAAACTGAATGATGGTGAGAAGAGGAGATCAAGATGATGAAGAGATTGGAGTTTTTTCTCTCCCCATTACGAATTATTGATTTGTCCAATATCACCGAATTGTTTACCTTAAGATTTATTGTTTGTTGAATGAATTGAATAATTACCATAATCATATTGAATTGAATTAATATATTGAATGCACAACCTTCGTTTTGCAAGTCTTCATCTAATTTCATGATTTGTCATGTCATGTGCCCAATAATTATCACCTCTCTCTAATTAACGCTAACTTCAGATATATAAAAAGTTCCATGTCCTGTTTCCAAATGTCATTGAGCCCATATGTATCACATTTGTCCAACATGAAATGATGACAAGGGTCAGGTTCAATCAAAATACAAACAAACAATGCGATGTTGATGCGTTGATTGAGTTGTTGGAAATCTAAATTATTTCCATAATTTCAGAAATTGGGTTTTTATTTTTTCCCTTCATATACACCTGGGCCTGGATTCACAAAGAGTTGTATCTTATAACGTCGTAGCGCTACAACCGTTGTAAAGTACAACCGACATACGACGTCGTAACTTTATCACGGTTGCATTCTTATTACCTATTCACAAAGAATATTACGAGAATTTTACCGTGATGTTATCTTTAGCCCCAACTGTCCGTGCCGTTGCCGTGTGACGTCATTGTGCTCGTCTGTCGACCAATGTGAGCAAAGAGCGGGATTTCAATATTAGTTTGTAATAACACGATATAAACATCAATTACTTGTTTCCTACAGCTATAGATGATATCAAAATCAAATGAACGGATAAAATGTTGTATATATACTTTTACGTTTTTTTTTCCAATTGTCGTCAATTTTTTTTTCTTCTTTTTTTTTGATCATCAAGAAGGCTTTGCATTATTTTACCACAATTCTGTCAGCTGTTAGTCGAGATTCCCAAATGTGAGGTTAAGATTAAATATTAAATAATATGATAATCGTAATTCGAATCGTTTCTTTACTCCGAACCTCTGTGGATTTTCATTTTTAATCATATGTACTAATTGATTCTGAGTGAGCGAAATCTCCAAAATCATCGGAATCAATTGCGATGTTAGTGTTGTATCTCCACTAAAACCAGTCGGGACCGGTGATAACTTCATCACCAACTATTCTTAAAACTTTTGCTTAAACTTTTTCGTGAATACGAGTTATAAGCAACCAAGTCTGGTATTAAGTCCTGTAACAGTTGTAGTTTACGGCGTTGTAAGAGATACAACTCTTTGTGAATCCAGGCCATGGACCATTGATTTCAAACGTTGTAAAATTGTGTACGGTATTCTCATTGGGTGAAGTGAAGAGAATTATTCGGTGAAAATTCGAAAATGTATTTTTTGAAAAAGTGATGAAACGATTCGGATGATGAGTCAACTAGATTTGATTGGTATGAGTGCGTGTGCACAGAATAAATCAGATGGATCGAACGTATCATCATTCAATGGTGGCGTTCAATTTCCTTCAAAAACATTCGGAAACTTTCTGTACGTCTCAAGATTTATGAGAACGATAATTCTCGAGATTCAAACAGTTTAGAGTCGGATGAGTATGCGTGTCCCCACAGAAAAATCAGATGGATCGAATAATTATATTCACGTACTCCTCCCCCCCTCCCCCCTCCCCCCTCGCCCGCTACGTACCAACCAAGATGAATTGAGGGTTGCGTTGGTTAGCCGCTTCTGTATGGCTACTTCACTCGACTCTGAAACACGTTCCATTTCCTGAATACTTTTCTCAGAACTAAAGATCGCTGCTCTACCTAGAGTTGTTTTGTGTGAACCTAATGGCATGCCTTCTATATATCTCAAATATCGGCATCTAAGATGCAGTGCATATTCACATCCAAGACGTGATGGAAGTAAACAAATGCGCTATAGACCTCTGAAAAAAGATATCTACTGAAAATGCAATCAAATAAAATATATGTATTTGTTTGGGGCATGCGGACTTCTCACACGATCTCGATTACATATATAAATCATCCAGATGCGAGTTACTCGCAATATGACCTCCGTTATTATATGAATTACTTCACAATTTGAATGGCAGACAATTTAACCTCAAATTAACTTCCTACGAGACGGCTTCAGACAACTGAATGAAAGTGAACGTCATTTTGCGTCTACTTGTAAACAAAGTTAGTTCCTTTTATCACTCACACACTATTCGCACGATCGTTGGTTCTGAAGATGTGGCCAGTGAATTGGTACACATGTTCAATATGAGAGGGGTTAGTAGTGAAGTCACCATCGCAAACCGGTAAACGCAACCCTAAATGCACCTTAGCACTAACCCATCCCGCACGGAGTAGGCTTGAGAGAGAATGGAGTTGGACGGTGAAGACATAAACAGCGGTGAGTCCCGTGTACCGCGTACAATGTATTGCATCATATTATAACATGTGAATCGCAAGCGTGGTATTCTTTTTATATTGGGTTTTAACGACGCACCATACTGATGGCTGCGATCTATTGGCGTCGATGGATGATGAATGAGATGATGAGATGAGAGGTTAATTTATTGGGTGTTTTGGATGGTGGAAATGAGTCGGTCGTGGCCTGTTGTTAAGGAACCATCCCAGTAGCAACCTGAACGACAGAGAGAAATCACGAAAAACCCCTGTCAAAAAACGAAAAACTCCATGAATTCACATTATTCTAATTGTTACATAAACCAGCGAAATACTCCTCTATAAAAAATCAGTCGAGTCAAACAAATCATCCGGTGGTGGCGATCATTTCTGCCACGAAAGTGGTGAAAACGTCGAATACTATACAGTTTGCATATCCATTAAAAAATATGCCGTTTGAACAATCCGTCCGACTTGTGGCGTATAGAGAAACAACAGGAAAAAGTAGAAATTTTCATCTTGAACCGAATGTAAGGGTTTGTTCAAGCCCACTCAAATACCTCACTCATTTTACAAGGTATGTCACTCTTCTTGAATGACGTAAAAGATATTGTTGTGGATTTATCCGGGTATTTTGAGAAACACTGCATTTTTGGCGTGGTAAGATCGCCCTTGTGGTGCCCCGTCCAAACGATCCCATTTCTCATACATTACCTAAATTGGGGATTAAAGATTTTGTATCAAGTTTCGATGTTATTGGGGGAAAATTGAGTTGCATTTCAATAAAGAATTGTTGGTATACCAAAAATCTGAATTCACATAGTAAAATGAAGGATTCAATGTTGAATTGCTCAATATTATTCATGATTCAATGATTCAATGATGATGATGATGATTCTCTTGATGAGGATTGAATTACTTATACAGCTGATAGTCTATCCGATCACAATTTAATTACCTTGGGAGCCCACAACACCAGCAACTTCAATCAATTGAACTTGAAAATACCGATGAGGAAAAAGCAGTTGGGACAACAATCTGCTGACTTCATTGGGCCGCGACTTCATAATGAAATTCCGTTAACTAAGGGAAATTAAAAAACCCTATTCATATTTGAAAGAGACATCGACTGCTGGCCGAGGAGTTCTGGTGTAGAGATTTTGTTTTGGAATATTTATATAATGCATAGTAAAATATATAAATTCCGACAAATATAAATCATACAAATTGAATAAATTCCTCATATGAATTCCTCATGTTCCTCATATATTATATAAAATATATGAATTCCATGTTTGTATTCTTTCTGCAATCGTACTTGTTTGTTTGATTGTTTGTTTTTTTCTTCTTCTGATTCGTGTTCACGTTTTCATCCTCAGAATGTTACCTATATGCAACCTGTAGGCCCTATATGCAACCTGTAGGCCCTATATGCAACCTGTAGGCCCTATATGCAACCTGTAGGCCCTATATGCAACCTGTAGGCCCTATATGCAACCTGTAGGCTCTATATGCAACCTGTAGGCCCTATATGCAACCTGTAGGCCCTATATGCAACATGTAGGCCCTATATGCAACCTGTAGGCTCTATATGCAACCTGTAGGCCCTATATGCAACCTGTAGGCTCTATATGCAACCTGTAGGCCCTATATGCAACCTGTAGGCTCTATATGCAACCTGTAGGCCCTATATGCAACCTGTAGGCTCTATATGCAACCTGTAGGCCCTATATGCAACCTGTAGGCCCTATATGCAACCTGTAGGCCCTATATGCAACCTGTAGGCTCTATATGCAACCTGTAGGCCCTATATGCAACCTGTAGGCTCTATATGCAACCTGTAGGCCCTATATGCAACCTGTAGGCTCTATATGCAACCTGTAGGCCCTATATGCAACCTGTAGGCTCTATATGCAACCTGTAGGCCCTATATGCAACCTGTAGGCCCTATATGCAACCTGTAGGCTCTATATGCAACCTGTAGGCTCTATATGCAACCTGTAGGCCCTATATGCAACCTGTAGGCTCTATATGCAACCTGTAGGCTCTATATGCAACCTGTAGGCTCTATATGCAACCTGTAGGCCCTATATGCAACCTGTAGGCCCTATATGCAACCTGTAGGCTCTATATGCAACCTGTAGGCTCTATATGCAACCTGTAGGCCCTATATGCAACCTGTAGGCCCTATATGCAACCTGTAGGCCCTATATGCAACCTGTAGGCCCTATATGCAACCTGTAGGCTCTATATGCAACCTGTAGGCTCTATATGCAACCTGTAGGCTCTATATGCAACCTGTAGGCCCTATATGCAACCTGTAGGCTCTATATGCAACCTGTAGGCCCTATATGCAACCTGTAGGCTCTATATGCAACCTGTAGGCTCTATATGCAACCTGTAGGCCCTATATGCAACCTGTAGGCTCTATATGCAACCTGTAGGCTCTATATGCAACCTGTAGGCCCTATATGCAACCTGTAGGCTCTATATGCAACCTGTAGGCCCTATATGCAACCTGTAGGCTCTATATGCAACCTGTAGGCTCTATATGCAACCTGTAGGCCCTATATGCAACCTGTAGGCCCTATATGCAACCTGTAGGCTCTATATGCAACCTGTAGGCTCTATATGCAACCTGTAGGCCCTATATGCAACCTGTAGGCTCTATATGCAACCTGTAGGCCCTATATGCAACCTGTAGGCCCTATATGCAACCTGTAGGCCCTATATGCAACCTGTAGGCCCTATATGCAACCTGTAGGCCCTATATGCAACCTGTAGGCTCTATATGCAACCTGTAGGCCCTATATGCAACCTGTAGGCCCTATATGCAACCTGTAGGCTCTATATGCAACCTGTAGGCTCTATATGCAACCTGTAGGCTCTATATGCAACCTGTAGGCTCTATATGCAACCTGTAGGCTCTATATGCAACCTGTAGGCCCTATATGCAACCTGTAGGCCCTATATGCAACCTGTAGGCCCTATATGCAACCTGTAGGCCCTATATGCAACCTGTAGGCTCTATATGCAACCTGTAGGCCCTATATGCAACCTGTAGGCCCTATATGCAACCTGTAGGCCCTATATGCAACCTGTAGGCCCTATATGCAACCTGTAGGCCCTATATGCAACCTGTAGGCTCTATATGCAACCTGTAGGCCCTATATGCAACCTGTAGGCCCTATATGCAACCTGTAGGCTCTATATGCAACCTGTAGGCTCTATATGCAACCTGTAGGCTCTATATGCAACCTGTAGGCTCTATATGCAACCTGTAGGCTCTATATGCAACCTGTAGGCTCTATATGCAACCTGTAGGCTCTATATGCAACCTGTAGGCTCTATATGCAACCTGTAGGCCCTATATGCAACCTGTAGGCCCTATATGCAACCTGTAGGCTCTATATGCAACCTGTAGGCTCTATATGCAACCTGTAGGCCCTATATGCAACCTGTAGGCCCTATATGCAACCTGTAGGCTCTATATGCAACCTGTAGGCTCTATATGCAACCTGTAGGCTCTATATGCAACCTGTAGGCTCTATATGCAACCTGTAGGCTCTATATGCAACCTGTAGGCTCTATATGCAACCTGTAGGCCCTATATGCAACCTGTAGGCTCTATATGCAACCTGTAGGCTCTATATGCAACCTGTAGGCTCTATATGCAACCTGTAGGCTCTATATGCAACCTGTAGGCTCTATATGCAACCTGTAGGCTCTATATGCAACCTGTAGGCTCTATATGCAACCTGTAGGCTCTATATGCAACCTGTAGGCTCTATATGCAACCTGTAGGCTCTATATGCAACCTGTAGGCTCTATATGCAATTTCATTTTGTAATAGATATTTTTGAAAAAACTTTGATTTGGTTATGAAAACTTCAGATTGATGATTGACGTTTCATTTTTCCAATCTTTCTATGCTCTCAATATCATATTATTCGTTCGCTCATTTCTCAACTGTTTTCATTATTAGATGAGCGTAGCGAAGTCTCCATTCCACTCTTAAAGTGCTAATTCTCTGTTTTTCTTTTTATTTGGAGGGGGGGGGGGGAGAAGAGCACTGCACAGGTCGCAGGGGTTGACTGATCGACATGAAACTTTTTTTGTATACTCAAACTTATCCAACTTAGAACTGTTAAGTGTTTGGTATGAATCGGTCGGACCAATCATGAGGAATATCATAACAAAATTTCTAAAATCCTCATAAGATTAGGCTGAGCAAGAAAATTTTAAAAATAAAATCTCTACAAATTTGATGAAATTCTCTGTGAATGTGTATACATAAATGATACGTACTACCACGATTTTGTATCCAATTCGAAGCAGCCCTTTTGAAAAAAATTATTGAATTATCTGTTTTTATTCATCAAAATTTGATGAATGAAAACAGATCATTCAATAATTAATAGTATGATAGAAATCAGAGCAGATTCAGGTTGCCGAGATTCACTTCTTTCTAGATTCGATATTTTCCCAACAATGAAGTCTTCTTTATATGCATCAAGGTGTGTAGAATACCAGAGTTGATAAAGTAGCAAGGGTAAAATGAAACTACTTTAACGACTATTATACCTGATCAGATTTCTCGCTCATCTCACAACGCATATGTTGTGTTTGGCTAGTTAATTACACAAGTATCAGTCAGGCCGCACACAAGAACTTCTGCTCCAACGCTGGCTTCACATCATTTGTTTTCCATTCCACATAGGATGATATGTATAGTTCACTTATAGCTCAAATTATATATTTCCCTGTCACTTGTCTCATTTAATTGGATGAGCGTAGCGAAGTCTCCATTCCACTCATATAGGAAATTGTATGTTTTTTGTTGTTTTTTTGTGGGCACTGCACAGATCGCATGGGTTGACTGATCAACATGAAACTTTTTTGTATACTCAAACTTATCCAACTTCGAACTGTATAGTTTTTGGTATGAATCGGTTAGACCGATTTTGAGAAATATCATCTCAAGATTTCTAAGAACCCCATAAGATCAGGCTGGGCAAGAAAATTTTAAAAATAAAATCTCTTCAAATGGAATGAAAATGTCTGTGAATGTGTATACATGAATGATACGCATCATCACGATTTTGTGGATTCGAACCAGCCGCTTTGAAGAAAATAATTAGACCAGTCAAACGCGAAATATGCGTTGTAAGATGAGCGAGATATATGAATAAGGTATAAAAAAACCTCGAGGTAGTTTTACCCTTGCTACTTTATCGACTCTGGTATTCTACACACCTTGCTATCTGAATAAGCTATGAAAGTCATTGAAGTAGTTCTACTCTTGCCACTTCATTGAATCTGGTATTCTACACATTTTGACGCATATGAAAAAATACCTCATGCTGGAATCTAGAAAGCAGTGAATCTCGACAACTTAATACTGTCACAATTTTAATGATATATCTGATGAATATCATCAGTAATTTTTTTTTCTTCAGAACGGCTATTGGAATTGCATACAAAATCGTGAAAATGTGTCAAATCTATGTATACACATTGAGAGAAAATTTCATTCCAATTGGAGAGATTTTATTTTTCAACATTTTCCGCCCAGCCAAATCTTATGGGGTTTTTAGAAACTTTGAGATGATTTTTCTCAAAATCGGTCCAACCGATTCATTCCAAAAACTATACAGTTCTAAGTTGGATAAGTTTGCGTGTACAAAAAAAGTTTCATGTTCATCAGTCAACCCTTGCGACCTGTGAAGTGCTTACAAACAGAAAACAAAACAAAAACACACAGACAAAGCCCTATGAGACTGGGATGGAGACTTCGCTACGCTCATCAATTATCTGTTTCTATTCATCAGATACTAGTCAAACGCGGAATATGCATTGTAAGATGAGCGAGATATCCAAATAAGTTATGAAAGTCTTTGAGGTAGTTCTACCCTTGCTACTTTATCGACTATGGTATTCTACACACCTTGATATCTGAATAAGCCATAAAAGACGTTGAAGTAGTTCCACTCTTGCCACTTCATTGACTCTGGTATCCTACACACCTTGATTGATGAGCGTAACGAAGTCTCCATCCCACTCTCATAGGGCTTGTCTGTGTTTTTTTCTTTTTTTTTTTTTTTTTTTTTTTGTTTGTTTGTAAGCACTCCACAGGTCGCAAGGGTTGACTGATCAACATGAAACTCTTTTTGTGAATGCAAACTTATCCAACTCAGAACTGTATAGTTTTTGGAATGAATCGTTCGGACAGATTTTGAGAAAAATCATCTCAAAGTTTCTAAAAACCTCATAAGATTTGGCTGGGCGGAAAATGTTAAAAAATAAAATCTCTCCAAATGGAATGAAATTTTCTCTTAATGTGTATACATAGATTTTACACATTATTACGATTTTGTGAGCAATTATGATCAGTCGTTTTGGGGAAAAAAAATTAAATGACTGATAATATTTATAAAATATATCATACAAATTGTGACAGAATTAAGTTGTAGAGATTCACTGCTTCCTAGGTTCAAGTGTTGACCAACAATGAAATATTTTGTATATACATCAAGGTGTGTAGAATACCAGAGTCAACGAAGTGGCAAGAGTAGAACTACTTCAGCGACTTGTTTAGCAAATTGAGATATCAAGGTGTGTAGAATAATGAAGTCGATGAAGTAGCAAGGGTAGAACTACTTCAAGGACTTTTATACCTTATTGAGATATCTCGCTCATCTTACAACGCATATTTCGCGTTTGACTAGTGTATGTGAAGAATACTTTGATGTTGGTTATCTCTTGAATCTAGAAAGCAGTGATCCTCGACAATCTAATTGATGAGCGTAGCGAAGTCTCCATCCCACTCTTATAGGGCTTTTTCTGTGTTTTTTTTTTTTTTGTGAGCACTCCACAGGTCGCAAGGGTTGACTGATGAACATGAAACTTTTTTGTACATGCAAACTCATCCAACTCAAAACTGTATAGTTTTTTAAATGAATCGGTCGGGCCGATTTTGAGAAGAATCATCTCAAAGTTTCTAAAAACCTCATAAGATTTGACTGGGCGGAAAATGTTGAGAAATAAAATCTCTCCTGAAGGGATAAAATTTTCTCTAAATGTGTATACATGGATTTTACACATTATCACGATTTTTGAGCAATTCTGATCAGTCGATCTGAAGAAAAAAAATTAAATGACTGATAATATTCATAAACTATATCATAAAAATTGTGACAGTATTAAGTTGTCGAGATTCACTGCTTTCTAGATTCAAGAGTTGACCAACAATGAAGTATTTTGTATATGCGTCAAGGTGTGTAGAATACCAGATTCAATGAAGTGGCAAGAGTGGAACTACTCCAACGACTTTTCTGGCTTATTCAGATATCAAGGTATGTAGAATACCAGAGTCGATAAAGTAGCAAGGGTAGAACTATTTCAAGGACTTTTATACCTTCTTCGGATATCTCGCTCATCTCACAACGCATATTTCGCGTTTGACTAGTTATGTCACAATTTTTATGATATATCTCATGAATATTATCAGTTATTTTTTCTTCTTCAAAACGGCTGATCGGAATTGCTTACAAAATCGTCAAAATGTGTAAAATCTATGTATACACATTCAGAGTGAATTTCATCCCATTTTGAGAGATTTTATTGTACAACATTTTCCGCTCGGCCAAATCCTATGGGGTTTTTAGAAACTTTGAGACGATTTTTCTCAAAATCGGTCCAGCCGATTCATTCCAAAAACTTTACAGTTCTAATTTGGATGAGTTCGCGTGTCTAAAAAAATGTTCATGTTGATCAGTCAACCCTTGCGACCTGTGGATAGCTCACAAACAACAACAACGAAAAAAACACACAGACGAAGCCCTATAAGAGTGGTATGGAGACTTCACTACGCTCATCAATTATTGGATGAGCGAAGCGAAAACTCAATTTCACCATACCCGAAAAAAAGTCCCCGTTTTTTTTTTGTTCGCGCTCCACAGGTCAAACTGAACTTAAAAATCAGTTGGAACTTGGCATACAAAATTGTGTCCTTATCTAACTTGATACCGTATAGATTTAGGGCACAATCGGTTGAACTACTTCTTAGAAAACTCATTTCGAAATTTTCAAAAATCATGTGAGAATAACCCAGAGGAAAAAATTCGTCAAAAATATTTCCTTCGGGAGATTTTGAATTTTCAGGGGATTTTGATATGAAAATCATACACCTCATTCCGAACTTTCAGTCCAATCAGATCAGCCGTTCTGATGAAGAAAAAAAATTGGATCCAATTTTTGTAAATCATTCAAGGCTATCAAGATACCAATCAAATTCAAGCAACAAGTGTCACCACTTAACTATATTGTGATTGGATTTGATTTGATATTTGGTGTGTTGGATGGTGGGAAGGAGTCGGTCATGGCCTGTTGTTAAGAAACCATCCCAGTATCAATCTGAACTACAGAGGGAAACCACGAAAAAACCCCGTCAGGATGGTTACCATGGCGGAGTCAAATCCCGGTCTCCCGAATGACGGTTCAGTGTGTATCACTCGGCCACGCGTCTCGGTCATTTCGATCATACTTTGACTAAATTGAAAATTGAAAAAAGTTTCGCAATATTATTTAGGTATTCCAAAAATATTTAATTAGAACAAAATGCTCACTGCAATTAAAGAGAGGAATCGATAAAAACGAAGCCTTCTTCATCATTATAAAAATTAATGAGGAAAAATAAGATGGCAGTGACCCGATGGTTTGGATCCCAAGGTGTATGTACATATATATATATATATATATATATATATATATATATATATATATATATATATATATATATATATATATATATATATATATATATATATATATATATATATATATATATATATATATATATATATATATATATATATATATATATATATATATATATATATATATATATATATATATATATATATGTATATATATATATATATATATATATATATATATATATATATATATATATATATATATATATATATATATATATATATATATATATGAACGATTAAAAGTATTACGATTATGAACGATATAAACGTTCAAGATATGAATCGTTCACGATATAAACGATTAAAACAAAGCCTTCTTCATCATTATAGAAATTAATGAGGAAAAATAAGATGGCAGTGACCTAATGATTTCGATCTCAATGTGTATGTACGCACATATATATATATATATATATATATATATATATATATATATATATATATATATATATATATATATATATATATATATATATATGTATATATATATATATATATATATATATATATATATATATATATATATATATATATATATATATATATATATATATATTTAATAACCAATCCGAAGATAAGTTGATATGATTCAGCTCATCCATCAACGCGGCAACACATAACGCGTTTGCCTAGTTATAGAAATTGAAGAAGATTCAGGTTGCCGAGATTCACTGCTTTCTAGATTCGATGTTTGCCCAACAATGAAGTCTTCTTTATATTGATGGATATATTTATTCAGCTGAAACTCAGTGTAGAATACCAGAGTTGATAAAGGATCAAGGGTAAAAGAAAACTACTTCAACGACTATTATACCTGATCAGATTTCTCGCTCATCTCACAACGCTCATGTCGCGTTCGGCTAGTTAGATGAGCGTGAGTGAATATTCCATCCCACTCTTTTAGGGCATTGCCTGTGTGTTTTTTGTTTATTTTTTTGTTTGTGGGCACTGCACAGGTCGCAGGGTTTGACTGATCGACAAGAAACTTTTTTTTATTCACGCAAACTTATCCAACTCAGAACTGTATAGTTTTTGGTATGAATCGGTCGAATTTATTTTGAGAAATATCATCTGAAAGTTTCTAAAAACCCCATAAGATCAGGCGGGGCATGAAAATGTGAAAAATAAGATTTCCCCAAATGAAAAACAATTTCCTGTGAATGTGTAGGCCTACACATGAATGATACACATTATCACGATTTTGTATGCAATTTGAACCAGCCGTGTTGAAGAAAAAAAATGAATCAACTGTTTTAATTCATGAAATATTATCATAGAAATTGAAGCAGATTTAGGTTGCCGAGACTCACTGCTTTCTACATTCGATATTTGCCCAACAATGAAGACTTCTTTATATGCATCAAGGTGTGTAGAATACCAGAGTCGATGAAGTATAGCAAGGGTAAAACTACTTCCACGAGTATCATACCTTATTAGATGAGCGCAGTGAAGATTTCATTCCACATACCGAAAAAAGATGGGCTTGGTTTTTATGTTGTTTTTTTTTTGTAATTTTGTACGCGGCATATAGGTCAGGATAAAAAACTTATCGACTTAAAACTTTTTCTACATATTTCTGTTATACCAGAATAGGCTGGAATTGTTATTCAGAGAAATCGGTTGAAAGGTTTTTTCGGAAAATAATCGGAAAGGTTGAAAGGTTTTTTCGGAAAATAATCGGAAAGGTTGAAAAATCCTCATGAGAATAACCCGGAGAAAAATACTTGAGAAACAAGAACTCTGAGAAGAGCAACATTTTTGCAACAATCGAATGAGAAATAACAAAGAGAACACAAATAAAAGTGTATATTTCATTGAATATTCAGATCAATTGGATTTGCAAAGTGTATGTGCGACAGGTTGCAGCACTATAAATATCAACAAGTTGCAGGTAAGGGTTTTGAACGTTTGAAGTAATCCAAGGTCCGTAGATGTAAATTGAGCTGACAAGTTATTTTTCACTCAGATTTACATACTTCTAAGCTCACAACGCGCATCCCGCGTTTTCGTAGTTCAGATATCTCGCTCACCTTACAACGCTTATGTTGCGTTTGCCTAGTAATCTGAATATGTATGTTATCATTGTCCATATGTATGTTATCCGAAATATAAATATGAATGAAATGAATTGAAATCAAACTGAAGTGAAGGCGGATTGTTCGAATGGTATGTGTTTGTGTGTGTGTGTGTGGTAAAAAATTAGAATATTCATGTGAAGAATGGTGGATGTGCGGACATACTGAATAGCAGGGTGATCTTGGCTCCAGATCTTTCATAAGATAAATGATGGACATTTCAATCTCATAAAATAGTTGCAGAGAGTATAGGTATGTGGCTTAATACTTTCAATTCCACGAACTTATGAAATATGATAGATAAATTGGAAATGGGCCTAATAGCAGATCTCATCTACGTATTTCAAAACTCGAATTGTATTCTGGAACTGGGTGGGTTCGAGAATAGGAAAATATCAGTGGTACTCTTGAAGGTAATAACCCCTCCCTTTCCCCTCCCCAATCCTTTACCAACACATTCTACCTTGTCCGATACCGCTCATGCAAATAGAACACAATCGGCCACCTTATCATCACATTAAACCACTGGCTTCACCTTCCAATTCACCCTCACATGTCTACAACACCGGTGGTTCAGTAGGCAATATTCTTCTGAGCTGCCGAACGTGTATAACTGAATCTAGCCAACAACGCAACCGCAACTGAAGATCTTGGGGTTTTAACGTCGCGTCAACGGCTAGGTTATTTTGCGTGAAAATTGTATACAGCTTTAAATAATAATATAATAGACATGGATCCCTGAAAATGACGTGATTGAGTGTGGTTAATGTTAGCGTGTAAGCGTTCACAATCGTTTGAAAGCGTTCAAAAGCGTCCGGAAGTCTTTAAAAGCGTTCATAAAAGCGACTAGAAGCATATAGAAGCATTCAGAGACGTTGAGAAGTGGCATCTGGTCTAGTTCAGACATTAGTTCGAGATATTCGTTGACAATGACGGTTGAGAAAAATGCGGTGATTGTGAAAAATGCTTGTTTGAGTTTTGGTAAAGGGAAAGATGCGTCGATGATTCTGAATCATTTGAATATGATTGTTCCCAGAGGGTCAATGTAAGTGTTCAATTTTCGAATAATATATTTTCAAAAGGGTTCTTTTTCGAATCTGTTTCATTATTTTAGACGAAAGTTTTTTTTTACATCTGCGATGCTATGTCGTGGTAAGAGATGTGACATCTCCAAGGTTGAATCTTGAAGGTTCCAAGGTTTCTCCAAGGTTATTTCAAGGTTCCATCTTGAACCAAGGTGAGTCAAATATGTATATGGACCTTGATCCTATAAGCACTGTGACGTCCAATGGGCCTGACAGTTGTTTATTGGATTGACATTTTTGAAATTTTTAGCACGATTTTCTATACCTACATAGTTGATCTGGTGACCATTTCGCTGCTTTTGCTAGCAATTCGAGGTACTTCTGTATCTCTCATTGGTGAAACTTCTCCATCTGTGTTTTATTAACTGATACAATTTGAAGATCGTCACATGATTGCACGTCAAATTCATTCACTCCTTGAAACAAACAAATTATATATATTCAGTCCTTTGTTCAAATTATCAATTATTTCAATGTTTCATATTCTCAATTAAATTGTAATTTGATACGAAATCATTATTCAATGTATTTATAGATCTATATTGCAAGAACAATTACTGTATTATTTCCAATAGTTTCAAGATCACATGAACCACAAATTGGGAAAGACGTGGAAATACATCTCACGTATGATTGATTGCACAGCCACATTTTTAATACGTAATTTCACAGATCCCGGAAGAGAAATCTCAAGAAGATGGTCTCAATGGATTCTTTGATGATTTTTTCAAGTGTTCCGATTGGTTAATAAGGGAGGCTATCAACTGTTCGAAAAAATAACTGTCCGAACATTAACGCAGAAGTTTGATATTTCGGTGAAGCTGTACGCGGGCGTGAGGGGAACTCTCCACCCCCTGAAATACTATCAAGACCTTTCAATAGCACTAATTTTTCAACCGAGCAGTTAAATTTGATCTGATAATATTCGAACAGTTATTTTTTCGAACACTTTTTCATTCGAACACTTCTTCATTCGAACAGTTTGTTCAAACATTCTTTCCATCAATATGAACAAAAAAACTGTTCGAAAAAAACTGTTCGAAAAAAAAATGTTCGGAAAAATCTGTTCAAAAAAAAAAAAAATGGTCGAAAAAAAAGTGTTCGAAAAAAAAATGTTCGAAAAAAAAAATGTTCGAATATTAAGAGTCCACGGCAGTCGATTTATCAAAATATCAGTTGCTTGATGATAACTTTTGAACGGTATGAGATATCTAAATTCTAATACGCGAGAACAGATAATTATAATAGCTTCAAGATGATATAAGTTATGACTGAATCTGTTTTTTTTTTCAGCTGTCGACTCTTGACAGTTATGCGTCATGACTTGAAAAACTTTTATAACTTATATTATCTTGAAGCCATTTATTTGAATCATCTGTGTTTCTACGGTATGAGAATTTTGATATCTCATACAGCTCAAAAGTTATCACCAAGAAACTGATATTTCTCTAACTTGACTCCCGTGGAGTCTCAATGCAGTAGTCTGATATTTCGGTAACGCTGTACGCGGGCGTGAGAGACAAATCTTCCTCCCCATGAAATACCATATCAAATCAATACCTTTTAATAGCGTCAATTTGTAACCGAGCAGTCAAATTTGTACTGCGAATATACGAAGAGTTATACATTCGAACACTTTTTTTATCCGAACACTTGAATATTCGAATCTTCTTTCATACATTTGTTTTTCAAACTTTTTTTCAAACGTTTCTCCAGATACTTTTTTCCATGCCCTATTTTTTTCCAAACACATTTTTTCAAACAATTGAAAAAAAGTTTCGGTTTTTCCAGAACCTTTTCTCAAACCAAATCAACAATCAAAGTTGTCTCATTGTGCACCTGATGCAGCGTTTATTTCAAATCACAATTTGTCATCAATACTACGAATACATTGTAATTATGATATTATATATAGGCCTACTTCATCTTATATAAGCCGAGCTTGGAAAGAATCGAGTTTTTAATCCTGTCAAATTGGATAGAAGAGAGTTTGGAATCGTATTAGTTTGTATTCCTGGGTTCGCGTCTCGCCTCTGCACCACTCTGCGAGACTCACCACAGAGTTCTTGTATTCAGATGAGAGTAGCAAAGCCTTCCATTTCACATACCGAAATAAATCGACCTCGTCTACTGTGTGTTATTTTGTGCGTGGCATATACATAGGCAGCACATCATATCACCGAAAAATCAAATGCTCGAAATCCCATATAATATGATCTCGATCATTTGGTCCGTCGAGGAAACGAAGGTTCGGTCATCTGCTTCATATGCTTTATTTGCTTTCATCTGCATGAGAAAATGATAAATAAAGAAGGCTGTGCTCATTTATAAGAGGCAAGGCATGTTATTTCACGGCCTCATAGACTTGATCGTTCCCAAGTCAAGGTTATCCAGTATATTTTATACATGTCAAGGTGTGTAGACTTACTATTACTATTGATCTTATTGTAAATTCGTAGTTGTAGTGTAATAGTGTTTATTTCTTCAACCCTCTTTCAAGGAAATCGGTACACAATTAAGCATACGCTGCTTTTGTCTAGTTTGAAATATTTTCCATATTATTCACTACTTTTTCTTTTCACTCGAAATCCTGATATGATTTACATATCTAGTTTTCATATTGATAAGCTCACTTGTTTTCCACTATATTATGTATTCAGGTTATTCTATCTTATCAAATGTGAGCGCTGGGTGAAGTAGGAAGTAGCAGTTTATATATAGAACGTCGAAAGCTACTCGAATTCCTCGAAAGCCATAGGGTAACACATCATCATTTGAAAAATATTGAGCTTAGTCACTGCTTTGGTTATGCAGTTAACTTGTAAAGCATTCTTTTAAGAAATCCAAAACTTTATCTTGAATTTGATCTGGATTTTTCCAAACCTTGATAATGAACTTGAAACATATTCGGTTTGTGAAAATTTCATTCCATCGGATAGACTAAGACGATCGAAAATTCAACCAAACACTATTATTACAGGGGATTTTTACATTTTCGATAGGCCTATCATTTTCCAGAAAAGTGCCCAATTGATTTGCTCAAAAAGAGGACCGATCTTTTCAGGTGTGACACCAATATGTTTCCTATAATGTTTCGATGGCGTTTTCTGTAGCAATTATCCACTTCGTCCGACTTATATGCAAGTATAGAAATCTGGAATGAAAAATATTTCGTCAGATCAACGGATCCGCATCCACATTTACGGACCTTGGATTATTTCAAACATTCAAAAACCTTACCTGCAACTTGTTGATATTTATAGTGCTGCAGTACCTGTCGCATATACACTTTGAAAAAGCAAATGGATTCAAACATTCAAAAACCTTACCTGCAACTTGTTGATATTTATAGTGCTGCAGTACCTGTCGCATATACACTTTGAAAAAGCAAATGATTCAAATATTCAATAAAATAAACACTTTTATTACGTTTTGTTTGTTATTTCTCTTCCGATTGTTGCAAAAATCTCTGAAAAGGTGTATAATAGTATTGTTCATATTCGTTGTGAATTTGAGAGCTTTTGAAAAATTCTTGTTTTTCAAATATTTTCCATCCGTGTTATTCTTGAGGATTTTTCAAACTTGACGATTTTTTTCCGGAGAAAACATCCGAACAATTTCTCTGATAAACAAACTCAGCCTATTCTAGTATGACAAAAATATGTAGAAAAAGTTTCAAGTCGATAGGTATTTTTTCCTGACCTGTATGCCGCGTACAAAATTACAAACAAAAAAATATAAAAACGGAGCCCATTTTGTTTCAGTATGTCAAATGGAATCTTCGCTACGCTCATCTAATAACATCTTTGCCACTCTGATCTGCTATTGTAATGTACTAGGAAAACGCGGAATTCACGTTCTGAGATGAGCTCAAGTACAGAAATGTACAACGAAAAATAATTTGTCAGCTCAGTCTACATCTACAGACATTGGATCACTTCAAACGTTTGAAAACCCTACCGGAATCGATTCTGTCACGGCCTCCCTGTTCATTCATAACTGGTTTCAATCGTTTTAATCTAATTGATGACACTTGTTGCTATAGATTTGATTGGTTTCATTTGAAGTGAAAGTACGTTTTGAATGCGTTTTCTCCGTTATTTCTAATCCGATTGTTGCAAAAATCTCTGAAGAGATGTTTAATAATATCATTCATATTCGGTGGAAATTTGAGAGCTGTTGAAGAATTCTCATTTTTGAAGTATTTTTCTTTGGGTTCTTCTCATGAGGATTTTTCAAACTTTCCGATTTTTTCCGGAAAAACCTTCCGACCGATTTTTCCGAAAAACGATCCCAACCTATTCTGGTATAACAAAAATATGTGGAAAAAGTTTCGAGTCGATTAGTATTCTTTCCTGACCTGTATGCCGAGCACAAAATTCAAAAAAAGAAAAAAAACATAAAACCAAGCCCATTTGTTTTTGGTATGTCAAATGGAATCTTCGCTACGCTTATCCAACTAGGAAAACGCGGAATGCGCGTTGTGAGATGAGCCTAGAAGTATGGCAATCTAGAATGAAAAATAACTTGTCAGCTCAATTTACATCTACGGACCTTGGATTACTTCAAACGTTCAAAACCCTTACCTGCAACTTGTTGATATTCATAGTGCTGCAACCTGTCGCATATACACTTTGCAAATCCAATTGATCCAAATATTCAATAAAATGTACACTTTTATTGCGTTTTCTTTGTTATTTCTCATTCGATTGTTGCAAAAATCTCTGACAAGGTGTATAATAGTATTGTTCATATTCGGTGGAAATTTGAGAGCTTTTGAAAAATTCTTGTTTTTCAAGTATTTCTCCTCCGGGTTATTCTCATGGGGATTTTCAAACTCTCCGATTATTTTCCGAGAAAAACTTTCAACCGATTTCTCTGAAAAACAATCCCAGTCTATTCTGGTATGACGGAAATATGTAGAAAAAGTTTCAAGTCGATAGGTATTTTTTCCTGACCTGTATGCCGCGTACAAAATTACAAACAAAAAAAACATAAGAACGAAGCCCATTTTTTTCAGGGTGTGAAATGGAAAGCTTCGCTACGCTCATCTAAATAACATATTCATTCATTAAGTTGTGTCTACCGTCTATATCATCCCAACTACATGTTGACAGTCTTCAATAAAACTAGATCTTTCCTCTATTTCAGTCAAATTTCAATAGATAATTCCAAGTTCAAACTGAAGAGTCTATTTACTATGAAATGAAGTGACCACAGTGACGTTTATCACAAAAATAAATGGTCGATTGTTCAATATCATTTCTCGTCATATATTATGGCAGGTCCATATGTTATTCACATGCATTATGATAATGATCAATTTATTCAATTCCCAACTGAAGATGTGACATTGAAATGGTTTGGGCATTGGAAAGCCTAATGAGCGAAAACATGGATTCCATATATAGTATGGACTGAAAATATGCTTCAGGACGCTATACGCGTTAATTGCGCCTATACTCAGTGAGAATGAGGATGAGAAATGTAAATCTCTTACAATCACCCGAAGTAACAGCTTTCGTCGCTTTTCGCACTTTGAGTGCCATTAATGAGTGCCTAATGAGGATGCCCATTAATGGTCAAGTTGAGAACTTGTCGGAAATCCATACTAGCGGTAGTTGAGCGCAAGCTAAGGGCACCCCGACCTATACCGGCCTATACTAACCATGTTAAATTGGACAACTTTGGTGTACATTTTTAGAAGAACAGGCAACGATAGCTCAATAATATGCATTGATGTTATCAATCTGACTGTTCTGATGAAGAAGCAGCCCCCCCAAAGAAATATACTTCGAAAATCTCTCAAATATAAAATGTTTGGAAAATTGGCCTTTGAAAAACATACATTTTTAAATACAAATGAATTAATTAATAGATTTTATCTTTGGTCTGTGATGAGATGAGAAAATTTGACAAATTAAAATAATTGATAATTATTTGCGACAAAATTTGGGAGAGAGGACGGCAATTGCACAGTGCTCATCTTGAATATATTGTGGAACTCGATTCGATTCATTTGGACAAACCTGAATGAGAAAAATTGAGAAAAATTTGGAAAATATTTTCAAGAAATCCACAATTACGGAAAGATAAAGATGAAGTGTTGTATAACAACATGTCTCGTCTCTATGTTACAGTTACGGTCTGCTCGGTGCGAGCGGTTGCGGCAAAACCACGCTCCTGAGTTGCATCGCCGGACGCCTCGCAGTCGACAGTGGAGAAGTGAGGGTGTTGGGGGGAGTTCCGGGAACAGAAGGGAGTGGAGTACCTGGACCACGTGTCGGGTACATGCCACAGGTGAGCAGAACGGACAAAAACCTGTTAATTCATTTTTGTTTTTTGACGTTGCTCAACAACCCTACCAACAGGCAGCTAGGTTATAGGCCTATGGTGGTACGAATAAGCGGGTGATAATGAATCGATGAAGTGATCAATGGTGAAAGGAGTGAAGGACGTATACAAAACCACATGCCTTATTCGGGACTCGAACCCACGCCTGACCGGACTTCAGTTTCTATCGTGGTGAGCGATAGTTGACTAAGCCACATGATGCGGCAAACCTGTATATTTTGCAAGCGTAGTTTGGACGCGATTTCCAAAAACGCAGGTCGTACTGGATTTTCAATATTGTCAAAATAAGATGATTATTGGGGAGTAACGCTCATCCTCGCTTGGCAGTGAGTGACGGGAACGTTCACTTATAGGAAATCTCATAGGATCTTATAACAAGAATGAATAAGTCATCATGTCAACCAAAATAACAAGTGTGAGTTTAATTTGATTCACGGTGCCTGGTACCGGTGCTTAAATACATGAGACTCTGTTGAGTGCCGTCAGTGGTGCCTGTGCCCTAATCTAGTATAAATAATAGTTCAGATACTCATCACCACTCCAGCCACGACTGACGTCTTCGCGGAGAGAAAGGCTTTGACGATGGTACTTCTGTCTTGTATCTTCACACTTCGTAGCACACACACACACACCACATCTCGGGGGAACGATCCTCTCCGGCACTGACCGACCGCGCACCTCTTCTTGACCTGCCCCGTCACGTGTCTCTTCTTGATGTCACCCGTACCGTATCTCTTCTTGATGTCACTTCTTGATGTGCCCCCACCTCTTCTTGATGTGTCCCCGAGTCTCACCTCTCCCATAGGTTTTATCCCCATGTTCGAAGTGCTGACTCCTCATGTCTCCATCATCGTCAATGCAACCGGGCCGTTACATCACATAAGCATAGCCAGTGACACAAGGAAGTGGACTAGGAATGTGCCAACTGTCAGCTTATTATTAGGACATAGGAACACAAAGAATAGCATAAAAAAGTATGCCAAGGACGTATTGCGGAATAGGATGGTATAGATAGGAAACCCGACTCCGTCGTGACAGTCCTCCCTCTCAACTGAATTTCGTCCCGAAATTCCGAGTCCAACCACACCAGTGATTTGAGGTTCAGAAGAAAATCTTCTTCACGATGCGTAGAGTGTGCATGTGTGAAGTGTACAACAATCGTCCCAAAGCACCTCCTCTTCGAGTCTTCATCCTCTTGAAGCTAGCCAATCTCTCCACGAACACCCCAGTTCATGTGCGAGCATGGTGAGCCCCTAACTCTCTAACCTACAAATATAACAAAGAAACAGATACAAAAAATTTATCCTAATTCCAAGCACCAACTGACTGAATTCACAATAAAATAAAACTTAAAGTAAAAGCGTGTAACATACACTTGAATGATAACATCAACTTAAATTGCATCACTTGAAGAGTGCACACACTTCATTTGATTGTCCAACAGGATAAAATAATTCACTGTTCATGTGCTTCATTTGCAAAAACACGGAATGTTCATATGCGTGCCACTCATAAAAAAAAAATTAACCTAAACTCATATTCCACTAATAACAAAGAAACCAATATGTACCTAATCCGGCACCACCACCGATAACATATGAGAGTCTACATTACATGGCTATCATCACTTTGAGATGTACTTGCACCGACACGATTCATCAAAATCACTGAACCACCTATACCGATTTTTGCAACACGTAACTCCTGGCTACGAGAACTGATTCCGGAACTACACATCGCGAGAATTCAAAGGATTATTCCTTCCGCAACTTCAAAGATCAAGTTGAACCCGTTCACGGTGTTGGTGATTCCGCAATGATGATGTACCGCGTCTCGGAGTTTTGGTCCACTTTTCTCACGAAAATCAGCCACAGCAGCCACATCTCCATGAGAAACAGCCACCCTCCGATGCATACGCCACTTCATATCTGTAAAATACCACAAAGCTTTGAAATTGATCAACAAACTCACACCCTATACAATGTAACAAATTTATCTATCTCCCGCGCTAACGGTAGCATCTACACAAATCTATCTTAGTGGTAAAATAAAACAAAACAAAAGTACAATCACAAAATAACTGTGAAATAACATGTGGAAGACACATTGAAGATGTGCAACCCTACTTCTAATGCTCGAAGCATAGATACTATCACTATGTAATTCTCCCTAGACATAATTTACTTTCACATTTACGATTAACACGAGCAAAGTTTTACATTGAACTACAATTAACGGACTCAGCCGCACCACATATCCTATACTGTTGTTTCACACATTTTACTGTACTAACTTAAAAACTAACAACGTGAACGAGAATGAATGCACTACCCTTTCCAAGTGCCAGTATAGCTGGTGAAGAAATAAACAATAACTTCCCCAATCATCAAATCTGTTCACTATCATATATTAATTACTTCTAGAAAACGCCATACACTGCAAACAACTGAACTCAATAAAAATTAGCGAGATAAAAAAAAACATGCACCGGAATACGTAGCGAATTGATTCTCATTCACATTGATCACTGGCTTCCTGACACAAACAGGTGTAAGCCTATACCTACTAATTAATCAACAAATTTATTTCATAACTATTATCATGGCAAACCTTTATCATATACTTGATGTCTACTGTACGAAATGTACACCCTACCTTTACAATGAAACCAAGAATATCGGTTCCCTAACTTTATACAAAGTATACAAAATCTACATTAAATAATATGCCTCTTATGATATCCAGATTGTACCATATACAAACAATTAATATTTTCGTATTGTAACGCTACCTTGACTATCCCTCGTTTCATATCTGAAATAACTGAGATACAACAACAAAACTTAGCTCATAATCATGGTCTATGGCACTATCCACCATACGTATCGTTGTTCTTCTCATCCATTTCCAATTCCATGTGAAACACGATCCAGAAGAATCAGCCAAACTCGATTTAAGATGACTCGTCGTCGGTCAACCGCACCGCCGACTCCGTCTCCGCCCTCGGCGTATCCAAATGAGCTTGAGCAGCACCCATGTGCACCGTCACCAGCCGTTGTTGCAATAGATTCAAAATACTGAGTGACCGAAGCTCCTCCAATTGCTGCGCCGAATACGTAAACTCTTGCACCGGAACACCCAACCGTTCCTGCCGACCTGGACCTCGGACATCAACTCCTATTGATGACTCGCCAACTCGTCATCAATAAATACCTCTTGCACAAATTACAAGAACTATAACAAAATAAATAACAACAACATAAAGATCAAATTCCCCGCAGAAGTAAAAATTTTTCAAATTTCGATAACTCCTACACTTTATGAAAAAAAAAAAAAAATGAGAAAAAAAAACATATAACCAAATCTACATTAGACCATTATGACAAATACAGACCTCCTAACTTGATAAAAATGGACCTGGCACACACACAGAAGAACATACTACACAATAATAAAGACGCACCCACGCCGTAGCTAGTTTAAAGACAAAATCACGGTCAAAACGACATATTTCAGCCGTAGCTAGTTTGACGACAACATCACGGTCAAAACGACATATTTCAGCCGTAGCTAGTTTAACGACAAAATCACGGTCGAAACGACATATTTCAGCCGTAGCTAGTTTAACGACAACATCACGGTCAAAACGACATATTTCAGCCGTAGCTAGTTTAACGACAACATCACGGTCGAAACGACATATTCCAGCCGTAGCTAGTTTAACGACAAAATCACGGTCAAAACGACATATTTCAGCCGTAGCTAGTTTAACGACAAAATCACGGTCAAACCCTAAAATTCACGGCGCTTTGGGTCGGACATCCCACCTAAACGCATACCCTTAGATCACAATCACTCATTATATCCGCGAAATAAAAATGATCGGAATAGTGATTAACGAACAGACAACTGCCCAGAGTCCTCGGCTATCAGAAGATTCAGTAAACACCCACTCATATTAATGCTTTAAGATATGTCCCTACAAATCTTTTGTCAACCTCGCAAATTTCGCATACAATTCGCACCTAAAAATTAGAGCTCTCAAAAATAAATTCCGTTTGAGAAAAGATTATGCCAGGAAAAATACCCTATGATATGAGTGAAAATAACAGAACCAACCCACCAGTTCACCAAACAAAAAACGACGTCATTTATTTTCAAATGGCTTGACCAACTAACCACCTCCGTGTAACTGCAATCTAAAGTAATTGCTCGTACAATGTCTGTAATATCGTCTTCATAATAATCATACGCTCAGTCCCCGAGCATACTCGAGACATCTGTGTCTTCTTTCAATAGTGTGCCAAGTTTCAAAATGAAATGTAAAATATATATATTTATCCAAATGAATTGTCAGAAGGTCCATCTGATAACCAAAAAATTTCATATCTGTGAACTATCACCTGCTGTTTGCAATTCAATGTTTTAAAATAAATAAATGCTCAAAAATTAACACACAATCAGCGAAATCACTGATCACTTTAACAGAAGATAACAATTTACCCTCTCTTCATTTGACTATACATCATACTATCATTGTTCAATTTCTCCGAACTCTTGCGTGGAATTCAAAACTCATGTGCAAACTAGATTATAACCCTAAATAATCTCTTTCCGCAAAACTAAAATCTGACCTATTCCCCAAAACTAAAATAAACATAAAATAAAATATGAAATGAAGTTTAACCCCGGATGTATCGCGACGAATTTCAGAAGCGCTTTGATAATCATTCGTCATCAATCATGTATCATGTACAAACAAAAATTCCATACAGCAAGCAATATTGCCAAATTACAAATACTACGGAAACAACTAAGAATGTGCTAGCTCACCATTCCGTACTGTAAACCTGTCACAATATACCACTGTTGCACTACACAACTGCAACCGTAAGAAAATATGTGCATCACTCGGCACTTTACTACAATAACACTGATTCCTACCCGAACGCTCACGAAAACTATAACAATGTCTCAACACCATGAAGAAATCTATGGTTCACAAAAATAAACTATGCCAATAAAACAAACGAAAAAAATAAAATAATACTAATAAAAATAATGAAAAGCAAATAATCATGTCCCCATACAGTAATAACCAATCTTCTCCCCTCTCTCTATACCCTGACTACACTCTAACCATTACTTTCACAAATTTCTACAAAAATATAGAAAAATAAAAATAATACCAAATTTACCAAGTACAGCACTGACCATTTCTTCATTACCCTACGCCACAATAGTGATTAAATAATTGAGATCCGATAACTTTTTTACCACCTTGTACGGTCCATGCCATCTTAACATCAACCCATTCGATCTACCAACTTTTCTAAGAGGTGAATAAATCAAAACTAATTGTCCCAAGTAACTGATATTCGATGTGTCGATGCAAGCTATCATATCTAAGATTTTGACCAATTTGTGCTTTCATAATCCTCTCAGTGCCGAGCGAACGTGCTAAATCTAAATCTTTGAGAACCTTTGCCGTATCCAAATTTAAATCAAGACCCTGCCTTATAAGTAACGTCGCCATGTTATTACGAGCCTCCTGAATGGTACGTCCAATTACAGCTGACGGTATGTGAACCGGTGAACCTATACTATGAGCCCTACGCCTATACTGACGTTTACGTAAACCTACCCACTCTGGTTCGAGCTTACGCAAGCGACGACTTGTCCTTAAACTCTCTGAACTTTTTGAAACTTTAATTTTCTCGTCTGAATTCGAACTATCGTTGTTTCCAAATTTGTTGAAGATAGTTGGGAGGGAGTTTTTAAAACAGCGAACCAGTCTTTACAATATGTTTAACACTGGCTTAACATCAATTTGCTGACTTTAAATACATCTAAAACCTTATATATTCCTATCACAGTAAATTCTAAAACGGAACCTGATCCAAATGACGTATTACAGCTCCATTCAGTTCATTGCCATATGAACGGTGAGTGTGTTTGACAGACTCTTCAATCTAGCCCACACATCAAATATCTGGGAATTATTGTTGATGAACATTTAAGATGGAGTGAGCACATAAAATCAATTGTTAAAAAAACTAGAAATATTCTTTACCTATTTTATAGACTACGCCGTATTCTCACTCGCAAATTACTTTTTATGGTCTACAAGTCTTTGGTTCAATCTATTTTTGAATATGGTATAATAGGTTGGGGAGGAGCAAATAAAACATATTTCAGGCCAATCGTCAATGTTCAAAAACTAATATTAAAAGTAATTCTTAATAAACCTAAATTATTTTCAACAACAATGTTATTTCAAGAATCTAAAGTTCTGAATCTAAATCAACTGTTCATCAAATCCGCATTTACATTTATAAAAATACCAGTTTATTTCAAAAAGCTAATACCATAGGAAAGGTTCATCAAACGCGTAATTATGATTTGAACCTTCTTGCTATTCCTAGACGTAATAAACAAATTGGTCAGCAGCACATATATTTTATAGGTCCAAAAGTATTTAATATGATTCTCATTCTCATACGTTCTACTAATAAATTCACTACTTATAAAAGAGAACTCATTAGTTGGATTTCATTGAATTATTATTTGATCCCTGTTTCATATGGTAAGTAGAAAACGTCAATTAAAAATATTATATTATCTGGTATTAATTGTCAGGAAATATTGACTTTTTACTCGAGAGTATTATTTGGTGGATTTTATGATAGTGTTGAAGTTAATCATGAATACTGGATAGATATTAAGTAAATAAATAAACCAGTATGTAAATAAAATGCACCGATCCCAAAACTCGTCAGATGTCTTGCGTACTCTTTCAGCTGTCGTATGTCTTACAAACTTGAATTATTTGTCCACATTTGACGTATGATTTATTTTTTCTCTGTATGTTGTAGTAATTAGGTATTTATTTGGTTTCTCGATCTGCAATTTATTATATTATTTTCCATTTTTTTGGTATGGTTATTGTTTTATATTTTTTCACACTACCGTAATACTATCAACACTCGTATTATTGTTATCCATTCCAATTTCTTATTTACCTTGCATTTATTCATGGTTTCAATTTTGTTTTCACAACGGATAAAAGTTTGTTTCAGTTTTATTCACTCCATTTATGCTTTTGCCAACTACTGTAAATGTTATTATTAGTTATGTTGCCCGCGCACAAGAATTCGTTCTTATGCGGGCTTCTTATTTTATTTCCTATTATTCAATCGCAGCGTCACTTGTACTTTCTTTTGTTAACCTTATATTATTATACGTTTGTTTAGATCATTATATTGTATGTACTTTATGAAATAAGAATAAAAAACAATGTTGAATTTGAATTTGAATTTTAAAAGTTGCTATATGGAGCGATGGTAATTTGAACACACTGGTCTCGTCGTCAGAAGCTTGCTCCAAATAACGCCTATGTTTGTTTAAAATATCTAACTCGAACAATTCGTTAGGAGTTAAATTATTGTAAAAGTCCTCCGTGTCAGTGGACTCACCCGCCGTTGCGGCTTCGACTTTGTCTTTCTCCTCACCGTGTTTATCAACAACAGATTGTGCAGCCGTTGCACGAACCGCGTCAGCTATAGCTGGTGTAACCCGGTCAACAACTAGTATGGGCCCCTGCAATGGACTACGTAAACACGGACTATGTGTGTAAACCCTTCCTACTGGGATTGGTTTGGGTGGCATATAAATAGTGAACAATTAAACATTATACCGAGAAAAAAAAAAAAAAATTAAAAAAATTAAAGAATAAAAGAATAAATGGATAAACAAACCAAAACGAATTTACGTAACAACAGAAAGAAACCAAACAAAATAACATGAATTTGATAATGAAAAAAAAAAAAAAAAAATGAATGACCGACTTGACCCTATGAGAAGTCCTATAAATGTTTTTTCGAGACGGAACCCGAAAAATGCCCCAAACCTGCACCAATGTCAAAATAAGATGATTATTGGGGAGTAACGCTCATCCTCGCTTGGCAGTGAGTGACGGGAACGTTCACTTATAGGAAATCTCATAGGATCTTATAACAAGAATGAATAAGTCATCATGTCAACCAAAATAACAAGTGTGAGTTTAATTTGATTCACGGTGCCTGGTACCGGTGCTTAAATACATGAGACTCTGTTGAGTGCCGTCAGTGGTGCCTGTGCCCTAATCTAGTATAAATAATAGTTCAGATACTCATCACCACTCCAGCCACGACTGACGTCTTCGCGGAGAGAAAGGCTTTGACGATGGTACTTCTGTCTTGTATCTTCACACTTCGTAGCACACACACACACACCACATCTCGGGGGAACGATCCTCTCCGGCACTGACCGACCGCGCACCTCTTCTTGACCTGCCCCGTCACGTGTCTCTTCTTGATGTCACCCGTACCGTATCTCTTCTTGATGTCACTTCTTGATGTGCCCCCACCTCTTCTTGATGTGTCCCCGAGTCTCACCTCTCCCATAGGTTTTATCCCCATGTTCGAAGTGCTGACTCCTCATGTCTCCATCATCGTCAATGCAACCGGGCCGTTACATCACATAAGCATAGCCAGTGACACAAGGAAGTGGACTAGGAATGTGCCAACTGTCAGCTTATTATTAGGACATAGGAACACAAAGAATAGCATAAAAAAGTATGCCAAGGACGTATTGCGGAATAGGATGGTATAGATAGGAAACCCGACTCCGTCGTGACAATATCATAAGAAAGCTGAACACAAATGTATAGTTCATTTCATTTTCTCGATTTGACATACAATGTCGAAAAAATAATCATTCAAATAAAACAACAATTCTGTTCTGGTATCATTTTGGGCAAGTTCGCCCAATTTGTAGTTTGATTCTCGCTCGTTCACGGCCGGGTGGTATTGGTAACAATCCAATTCTTTACTGTACGGTGTCGCCAGTAATGATAATAATAATGCTGATAATGAGTTTTATCTTCTCATTAGATTGGATGTACAATATTGAGCATCGCCACATCGTCAATATACTAAAATATGAGACACAAGTAACAGAAAGATACAAATATAGTGAATATCACACTTGAAACAAAATTTACAAACAATTACACACTCACACTCAAACAGAAAAGTCACCTGAAATCATACACACACCATGCACACTGCATTCAAAATGTTAAGAAGGTAATTACTGTTATATTGGAATTTCAATTTTTGTCCGCCAGAAAATCATTTAAAAAATGAAAACGCTTCTGTATTAGATACGATTTGAGGGCCAGCTCAAATTTTATTCCTAGTTGATTCTTGATAATAAGAGGTAATTTATTGAAAAGTTTTATCCCAGCATGCGTGGGACCCTTAGTACAATCATAGTGTTTTACAATCTTATCCATGGCTACTATCGGAATTCTAGTAGGATAGCGTCTGTCTATATTGAATTCTAATTTTTCGTTATCCACAACGTTTAAAACAGTATAATATATATAAAGGCATGCTAGAGTTAGAATTTTGAATTTCCAAAAAAGTTCGGCGCTCGAGTCTTTGTAATATATTTCAGCGCACGGATTGAATCTTGCTCTAGCCAAATACCTAACCGCCCTTTTTTGTGATGTGAAAAGATTTCTTGCGGACGGCGCTTGACCCCATAAAATGATTCTGTACTGTAACCGAGACTAAATATAAGCGAAATACTCCTTATTAGGGACTCTAAAACAGCTTGCGCGATCTGTCACCGCCGCGCATTCACTGTTATAAATTGCCATTGACAGAGCACCACTGGTTTTATTGTGATGAACAATATGTCATTGGAACGTAAATTGTTCAAGGAAGATCACATTATTTTTTCAAAATTGCATGGCGCTCATATTGACGTCGGTAAAAATAATTACAGTTTTACCGTAATTTATATTTATGTTGAGAATGGGTGGAGATAACGTGAAAATCCAAAGGCGATTTTCACGACCTAATATAAACTGAGGCAATTTTCAGCTCGGAATTCGTTAGAAAAATATAACAGCTTACAAATGTTGTATAAATCAAAGTGTTGATTTTCATGAATTTACGTCTCGCTTTTCGTTCATGATCGGTGCGCTGCCGTATTTTGCGGCGATCTTTCACACTACTTCAAGTTCACGAAGGGTTGCTAGCTTGTTTTCAACTCCATCCCCCGAGGCTAACCACGAATCATAGAATGCACAGAAAAACTACCTGTTCCAATGTGGTATTTTAACAAATCTTTCCTGGTCCGATAACGACAGTAATATGCACATTTATACTTATGTCAGAGAGGAAACTGAGAACCTTTCGTATCACATCAAATGTTCGAATATTTATCCATTATATGCTTATCGGAATGCTCGAGTTTATTCATATCCATCAAACATTATATTCATCATTTCATCTATTCGAGATATTAATCAAAATATACTATAAATATGGGGACTATTATGCAATATAGGCCTATTCGTTTTGTTTTATGTGATGCACATCATCCACAGTATTCGTTATGTAAGATAATAATTCAATAATATGCAATGCTAGGATGTTGGACACTGACATTTCAGAGGTTTTGGTATATAATGCGACAGTGTGTAGAAAATGTATTTTGGAAATGTATCAACTATTTGTGGCAGAATAATTATTCAGCATTTCGTACATTATTTTTTCATGATGGATTCTAAGAATATAATTGAGAAATTCATCCAAAATAGGTCTAGTACATGAACGGTGTGTGTTTGTATTTCATGTTCACCACGTGGAAACATACCAATTCCAAAGTCAACAACAATGTATCACAACTAAAATTAAAATCGATTACGATAACAACCAAGTATTCAATCCTATTCAATGATACGGTCAATTGAGATCAACTTTTGATCAATAAATATAACTTGGAAGGTATGTAGATAGATGTATCATGTATATATCATTGAGCCACAGGATTGTGATTTACAAAAATGAAAATAAATGACATGTCATCAAAATACAACGGTTATGAATGAATTGGGAAAAATAATTTGAATGCCCACAATCATATACATCCATATAGATGAAGTGTACGATCTGAGTGAGTGACGTATCCTGTCACAAGTCATAACAATACATACAAACAGAACACAAAATACATAAACATACATTAAAATTACCCAATTCTGTTATACGAAATGAAACCTTATTGATCAAAATTTGCAGTAATTTTTTTGTACCCGAAAAATCTTTAGATATTGGTAGGCCCATATATCAACACAAATACGGTTGGGAATATATAGTGCATTGCATTAGAAATACATGTATTCAAGGACGACATTTGATGAAGTGAATAATCACTTTAATCTTCTGTTGTTATTAGGCCTACGATGTAAAGACAACCCACGGCGTATGCGTTGTAAAATGACAGATGAGCGATATATTTGTATTCATGAATGTAGGACTACTAATAGAGTAATGAAGTTTTTAAAAACTTCTCTACTCCATGGTCTACTCCAAACTTTGAAGCGAAACTCTTAGAATGAAACAAATCACACAATACAGAATAATTGCATAGAACACATTAATTGAATGTGCGGTACAGAGTCCATAAGTCTTGCATCCAAGAAATTTCGCTACAGACTGATTCAACCCTCGACCTATTCCTCACCCTAGAAGTAACGGCTGAACACCCGGATGGCTGAATATATCAGTCAACAGCTGATCACGTCCGAAATTCAAAAGACTTATAACATAATGTGTTCATATAGCTAAACCATCGTAACAACCACATGGACACATGCACTTTGAATTTTCAAGGCTGGAGCAGTGCATTATCATACATTTATTATGAGCATAGTCACCAGGACGTTGTTACGTTAGCGTCGTTAAACACAATATAAACTAGGCAAATGCAGCATATGCGTTGTGAGGTAAGCGAGATATTTATATGAAGTAGGCCTATGATCGAAAACTCTACACACCTTGACACATAGAATATATTCCACCCAGTAACTAATAAATACTACAAAGTCGTGATTCTCGCCTTCTGCTCAACGAGATGTAATAGCATGGTTCACTATTACATCTAGTCAGTTCTGCCATTATTTTTTATATATTCCTTTATTTTTCTTTATTTATTATTCTTTGTTCATATTGCTTTATATATTTGATGAATTAAAACATTCATTGCATTATTTTCTTCGGAGCAGCCGGTCTAAATTACATACACATTTGTAATCGTGTGTGTCATTTGAGTGAGAATTTGAATCTTTTTGAAGATATTTTATTTTTGAAATTCTCCCATACTGCCTAATCTTATGAGATTTTTAGAAACTTTTAGATGGTGTTTCTCGGAAATAGTCCAACTGATTTGACCCAGAAACAATAAAGTTCCAAGTTGGATAAATTTGCGTGTACACAAAAGTTGCGTGAAGATCAGTCACCCCGTGTGACCTGTGTAGTATACTCACACAAACAAATAAACAGAAAAAAACAGACAAAGCTCCGTAAGAGAGGGATGGAATTCTTCGCTATCGCTCATCTGATGAAAAAAATATATATTAAATTAATTTTCTTCGGTACGGCTGGTTTGAATTACATGCACAGTTGTTATAATGTGTATCATTCATGTGTTTATATACCGGTAGGCCCGCAGGAAATTTTTTTCTTTTTTTAATCTTTCTTTCAAATTTTGCTCAGATTAATCTCAGAAGTTTGAGAATGACGTTTCTCAGAAATGGTCCAGCTGATTTGACCCGAAAACCATACATAACCAAGTTGAATAATTAGTTCTGTTGCGTATACAGAAAAAGTTTCATGTCGCTTAGTCGAACCTTGCGACTTGTGCAGTGCAGTCTGCCAAAATCTTTCTACTTCCAATGTTGAATAAATACGCGTATCCCAAAAAATGTTTATGTAAAACAGTCAAACCTTGTGGCCTTAGAAGTATATATAAAATGAGGTGAGACGGGTGACCCACATGGATAAATACTGAATCGTCATTCAGGAGACCGGGGTTCAAATCTCGCCATTTATTTCATATTTCATGAATATATTCGCACCTCGGAATGTTTCAATATTTTTGCAATAATTTACATATTTTACATGATTGAAACTAAAATTAATCGAAACGCAATGTAAGCAATGAACACTAATTCAAAAGTCAATTTTTAATAATTCTCAAAATGAGCTCAAATTGAGAACAAAAAAAGAATTTGAATGAACAATTGTCGTTATTATCAACGCACATATAATGAACTACTTTACGTATATAATTTTTTCTGGTTTTTCTTTTCAGGTTGAAAAGTACAAGTTGATTTAATTGGAGTGAAGTTTTGAGAACTACTACTAATCAACTAGGCTAAATACGGACGAAATTTCAAAAATAAAATCGAAATTTCATCAATTCTCCATGCTTTATAATTATTCAATGTGGAAAATTGATTTCAGAGTATAATTAAGATAACAACATATCGTTCCCATATTTATTCAAATTGTATAGATAGGTAGTAAACCCTCTTTTCTTTAGTATTATGATACCGTTGACGGCTAGACAAGTTGAGACGGGATGTTATCCTTTGAATTGTGATTGACAGCTATTGTCATGGATCTTCACGCATATACTGCTTTTGTAACCACGAAAGAAGAAGGTTCCGAGCGACCGTCTCCCCATCCCATACCACTAACGCACGGGTGGTTCGCGCTTCAATCTTTCGTAGATACAAGTATGGAGAGGTAGAAAATTGCAAGATGCATTGCGGGTTGCGTTTGCCGCAACCCTCAATGCATCTTGGTGTTTAGCACCATCTATAGGCGAAAAATAGAAAATGTTAACTCGACATTGCTGCCCTCTGGGCGGCGGTCGGAGGAACTACGAGACCCATTATAAAATCCTTAAATAACATCCTGAAGAAATTTTTGAACATAATTGATTTA
>OZ023331.1:14578351-14713351 GCA_964007535.1 Brachyptera risi
ATGTAAATTATTATATTGAAATTCCCTGAGAATTTGAAATGTCTCGGATGAGAATTATTCCACGAATATTTCCCTCTGGGTTATTCTTATGGGATTTTTGAAAACTTTAAAATGAGTTTTCTCAGAAGTGGTTTAACCGATTGCGCCTCAAAACTATACAGTATCAAATTAGATAGTGACACTTGTGTATGCCAAGTTTCTACTGATTTTGAATTTCAGTTTGACATGTAGAGTGCGAACAAAAAAAAAGGTCACTTTTTTTCGGGTATGGCGAAATTTAGTCTTCGCTTCGCTCATCCAATTATCAATTACTAGGCAAACGCGTTATGTGTTGCCGCGCTGATGGATGAGCTGGAACATATCACCTTATCTTTGGATTGGTCATTATATATATACACCTTGAGATTCAAACCATCACGTCACTGCCATCTTATTTTCCATTATTAATTTATATGATAAAGGAGAAGGCTTTGTTTTAATCGTTTACAATCAAGTGGTGACACTTGTTGCTTTGATTCAATAGGCTACTGTCACGTAACAAATGACAAACAATCGTTACCATAGCAATACAGCGAACTGGTGGACTACCAAATATTCTGATTGGTCAATTCCAATTGATGGACATTGTTGTCTGTCTCTTGCAACAATGAGTGACGTCACTTGACAGAAGCCTATAGGTATCTTAAAAGCTTTGAATAATTAACACAAATTACATGATATATTTTTTTACATCGGAAAGGCTGATCCGATTTAAGTGAAAGTTCGGAATAATGTGTATCATTATCAGATTGGAATTCCCTGGGAATTTGAATCCTCTTGTATGAAATATATTTCACGATTTTTTCCTCCGGGTTATTCTAAGGGTTTTTTGAAAACTTTGGAATGAGTTTTCTCAGAAGTGGTTAGACTGATCGCGCCTCAAAACTATACACTATCAAATTAGATGAGGATACTTGTGTGCCAAGTTTTAACTGATTTTGAATTTTCGTCTGACCTGTGGAGCGCGAACAAAAAAACAAACAGACGAACAAAAAAACAGTCACTTTTTTTTCGGGTATGGCAAAATTGAGTCTTCGCTTCGCTCATCCAATTGATTACTATGATAATGAACTAGGCGAACGCGTTATGTGTTTCCGCGTTGATGGATGAGCTGGAACATATCAAGTTATCTTTGGATTGGTTATTATATATATATATACACCTTGAGATCCAAACCATTACATCACTGCCATCTTATTTTCCATTGATAATTTATATGATAATAAAGAAGGCTTTGTTTTAATCGTTCACAATCAAGTGGTGACACTTGTTGCTTCGATTTAATAGGTATCTGAATGGCTTTGAATAATTAACACAAATAACATCATATATTTTTTTACATCAAAACCGCTGATCCGATTTGAGTGAAAGTTCGAAATAATGTGTATCATTATCAGATTGAGATTCCCTGGAAATTTGAATCCTCTCAGATAAAATATTTTTCACGAATGTTTTCCTCTGGGTTATTCTAATGGGACTTTTGAAAACTTTGGAATGAGTTTTCTCAGAAGTGGTTCAACCGATCACGCCTCAAAACTATACAGCATCAAGTCAGATAGGAGTTCATGTGTGTGCCAAGTTTCAACTGTTTTAGAATTTTCGTCTGACCTGTGGAGCGCGAACAAAAAAAAAAAAAACGGGCACTTTTTTTCGGTATAGTGAAATTGAGTCTTCGCTTCGCTCATCCAATAAGGCTTTGTTTCAATTGTTCACATTTGAGAGGTGACACCTGTGGCTTGGATTCAATTGGTATCTTAATAGCTCTGAGTGATTCACAAAAAATACATTATATATTCTTTTACATCAAAACGGCTGATCCGATTTGAGTAAAAGTTCGGAATAATGTTTGTAATTACTAGGCAGACGCGTTATGTGTTTCCGCGTTGATGGATGAGCTGGAACATATCAACTTATCTTCGGATTGATTATTATTTATATATATATATATATATATATATATATATATATATATATATATATATATATATATATATATATATATATATATATGTACATATATATATTTATATATATATATATATATATATATATATATATATATATATATATATATATATATATATATATATATGTATATATATATATATATATATATATATATATATATATATATATCTCATATATACACCTTGAGATCCAAACCATTACATCACTGCCATCTTATTTTCCATTAATGATTTATATGATAATAAAGAAGGCTTTGTTTCAATCGTTTACAATCAAGTGGTGACACTTGTTGCTTTGATTTAATAGGTATCTTAATAGCTTTGAATAATTAACACAAATAACATTATATATTTTTTTACATCAAAACGGCTGATCCGATTTGAGTGAAAGTTCGCAATAATGTGTATCATTATCAGATTGAAATTCTCTGAGAATTTGAATCCTCTCAGATGAAATATTTTTCACTAATGTTTTCCTCTGAGTTATTCTAATGGGATTTTTGAAAACTTTGGAATGAGTTTTCTCAGAAGTGGTTTGACCGATCGTGGCTCAAAAGTATACAGCATCAATTCAGATACGGGTTCATGTGTCTGCCAAGTTTCAACTGATTTTGAATTTTTGTCTGACCTGTGGAGCGCGAACAAAAAAACAGAAAAAAAACAGGCACTTTTTTTCGGTACAGTGAAATTGAGTCCTCGCTCCGCTCATCCAATTATATTGAAATTTCCTGAGAATTTGAAATGTCTCGGATGAAAATTATTTCACGAATGTTTTCCTCTGGGTTATTCTAACGGGATTTTTGATAACTTTAATATGAGTTTTCTCAGAAGTGGTCTAACCGATTGTGCCTCAAAACTATACAGTCTCGAATCAGATATTGACACTTGTGTATGCCAAGTTTCAACTGATTTTGAATCTCCGTTTGACGTGTGGAGCGTGAACAAAAAAAAGTCAGTCACTTTTTTTGGGTATGGCGAAGTTGAGTCTTCGCTTCGCTCATCCAATCACCCTGGTTGACTTTCTAGTTTTCAGTTTCAAAAGTGTTCATTTTACTCCGTTTGTTTCCAAATTTCGATATTTTAATTATTACTGTGGAAACCATGCTATTATGATACAGTTCTTGTGTTGGTAGTTCTGGATTCAGCAAAGAATGGAAAACTCATTTCTCACAAATAGCCCAGGTAGACTGTTGTCTTCATTGGAAGAGAAAAATATCTCATTGCTAACAAATTGCTTTTTTTTTACATAGACTTTTACTATTTGCTAACAATTGCTCAGCATTCAATTTCTCAAAGCAATACTCTTTCGTGTTAACGGTGCATGTGTTTCCTACAATGTTTGTGTTAAAGAGGGCAGGAAATTTTGATTCTTCTACTTCCATCAGAAAATAAAGAATATTGTTTGTTTTGATTTGTCATATAATTGGTTGTTTCTCAAAAATGTCAAAACTCGGAGTATTTTTGGTCAACCAAAAAATCTTGCGCACAGATTGGTTTTTACGTATGTTCGTATTCACATAGAAAGTTTAGAGAAGTGTACCCAAGTATTGATAATTTTACACTGTCAGTATAAGGCTTTTCTGAATTCTGCCCCCCCTCAATCAAAGTTTAATAGCCGTTTGGTCAGCAGAATCAAAAAGTAATTTCAATATTAATTCTACCTTGGAAATATTTGAGTGAAGCTTTATTGAATATGTGTATTCTTGAATTGAAATTGCATCAGAAACACTGTAATTTTTTTTCATCGAAGTTACAGCGATAGAATGAAATATTAAGTTGCTATTTTGACAACATTGTGGTGAAAAATCGCAACTATTTTCTCTCATAAAATGAGTGTAATTTGTAAATGATAATATTTATATTTATCTATATTCAATAATATCTATATTTATTTTTGCATAATTCTATTCCTAATATCTTCATATATACTATAAAACAAGTTTTTTGATCGAATGGCATTACTCTTAGTGTATTTTAATGATCTGTTGAATAATGAAAACGCATGAAATTTGAAAATTGCGTTATGATAGGGAAACATCCAGTATTTGAATTGATATATCTCGAAATTCATCCCGGTCAGCCTATCATCTGTTTTGATATTATTATTGAGCACATCAAATACACTCTCAGCTCTCACCGAGCAGTCGTGTTTCGACTCTCTGTATTGACTGGTTATCTAGCTATTTGAACGTTTGGAATTATTATGTCGTGTAGTAAATGTGCATCAGATTTACCGACGGATGGTGACTTCGTTACATGTTACTTTTGCAATAGGACTCTGCATTAGCTGCTCTGGACTTTCTAAGAACGCATATGTGAGTAAATCTTACGAAGCTAAACAATCGTGGGAATGCTTATTTTGTAGAGAAAAGAAGAAGAACAAGGGTAATAAAAATACGCCCACGCTCGAAGGGTCACAGAAGTTTGATTTTGTCAATGCGGATCTCAAACAATGCATTCTTGATTTGAAGAGAGAAATGCAAGACAATTTTCAATTATTTGCGAATGATTTGAAAAAATTCAAAGAAGATTTTGCTCATGATTTCGATGATCGTAAGGCTTCCGTTTTGAGTCTCAGTAAGGAGTGTGACGAGAAGGTTAAACGATACAATTATTGATTCCTTTATACTGCAAGTGAATCAATTTAATAACTTGGATCAATACGGTAGGAACAAGAACAGTGGCGTGCAGACTATATCAAATCGGCGCCAATGGCGCCGGTGAAAAACTGGGTGGTACCACTACCTGTACCTGCACAACCAATGGAAGAAAATATTCATGAAAGAAAGTTATGACAGTTAAACGATGAGTATATACCTAGATGGAGTAACGAATCCAGACTAAACGCGTGCACAAGTACGTGTTAAGGTCTCACCTCCATTACCTCATGGTCATGAACAAATTATGATTTGTTGTCAGTCGATTTCTTTTGATGTGCTCGATAATAATATCCAAACAGATGGTGGGCTAACCGGGATACATTTTGAGTTATATTACTTTGAATACTGGATGTTTCCCTATCATTCAACACGCAACCTTCAAATTTTATGCGTTTTTATTATTCAACAGATCATTAAAATATACTAAAAGTAATGATATTCAATCAAAAAACTTGTTTTATTGTGGATGAAGATGTTATGAATAGAATTGTGCAGGAATGAATATGGAAATATCGAAATAATATGGAAATAATAGGAATGAATCACACTCATTTCAAGAGGAAAAATGGTTGATTTTTCACCAGAATGAAGTGAAAATAACTACGTAATATTTCATTCAAGCGCTGTAACTTCAGCCAAAAAAATATATCAGTTTCTCTGATATAATTTCAATTCAAGAATATCCATGTTCAATGAAGCTTGACTCAAATTTCCTCAATGTAGAATTAATTTCAAAATTAATTTTCAACTCTGCTGACCAAACGGCTTTAGACTTTAACGATCCAGGATACTTTCCATGATTATGATATATAGGCCCGTATTGACTCATCAATTTCTCCATGAATTTCGTGTTGGCATTGCTTTTGTTTTGTCATCATCTCATCTCACAATGCTCTATAGTGCGTAACTTTCAACCCTCAAATGACAAAACTTGTATGAGAAGCAGAAGCCCAATGCTTGACTAAAAAAATATGAAAAGTAATGTGCATATCGGAGTAGTTGAAAACGTTGGAAAGCATATATACAAAACTACATATTTTTCACACATTTCAATTGAATAATCCTAATTATGTGTAGGCGTAATTATCCATCATCCAATTTGAATTATCCAGATTAGGAACTGTTTGAGAAACTACTAATTATCTGGATCATCAACATTGACTTTTGATACTTGCACGTTCGTCAAATAGTATGGGCTCATGCAAGGTGCTTCGATTGGTATATAACGCCGATAACATTTTATTGGTGAGCTGTATATAGGAAGTCTGTAGTATCATCATTCCATCACCTGCTCATTCGTATCCCTAAATGACCTTGCTGTTGGTGGGATCCTCGAGCAAAAATAATCATCGCCCTGGACTCTTGGTTTCAATTTCGATTCCAGGGTTCGAAGTCATCAGTTGAATATTCGGTTTTAGCTATATATATACTCAACTCGTGCTAATTCCCAATGCAGATTCTCTCCGGAGCTGGGAAACAAGAGGGTGAAATGTCGGATTTTTCAGTTTTGTTTGCATGGTGAATAAAGTTCAAATTGAATTTTGAATCGGATTATTTCTATACTCAGTTTTTCTCAGTTGAGTATGTGTATATGCAGACTGTTTTTTTTTATTGATTTGTGCGAAATATTCTCCAAGACACAGGCTTAAACAGAAGAATGCTGCACGAAAACAACGTGAACAATTGTATTTTGCTTCACTGTTTTTATCCAAGAAAAGGTTTTAAAGTACCGGTACCGGTATTCGATTCCAATTGAAAGTTGAATGCCTAGTATATTATATAAGAAAAAAAGTGTTATTTGTACCGTGGTACCGGCTCATTTATTATTTTCCATACATGGCTGGTTGCACAGCTCTGGAACGCTGTTGCCCATCCATCGGTTGGATAGCTAAATTAAATGTTGAATTAATTGCATCATCATTATGATTATTTCTTCAGCCAAAATGTTTGAAATCCCCGAATAAACCAAACGATACGGAATTATGAACCAGAACTCGTGATATGGAAAGCTCAAGGCGAGCACGCAGGCACTGTATAAAATATTAGTATTGTTTCAAGAACAGTTCACAACTACAAAAACCTCATGGTGTCGAAATTATTCCGTTGAATTCACATATTATTCTTATTTCAATCGCGAGCTGGTTATGAAACATTTTTTTCTATGTTTGGTTGACATTACACATTCGATATCACAACTTGAACTCAATCATTTGGAATCGGATCAAAATTCAGAGTAGGGTATTCTTTCAGTTTTTTTTTTCAATTTTGACCAAACATTCAACTTTGACTTCAAGTCACAATCTATTTGAATAATCTTGATACATTTATGAACCGAATATCGATGAAATCTCTTTGAAAATGGAGGAATGATTTGAAATTTAACATACGTCTTTTAGAATATGAGATAATGTTTCGTTATTTCTCAAGACACAAAAAGCACATCTGTACTCACATATATTCATCGAACAAATTCAAGTCAAATTGAAAAAGCAGTTCGTGTTGTAACTGCTCAACTACAACTCAGCGCAAGCAGGAGAAGGAGTTGAGGAAAAATATCACTTTTTAATTTTTACCAACATAGGCCTATTACCTTTGATGACTGAATCGAAATGTACGGAATTAGGTACATTTTTGTCATGCAATGGCCCTAATCATTCCGAACAATTTTTCAAAATATTTTACGTTCCAGCGTTGTCAAGTTTGAAGATGCTCAAAACTAGCATCTTGTGTTCCTAGTGAAAGATGTTTCTGTGGGTCTTGAGAATTGCCAAGTACTCATGAATTTAATAGAAACTCACTTTAAAATAAGAGAAGAGTTGGTCAAGATGCCACAATTTTGTGATATCGGCCTCTGGCGGCATGGGGCTGTGCCCCAGACCCCTAGTCAAGGCAAGGAATCTGTTATTGTGTATACGGCTGTCTCGACGTATATCTTTCACTGTGGTGAGCTATATCACCATATCTAGATGAGTTAGTGCTCATCTAGATATTTTATCTAGACGTGTATTGATTTTTCTGATTTCCAATTCTGAAATTCCACACATATTATATTGAAAGAAGCAGGAAGTAGTTGATATTCAGCTGTCTGAATATTTGAAAATTACACAAAAACTCACTTCAAAATAAGAGAAGTGTGAGTCAAAGAATCAATTTTTTTAAATTAGCAATTTTATTTTCGTTTTTATTTTTGGATATTGGCTAACGGTGGCTATGGCTGTGCCACAGACACCCTCATTGAGGGCTTCGTTATTGACTTATTGTGTATATGGTCGTCGGGCTCCATCCCCGACATTTAAGCCCTATAACTCTCACAGGGGGGGTACCCACGTCCACCAGAGAGTGTCTGCGCTTATGCTATTTTCACCTCTGCACGCCACTAAACAAGAATCTGGAATTAGATAACATTGAAGTGCGCGTTGGCGAGAAAATAGAAGAGCTCATTCTAAAAGTGGCCAATGAACTTGATATTCAGCTGAAACCTGATGATATTGACGGTTGTCACCGTTTGCCGACTCGTAACACACATCGTGCTCCAAAAATAATTGTTCAGTTTACAACTAAGAAGAAACGAGAATTATTCCTTGAAAAAAAGCGTATCTTGATCAAGAGTAGCGATATTACTGGTGGATCTCCAGAACAACGGATTTATATAAACGAAAATTTGACTGCTCTGAATAAGAAACTTTTGTGGAAAACGAAGGAACAAGTCAAAACTTCAGGTTATAAATACGTTTGGACCAAAAAAGGTAAAATATTCGTGAAGAAAGACGATAACGCTCGTGCAATAATAAAAATATTCTCGGTCAGTGACATTGGAATACTCATATAATAACCTGCTCATTAACGTCTGTGTATGTTTACATTGCCTGTCATTGACATTGAACATTCTGACTGTTGTGCTAAATCCGTCATAGATGACCTACATTTGTGGTACAAGTACGTTAATGGTTTGACTTTGCCACATCTAAATATTCGATCTTTATGTAAGCATTGGAACGAGTTGAATGCAATTCTGTCTGATTATGTAGGCATTTTTGATGTATTGTTGCTAACTGAGGGTTCAGTGTTGGGAAATGTGGAAATGTACTCCTTTGATGGCTATAATTATTTTTTCAATATAAGGATAGGTAGATCAGGTGGAGGGTCATTACTGTACGTAAAGAATACCATTAGGTTTTCAGAAGTACCATCGGTGTTCGATCATTTTGAAAGTTTGAATGGTTTTCTTACTCTGAGTGATGGGACTACAATTTCAATCTTATCGATATATAGACCACCCAATTTTAGTAAACCTACATTTTTAAAAGAAGTAGAATCTTATGTAAAAAACCACATTGAGAGAAATATTATAATTGTTGGTGATTATTACTTATTATTATGAATATTATTACAAACAGATGATTATTTAATTATTCAATACGAAAACATGTTGGCGGGAAATGAATTCGTGAAGTGTATGAATGGCATTACCAGAGAAGAGTCGAGACTGAATAAATTTAATTTAATAAATTAAAGATCAAATTCTAGTTCTATCAAATCTGCAATTTACACTACAAAAGTTTCTGACCATTATATGGTATTGATAGTCATCTGTTTATCAAATAATCTAATACAGAATGAATTAATCGATCCAGTGGTATCTCATAAGATTATCCACGAGATAACTTTGAGACAACATTTTCAAAATTGTGATTGGAATCATTTATTAACGTTTACGGATTGTGAGGGGATGTACAATGCTATATTAGCTACATTCAATGAATGTTATAACAATTCTTATTATCTATCCTCCTTCAATTCACCAATATCTGGAACGCAGAAAAATTGGATTAGGCCTACTGATGATATCCGAAGAGCTTTGAGAGAGAGGAATCAATTGTTTAGAAAATGGAGAGACTGTACGAATGAATGCAAATTAACACTGAGAAATGATTATACAAAATTTAGAAATAAAATCAATAAATTGATAGTGGGTGCTGAGGCAAAGTATTACGAAGATTCGTTCAATGAATCGAAAGGTAATAATAAACAAACATGGCAAAATATTAATTACGTTTTAGGTAGAAAGAAAAAAGATTCTGTCGATGACGTTATATATCCAAATGCATTGGAAAAATAGTTCCAAGCGATAAGATTGTTGCAAACTTTGCTACCTCTTTTGTTAATGATGTTGAATCTGTAATGCATAACTGTGACATTATGACGTCTCGTGTAGTCACACATAATAATCAAGTGCAGTCTATGTTTATGCCTTCGGTTTCTACTAGCCTCATAAAATCTATAATTTAACAATTGGACGTGAATAAACAAGCCGGTTTCGATCTGATAAGAGTTCGTGATTTGAGGTGTTATTAGCCCTATTTTATCTTAATTTATAAATTCATCATTAGAACATGGTGTTGTGCCAGATAAATTGAAAATTGCGGTAAATCGTCCTGTTTATAGAAAAAGGTGATCATTTATTAAACTTAAACTATAGACCAATAGCATTTTTGCCATTAATTGATAAAATAATGGAGCGGTGTGTTGCAATAACCTTAACGAATTATCTAAAAAAATATAATATCATCAGCAAATTCCAATTTGGCTTCCAAAGAGGAAAAAGCACTTCTGACTTCTTTGTTGAATTTTCGGATTACGTCAACTGTAAACTGAATGATAATATGCACATTCTTTCTTTGTTTATTGATTTTTCAAAAGCTTTTGATAGTCTTTCCCATAGTAAATTATTAAAAGCACTCGATAATGTTGGTGTGAGAGGCCCTATGTTGGATTGGTTCAAAAGTTATTCAACGGATAGAACTTTTTTAGTAAAAGTTAACAGTGGATTTAGTGATATTAAAACTTGTGGAAGTGGCGTGCCACAAGGTTTAATTTTGGGACCAATTCTAAATTCAATTTATGTTAATGATATGGTAAATTGTCTTGTGAATTGTAAGGTTTTTTTGTATGCTGATGACACTGTCTTCTTGACAGTTCATAGAAATTTAAAGATTGTGGAGTGCAATATGCAAGCAGATTTCAATAATCAGATGGGCGAAGCGAAGCTTTCCATTTCACACCCTGAAAAAAAATGGGCTTCGTTTTTATGTGCGTTTTTTTTTTTTTTTTTTTTGTAATTATGTACGCGGCATACAGGTCAGAAAAATGAATCAATCAACTTGAAACTTTTTCTGAACGTTGGTGTCATACCAGAATAGGTTGGGATTGTTATTCAGAGGAACCGGTTGGAAGGTTTTTCCGGAAAATAATCGGAAAGTTTGGAAAATCCTCATGAGAATAACCCGGAGGAAAAATACTTGAAAAACAAGAATTTTTCAAAAATTCTCAAATTCTCACAGAATATGAAAAATATTACTATACCTCTTTTCGGAGATTTTTACAGCTATCGAATGAAGAATAATGAAGAAAACGCAATAAACGTGTACATTTTATTGAATATTTGGATCAATTGGTTTTGCAAAGTGTTTATGCGACAGGTTGCGGGTTACTATAAATACTAGGAAATCGCGGGATGCGCGTTGTGAGATGAGCTTAGAAGTATGGCAATCCAGAATGAAAAATAACTTGTCAGATCAATTTACATCTACAAACCTTGACTTACTTCAAACGTTCAAAAACCTCACCTGCAACTTGTTGATATTTATAGAAACCTGCAACCTGTCGCAAAAACCAATTGATCCAAATATTCAATAAAATGTACACGTTTATTGCGTTTTCTTCATTTATTCTCATTCGATTGTTGTAAAAATCTCTGAAAAGATGTATAATAGTAATTTTCATATGCTGTGAGAATTTGAGAGCTTTCAAAAAATTCTTGTTTTTCAAGTATTTTTCCTCCGGGTTATTCTTGGGACGATTTTCCAAACTTTCCGATTATTTTCCGGAAAAACCTTCCGACCGATTTCTTTGAATAACAATCCCAACCTATTCTGGTATGACACCAACGTTCAGAAAAAGTTTCAAGTTGATTGATTCATTTCTCTGACCTGTATGCCACGTACATATTTACAAACAAAAAAAAACATATAAACGAAGCCCATTTTTGTTCTGGGTGTGAAATGAAAAGCTTCGCTACGCTCATCTAACTAGCGGAAAATTATTTGATTATTACCAGGAAAACGCGGGATGCGCGTTGTGAGATGAGCTTAGAAGTATGGCAATCTAGAATGAAAAATAACTTGTCAGCTCAATTTACATCTACAAACCTTGACTTACTTCAAACGTTCGAAAACCTCACCTGCAACTTGTTGATATTTATAGTAACCAGTAACCTGCAACCTGTCGCATAAACACTTTGCAAAACCAATTGATCCAAATATTCAATAAAATGTACACGTTTATTGCGTTTTCTTCATTATTCCTCACTCGATTGTTGTAAAAATATCTGAAAAGGTATATAATAGTATTTTTCATATTTTGTGAGAATTTGAGAGCTTTTGAAAAATTCTTGTTTTTCAAGTATTTTTCCTCCGGGTTATTCTTATGAGGATTTTCCAAACTTTCCGATTATTTTCCGAAAAAAACTTCAGACCGATTCCTCTGAATAACAATCCCAATCCATTCTGGTATGACAACAACGTTCAGAAAAAGTTTCAAGTTGATTGATTCATTTCTCTGACCTGTATGCCGCGTACATAATTACGAAAAAAAAAAAAACATAAAAACGAAGCCCATTTTTTTTCAGGGTGTGAAATGAAAAGCTTCGCTACGCTCATCTATACAACAAGTTGCAGGTGAGGTTTTTGAACGTTTGGAGTAAACTAGGAAAACGCGGGATGCGCGTTGTGAGATGAGCTTAGAAGTATGGCAATCTAGAATGAAAAATAACTTGTCAGCTCAATTTACATCTACGAACCTCGACTTACTTCAAACGTTCAAAAACTTCACCTGCAACTTGTTGATATTCATAGTAACCTGCAACCTGTCGCATAAACACTTTGCAAAACCAATTGATCCAAATATTCAATAAAATGTACACGTTTATTGCGTTTTCTTCATCATTTCTCATTCGATTGTTGTAAATATCTCTGAAAAGGTGTATAACAGTATTTTTCATATTCTGTGAGAATTTGAGAGCTTTTGAAAAATTCTTGTTTTTCAAGTATTTTTCCCACGGGTTATTCTTATGAGGATTTTCCAAACTTTCCGATTATTTTTCGGAAAAACCTTCCAACCGATTCCTCTGAATAATGATCCCAACCTATTCTGATATGACACCAACGTTCAGAAAAAGTTTCAAGTTGATTGATTCATTTCTCTGACCTGTATGCCGCGTACATAATTACAAAAAAAAAACGAAGCCCATTTTTTTCAGGGTGTGAAATGGAAAGCTTCGCTACGCTCATCTAATTACCCCCTTATCATCTAACTAGGAAAACGCGGGATGCGCGTTGTGAGATGAGCTTAGAAGTATGGCAATCTGGAATGAAAGATAACTTGTCAGCTCAATTTACATCTACAAACCTTGACTTACTTCAAACGTTCAAAAACCTCACCTGCAACTTGTTGATATTTATAGTAACCTGCAACCTGTCGCATAAACACTTTGCAAAACCAATTGATCCAAATATTCAATAAAATGTACACGTTTATTGCGTTTTCTTTATTATTTCTCATTCGATTGTTGTAAAAATCTCTGAAAAGATGTATAATAGTATTTTTCATATTCTGTGAGAATTTGAGAGTTTTTGAAAAATTCTTGTTTTTCAAGTATTTTTCCTCCGGGTTATTCTTATGAGGATTTTACAAACTTTCCGATTATTTTCCGGAAAAACCTTCCGACCGATTTCTCTGAATAACAATCCCAACCTATTCTGGTATGACACCAACGTTCAGAAAAAGTTTCAAGTTGATTGATTCATTTCTCTGACCTGTATGCCGCGTACATAATTACAAAAAAAAAAAACATAAAAACGAAGCCCATTTTTTTTCAGGGTGTGAAATGGAAAGCTTCGCTACGCTCATCTAATCTAATCAAGGTTTGTAGATGTAAATTGAGCTGAAAAGTTATTTTTCATTCTAGATTGCCATACTTCTAAGCTCATCTCACAACGCGCATCCCGCGTTTTCCTAGTATTTTAAAATGGGCTCACGACCATAACTTGGTGATAAATTCAAGCACGACTAAAATTATTATCCATATTTGTTTCCCATTCAATGAATTCAGACTTGAATCTGTTGGTATCATTCATCATAATTAAAGCTGTCTTCACACTTCAATAGGACTAAGTGAGCTGAGGTGTAATTCTTGTACTGATAAAATAAATGTTGTGGACAGTCACGTACATTTGGGTATTACAATTGATAAACATTTAACTTTGAAGGATCATAAGATGAGCGTAGCGAAGCTTTCCATTTCACACCCTGAAAAAAAATGAGCTTCGTTTTTATGTTTTTTTTTTTTTGTAATTATGTACGCGGCATACAGGTCAGAGAAATGAATCAATCAACTTGAAACTTTTTCTGAACGTTGGTGTCATACCAGAATAGGTTGGGATTGTTATTCAAAGAAATCGGTCGGAAGGTTTCTCCGGAAAATAATCGGAAAGTTTGGAAAATCCTCATAAGAATAACCCGGATGAACAATACTTGAAAAACAAGAATTTTTTCAAAATCTCTCAAATTCTCACAGAATATGAAAAATACTATTATACACCTTTTCAGAGATTTTTACAACAATCGAATGAGAAATAATGAAGAAAACGCAATAAACGTGTACATTTTATTGAATATTTGGATCAATTGGTTTTGCAAAGTGTTTATGCGACAGGATGCAGGTTACTATAAATATCAACAAGTTGCAGGTGAGGTTTTTGAACGTTTGAAGTAAGTCAAGGTTTGTAGATGTGAATTGAGCTGACAAGTTATTTTTCATTCTAGATTGCCATACTTCTAAGCTCATCTCACAACGCGCATCCCGCGTTTTCCTAGTATAGACAACTTGTTGGATGAGCGTAGTGGAGACTCAATTTCACTGTACTTGAAAAATCGAATGTGTTTTTTTTTTCTCTGTTTTTTTGTTCGCGCTCTACAGGTCAAACAGAGATTCAGATCATGATGGAACGTGGCACACACATGAACCCGTATCTGAATTGATGCTGTCTAGTTTTGAAGCAAAATTTGTTCAACAATTCTTGAGATAAATCATTTTGAAGTTCTCAAAAAACCCATATGAATAAGCCAGGCGGAAAAAATGGCAAAGTGAATGTTCTCCGAAATTTTTCAAATTCTCACAGAACTCGAACAACATAATTATACACATTATCACGGACTTTTAAAATAATCAGATGTGACGTTCCGGAGTAAAAAAATAAAAAATGCGATTTTCAATATGTTCAATTTCATTCTTTAGAATGGCCTACGAATACTATCAATTGAATCAGAGCAACAAGTGTCACCACTTGATTGTGAACGATTGAAACCTTCTTCATTATCATATGAATCAATAATGGAAAATAAGATGGCAGTGATGTAATGGTTTGGATCTCAAGGTGTATATATATATATATAAATAATAACCAATCCAAAGATAAGGTGATATGTTCCAGCTCATCCATCAACGCGAAAACACATAACGCGTTTGCCTAGTGTAAAAAATTAAGGGCTGGTGCTATTCAATTATTTAATCTAAAATTTGTTTCACCATGTCATGTGAACCGTTTAATATATACTGCTATGGCTGAGGCTCTGATTTCGTACGGCTTACTAAATACTTGCATGGGGCAATGCTTCATCCACCTATTCTAATAAACTAGTCAAACGCGAAATATGCGTTGAAAGATGAGCGAGATATCTCAATGAGGTATAAAAGTCCTTGAAATAGTTTTACCCTTGCTACTTTATCGACTTTGGTATTCTACACACCTTGATATCTGAATAAGCTATAAAAGTCGTTAAAGAAGTTCTACTCTTGCCACTTCATTGACTCTGGTATTCTACACACCTTGACGCATATAAAAAATACTTCATTGTTGGTCAACTCTTGAATCTAGAAAGCAGTGAATCTCGACAACTTAATTCTGTCACAATTTTTATGATATATTTTATGAATATTATCAGTCATTTTATTTTTTTTCTCCAAAACGACTGATCAGAATTGCTTAAAAAATCGTAATAATGTGTAAAATCCATGTATACACATTTAGAGAAAATTTCATTCCATTTGGAGAGATTTTATTTTTCAACATTTTCCGCCCAGCCAAATCTTATGGGTTTTTTGGAAACTTTGAGATGATGATTCTCAAAATCGGTCCAACCGATTCATCCCAAAAACTATACAGTTCTAAGTTGGATGAGTTTGCGTGTACAAAAAAAGTTTCATGTTGATCAGTCAACCCTTGCGACCTGTGGAGTGCTTACAAACAAAACAACAAAAAAAAAAAAACACACACAGACAAAGCCCTATAAGAGTGGGATGGAGACTTCGCTACGCTCATCAAATAGCTTCATTTCAAAATAATTTGATCGTTTCTATTGCACCACTTGATTTAAAATCAGGATTGAATATTACTAGTCAAACGCGAAATATGCGTTGTAAGATGAGCGAGATATCTCAATAAGGTATAAAAGTCCTTGAAATAGTTTTACCCTTGCTACTTTATCGACTTTGGTATTCTACACACCTTGATATCTGAATAAGCTATAAAAGTCGTTAACGAAGTTCTACTCTTGCCACTTCATTGACTCTGGTATTCTACACACCTTGACGCATATAAAAAATACTTCATTGTTGGTCAACTCTTGAATCTAGAAAGCAGTGAATCTCGACAACCTAATTTGTCATAATTTTTATGATATATTTTATGAATATTATCAGTCATTTTATTTTTTTTCTTCAAAACCACTGATCAGAATTGCTGAAAAAATCGTAATAATGTGTAAAATCCATGTATACACATTTGGAGAAAATTTCATTCCATTTGGAGAGATTTTATTTTTCAACATTTTCCGCCCAGCCAAATCTTATGGGGTTTTTAGAAACTTTGAGATGATGATTCTCAAAATCGGTCCGACCGATTCATCCCAAAAACTATACAGTTCTAAGTTGGATGAGTGTGCGTGTACAAAAAAAAGTTTCATGTTGATCAGTCAACCCTTGCGACCTGTGGAGTGCTTACAAAACAAAAAAAACAAAAAAAAAAACACACAGACAAAGCCCTATAAGAGTGGGATGGAGACTTCGCTACGCTCATCAAAAATTGAATCTTTGTATCAATATTACATGCTGCTGCCTGTACAAAGTCTATTCTTGTCCAAATTTATAACTGAGTTCTATTTTTCAGATGATTTCAAAATTCTTCATATATATAAACAACCTTCATTGGTCCCTGGCTTAAAAGAAATTTTACAGGATTACAATCAGTATAAAATACAATTTTTATATCAATATAAAATATAGAAATGAAATATAGTTGAATAATTGAGAAAAGTGAAAAATTGAAAATTGTAATAAGTAATAATAACATTATGCTTAAGAAATTGAACTTAAAATAAGAATTGAGAATATAGCTGGAGAAAATTATTGAAAGTACAAATATTTGAAGTTCTTGGAGGAAATGAAAAATTGATAAAAAAAAAATTAATTATTACAAAAAGAATTAAACATTGTAAAGATGATATCTTAGAATATCAATTGAACTTCTCGAAGCTGAAATAACAATATCAAAAACAAGTTCTTTCTTCAGCTTGAAACTTAATCTAGATTCATTGAAAAAATTCGGTATGGTACCTCGCGCTCCAATGAACAGCCCAATGACCTCGATGTTGCGGAGATCGTATTTGCTTTTGAAGAAGTCAACAGTAGGCTCGTAGTGGTTTCGTTTTTCTCTGTTGACCTCTTCAGGCTGTTGCCTGGATTTTTCAAAGCGGATTGTGGGATCCAGTATATAGGCTGTTTTAATCTTCCTATTCATTACGATGATGTCTATCCTCTTGGTGCTCCCTTGCAGTGCTACGCACGCAACCTCTTCATAGACCTCATTTAGATTTGTTTCTCTGAAGGCGTCAGCAATACGGGTCCTTATTTTGTGATGTCTTGTATTCCGTAATAATCCTCCTTGAGAGCAGAAGCTGAGAACGTGGGCAAGGGTTTTTATCTAACTGCAATGTCTGCAGTGGATTCCGTCTCGACTTCTGCCCGCAATAATTCGTACAGGAGCCTCATTTGCTGTCATTTTCAAGGCATCTCGCCACTCTGAGCACGTTAAGCCTCCTTTACTATTGTGTATCCAACTGTTTGCTGGAGTATATTCTTGGCATAGAACTACTCCAGCACCTTTCTGACTCAAACCACACCATTTCTCATACTCTCTCGTACGTAGTATTTCGCGTAAGTGTTGCCCAGTAATTTTTTTTTACTTGAAAGCTCCTTTGCATTATTTTCAATGAGAAGTTTCTCTAAACATTGCTTCTTTTCGTATTTGATATCTCTCACCTCATTTACGTACTCGTTATTGGCTTTTTCTATCACACTGCAGACATTGAAATGCTGAATGTAGGCTTCCCACGTGGCTTTAAAAATAGCAAGGCATTTCATTTTTCTCGAAGAGTATATCATTGAATCAGGTGTATCACCAGGTAATCCTATTATCTCTTTTACCGCACTTTCAACCATTTTATCCACGTCTTCTAAAAACTTCTTCGGTAGTTTTGTCAATGGAGCTGCTTGAAGAGGGTACACTAAGGTTGGCCATATATATTGGTTCAATATATTCAGCTTTTGATCAGCAGTCAGCAGTGGTGATGAAGTAAGAGCATCCAATTTAGATTTGAGGTTATTCATGACTCTTGAATGATCGAAGGCAATCGAATCATTGACGGTAACTCCAAGATATCGTATTTCATCTTCTTCATTTATGCTTATGATATCATCTCCTTCAATATTCGAAGAGGTTGTTATTAGCTTTCTCTTTTCCACGAGAATCGCACAGCTTTTCTTCGAATTGAGCTCCAATCCGACGTTTTTTAGCATTCTTTTAGCCATATTTGCAAGTTCAATTACAGATTCTTTGTTTTTACCGATAACGCAAGTGTCGTCGGCAAATTCCAGGACTGTTGGACAGTCTAACTAGTCAACAACATTGTAACCGTATTCATTAGCCACATCTTTCTCTGACAACTCATCCAGAATATGGTATGTTCCCAAGTTGTACAAGGCTGGTGAAAGTGGAGCTCCTTGAAGAACGCCATGGTTGATTTCTATATGTTTGGTGCTCGTACGATGACTTGACTCGATCTGAGTGAAATTGCCTACTTGCAATTTAATAATAATTCCTTTGAGTTTATCTGGGATGCTTGCTACTTTTATTGTTTCCGCTATATGACCAAGCCCAATATTATTGAAAGCCTTGCTTATATCCAAAAATATAAGTGAAGCGTCCTTTTTCTGGGATTTTGCTTCTTGATTTTGGGATTTTTGGGGATTTTGATTCTGCTGATTTTGGTGTTTTGCTCAAACATCAGATCGAATAACTTAATTAGCTATGTAATTAGCTATGTAATTCCCCGTTATAATAATAAGCATGGTAAAAGGCGGTTGATGTACGCCATTCCATCTATTTTTAATTCTGTTCCTGAACATCTATTGAAACTTCAAAACATAAGTTCTGTCAAAAAAGAAATTAAGTGCTGGCTCTTAGACTCCTTGAGTGGTACTCTGTAATTATTTTCAAATGGAATTTTTGTCACTTGATGTGTAATTCGTATCCACCAATATACTACTTTTTTCCCAATATTCTACCTTTCCAATTCAATTAACCGCAATGTTATTTTTCATATGCAAATATAGTGTTTTCTTTTTTCGTTCTTATTATTCTCTGTGTAATCCACAGATAAGCCTTGTGCTAGGCTTTTTGGAAAAAGTGAACCCAATGTTTTATGTGAATGAATGATAAATAAACAACCTTTACTACTACTAAAAAAACAAATCGACTGACAAAAACTCATGATTTTTTCGCGACCATGAGGTAATGGAGGTTAGACCTTGAACATTATTGAATAGAGTTTGGAGAACAAAATTCTGCACGTGGCTTCTACAACGTTATTTGTGACTACTTTTTCTCCCCCCAAAAATGTGTTTCACAACGAAATTGTTGCGTACCACAGTGTAATTTTGTGGCGGGAAAGGACCGCGAATGTTCCTTCCATTTATTCCCGAAATGCGGCAATCCAATTCAATTGATGAAACATTATAAGTTAATTGCAAATGATATGCCGACCTGTAACTTTTTAGATGAATTGTAAATAGCATTCAACTGTAGGCCTGATCAATCATTAATTTTGTTGGATGAGCGTAGCGAAGACTCAATTACACTGTACTTGAAAAATCTAAGTTTTTTTTTTTTTTTCACGCTCTACAGGTCAAACAGAAATTCAGATCATGATGAAACTTGGCACACACATGAACCCCTATCTGACTTGATGCTGTATAGTTTTGAGGCAAAATCGGTTCAACAATTATTGAGATAAATCATTTAGAAGTTTTCAAAAAACTCATATGAATAAGCCAGGCGGAAAAAATGACAAAGTGAATGTTCTCCGAAATTTTTCAAATTTTCACAGAACTCGAACAACATAATAATACACATTATTCCGAACTTTTACTCAAATCGGATCAGCCGCTTCGATGTAAAAAAATATATAATGTTATTTGTGTCAATTATTCAAAGCTATTAAGATACCTATTAAATCAAAGCAACAAGTGTCACCACTTGATTGCAAACGATTAAAACAAAGCCTTCTTCATTATCATATAAATTATTAAAGGAAAATAAGATGGCAGTGATGTAATGGTTTGGATCTCAAGGTGTATATATATATATATATATATATATATATATATATATATATATATATATATATATATATATATAATAACCAATCCAAAGATAAGTTGATATGTTCCAGCTCATCCATCAACGCGGAAACACATAACGCGTTTGCTTAGATATCATGCATTTCAATTGATGATAAATTTTAGGTTTCAAAAGTGCAAATACAATGTGCCTGTAACATTTAGGGTAATTGTGATACTATTTTTGTGAATGACATTTAGCTGTAAATGATTATTTGCATGACATTGTCCATTTCAACTGATGATATGTTCTGGGTTAATTGCAAATAGCGCCTAACCGGCCTATCATACAAAACCTATACAAAACTGTTCTGTATATTATATTATACAAAACGAAAACCGTATAATTAAATAAACTACTCTCAAAACATGACGTATTTTTTATGTTTACCTTGCAATTAATTATCTTGGAGTGCTTAGGTATTCATACATGCCTAGATTAGATAACAAGTGATGACAATGTTTAGAAAAATCCTACACATTTCACCAATACCTACTGGACATTTTTAAGCTTAGGTTAAATGGTGTTTTGAAGTACAATTATTGTTGATTGTTACATTAAATGTTATAAATGTTACATGGGTGAATTAATTGGTTAGGCCTAATGTAGGCCCTATATAAGTTTGTGATAAGTTACTAAGGAGTGAAATAATATAATAATCTGAATTCTCACACAACATTTACCTATAGTAATAATACTATAAATGCCTAACTTACAACAATTGTTTAAACAAATGTGGTGGATCATATTATTAAAATAATCTGATCCAAGTTTCAATAACATTTTCTCTACAAATGAAACACCCAAATCTACTTGAAAAAGTTGGACAGATTTGTCGAAAGATGAATATAAAACAAATTGCACGTATGAACGCTTAGCATGGTCATTCCAAATTGAATTACTAGCAAAGTAGCCATAGTAAACACTACGGTGAGATTACTATATCCTCCAAACTTTCGCCATGTGTATTTTTGACAGCTGCCGCTTGCCCATTCTATAGGTACTTTTCGTGCCGAATACGAATTGTCACTCCGCTCTCGTATACGATCCACTCGACGAATCCGGACACTTTGACGTGGTGGGGGCTTGCGTGGCCGCGTGATCATCAGATATGTTATCAGGAGAAATGTATCTCCTCCCAAAAACAGTCACCCATAACGATGAGGTCTGTAGTGAGAGCCCTGATCAAGCTCGAACCGTCTCGGTCGAGTAAAAGCTTTATGCTGCCCGGTGTATCTGGGGAGAGTAGGCCTACTGAGTGTTGCGTTTCAATTTTATTTCATTTTATCATCATGTCACTTTGTTCTTTCTCATCTTGTCTTACTTCTCCCTTCCCACCCGCTCCTTCCATATGCCTAAGAAATCCACAAACGTGAACTTTGGCACAAGCTATGACAATAAGTACACGGACATTTGCATGGGCGCAAAATGACCTCGCTGTTGACGCGCCTTCGAACTATAACATTCATTCATCCGAGATCGAGTTTCGAATAATCGAACATCCAAAATTTCGATGAATTCAAACTGAGTCCTACGCAAGGAGGTTAGATACTAATATCTAACCTCCTTGGTCCTACGATGGTGCCACCGAGTAACAATCTATAGTGTCTTCACAACATCGACTTGTATATTTCAATCTTTTTGCAAAATTCCAACAAATATTGCAAGTGCTTTCAAAGTGACATACAATATTGTAGTCAATTATTGATATTGCCGTTAATTAAGAAATCTTGAACGTCTGAGACGTCTATTGGGTGGGCTTTCAATGAGAAACCATATCACCAAATCCCAAAATCATGATTAAATCATCTCACTTCGATGGTTTCTCTTATGAAGGAAAAGGATGAAGATATCGACAGCTCTGAGAATCAAAATGTTCTCCGGAGGCGATCCTATCGTCGAGGAAATGATATCGAGAGCTTGGATATGGACGAAAAGACTTCAGTGAGGTCACACAAATCCACGTCGTCGTTCGCCAATAGATTGAAGGCCTTGATGTACAAAGACAGTTTGGCATTATTGAGAAATAAATGGTAAGTCAAATGACTCTTGTATTTATCACTGAGATTATAGTATATAGTGAATGTACAGCACGCCTCCCGTGGCGGTGGCTTATTTAGCTGAGGCACTGCTCGAGATACCATAATCGAGTCGAGCTAGGGATCGAGTCCCGCATTTGACATGGATTTTGTTAACTTGAATTCATCAATTCATTGTATCATATCATTTATCCAATAATAATCATTGCATTATCAAATTAGTACTGAATTATCATCGTCTGCTCATCCGTATGCACAGAACTGATATGAGTGAGCAGTGAATGACGTTTGAGGCTTCGGACTGGAATTAGGGTCCTCTGCCTAGCACATTTGACATTGAAATATTAGCAAAATAGATTCTACAAACTAGCCATTTGGTACATTCTTTCTACTATTTTTTGAAATATCTAGTAGGTCTACTTTTCTTGCTGTCAAGAAAAAGCCTACTGTAGGCCTTCTTCTTCTTGTACTTCTTGTAGGCCTACTGACGAAAATCTATTTATATATCACTTACTAATACTTACTTATATTTTTAGACGAGCTTTAGCGAGGATACAATTTGACATACTGAAAAAAATTGGTGTTCGTTTTTATGTTTTTTTTTTGTTTTTTTTTGTGTGGTTTTTTATATGTTTTTTTGTCGGTTCTCCACAGGTCAAACAGCTACAGCTATCAATTTCAAACGTTTTTTCATAATGGTTCTTCATCTAGCTTAGATCTGTACAGTTTTGTGGCGTTATCGGGTGGTAACTTCAATTTTTATGAATTTTAGAAATTTCAAAAAAGGCCCGTTAGAATAACACGACGGAAAAAAAAATATTTTCAAAAAAATTGAAATTTTGTGTGAAGTTGAATAACATCTTGATACACATTTGTGAAAATTCTCAGCTTGATCGGATCAGCCATTTTGAAAGAAAAAACATGAAATGTTCTAAATTGGTACCACTCGAAGCCGTTTTTACCCATTTATAACTGAAATTTTACCCAATTGGCGAATTTAGGCAAAAGTTTGGCAATGAAGTCGACATACTATTACTTTCCGCTCGTCTGACAACGCGTATATAGCGTTTTCCTAGTTTATTTTTCATTTTTATATTATGTTTTTCATGTATGAGTGAATAAAATGCTTATCAAATTGAATTGGATGGCAGCACGGATTCTAACGGTGTACTTTGTCCGTATATTTCAATTATTACTGGTAAAACGCTATATACGCCTTGTGACACGAGCGGGAAGTAATAGTATGTCAACTTTATTGCCAAACTTTTGCCTAAATTTGCCAATTGGGTAACATTTTAGTTATAAATGGGTAAAAATGGCTTCGAGTGGTACCAATTTAGCACATTTCATGTTTTTTCTTCAAAATGGCAGACCCGATCAAGCTGAGAATTCCCAGAAATGTGTATCAAGATGTTATTCAACTTCACACAAAATTTCTTTTTTTTGGAAAATGAAATGTTTTAAATTTTTTTCCGCCGTGTTATTCTAACGGGTATTTTTGAAATTTCTAAAATTCATAAAAATGAAAGTTACCACCCGATGATGCCACAAAACTATACAGATCCAAGCTAGATGAGGAACCATATTTGAAAAAAAGTTTGAGGTTGATAGCTGCGGCCGTTTTACCTGTGGAGAACCGACAAAAAAACATGAAAAAAAATAACATGAAAACGAACACCAATTTTTTCAGTATGTCAAATTGAATCCTCGCTAAAGCTCGTCCAATTAGATGAGCGTAGCGAAGATTTCATTTTACATACCGAAAAAGAATGGGCTTCGTTTTTATGTTTTTTTTTAAATTTTGTACGCGGCATACAGGTCAGGAAAAGATACCTATCGACTTGAAACTTTTTCTACATATTTTTGTCATACCAGAATAGGTTGAGATTGTTTTTCAGAAAAATCGGTTCGAAGGTTTTTCCGGAAAAAAATCGAGCCTGGAGGAAAAATACTTGAAAAATAAGAACTCTTCAGAAGCTCTCAAATTTTCACCGGATATGAAAAATACTATTATACACCTTTGCATAGATTTTTGCAACAATCGGATGAGAAATAACGAAGAAAGCGCATTCAAACGTACTTTCACTTCAAACTAAGCCAATTAAATATATGGCAACAAGTGTCATTAATTAAACTAGGAAAACGATATATACGCGTTGTTAGACGAGCGGAAAGTAATAGTATGTCGACTTCTTAGCCAAACTTTTGCCTACATTCCCCAATTGGGTAACATTTTAGTTATAAATGGGTAAAAACGGCTTCGAGTGGTACCAATTTGGCACATTTCATGTTTTTTCTTCAAAATGGCTCACCCGATCGAGCTGATAATTCCCAGAAATGTGTATCAGGATGTTATTTAGGTTAGGTTACATCAGGATGTAACTTCACACAAAATTTCAATTTTTTTGAAAATGAAAAATTTTCAATTTTTTTTCCGCCGTGTTATTCTAACAGGTATTTTTGAAATTTCTAAAATTCTTTTTAAAAAAAGTTGATATCCGATAATGCCACAAAACTATACAGATCTAAGCTAGATGAGGAACCACGATGAAAAAAAGTTTGAATTTGATAGCTGTAGCCGTTTGACCTGTGGAGAACCGACAAAAAAAACATTAAAAAAAACAAGAACAAAAAAAAAACATAAAAACGAACACCAATTTTTTTCAGTATGTCAAATTGAATCCTCGCTAAAGCTCGTCCAATTTAAACGATTGAAATCAGTTATGAATGAACAGGGAGGCCGTGATAGAATCGATTCCGGTAGGGTTTTTAAACGTTTGAAGTGATCCAATATCTGTAGATGTAGACTGAGCTGACAAATCATTTTTAGTTGTACATTTCTATACTTCTGAGGTCATCTCACAACGTGAATCCCGCGTTTTCCTAGTAATATTAATTGTACTGCTGTATGTTCTTTGACCGTGAACATAACACAATATTCTCACATCAGCTTCAGTCTTCCTCAGTATACTATACTTCTCTCCGATAATGCTCCAGAATAATATGAGGTTTAGAGTGCATTTCATAATTTCTCACGATTCATAAGAAATGCATCCAAAAACATGATAGTGAAAATGTTTTTTAAAGTTTTGAAGTTCACGTTGATGTTATAAAATGATGTGTCAATATTTTTCAGGGGATTAATCATGATGTTCTTACTGCCCTTGCTTCAAATCACGCTCTTCTTCCTAACGATGGGTGACGACATACGAGGCTTGGCAATAGGTATCGTCAACGACGAGATAACGAACTGTCAGGATGTTATCGGTGAGATTCGGAAACACTCGGGTGTACTCGTTGGAAGAGAGAATTATGGCAAAGAAACTTGCCATTTTCATGGATTGAGTTGTTTATTCATTGACAAGCTAGAAGAGCCAACGACGAAGAAAGTAAGTAAAAACCAAAATATAGCACAGTGTACAACATAATTGATTTGTTCACATGATCATTATTGATTGAATTATGAAATGATACTCCCTCAAGTTATACACGAACGGACATTGACGAAAGATATATTACGAAGATATGGCACGTAATGTTAGAATGGAATTGACCCCCAATTCACCCCCACTACTTCATCACCACACTATACATTGCGATCTTTTTAGCTGTAACACCTGTAGTATACCAATGCAGTTTGCTAGAATCTATATTACAAACATTTGTGCTGCTGCCCAACCATCATCAGGGCCGATACTTCGGTGGCGAGCATAGGTACCAGTTGCAGGTTGCAGTCGTAAGCAAGCGGTATGGTGGGCACGGGGATTTCAGTCATGAGAGTGAACTGTTTCGGAAGCAAGGATTCGAAGCGAAAACGAAATTGAAATTAATTTATGTTTTTGTTGAAGCGAATTCTAATTCAGAAATTTTATTTCTAATTATCAACGAGAACTACAATCAAAATCGAAAATCCCATTCCCAATTGATCAGAACTGGAATTCAAAATTGAAATCGATACTATAGGCCGTGTTTCTTCAATAAAACATACATTTCAATCAAAGAAGATTATTAGATGAGTTATTTGAGTATGGTTTGTTAAGTTGAATAGGGACTGTTTTCAAAATAAGCCTGCCACATTTCTAACAAGTGTCTGAATGTATTGTCAAATATTATCAGATTAGAGATAATTGAACATCGTGAATTTCACAAATTATCTTTTCAAGGAAAATGCATTGGTAATTTTACTGATGACATTTCACATGTTATAACTAGTGAGTTGTGAGCCAGTTGCATTACAAATACAATATAATGCTGTTAGTTATCAGAATAGAAATTTTCTCCAGTAACTGAAGAAGAAAAGGATTAATACCTGATTGCAACTACAGATCGAATCTGGCCAGTCATAACCAGCCAGTTTCTATTCTATTCTATAATCAGGAATACAATTTCCAGCTTCGATTCTTCTTCCACGAAAATATCAATCAATTTATATTCCTGTTTCAGTTCAAATCCCTATTTACAACCTTCAATACTCTGATATTTGACAGACAATATTCATCCAAGAGTAGTATCACTGACAGACTGTTTTGTCTGGCTCTTGTGAAACCACTCATAATCACTCAAACAAGCAACACCCGCTCATCAACTTCTAGTCTTCATGTAGGTATGATCAGTATAATTCTGAGCATGGAAATAATGACACAATCTTCGTTGAAATTGTCAAGATCAGAAGCACGTGAGGAGCTGGCGTGGACATGGACAGCGCGTCATGACGGTGAAACCAAAGCGGTACTAACAAGAAATCACGGCAATAGCGCTCACTACCGAAGCACTAAAACAAATACCGTCGAAAGTTTCAAGACTCAGATCGGGCATATGTAAGAGGCTGGTTTTCTGAATTGAATCAATTATTCTGACCAAACGCAACGTGCCTACTAACGAGAATTTGACGATACTAACTGGTACTAACGCAAGCCATTGGAACTTCCAAGATCGGAGATATTCAAGGGGCTAGGCCCCTCACATGAACAATGGGTTATAACGTTGAAACCAAATTGGATCTAACGAAAAAATTACATTAGCCAACTAACGGGCAATAACGAAGCACTAACGAATGGTAAAATAACATTTGTGTATTCTGACATGTGAGGGGCCAACGACAATTCACTATAGGAATATCAATTTCGAATTCACACCTTCGACAAAAATATAAATAATTTATGTTTCGATTTCACTTCCGAGTCCCTGATTCGTATAATTGAAGCTAGCATGAAAACTATTCAATAGTTGGTCATTGTTGAATTTCAGCTGTATTTCACCGACACACGGAGCGCCCTCGTTGCGGCGAAGAAAGGCGTGACGTCGGCTACGATTCACTTCCCCAGTAACTTCAGCGAGCTGTTGGAGGCACGTGTGACGGACGCTTCGGCTGCCAGCGATCACATGATAAAGAGCGGCCGAATCGAAGTCTGGCTGGACATGTCTAGTAAGACTGCTTCTCATATTTTCAGTAATTTCTAGCTGGACATGTCTTGTAAGACTACTTCTCATATTTTGAGTAATTTCTAGCTGGACATGTCTTGTAAGACTACTTCTCATATTTTCGATAATTGCTGGCTGGACATGTCTTGTGAGACTACTTCTCATATTTTGAGTAATTTCTGGCTGGACATGTCTTGTAAGACTACTTCTCATATTTTTAGTAATTTCTGGCTGGACATGTCTTGTAAGACTACTTCTCATATTTTCAGTGATTACTGGCTGGACATGTCTTGTGAGACTACTTCTCATATTTACAGTGATTTCTGGCTGGACATGTCTTGTAAGACTACTTCTCATATTTTCAGTGATTTCTGGCTGGACATGTCTTGTAAGACTACTTATCATATTTTCAGTGATTCCTGGCTGGACATGTCTTGTAAGACTACTTATCATATTTTCAGTAATTTCTGGCTGGATATGTCTTGTAAGACTACTTCTCATATTTTCAGTAATTTCTGGCTGGACATGTCTTGTAAGACTACTTCTCATATGTTCAGTAATTTCTAGCTGGACATGTCTAGTAAGACTACTTCTCAAATTTTGAGTAATTTCTAGCTGGACATGTCTTGTGAGACTACTTCTCATATTTTCAGTGATTTCTGGCTGGACATGTCTTGTAAGACTACTCCTCATATTTTCGATAATTGCTGGCTGGACATGTCTTGTGAGACTACTTCTCATATTTTCAGTAATTTCTGGCTGGACATGTCTTGTAAGACTACTTCTCATATTTTCAGTACTTTCTAGCTGGACATGTCTTGTAAGACTACTTCTCATATTTTCAGTACTTTCTAGCTGGACATGTCTTGTAAGACTACTTCTCATATTTTCAGTAATTTCTAGCTGGACATGTCTTGTAAGACTACTTCTCATATTTTCAGTGATTTCTGGCTGGACATGTCTTGTAAGACTACTCCTCATATTTTCGATAATTGCTGGCTGGACATGTCTTGTGGGACTACTTCTCATATTTTCAGTTATTTCTGGCTGGACATGTCTTGTGAGACTACTTCTCATATTTTCAGTAATTTCTGGCTGGACATGTCTTGTAAGACTACTTCTCATATTTTCAGTAATTTCTGGCTGGATATATCTTGTAAGACTACTTCTCATATTTTCAGTGATTTCTGGCTGGACATGTCTTGTAAGACTACTCCTCATATTCTCGATAATTGCTGGCTGGACATGTCTTGTGAGACTACTTCTCATATTTTCAGTAATTTCTGGCTGGAGATGTCTTGTAAGACTACTTCTCATATTTTCAGTAATTTCTGGCTGGATATGTCTTGTAAGACTACTTCTCATATTGTCAGTAATTTCTGGCTGGACATGTCTTGTGAGACTACTTCTCATATTTTCAGTAATTTCTGGCTGGATATGTCTTGTAAGACTACTTCTCATATTTTCAGTAATTTCTGGCTGGACATGTCTTGTGAGACTACTTCTCATATTTTCAGTAATTTCTGGCTGGACATGTCTTGTAAGACTACTTCTCATATTTTCGATAATTTCTGGCTGGACATGTCTTGTGAGACTACTTCTCATATTTTCAGTAATTTCTGGCTGGACATGTCTTGTGAGACTACTTCTCATATTTTCAGTAATTTCTAGCTGGACATGTCTTGTAAGACTACTTCTCATATTTTCGATAATTGCTGGCTGGACATGTCTTGTGAGACTACTTCTCATATTTTCAGTAATTTCTGGCTGGACATGTCTTGTGAGACTACTTCTCATATTTTCAGTAATTTCTGGCTGGACATGTCTTGTGAGACTACTTCTCATATTTTCAGTAATTTCTGGCTGGATATGTCTTGTAAGACTACTTCTCATATTTTCAGTAATTTCTGGCTGGACATGTCTTGTAAGACTACTTCTCATATTTTCAGTAATTTCTGGCTGGACATGTCTTGTGAGACTACTTCTCATATTTTCAGTAATTTCTGGCTGGACATGTCTTGTGAGACTACTTCTCATATTTTCAGTAATTTCTGGCTGGATATGTCTTGTAAGACTACTTCTCATATTTTTAGTAATTTCTGGCTGGATATGTCTTGTAAGACTACTTCTCATATTTTTAGTAATTTCTGGCTGGACATGTCTTGTAAGACTACTTCTCATATTTTCAGTAATTTCCGGCTGGACATGTCTTGTGAGACTACTTCTCATATTTTCAGTAATTTCTGGCTGGATATGTCTTGTAAGACTACTTCTCATATTTTTAGTAATTTCTGGCTGGACATGTCTTGTAAGACTACTTCTCATATTTTCGATAATTGCTGGCTGGACATGTCTTGTAAGACTACTTATCATATTTTCAGTAATTTCTGGCTGGACATGTCTTGTAAGACTACTTCTCATATTTTCAGTACTTTCTAGCTGGACATGTCTTGTGAGACTACTTCTCATATTTTCAGTAATTTCTAGCTGGACATGTCTTGTAAGACTACTTCTCATATTTTCGATAATTGCTGGCTGGACATGTCTTGTAAGACTACTTATCATATTTTCAGTAATTTCTGGCTGGACATGTCTTGTAAGACTACTTATCATATTTTCAGTAATTTCTGGCTGGACATGTCTTGTAAGACTACTTCTCATATTTTCGATAATTGCTGGCTGGACATGTCTTGTAAGACTACTTATCATATTTCCAGTAATTTCTGGCTGGACATGTCTTGTAAGACTACTTCTCATATTTTCAGTACTTTCTAGCTGGACATGTCTTGTAAGACTACTTCTCATATTTTTAGTAATTTCTGGCTTCACATGTCTTGTAAGACTACTTCTCATATTTTCGATAATTGCTGGCTGGACATGTCTTGTAAGACTACTTATCATATTTTCAGTAATTTCTGGCTGGACATGTCTTGTAAGACTACTTATCATATTTTCAGTAATCTCTGGCTGGACATGTCTTGTAAGACTACTTCTCATATTTTCAGTACTTTCTAGCTGGACATGTCTTGTGAGACTACTTCTCATATTTTCAGTTATTTCTAGCTGGACATGTCTTGTAAGACTACTTCTCATATTTTCAGTGATTTCTGGCTGGACATGTCTTGTGAGACTACTTCTCATATTTTCAGTGATTTCTGGCTGGACATGTCTTGTGAGACTACTTCTCATATTTTCAGTAATTTCTGGCTGGACATGTCTTGTGAGACTACTTCTCATATTTTTAGTAATTTCTGGCTGGACATGTCTTGTGAGACTACTTCTCATATTTTCAGTACTTTCTAGCTGGAGATGTCTTGTAAGACTACTTCTCATATTTTCAGTACTTTCTAGCTGGGCATGTCTTGTAAGAATACTTCTCATATTTTCAGTAATTTCTGGCTGGACATGTCTTGTAAGACTACTTCTCATATTTTCAGTGATTTCTGGCTGGACATGTCTTGTAAGACTACTTATCATATTTTCAGTAATTTCTGGGTGGATATGTCTTGTAAGACTACTTCTCATATTTTCAGTAATTACTGGCTGGACATGTCTTGTAAGACTTTTTCTCATATTTTCAGTAATTTCTGGCCGGATATGTCTTGTTAGACTACTTCTCATATTTTGAGTAATTTCTGGCTGGACATGTCTTGTAAGACTACTTCTCATATTTTCAGTAATTTCTGGCTGGACATGTCTTGTAAGACTACTTCTCATATTTTTAGTAATTTCTGGCTGGATGTCTTGTGAGACTACTTCTCATATTGTCAGTAATTTCTTGCTGGACATGTCTTGTAAGACTACTTCTCATATTTTCAGTAATTACTGGCTGGACATGTCTTGTAAGACTACTTCTCATATTTTGAGTAATTTCTGGCTGGACATGTCTTGTGAGACTACTTCTCATATTTTCAGTAATTTCTGGCTGGACATGTCTTGTAAGACTACTTCTCATATTTCCAATAATTACTGGCTGGACATGTCTTGTAAGACTACTTATCATATTTTCAGTAATTTCTGGCCGGATATGTCTTTTAAGACTACTTCTCATATTTTCAGTAATTTCTGGCTGGACATGTCTTGTAAGACTACTTCTCATATTTTCAGTAATTTCTGGCTGGACATGTCTTGTGAGACTACTTCTCATATTGTCAGTAATTTCTTGCTGGACATGTCTTGTAAGACTACTTCTCATATTTTCAGTAATTACTGGCTGGACATGTCTTGTAAGACTTCTTCTCATATTTTGAGTAATTTCTGGCTGGACATGTCTTGTAAGACTACTTCTCATATTTTCAGTAATTTCTGGCTGGACATGTCTTGTAAGACTACTTCTCATATTTCCAATAATTACTGGCTGGACATGTCTTGTAAGACTACTTCTCATATTTTCAGTAATTTCTGGCCGGATATGTCTTTTAAGACTACTTCTCATATTTTCAGTAATTTCTGGCTGGACATGTCTTGTAAGACTACTTCTCATATTTTCAGTAATTTCTGGCTGGACATGTCTTGTGGGACTACTTCTCATATTGTCAGTAATTGCTGGCCGGATATGTCTTGGAAGACTACTTCTCATATTTTCAGTAATTACTGGCTGGACATGTCTTGTAAGACTACTTCTCATATTTTGAGTTATTTCTGGCTGGACATGTCTTGTAAGACTACTTCTCATATTTTCAGTAATTTCTGGCTGGACATGTCTCGTAAGACTACTTCTCATATTTTGAGTTATCTCTGGCCGGATATGTCTTGTAAGACTACTTCTCATATTTTCGGTAATTTCTGGCTGGACATGTCTTGTAAGACTACTTCTCATATTTCCAATAATTACTGGCTGGACATAACTTGTAAGACTACTTCTCATATTTTCAGTAATTTCTGGGTGGATATGTCTTGTAAGACTACTTATCATATTTTCAGTAATAACTGGCTGGACATGTCTTGTGAGACCACTTCTCATATTTTCAGTAATTTCTAGCTGGACATGTCTTGTAAGACTACTTATCATATTTTCAGTAATTTCTGGGTGGATATGTCTTGTAAGACTACTTCTCATATTTTCAGTATTTGCTGGCCGGATAATTATGTCTTGTAAGAATACTTCTCATATTGTCAGTAATTACTGGCTGGACATGTCTTGTAAGACTACTTCTCATATTTTCAGTGATTTCTGGCTGGACATGTCTTGTAAGACCACTTCTCATATTTTCAGTGATTTCTGGCTGGACATGTCTTGTAAGACTACTTCTCATATTTTCAGTAATTTCTGGCTGGACATGTCTTGTAAGACTACTTCTCATATTTTCAGTAATTTCTGGCTGGACATGTCTTGTAAGACTACTTCTCATATTTCCAGTAATTTCTGGCTGGACATGTCTTGTAAAACTACTTCTCATATTTTGAGTAATTTCTGGCTGGACATGTCTTGTAAGACTACTTCTCATATTTTGAGTAATTTCTGGCTGGACATGTCTTGTAAGACTACTTCTCATATTTTCAGTGATTTCTGGCTGGACATGTCTTGTAAGACTACTTCTCATATTTCCAATAATTACTGGCTGGACATGTCTTGTAAGACTACTTCTCATATTTTCAGTAATTTCTGGCTGGACATGTCTTGTAAGACTACTCCTCATATTTTGAGTTATTTCTGGCTGGACATGTCTGGTAAGACTACTTCTCATATTTTGAGTAATTTCTGGCTGGACATGTCTTGTAAGACTACTTCTCATATTTTCAGTGATTTCTGGCTGGACATGTCTTGTAAGACTACTTCTCATATTTTGAGTAATTTCTGGCTGGACATGTCTTGTAAGACTACTTCTCATATTTTGAGTAATTTCTGGCTGGACATGTCTTGTAAGACTACTTCTCATATTTTCAGTGATTTCTGGCTGGACATGTCTTGTAAGACTACTTCTCATATTTTGAGTAATTTCTGGCTGGACATGTCTTGTAAGACTACTTCTCATATTTTCAGTGATTTCTGGCTGGACATGTCTTGTACGACTACTTCTCATATTTTCAGTAATTTCTGGCTGGACATGTCTTGTAAGACTACTTCTCATATTTTGAGTAATTTCTGGCTGGACATGTCTTGTAAGACTACTTCTCATATTTTCAGTGATTTCTGGCTGGACATGTCTTGTAAGACTACTTATCATATTTTCAGTAATTTCTGGGTGGATATGTCTTGTTAGACTACTTCTCATATTTTCAGTAATTACTGGATGGACATGTCTTGTAAGACTACTTATAATATTTTCAGTAATTTCTGGGTGGATATGTCTTGTAAGACTACTTATCATATTTTCAGTATTTGCTGGCCGGATAATTATGTCTTGTAAGACTACTTCTCATATTTCCAATAATTACTGGCTGGACATGTCTTGTAAGACTACTTCTCATATTTTCAGTGATTTCTGGCTGGACATGTCTTGTAAGACTACTTCTCATATTTTCAGTAATTTCTGGCTGGACATGTCTTGTGAGACTACTTCTCATATTGTCAGTAATTTCTGGCTGGACATGTCTTGTAAGACTACTTCTCATATTTGCAGTGATTTCTGGCTGGATATGTCTTGTAAGACTACGTCTCATATTTTCAGTAATTTCTGGGTGGACATGTCTTGTAAGACTACTTCTCATATTTTCAGTAATTACTGGATGGACATGTCTTGTAAGACTACTTATAATATTTTCAGTAATTTCTGGGTGGATATGTCTTGTAAGACTACTTCTCATATTTTCAGTATTTGCTGGCCGGATAATTATGTCTTGTAAGACTACTTCTCATATTTCCAATAATTACTGGCTGGACATGTCTTGTAAGACTACTTATCATATTTTCAGTAATTTCTGGGTGGATATGTCTTGTAAGACTACTTCTCATATTTTCAGTAATTACTGGATGGACATGTCTTGTAAGACTACTTATAATATTTTCAGTAATTTCTGGGTGGATATGTCTTGTAAGACTACTTCTCATATTTTCAGTATTTGCTGGCCGGATAATTATGTCTTGTAAGACTACTTCTCATATTTCCAATAATTACTGGCTGGACATGTCTTGTAAGACCACTTCTCATATTTTCAGTGATTTCTGGCTGGACATGTCTTGTAAGACTACTTCTCATATTTTCAGTAATTTCTGGCTGGACATGTCTTGTGAGACTACTTCTCATATTGTCAGTAATTGCTGGCCGGATATGTCTTGTAAGACTACTTCTCATATTTTCAGTAATTTCTGGGTGGATATGTCTTGTAAGACTACTTCTCATATTTCCAATAATTACTGGCTGGACATGTCTTGTAAGACTACTTCTCATATTTTCAGTAATTTCTGGCTGGACATGTCTTGTGAGACTACTTCTCATATTGTCAGTAATTGCTGGCCGGATATGTCTTGTAAGACTACTTCTCATATTTTCAGTAATTTCTGGGTGGATATGTCTTGTAAGACTACTTCACATATTTTCAGTAATTTCTGGCTGGACATGTCTTGTAAGACTGCTTCTCATATTTTCAGTGATTCCTGGCTGGACATGTCTTGTAAGACTACTTCTCATATTTTCAGTAATTTCTGGCCGGACATGTCTTGTAAGACTGCTTCTCATATTTTCAGTAATTACTGGCTGGATATGTCTTGTAAGACTACTTCTCATATTTTCAGTGATTCCTGGCTGGAAATGTCTTGTAAGACTGCTTCTCATATTTTCAGTAATTTCTGGCTGGACATGTCTTGTAAGACTGCTTCTCATATTTTCAGTGATTCCTGGCTGGACATGTCTTGTAAGACTGCTTCTCATATTTTCAGTAATTTCTGGCTGGACATGTCTTGTAAGACTGCTTCTCATATTTTCAGTAATTACTGGCTGGATATGTCTTGTAAGACTACTTCTCATATTTTCAGTAATTTCTGGCTGGACATGTCTTGTGAGACTACTTCTCATATTGTCAGTAATTGCTGGCCGGATATGTCTTGTGAGACTACTTCTCATATTTTCAGTAATTTCTGGGTGGATATGTCTTGTAAGACTACTTCTCATATTTTCAGTAATTTCTGGCTGGACATGTCTTGTAAGACTTCTTCTCATATTTTCAGTAATTTCTGGCTGGACATGTCTTGTGAGACTACTTCTCATATTGTCAGTAATTGCTGGCCGGATATGTCTTGTGAGACTACTTCTCATATTGTCAGTAATTGCTGGCCGGATATGTCTTGTGAGACTACTTCTCATATTTTCAGTAATTTCTGGCTGGACATGTCTTGTAAGACTTCTTCTCATATTTCGAGTAATTTCTTGCTGGACATGTCTTGTAAGACTACTTCTCATATTTTCAGTAATTTCTGGCTGGACATGTCTTGTGAGACTACTTCTCATATTGTCAGTAATTGCTGGCCGGATATGTCTTGTGAGACTACTTCTCATATTTTCAGTAATTTCTGGGTGGATATGTCTTGTAAGACTACTTCTCATATTTTCAGTAATTTCTGGCTGGACATGTCTTGTAAGACTACTTCTCATATTTCGAGTAATTTCTTGCTGGACATGTCTTGTAAGACTACTTCTCATATTTTCAGTGATTTCTGGCTGGACATGTCTTGTAAGACTGCTTCTCATATTTTCAGTGATTCCTGGCTGGACATGTCTTGTAAGACTACTTCTCATATTTTCAGTAATTTCTGGCCGGATATGTCTTGTAAGACTACTTCTCATATTGTCAGTAATTGCTGGCCGGATATGTCTTGTAAGACTACTTCTCATATTTTCAGTGAATTCTGGCTGGACATGTCTTGTGAGACTCCTTCTCATATTTTCAGTAATTTCTGGCTGGACATGTCTTGTAAGACTGCTTCTCATATTTTCAGTGATTTCTGGCTGGACATGTCTTGTAAGACTACTTCTCCTATTATCAGTTATTGCTGGCCGGACATGTCTTGTAAGACTACTTATCATATTTCCAGTAATTTCTGGCTGGACATGTATTGTAAGACTACTTCTCATATTGTCAGTAATTTCTGGCTGGACATGTCTTGTAAGACTGCTTCTCATATTTTCAGTGATTCCTGGCTGGACATGTCTTGTAAGACTACTTATCATATTTTCAGTAGATTCTGGCTGGACATGTCTTGTAAGACTACTTCTCCTATTGTCAGTAATTGCTGGCCGGACATGTCTTGTAAGACTACTTATTATATTTTCAGTAATTTCTGGCTGGACATGTCTTGTAAGACTACTTCTCATATTGTCAGTAATTGCTGGCCGGATATGTCTTGTAAGACTACTTCTCATATTTTCAGTGATTCCTGGCTGAACATGTCTTGTAAGACTACTTCTCATATTTTCAGTAATTTCTGGCCGGATATGTCTTGTAAGACTACTTCTCATATTTTCAGTGATTTCTGGCTGGACATGTCTTGTAAGACTGCTTCTCATATTTCCAGTGATTCCTGGCTGGACATGTCTTGTAAGACTACTTATCATATTTTCAGTAATTTCTGGCTGGACATGTCTTGTAAGACTACTTCTCATATTGTCAGTAATTGCTGGCCGGATATGTCTTGTAAGACTACTTCTCATATTTTCAGTAATTGCTCGCCGGATATGTCTTGTAAGACTACTTCTCATATTGTCAGTAATTGCTGGCCGGATATGTCTTGTAAGACTACTTCTCATATTGTCAGTAATTGCTGGCCGGATATGTCTTGTAAGACTACTTCTCATATTGTCAGTAATTGCTGGCCGGATATGTCTTGTAAGACTACTTCTCATATTGTCAGTAATTGCTGGCCGGATATGTCTTGTAAGACTACTTCTCATATTGTCAGTAATTGCTGGCCGGATATGTCTTGTAAGACTACTTCTCATATTGTCAGTAATTGCTGGCCGGATATGTCTTGTAAGACTACTTCTCATATTTTCAGTAATTTCTGGCCGGATATGTATTGTAAGACTACTTCTCATATTTTCAGTAATTTCTGGCTGGACATGTCTTGTAAGACTACTTCTCATATTTTGAGTAATTTCTGGCTGGACATGTCTTGTAAGACTACTTCTCATATTTTGAGTAATTTCTGGCTGGACATGTCTTGTAAGACTACTTCTCATATTTTGAGTAATTTCTGGCTGGACATGTCTTGTAAGACTACTTCTCATATTTTCAGTGATTTCTGGCTGGACATGTCTTGTAAGACTACTTCTCATATTTCCAATAATTACTGGCTGGACATGTCTTGTAAGACTACTTCTCATATTTTCAGTAATTTCTGGCTGGACATGTCTTGTAAGACTACTTCTCATATTTTGAGTAATTTCTGGCTGGACATGTCTTGTAAGACTACTTCTCATATTTTGAGTAATTTCTGGCTGGACATGTCTTGTAAGACTACTTCTCATATTTTCAGTGATTTCTGGCTGGACATGTCTTGTAAGACTACTTCTCATATTTTGAGTAATTTCTGGCTGGACATGTCTTGTAAGACTACTTCTCATATTTTGAGTAATTTCTGGCTGGACATGTCTTGTAAGACTACTTCTCATATTTTCAGTGATTTCTGGCTGGACATGTCTTGTAAGACTACTTCTCATATTTTGAGTAATTTCTGGCTGGACATTCTTGTAAGACTACTTCTCATATTTTCAGTGATTTCTGGCTGGACATGTCTTGTAAGACTACTTCTCATATTTTCAGTAATTTCTGGCTGGACATGTCTTGTAAGACTACTTCTCATATTTTGAGTAATTTCTGGCTGGACATGTCTTGTAAGACTACTTCTCATATTTTCAGTGATTTCTGGCTGGACATGTCTTGTAAGACTACTTATCATATTTTCAGTAATTTCTGGGTGGATATGTCTTGTAAGACTACTTCTCATATTTTCAGTAATTACTGGATGGACATGTCTTGTAAGACTACTTATAATATTTTCAGTAATTTCTGGGTGGATATGTCTTGTAAGACTACTTCTCATATTTTCAGTATTTGCTGGCCGGATAATTATGTCTTGTAAGACTACTTCTCATATTTCCAATAATTACTGGCTGGACATGTCTTGTAAGACTACTTCTCATATTTTCAGTGATTTCTGGCTGGACATGTCTTGTAAGACTACTTCTCATATTTTCAGTAATTTCTGGCTGGACATGTCTTGTGAGACTACTTCTCATATTGTCAGTAATTTCTGGTTGGACATGTCTTGTAAGACTACTTCTCCTATTTTCAGTGATTTCTGGCTGGATATGTCTTGTAAGACTACGTCTCATATTTTCAGTAATTTCTGGGTGGACATGTCTTGTAAGACTACTTCTCATATTTTCAGTAATTACTGGATGGACATGTCTTGTAAGACTACTTATAATATTTTCAGTAATTTCTGGGTGGATATGTCTTGTAAGACTACTTCTCATATTTTCAGTATTTGCTGGCCGGATAATTATGTCTTGTAAGACTACTTCTCATATTTCCAATAATTACTGGCTGGACATGTCTTGTAAGACTACTTATCATATTTTCAGTAATTTCTGGGTGGATATGTCTTGTAAGACTACTTCTCATTAATCAGTAATTACTGGATGGACATGTCTTGTAAGACTACTTATAATATTTTCAGTAATTTCTGGGTGGATATGTCTTGTAAGACTACTTCTCATATTTTCAGTATTTGCTGGCCGGATAATTATGTCTTGTAAGACTACTTCTCATATTTCCAATAATTACTGGCTGGACATGTCTTGTAAGACCACTTCTCATATTTTCAGTGATTTCTGGCTGGACATGTCTTGTAAGACTACTTCTCATATTTTCAGTAATTTCTGGCTGGACATGTCTTGTGAGACTACTTCTCATATTGTCAGTAATTGCTGGCCGGATATGTCTTGTAAGACTACTTCTCATATTTTCAGTAATTTCTGGGTGGATATGTCTTGTAAGACTACTTCTCATATTTTCAGTAATTTCTGGCTGGACCTGTCTTGTAAGACTACTTCTCATATTTTCAGTGATTTCTGGCTTGACATGTCTTGTAAGACTGCTTCTCATATTTTCAGTGATTCCTGGCTGGACATGTCTTGTAAGACTACTTCTCATATTTTCAGTAATTTCTGGCCGGATATGTCTCGTAAGACTACTTCTCATATTTTCAGTAATTACTGGCTGGACATGTCTTGTAAGACTACTTCTCATATTTTGAGTAATTTCTGGCTGGACATGTCTTGTAAGACTACTTCTCATATTTTCAGTAATTTCTGGCTGGACATGTCTTGTAAGACTACTTCTCATATTTTTAGTAATTTCTGGCTGGATGTCTTGTGAGACTACTTCTCATATTGTCAGTAATTTCTTGCTGGACATGTCTTGTAAGACTACTTCTCATATTTTCAGTAATTACTGGCTGGACATGTCTTGTAAGACTACTTCTCATATTTTGAGTAATTTCTGGCTGGACATGTCTTGTAAGACTACTTCTCATATTTTCAGTAATTTCTGGCTGGACATGTCTTGTAAGACTACTTCTCATATTTCCAATAATTACTGGCTGGACATGTCTTGTAAGACTACTTATCATATTTTCAGTAATTTCTGGCCGGATATGTCTTTTAAGACTACTTCTCATATTTTCAGTAATTTCTGGCTGGACATGTCTTGTAAGACTACTTCTCATATTTTCAGTAATTTCTGGCTGGACATGTCTTGTGAGACTACTTCTCATATTGTCAGTAATTTCTTGCTGGACATGTCTTGTAAGACTACTTCTCATATTTTCAGTAATTACTGGCTGGACATGTCTTGTAAGACTACTTCTCATATTTTGAGTAATTTCTGGCTGGACATGTCTTGTAAGACTACTTCTCATATTTTCAGTAATTTCTGGCTGGACATGTCTTGTAAGACTACTTCTCATATTTCCAATAATTACTGGCTGGACAAGTCTTGTAAGACTACTTCTCATATTTTCAGTAATTTCTGGCCGGATATGTCTTTTAAGACTGCTTCTCATATTGTCAGTAATTTCTGGCTGGACATGTGTTGTAAGACTACTTCTCATATTGTCAGTAATTGCTGGCCGGATATGTCTTGTAAGACTACTTCTCATATTTTCAGTAATTTCTGGCTGGACATGTCTTGTAAGACTACTTCTCATATTTTCAGTAATTTCTGGCTGGACATGTCTTGTGAGACTACTTCTCATATTGTCAGTAATTGCTGGCCGGATATGTCTTGTAAGACTACTTCTCATATTTTCAGTAATTACTGGCTGGACATGTCTTGTAAGACTACTTCTCATATTTTGAGTTATTTCTGGCTGGATATGTCTTGTAAGACTACTTCTCATATTTTGAGTTATTTCTGGCCGGATATGTCTTGTAAGACTACTTCTCATATTTTCGGTAATTTCTGGCTGGACATGTCTTGTAAGACTACTTCTCATATTTTCAGTGATTTCTGGCTGGACATGTCTTGTAAGACCACTTCTCATATTTTCAGTGATTTCTGGCTGGACATGTCTTGTAAGACTACTTCTCATATTTTCAGTAATTTCTGGCTGGACATGTCTTGTAAGACTACTTCTCATATTTTCAGTAATTTCTGGCTGGACATGTCTTGTAAGACTACTTCTCATATTTCCAGTAATTTCTGGCTGGACATGTCTTGTAAGACTACTTCTCATATTTTGAGTAATTTCTGGCTGGACATGTCTTGTAAGACTACTTCTCATATTTTGAGTAATTTCTGGCTGGACATGTCTTGTAAGACTACTTCTCATATTTTCAGTGATTTCTGGCTGGACATGTCTTGTAAGACTACTTCTCATATTTCCAATAATTACTGGCTGGACATGTCTTGTAAGACTACTTCTCATATTTTCAGTAATTTCTGGCTGGACATGTCTTGTAAGACTACTCCTCATATTTTGAGTAATTTCTGGCTGGACATGTCTTGTAAGACTACTTCTCATATTTTGAGTAATTTCTGGCTGGACATGTCTTGTAAGACTACTTCTCATATTTTCAGTGATTTCTGGCTGGACATGTCTTGTAAGACTACTTCTCATATTTTGAGTAATTTCTGGCTGGACATGTCTTGTAAGACTACTTCTCATATTTTGAGTAATTTCTGGCTGGACATGTCTTGTAAGACTACTTCTCATATTTTCAGTGATTTCTGGCTGGACATGTCTTGTAAGACTACTTCTCATATTTTGAGTAATTTCTGGCTGGACATGTCTTGTAAGACTACTTCTCATATTTTCAGTGATTTCTGGCTGGACATGTCTTGTACGACTACTTCTCATATTTTCAGTAATTTCTGGCTGGACATGTCTTGTAAGACTACTTCTCATATTTTGAGTGATTTCTGGCTGGACATGTCTTGTAAGACTACTTCTCATATTTTCAGTGATTTCTGGCTGGACATGTCTTGTAAGACTACTTATCATATTTTCAGTAATTTCTGGGTGGATATGTCTTGTAAGACTACTTCTCATATTTTCAGTAATTACTGGATGGACATGTCTTGTAAGACTACTTATAATATTTTCAGTAATTTCTGGGTGGATATGTCTTGTAAGACTACTTATCATATTTTCAGTATTTGCTGGCCGGATAATTATGTCTTGTAAGACTACTTCTCATATTTCCAATAATTACTGGCTGGACATGTCTTGTAAGACTACTTCTCATATTTTCAGTGATTTCTGGCTGGACATGTCTTGTAAGACTACTTCTCATATTTTCAGTAATTTCTGGCTGGACATGTCTTGTGAGACTACTTCTCATATTGTCAGTAATTTCTGGCTGGACATGTCTTGTAAGACTACTTCTCATATTTTCAGTGATTTCTGGCTGGATATGTCTTGTAAGACTACGTCTCATATTTTCAGAAATTTCTGGGTGGACATGTCTTGTAAGACTACTTATAATATTTTCAGTAATTTCTGGGTGGATATGTCTTGTAAGACTACTTCTCATATTTTCAGTATTTGCTGGCCGGATAATTATGTCTTGTAAGACTACTTCTCATATTTCCAATAATTACTGGCTGGACATGTCTTGTAAGACTACTTATCATATTTTCAGTAATTTCTGGGTGGATATGTCTTGTAAGACTACTTCTCATATTTTCAGTAATTACTGGATGGACATGTCTTGTAAGACTACTTATAATATTTTCAGTAATTTCTGGGTGGATATGTCTTGTAAGACTACTTCTCATATTTTCAGTATTTGCTGGCCGGATAATTATGTCTTGTAAGACTACTTCTCATATTGTCAGTAATTTCTGGCTGGACATGTCTTGTAAGACTACTTCTCATATTTCCAATAATTACTGGCTGGACATGTCTTGTAAGACCACTTCTCATATTTTCAGTGATTTCTGGCTGGACATGTCTTTTAAGACTACTTCTCATATTTTCAGTAATTTCTGGCTGGACATGTCTTGTGAGACTACTTCTCATATTGTCAGTAATTGCTGGCCGGATATGTCTTGTAAGACTACTTCTCATATTTTCAGTAATTTCTGGGTGGATATGTCTTGTAAGACTACTTCTCATATTTTCAGTAATTTCTGGCTGTACATGTCTTGTAAGACTACTTCTCATATTTTCAGTGATTTCTGGCTGGACATGTCTTGTAAGACTGCTTCTCATATTTTCAGTGATTCCTGGCTGGACATGTCTTGTAAGACTACTTCTCATATTTTCAGTAATTTCTGGCCGGACATGTCTTGTAAGACTGCTTCTCATATTTTCAGTAATTACTGGCTGGATATGTCTTGTAAGACTACTTCTCATATTTTCAGTGATTCCTGGCTGGACATGTCTTGTAAGACTGCTTCTCATATTTTCAGTAATTTCTGGCTGGACATGTCTTGTAAGACTGCTTCTCATATTTTCAGTGATTCCTGGCTGGACATGTCTTGTAAGACTGCTTCTCATATTTTCAGTAATTACTGGCTGGATATGTCTTGTAAGACTACTTCTCATATTTTCAGTAATTTCTGGCTAGACATGTCTTGTAAGACTACTTCTCATATTTTCAGTAATTTCTGGCTGGACATGTCTTGTGAGACTACTTCTCATATTGTCAGTAATTGCTGGCCGGACATGTGTTGTGAGACTACTTCTCATATTTTCAGTAATTTCTGGGTGGATATGTCTTGTAAGACTACTTCTCATATTTTCAGTAATTTCTGGCTGGACATGTCTTGTAAGACTACGTCTCATATTTCGAGTAATTTCTTGCTGGACATGTCTTGTAAGACTACTTCTCATATTTTCAGTGATTTCTGGCTGGACATGTCTTGTAAGACTGCTTCTCATATTTTCAGTGATTCCTGGCTGGACATGTATTGTAAGACTACGTCTCATATTTCGAGTAATTTCTTGCTGGACATGTCTTGTAAGACTACTTCTCATATTTTCAGTGATTTCTGGCTGGACATGTCTTGTAAGACTGCTTCTCATATTTTCAGTGATTCCTGGCTGGACATGTCTTGTAAGACTACTTCTCATATTTTCAGTAATTTCTGGCCGGATATGTCTTGTAAGACTACTTCTCATATTGTCAGTAATTGCTGGCCGGATATGTCTTGTAAGACTACTTCTCATATTTTCAGTGAATTCTGGCTGGACATGTCTTGTGAGACTCCTTCTCATATTTTCAGTAATTTCTGGCTGGACATGTCTTGTAAGACTGCTTCTCATATTTTCAGTAATTACTGGCTGGATATGTCTTGTAAGACTACTTCTCATATTTTCAGTGATTCCTGGCTGGACATGTCTTGTAAGACTGCTTCTCATATTTTCAGTAATTTCTGGCTGGACATGTCTTGTAAGACTGCTTCTCATATTTTCAGTGATTCCTGGCTGGACATGTCTTGTAAGACTGCTTCTCATATTTTCAGTAATTACTGGCTGGATATGTCTTGTAAGACTACTTCTCATATTTTCAGTAATTTCTGGCTAGACATGTCTTGTAAGACTACTTCTCATATTTTCAGTAATTTCTGGCTGGACATGTCTTGTGAGACTACTTCTCATATTGTCAGTAATTGCTGGCCGGACATGTGTTGTGAGACTACTTCTCATATTTTCAGTAATTTCTGGCTGGATATGTCTTGTAAGACTACTTCTCATATTTTCAGTAATTTCTGGCTGGACATGTCTTGTAAGACTACTTCTCATATTTTCAGTAATTTCTGGCTGGACATGTCTTGTAAGACTACGTCTCATATTTCGAGTAATTTCTTGCTGGACATGTCTTGTAAGACTACTTCTCATATTTTCAGTGATTTCTGGCTGGACATGTCTTGTAAGACTGCTTCTCATATTTTCAGTAATTTCTGGCTGGACATGTCTTGTAAGACTACGTCTCATATTTCGAGTAATTTCTTGCTGGACATGTCTTGTAAGACTACTTCTCATATTTTCAGTGATTTCTGGCTGGACATGTCTTGTAAGACTGCTTCTCATATTTTCAGTGATTCCTGGCTGGACATGTCTTGTAAGACTACTTCTCATATTTTCAGTAATTTCTGGCCGGATATGTCTTGTAAGACTACTTCTCATATTGTCAGTAATTGCTGGCCGGATATGTCTTGTAAGACTACTTCTCATATTTTCAGTGAATTCTGGCTGGACATGTCTTGTGAGACTCCTTCTCATATTTTCAGTAATTTCTGGCTGGACATGTCTTGTAAGACTGCTTCTCATATTTTCAGTGATTTCTGGCTGGACATGTATTGTAAGACTACTTCTCATATTGTCAGTAATTTCTGGCTGGACATGTCTTGTAAGACTGCTTCTCATATTTTCAGTGATTCCTGGCTGGACATGTCTTGTAAGACTACTTATCATATTTTCAGTAATTTCTGGCTGGACATGTCTTGTAAGACTACTTCTCCTATTGTCAGTAATTGCTGGCCGGACATGTCTTGTAAGACTACTTATCATATTTCCAGTAATTTCTGGCTGAACATGTATTGTAAGACTACTTCTCATATTGTCAGTAATTTCTGGCTGGACATGTCTTGTAAGACTGCTTCTCATATTTTCAGTGATTCCTGGCTGGACATGTCTTGTAAGACTACTTATCATATTTTCAGTAGATTCTGGCTGGACATGTCTTGTAAGACTACTTCTCCTATTGTCAGTAATTGCTGGCCGGACATGTCTTGTAAGACTACTTATTATATTTTCAGTAATTTCTGGCTGGACATGTCTTGTAAGACTACTTCTCATATTGTCAGTAATTGCTGGCCGGATATGTCTTGTAAGACTACTTCTCATATTTTCAGTGATTCCTGGCTGAACATGTCTTGTAAGACTACTTCTCATATTTTCAGTAATTTCTGGCCGGATATGTCTTGTAAGACTACTTCTCATATTTTCAGTGATTTCTGGCTGGACATGTCTTGTAAGACTGCTTCTCATATTTCCAGTGATTCCTGGCTGGACATGTCTTGTAAGACTACTTATCATATTTTCAGTAATTTCTGGCTGGACATGTCTTGTAAGACTACTTCTCATATTGTCAGTAATTGCTGGCCGGATATGTCTTGTAAGACTACTTCTCATATTTTCAGTAATTGCTCGCCGGATATGTCTTGTAAGACTACTTCTCATATTGTCAGTAATTGCTGGCCGGATATGTCTTGTAAGACTACTTCTCATATTGTCAGTAATTGCTGGCCGGATATGTCTTGTAAGACTACTTCTCATATTGTCAGTAATTGCTGGCCGGATATGTCTTGTAAGACTACTTCTCATATTGTCAGTAATTGCTGGCCGGATATGTCTTGTAAGACTACTTCTCATATTGTCAGTAATTGCTGGCCGGATATGTCTTGTAAGACTACTTCTCATATTGTCAGTAATTGCTGGCCGGATATGTCTTGTAAGACTACTTCTCATATTTTCAGTAATTTCTGGCCGGATATGTCTTGTAAGACTACTTCTCATATTTTCAGTAATTTCTGGCTGGACATGTCTTGTAAGACTACTTCTCATATTTTGAGTAATTTCTGGCTGGACATGTCTTGTAAGACTACTTCTCATATTTTGAGTAATTTCTGGCTGGACATGTCTTGTAAGACTACTTCTCATATTTTGAGTAATTTCTGGCTGGACATGTCTTGTAAGACTACTTCTCATATTTTCAGTGATTTCTGGCTGGACATGTCTTGTAAGACTACTTCTCATATTTCCAATAATTACTGGCTGGACATGTCTTGTAAGACTACTTCTCATATTTTCAGTAATTTCTGGCTGGACATGTCTTGTAAGACTACTTCTCATATTTTGAGTAATTTCTGGCTGGACATGTCTTGTAAGACTACTTCTCATATTTTGAGTAATTTCTGGCTGGACATGTCTTGTAAGACTACTTCTCATATTTTCAGTGATTTCTGGCTGGACATGTCTTGTAAGACTACTTCTCATATTTTGAGTAATTTCTGGCTGGACATGTCTTGTAAGACTACTTCTCATATTTTGAGTAATTTCTGGCTGGACATGTCTTGTAAGACTACTTCTCATATTTTCAGTGATTTCTGGCTGGACATGTCTTGTAAGACTACTTCTCATATTTTGAGTAATTTCTGGCTGGACATTCTTGTAAGACTACTTCTCATATTTTCAGTGATTTCTGGCTGGACATGTCTTGTAAGACTACTTCTCATATTTTCAGTAATTTCTGGCTGGACATGTCTTGTAAGACTACTTCTCATATTTTGAGTAATTTCTGGCTGGACATGTCTTGTAAGACTACTTCTCATATTTTCAGTGATTCCTGGCTGGACATGTCTTGTAAGACTACTTATCATATTTTCAGTAATTTCTGGGTGGATATGTCTTGTAAGACTACTTCTCATATTTTCAGTAATTACTGGATGGACATGTCTTGTAAGACTACTCATAATATTTTCAGTAATTTCTGGGTGGATATGTCTTGTAAGACTACTTCTCATATTTTCAGTATTTGCTGGCCGGATAATTATGTCTTGTAAGTCTACTTCTCATATTTCCAATAATTACTGGCTGGACATGTCTTGTAAGACTACTTCTCATATTTTCAGTGATTTCTGGCTGGACATGTCTTGTAAGACTACTTCTCATATTTTCAGTAATTTCTGGCTGGACATGTCTTGTGAGACTACTTCTCATATTGTCAGTAATTTCTGGTTGGACATGTCTTGTAAGACTACTTCTCATATTTTCAGTGATTTCTGGCTGGATATGTCTTGTAAGACTACGTCTCATATTTTCAGTAATTTCTGGGTGGACATGTCTTGTAAGACTACTTCTCATATTTTCAGTAATTACTGGATGGACATGTCTTGTAAGACTACTTATAATATTTTCAGTAATTTCTGGGTGGATATGTCTTGTAAGACTACTTCTCATATTTTCAGTATTTGCTGGCCGGATAATTATGTCTTGTAAGACTACTTCTCATATTTCCAATAATTACTGGCTGGACATGTCTTGTAAGACTACTTATCATATTTTCAGTAATTTCTGGGTGGATATGTCTTGTAAGACTACTTCTCATATTTTCAGTATTTGCTGGCCGGATAATTATGTCTTGTGAGACTACTTCTCATATTGTCAGTAATTTCTTGCTGGACATGTCTTGTAAGACTACTTCTCATATTTTCAGTAATTACTGGCTGGACATGTCTTGTAAGACTACTTCTCATATTTTGAGTAATTTCTGGCTGGACATGTCTTGTAAGACTACTTCTCATATTTTCAGTAATTTCTGGCTGGACATGTCTTGTAAGACTACTTCTCATATTTCCAATAATTACTGGCTGGACATGTCTTGTAAGACTACTTATCATATTTTCAGTAATTTCTGGCCGGATATGTCTTTTAAGACTACTTCTCATATTTTCAGTAATTTCTGGCTGGACATGTCTTGTAAGACTACTTCTCATATTTTCAGTAATTTCTGGCTGGACATGTCTTGTGAGACTACTTCTCATATTGTCAGTAATTTCTTGCTGGACATGTCTTGTAAGACTACTTCTCATATTTTCAGTAATTACTGGCTGGACATGTCTTGTAAGACTACTTCTCATATTTTGAGTAATTTCTGGCTGGACATGTCTTGTAAGACTACTTCTCATATTTTCAGTAATTTCTGGCTGGACATGTCTTGTAAGACTACTTCTCATATTTCCAATAATTACTGGCTGGACAAGTCTTGTAAGACTACTTCTCATATTTTCAGTAATTTCTGGCCGGATATGTCTTTTAAGACTGCTTCTCATATTGTCAGTAATTTCTGGCTGGACATGTGTTGTAAGACTACTTCTCATATTGTCAGTAATTGCTGGCCGGATATGTCTTGTAAGACTACTTCTCATATTTTCAGTAATTTCTGGCTGGACATGTCTTGTAAGACTACTTCTCATATTTTCAGTAATTTCTGGCTGGACATGTCTTGTGAGACTACTTCTCATATTGTCAGTAATTGCTGGCCGGATATGTCTTGTAAGACTACTTCTCATATTTTCAGTAATTACTGGCTGGACATGTCTTGTAAGACTACTTCTCATATTTTGAGTTATTTCTGGCTGGATATGTCTTGTAAGACTACTTCTCATATTTTCAGTAATTTCTGGCTGGACATGTCTCGTAAGACTACTTCTCATATTTTGAGTTATTTCTGGCCGGATATGTCTTGTAAGACTACTTCTCATATTTTCGGTAATTTCTGGCTGGACATGTCTTGTAAGACTACTTCTCATATTTCCAATAATTACTGGCTGGACATGTCTTGTAAGACTACTTCTCATATTTTCAGTGATTTCTGGCTGGACATGTCTTGTAAGACCACTTCTCATATTTTCAGTGATTTCTGGCTGGACATGTCTTGTAAGACTACTTCTCATATTTTCAGTAATTTCTGGCTGGACATGTCTTGTATGACTACTTCTCATATTTTCATTAATTTCTGGCTGGACATGTCTTGTAAGACTACTTCTCATATTTCCAGTAATTTCTGGCTGGACATGTCTTGTAAGACTACTTCTCATATTTTGAGTAATTTCTGGCTGGACATGTCTTGTAAGACTACTTCTCATATTTTGAGTAATTTCTGGCTGGACATGTCTTGTAAGACTACTTCTCATATTTTCAGTGATTTCTGGCTGGACATGTCTTGTAAGACTACTTCTCATATTTCCAATAATTACTGGCTGGACATGTCTTGTAAGACTACTTCTCATATTTTCATTAATTTCTGGCTGGACATGTCTTGTAAGACTACTCCTCATATTTTGAGTAATTTCTGGCTGGACATGTCTTGTAAGACTACTTCTCATATTTTGAGTAATTTCTGGCTGGACATGTCTTGTAAGACTACTTCTCATATTTTCAGTGATTTCTGGCTGGACATGTCTTGTAAGACTACTTCTCATATTTTGAGTAATTTCTGGCTGGACATGTCTTGTAAGACTACTTCTCATATTTTGAGTAATTTCTGGCTGGACATGTCTTGTAAGACTACTTCTCATATTTTCAGTGATTTCTGGCTGGACATGTCTTGTAAGACTACTTCTCATATTTTGAGTAATTTCTGGCTGGACATGTCTTGTAAGACTACTTCTCATATTTTCAGTGATTTCTGGCTGGACATGTCTTGTACGACTACTTCTCATATTTTCAGTAATTTCTGGCTGGACATGTCTTGTAAGACTACTTCTCATATTTTGAGTGATTTCTGGCTGGACATGTCTTGTAAGACTACTTCTCATATTTTCAGTGATTTCTGGCTGGACATGTCTTGTAAGACTACTTATCATATTTTCAGTAATTTCTGGGTGGATATGTCTTGTAAGACTACTTCTCATATTTTCAGTAATTACTGGATGGACATGTCTTGTAAGACTACTTATAATATTTTCAGTAATTTCTGGGTGGATATGTCTTGTAAGACTACTTATCATATTTTCAGTATTTGCTGGCCGGATAATTATGTCTTGTAAGACTACTTCTCATATTTCCAATAATTACTGGCTGGACATGTCTTGTAAGACTACTTCTCATATTTTCAGTGATTTCTGGCTGGACATGTCTTGTAAGACTACTTCTCATATTTTCAGTAATTTCTGGCTGGACATGTCTTGTGAGACTACTTCTCATATTGTCAGTAATTTCTGGCTGGACATGTCTTGTAAGACTACTTCTCATATTTTCAGTGATTTCTGGCTGGATATGTCTTGTAAGACTACGTCTCATATTTTCAGAAATTTCTGGGTGGACATGTCTTGTAAGACTACTTCTCATATTTTCAGTAATTACTGGATGGACATGTCTTGTAAGACTACTTATAATATTTTCAGTAATTTCTGGGTGGATATGTCTTGTAAGACTACTTCTCATATTTTCAGTATTTGCTGGCCGGATAATTATGTCTTGTAAGACTACTTCTCATATTTCCAATAATTACTGGCTGGACATGTCTTGTAAGACTACTTATCATATTTTCAGTAATTTCTGGGTGGATATGTCTTGTAAGACTACTTCTCATATTTTCAGTAATTACTGGATGGACATGTCTTGTAAGACTACTTATAATATTTTCAGTAATTTCTGGGTGGATATGTCTTGTAAGACTACTTCTCATATTTTCAGTATTTGCTGGCCGGATAATTATGTCTTGTAAGACTACTTCTCATTGTGTCAGTAATTTCTGGCTGGACATGTCTTGTAAGACTACTTCTCATATTTCCAATAATTACTGGCTGGACATGTCTTGTAAGACCACTTCTCATATTTTCAGTGATTTCTGGCTGGACATGTCTTGTGAGACTACTTCTCATATTTCCAATAATTACTGGCTGGACATGTCTTGTAAGACTACTTCTCATATTTCCAATAATTACTGGCTGGACATGTCTTGTAAGACTACTTCTCATATTTTCAGTGATTTCTGGCTGGACATGTCTTTTAAGACTACTTCTCATATTTTCAGTAATTTCTGGCTGGACATGTCTTGTGAGACTACTTCTCATATTGTCAGTAATTGCTGGCCGGATATGTCTTGTAAGACTACTTCTCATATTTTCAGTAATTTCTGGGTGGATATGTCTTGTAAGACTACTTCTCATATTTTCAGTAATTTCTGGCTGTACATGTCTTGTAAGACTACTTCTCATATTTTCAGTGATTTCTGGCTGGACATGTCTTGTAAGACTGCTTCTCATATTTTCAGTGATTCCTGGCTGGACATGTCTTGTAAGACTACTTCTCATATTTTCAGTAATTTCTGGCCGGACATGTCTTGTAAGACTGCTTCTCATATTTTCAGTAATTACTGGCTGGATATGTCTTGTAAGACTACTTCTCATATTTTCAGTGATTCCTGGCTGGACATGTCTTGTAAGACTGCTTCTCATATTTTCAGTAATTTCTGGCTGGACATGTCTTGTAAGACTGCTTCTCATATTTTCAGTGATTCCTGGCTGGACATGTCTTGTAAGACTGCTTCTCATATTTTCAGTAATTACTGGCTGGATATGTCTTGTAAGACTACTTCTCATATTTTCAGTAATTTCTGGCTAGACATGTCTTGTAAGACTACTTCTCATATTTTCAGTAATTTCTGGCTGGACATGTCTTGTGAGACTACTTCTCATATTGTCAGTAATTGCTGGCCGGATATGTCTTGTGAGACTACTTCTCATATTTTCAGTAATTTCTGGGTGGATATGTCTTGTAAGACTACTTCTCATATTTTCAGTAATTTCTGGCTGGACATGTCTTGTAAGACTACTTCTCATATTTTCAGTGATTTCTGGCTAGACATGTCTTGTAAGACTACTTCTCATATTTTCAGTAATTTCTGGCTGGACATGTCTTGTGAGACTACTTCTCATATTGTCAGTAATTGCTGGCCGGATATGTCTTGTGAGACTACTTCTCATATTTTCAGTAATTTCTGGCTGGACATGTCTTGTAAGACTACGTCTCATATTTCGAGTAATTTCTTGCTGGACATGTCTTGTAAGACTACTTCTCATATTTTCAGTGATTTCTGGCTGGACATGTCTTGTAAGACTGCTTCTCATATTTTCAGTGATTCCTGGCTGGACATGTCTTGTAAGACTACTTCTCATATTTTCAGTAATTTCTGGCCGGATATGTCTTGTAAGACTACTTCTCATATTGTCAGTAATTGCTGGCCGGATATGTCTTGTAAGACTACTTCTCATATTTTCAGTGAATTCTGGCTGGACATGTCTTGTGAGACTCCTTCTCATATTTTCAGTAATTTCTGGCTGGACATGTCTTGTAAGACTGCTTCTCATATTTTCAGTGATTTCTGGCTGGACATGTATTGTAAGACTACTTCTCATATTGTCAGTAATTTCTGGCTGGACATGTCTTGTAAGACTGCTTCTCATATTTTCAGTGATTCCTGGCTGGACATGTCTTGTAAGACTACTTATCATATTTTCAGTAATTTCTGGCTGGACATGTCTTGTAAGACTACTTCTCCTATTGTCAGTAATTGCTGGCCGGACATGTCTTGTAAGACTACTTATCATATTTCCAGTAATTTCTGGCTGGACATGTATTGTAAGACTACTTCTCATATTGTCAGTAATTTCTGGCTGGACATGTCTTGTAAGACTGCTTCTCATATTTTCAGTGATTCCTGGCTGGACATGTCTTGTAAGACTACTTATCATATTTTCAGTAGATTCTGGCTGGACATGTCTTGTAAGACTACTTCTCCTATTGTCAGTAATTGCTGGCCGGACATGTCTTGTAAGACTACTTATTATATTTTCAGTAATTTCTGGCTGGACATGTCTTGTAAGACTACTTCTCATATTGTCAGTAATTGCTGGCCGGATATGTCTTGTAAGACTACTTCTCATATTTTCAGTGATTCCTGGCTGAACATGTCTTGTAAGACTACTTCTCATATTTTCAGTAATTTCTGGCCGGATATGTCTTGTAAGACTACTTCTCATATTTTCAGTGATTTCTGGCTGGACATGTCTTGTAAGACTGCTTCTCATATTTCCAGTGATTCCTGGCTGGACATGTCTTGGAAGACTACTTATCATATTTTCAGTAATTTCTGGCTGGACATGTCTTGTAAGACTACTTCTCATATTGTCAGTAATTGCTGGCCGGATATGTCTTGTAAGACTACTTCTCATATTTTCAGTAATTGCTCGCCGGATATGTCTTGTAAGACTACTTCTCATATTGTCAGTAATTGCTGGCCGGATATGTCTTGTAAGACTACTTCTCATATTGTCAGTAATTGCTGGCCGGATATGTCTTGTAAGACTACTTCTCATATTGTCAGTAATTGCTGGCCGGATATGTCTTGTAAGACTACTTCTCATATTGTCAGTAATTGCTGGCCGGATATGTCTTGTAAGACTACTTCTCATATTGTCAGTAATTGCTGGCCGGATATGTCTTGTAAGACTACTTCTCATATTGTCAGTAATTGCTGGCCGGATATGTCTTGTAAGACTACTTCTCATATTTTCAGTAATTTCTGGCCGGATATGTCTTGTAAGACTACTTCTCATATTTTCAGTAATTTCTGGCTGGACATGTCTTGTAAGACTACTTCTCATATTTTGAGTAATTTCTGGCTGGACATGTCTTGTAAGACTACTTCTCATATTTTGAGTAATTTCTGGCTGGACATGTCTTGTAAGACTACTTCTCATATTTTGAGTAATTTCTGGCTGGACATGTCTTGTAAGACTACTTCTCATATTTTCAGTGATTTCTGGCTGGACATGTCTTGTAAGACTACTTCTCATATTTCCAATAATTACTGGCTGGACATGTCTTGTAAGACTACTTCTCATATTTTCAGTAATTTCTGGCTGGACATGTCTTGTAAGACTACTTCTCATATTTTGAGTAATTTCTGGCTGGACATGTCTTGTAAGACTACTTCTCATATTTTGAGTAATTTCTGGCTGGACATGTCTTGTAAGACTACTTCTCATATTTTCAGTGATTTCTGGCTGGACATGTCTTGTAAGACTACTTCTCATATTTTGAGTAATTTCTGGCTGGACATGTCTTGTAAGACTACTTCTCATATTTTGAGTAATTTCTGGCTGGACATGTCTTGTAAGACTACTTCTCATATTTTCAGTGATTTCTGGCTGGACATGTCTTGTAAGACTACTTCTCATATTTTGAGTAATTTCTGGCTGGACATTCTTGTAAGACTACTTCTCATATTTTCAGTGATTTCTGGCTGGACATGTCTTGTAAGACTACTTCTCATATTTTCAGTAATTTCTGGCTGGACATGTCTTGTAAGACTACTTCTCATATTTTGAGTAATTTCTGGCTGGACATGTCTTGTAAGACTACTTCTCATATTTTCAGTGATTCCTGGCTGGACATGTCTTGTAAGACTACTTATCATATTTTCAGTAATTTCTGGGTGGATATGTCTTGTAAGACTACTTCTCATATTTTCAGTAATTACTGGATGGACATGTCTTGTAAGACTACTCATAATATTTTCAGTAATTTCTGGGTGGATATGTCTTGTAAGACTACTTCTCATATTTTCAGTATTTGCTGGCCGGATAATTATGTCTTGTAAGTCTACTTCTCATATTTCCAATAATTACTGGCTGGACATGTCTTGTAAGACTACTTCTCATATTTTCAGTGATTTCTGGCTGGACATGTCTTGTAAGACTACTTCTCATATTTTCAGTAATTTCTGGCTGGACATGTCTTGTGAGACTACTTCTCATATTGTCAGTAATTTCTGGCTGGATATGTCTTGTAAGACTACGTCTCATATTTTCAGTAATTTCTGGGTGGACATGTCTTGTAAGACTACTTCTCATATTTTCAGTAATTACTGGATGGACATGTCTTGTAAGACTACTTATAATATTTTCAGTAATTTCTGGGTGGATATGTCTTGTAAGACTACTTCTCATATTTTCAGTATTTGCTGGCCGGATAATTATGTCTTGTAAGACTACTTCTCATATTTCCAATAATTACTGGCTGGACATGTCTTGTAAGACTACTTATCATATTTTCAGTAATTTCTGGGTGGATATGTCTTGTAAGACTACTTCTCATATTTTCAGTAATTACTGGATGGACATGTCTTGTAAGACTACTTATAATATTTTCAGTAATTTCTGGGTGGATATGTCTTGTAAGACTACTTCTCATATTTTCAGTATTTGCTGGCCGGATAATTATGTCTTGTAAGACTACTTCTCATATTTCCAATAATTACTGGCTGGACATGTCTTGTAAGACTACTTCTCATATTTTCAGTAATTGCTGGCTGGACATGTCTTGTAAGACCACTTCTCATATTTTCAGTGATTTCTGGCTGGACATGTCTTGTAAGACTACTTGTCATATTTTCAGTAATTTCTGGCTGGACATGTCTTGTGAGACTACTTCTCATATTGTCAGTAATTGCTGGCCGGATATGTCTTGTAAGACTACTTCTCATATTTTCAGTAATTTCTGGGTGGATATGTCTTGTAAGACTACTTCTCATATTTTCAGTAATTTCTGGCTGGACATGTCTTGTAAGACTACTTCTCATATTTTCAGTGATTTCGGGCTGGACATGTCTTGTAAGACTGCTTCTCATATTTTCAGTGATTCCTGGCTGGACATGTCTTGTAAGACTACTTCTCATATTTTCAGTAATTTCTGGCCGGATATGTCTTGTAAGACTACTTCTCATATTTTCAGTAATTTCTGGCTGGACATGTCTTGTAAGACTACTTCTCATATTTTCAGTGATTCCTGGCTGGACATGTCTTGTAAGACTGCTTCTCATATTTTCAGTAATTTCTAGCTGGACATGTCTTGTAAGACTACTTCTCATATTTTCAGTAATTTCTGGCTGGACATGTCTTGTAAGACTACTTCTCATATTTTCAGTAATTACTGGCTGGATATGTCTTGTAAGACTACTTCTCATATTTTCAGTAATTTCTGGCTGGACATGTCTTGTAAGACTACTTCTCATATTTTCAGTGATTCCTGGCTGGACATGTCTTGTAAGACTGCTTCTCATATTTTCAGTGATTCCTGGCTGGACATGTCTTGTAAGACTGCTTCTCATATTTTCAGTAATTACTGGCTGGATATGTCTTGTAAGACTACTTCTCATATTTTCAGTGATTCCTGGCTGGACATGTCTTGTAAGACTGCTTCTCATATTTTCAGTAATTTCTGGCTGGACATGTCTTGTAAGACTGCTTCTCATATTTTCAGTGATTCCTGGCTGGACATGTCTTGTAAGACTGCTTCTCATATTTTCAGTAATTACTGGCTGGATATGTCTTGTAAGACTACTTCTCATATTTTCAGTAATTTCTGGCTGGACATGTCTTGTAAGACTACTTCTCATATTTTCAGTGATTCCTGGCTGGACATGTCATGTAAGACTGCTTCTCATATTTTCAGTGATTCCTGGCTGGACATGTCTTGTAAGACTACTTCTCATATTTTCAGTAATTGCTGGCCGGATATGTCTTGTAAGACTACTTCTCATATTTTCAGTAATTTCTGGCTGGACATGTCTTGTAAGACCACTTCTCATATTTTCAGTGATTTCTGGCTGGACATGTCTTGTAAGACTACTTCTCATATTTTCAGTAATTTCTGGCTGGACATGTCTTGTGAGACTACTTCTCATATTGTCAGTAATTGCTGGCCGGATATGTCTTGTAAGACTACTTCTCATATTTTCAGTAATTTCTGGGTGGATATGTCTTGTAAGACTACTTCTCATATTTTCAGTAATTTCTGGCTGGACATGTCTTGTAAGACCACTTCTCATATTTTCAGTGATTTCTGGCTGGACATGTCTTGTAAGACTACTTCTCATATTTTCAGTAATTCCTGGCTGGACATGTCTTGTGAGACTACTTCTCATATTGTCAGTAATTTCTGGCTGGACATGTCTTGTAAGACTACTTCTCCTATTTTCAGTGATTTCTGGCTGGACATGTCTTGTAAGACTGCTTCTCATATTTTCAGTGATTCCTGGCTGGACATGTCTTGTAAGACTACTTCTCATATTTTCAGTAATTTCTGGCCGAATATGTCTTGTAAGACTACTTCTCATATTGTCAGTAATTGCTGGCCGGATATGTCTTGTAAGACTACTTCTCATATTTTCAGTGAATTCTGGCTGGACATGTCTTGTGAGACTCCTTCTCATATTTTCAGTAATTTCTGGCTGGACATGTCTTGTAAGACTGCTTCTCATATTTTCAGTGATTCCTGGCTGGACATGTCTTGTAAGACTACTTATCATATTTTCAGTAATTTCTGGCTGGACATGTATTGTAAGACTACTTCTCATATTGTCAGTAATTTCTGGCTGGACATGTCTTGTAAGACTGCTTCTCATATTTTCAGTGATTCCTGGCTGGACATGTCTTGTAAGACTACTTATCATATTTTCAGTAATTTCTGGCTGGACATGTCTTGTAAGACTACTTCTCATATTGTCAGTAATTGCTGGCCGGACATGTCTTGTAAGACTACTTATCATATTTTCAGTAATTTCTGGCTGGACATGTCTTGTAAGACTACTTCTCATATTGTCAGTAATTGCTGGTCGGATATGTCTTGTAAGACTACTTCTCATATTTTCAGTGATTCCTGGCTGGACATGTCTTGTAAGACTACTTCTCATATTTTCAGTAATTTCTGGCCGGATATGTCTTGTAAGACTACTTCTCATATTTTCAGTGATTTCTGGCTGGACATTTCTTGTAAGACTGCTTCTCATATTTCCAGTGATTCCTGGCTGGACATGTCTTGTAAGACTACTTATCATATTTTCAGTTATTTCTGGCTGGACATGTCTTGTAAGACTACTTCTCATATTGTCAGTAATTGCTGGCCGGATATGTCTTGTAAGACTACTTCTCATATTTTCAGTAATTGCTGGCCGGATATGTCTTGTAAGACTACTTCTCATATTGTCAGTAATTGCTGGCCGGATATGTCTTGTAAGACTACTTCTCATATTGTCAGTAATTGCTGGCCGGATATGTCTTGTAAGACTACTTCTCATATTGTCAGTAATTGCTGGCCGGATATGTCTTGTAAGACTACTTCTCATATTGTCAGTAATTGCTGGCCGGATATGTCTTGTAAGACTACTTCTCATATTGTCAGTAATTGCTGGCCGGATATGTCTTGTAAGACTACTTCTCATATTGTCAGTAATTGCTGGCCGGATATGTCTTGTAAGACTACTTCTCATATTTTCAGTAATTTCTGGCCGGATATGTCTTGTAAGACTACTTCTCATATTTTGAGTAATTTCTGGCTGGACATGTCTTGTAAGACTACTTCTCATATTTTCAGTGATTTCTGGCTGGACATGTCTTGTAAGACTGCTTCTCATATTTTCAGTAATTTCTGGCTGGACATGTCTTGTAAGACTGCTTCTCATATTTTCAGTGATTTCTGGCTGGACATGTCTTGTAAGACTACTTCTCATATTTTCAGTAATTTCTGGCTGGACATGTCTTGTAAGACTACTTCTCATATTTTCAGTAATTTCTGGCTGGACATGTCTTGTAAGACTTCTTCTCATATTTTCAGTGATTTCTGGCTGGACATGTCTTGTAAGACTACTTCTCATATTTTGAGTAATTTCTGGCTGGACATGTCTTGTAAGACTTCTTCTCATATTTTGAGTAATTTCTGGCTGGACATGTCTTGTAAGACTACTTCTCATATTTTGAGTAATTTCTGGCTGGACATGTCTTGTAAGACTACTTCTCATATTTTGAGTAATTTCTGGCTGGACATGTCTTGTAAGACTACTTCTCATATTTTGAGTAATTTCTGGCTGGACATGTCTTGTAAGACTACTTCTCATATTTTCAGTGATTTCTGGCTGGACATGTCTTGTAAGACTACTTCTCATATTTCCAATAATTACTGGCTGGACATGTCTTGTGAGACTACTTCTCATATTTTCAGTAATTTCTGGCTGGACATGTCTTGTAAGACTACTCCTCATATTTTGAGTAATTTCTGGCTGGACATGTCTTGTAAGACTACTTCTCATATTTTGAGTAATTTCTGGCTGGACATGTCTTGTAAGACTACTTCTCATATTTTCAGTGATTTCTGGCTGGACATGTCTTGTAAGACTACTTCTCATATTTTGAGTAATTTCTGGCTGGACATGTCTTGTAAGACTACTTCTCATATTTTGAGTAATTTCTGGCTGGACATGTCTTGTAAGACTACTTCTCATATTTTCAGTGATTTCTGGCTGGACATGTCTTGTAAGACTACTTCTCATATTCTGAGTAATTTCTGGCTGGACATGTCTTGTGAGACTACTTCTCATATTTTCAGTGATTTCTGGCTGGACATGTCTTGTACGACTACTTCTCATATTTTCAGTAATTTCTGGCTGGACATGTCTTGTAAGACTACTTCTCATATTTTGAGTAATTTCTGGCTGGACATGTCTTGTAAGACTACTTCTCATATTTTCAGTGATTTCTGGCTGGACATGTCTTGTAAGACTACTTATCATATTTTCAGTGATTTCTGGCTGTACATGTCTTGTAAGACTGCTTCTCATATTTTCAGTGATTCCTGGCTGGACATGTCTTGTAAGACTACTTCTCATATTTTCAGTAATTTCTGGCCGGATATGTCTTGTAAGACTACTTCTCATATTGTCAGTAATTGCTGGCCGGATATGTCTTGTAAGACTACTTCTCATATTTTCAGTGAATTCTGGCTGGACATGTCTTGTGAGACTCCTTCTCATATTTTCAGTAATTTCTGGCTGGACATGTCTTGTAAGACTGCTTCTCATATTTTCAGTGATTTCTGGCTGGACATGTATTGTAAGACTACTTCTCATATTGTCAGTAATTTCTGGCTGGACATGTCTTGTAAGACTGCTTCTCATATTTTCAGTGATTCCTGGCTGGACATGTCTTGTAAGACTACTTATCATATTTTCAGTAATTTCTGGCTGGACATGTCTTGTAAGACTACTTCTCCTATTGTCAGTAATTGCTGGCCGGACATGTCTTGTAAGACTACTTATCATATTTCCAGTAATTTCTGGCTGGACATGTATTGTAAGACTACTTCTCATATTGTCAGTAATTTCTGGCTGGACATGTCTTGTAAGACTGCTTCTCATATTTTCAGTGATTCCTGGCTGGACATGTCTTGTAAGACTACTTATCATATTTTCAGTAGATTCTGGCTGGACATGTCTTGTAAGACTACTTCTCCTATTGTCAGTAATTGCTGGCCGGACATGTCTTGTAAGACTACTTAATATATTTTCAGTAATTTCTGGCTGGACATGTCTTGTGAGACTACTTCTCATATTGTCAGTAATTGCTGGCCGGATATGTCTTGTAAGACTACTTCTCATATTTTCAGTGATTCCTGGCTGAACATGTCTTGTAAGACTACTTCTCATATTTTCAGTAATTTCTGGCCGGATATGTCTTGTAAGACTACTTCTCATATTTTCAGTGATTTCTGGCTGGACATGTCTTGTAAGACTGCTTCTCATATTTCCAGTGATTCCTGGCTGGACATGTCTTGTAAGACTACTTATCATATTTTCAGTAATTTCTGGCTGGACATGTCTTGTAAGACTACTTCTCATATTGTCAGTAATTGCTGGCCGGATATGTCTTGTAAGACTACTTCTCATATTTTCAGTAATTGCTCGCCGGATATGTCTTGTAAGACTACTTCTCATATTGTCAGTAATTGCTGGCCGGATATGTCTTGTAAGACTACTTCTCATATTGTCAGTAATTGCTGGCCGGATATGTCTTGTAAGACTACTTCTCATATTGTCAGTAATTGCTGGCCGGATATGTCTTGTAAGACTACTTCTCATATTGTCAGTAATTGCTGGCCGGATATGTCTTGTAAGACTACTTCTCATATTGTCAGTAATTGCTGGCCGGATATGTCTTGTAAGACTACTTCTCATATTGTCAGTAATTGCTGGCCGGATATGTCTTGTAAGACTACTTCTCATATTTTCAGTAATTTCTGGCCGGATATGTCTTGTAAGACTACTTCTCATATTTTCAGTAATTTCTGGCTGGACATGTCTTGTAAGACTACTTCTCATATTTTGAGTAATTTCTGGCTGGACATGTCTTGTAAGACTACTTCTCATATTTTGAGTTATTTCTGGCTGGACATGTCTTGTAAGACTACTTCTCATATTTTGAGTAATTTCTGGCTGGACATGTCTTGTAAGACTACTTCTCATATTTTCAGTGATTTCTGGCTGGACATGTCTTGTAAGACTACTTCTCATATTTCCAATAATTACTGGCTGGACATGTCTTGTAAGACTACTTCTCATATTTTCAGTAATTTCTGGCTGGACATGTCTTGTAAGACTACTTCTCATATTTTGAGTAATTTCTGGCTGGACATGTCTTGTAAGACTACTTCTCATATTTTGAGTAATTTCTGGCTGGACATGTCTTGTAAGACTACTTCTCATATTTTCAGTGATTTCTGGCTGGACATGTCTTGTAAGACTACTTCTCATATTTTGAGTAATTTCTGGCTGGACATGTCTTGTAAGACTACTTCTCATATTTTGAGTAATTTCTGGCTGGACATGTCTTGTAAGACTACTTCTCATATTTTCAGTGATTTCTGGCTGGACATGTCTTGTAAGACTACTTCTCATATTTTGAGTAATTTCTGGCTGGACATTCTTGTGAGACTACTTCTCATATTTTCAGTGATTTCTGGCTGGACATGTCTTGTAAGACTACTTCTCATATTTTCAGTAATTTCTGGCTGGACATGTCTTGTAAGACTACTTCTCATATTTTGAGTAATTTCTGGCTGGACATGTCTTGTAAGACTACTTCTCATATTTTCAGTGATTTCTGGCTGGACATGTCTTGTGAGACTACTTATCATATTTTCAGTAATTTCTGGGTGGATATGTCTTGTAAGACTACTTCTCATATTTTCAGTAATCACTGGATGGACATGTCTTGTAAGACTACTTATAATATTTTCAGTAATTTCTGGGTGGATATGTCTTGTAAGACTACTTCTCATATTTTCAGTATTTGCTGGCCGGATAATTATGTCTTGTAAGACTACTTCTCATATTTCCAATAATTACTGGCTGGACATGTCTTGTAAGACTACTTATCATATTTTCAGTAATTTCTGGGTGGATATGTCTTGTAAGACTACTTCTCATATTTTCAGTAATTACTGGATGGACATGTCTTGTAAGACTACTTATAATATTTTCAGTAATTTCTGGGTGGATATGTCTTGTAAGACTACTTCTCCTATTTTCAGTATTTGCTGGCCGGATAATTATGTCTTGTAAGACTACTTCTCATATTTCCAATAATTACTGGCTGGACATGTCTTGTAAGACCACTTTTCATATTTTCAGTGATTTCTGGCTGGACATGTCTTGTAAGACTACTTCTCATATTTTCAGTAATTTCTGGCTGGACATGTCTTGTGAGACTACTTCTCATATTGTCAGTAATTGCTGGCCGGATATGTCTTGTAAGACTACTTCTCATATTTTCAGTAATTTCTGGGTGGATATGTCTTGTAAGACTACTTCTCATATTTTCAGTAATTTCTGGCTGGACATGTCTTGTAAGACTACTTCTCATATTTTCAGTGATTTCTGGCTGGACATGTCTTGTAAGACTGCTTCTCATATTTTCAGTGATTCCTGGCTGGACATGTCTTGTAAGACTACTTCTCATATTTTCAGTAATTTCTGGCCGGATATGTCTTGTAAGACTACTTCTCATATTTTCAGTAATTTCTGGCTGGACATGTCTTGTAAGACTACTTCTCATATTTTCAGTGATTCCTGGCTGGACATGTCTTGTAAGACTGCTTCTCATATTTTCAGTAATTTCTAGCTGGACATGTCTTGTAAGACTACTTCTCATATTTTCAGTAATTTCTGGCTGGACATGTCTTGTAAGACTACTTCTCATATTTTCAGTAATTACTGGCTGGATATGTCTTGTAAGACTACTTCTCATATTTTCAGTAATTTCTGGCTGGACATGTCTTGTAAGACTACTTCTCATATTTTCAGTGATTCCTGGCTGGACATGTCTTGTAAGACTGCTTCTCATATTTTCAGTGATTCCTGGCTGGACATGTCTTGTAAGACTGCTTCTCATATTTTCAGTAATTACTGGCTGGATATGTCTTGTAAGACTACTTCTCATATTTTCAGTGATTCCTGGCTGGACATGTCTTGTAAGACTGCTTCTCATATTTTCAGTAATTTCTGGCTGGACATGTCTTGTAAGACTGCTTCTCATATTTTCAGTGATTCCTGGCTGGACATGTCTTGTAAGACTGCTTCTCATATTTTCAGTAATTACTGGCTGGATATGTCTTGTAAGACTACTTCTCATATTTTCAGTAATTTCTGGCTGGACATGTCTTGTAAGACTACTTCTCATATTTTCAGTGATTCCTGGCTGGACATGTCTTGTAAGACTGCTTCTCATATTTTCAGTGATTCCTGGCTGGACATGTCTTGTAAGACTACTTCTCATATTTTCAGTAATTGCTGGCCGGATATGTATTGTAAGACTACTTCTCCTATTTTCAGTAATTTCTGGCCGGATATGTCTTGTAAGACTACTTCTCATATTTTCAGTAATTTCTGGCTGGACATGTCTTGTAAGACTACGTCTCATATTTCGAGTAATTTCTTGCTGGACATGTCTTGTAAGACTGCTTCTCATATTTTCAGTAATTACTGGCTGGATATGTCTTGTAAGACTGCTTCTCATATTTTCAGTAATTACTGGCTGGATATGTCTTGTAAGACTACTTCTCATATTTTCAGTAATTTCTGGCTGGACATGTCTTGTAAGACTACTTCTCATATTTTCAGTGATTCCTGGCTGGACATGTCTTGTAAGACTGCTTCTCATATTTTCAGTGATTCCTGGCTGGACATGTCTTGTAAGACTACTTCTCATATTTTCAGTAATTGCTGGCCGGATATGTCTTGTAAGACTACTTCTCCTATTTTCAGTAATTTCTGGCCGGATATGTCTTGTAAGACTACTTCTCATATTTTCAGTAATTTCTGGCTGGACATGTCTTGTAAGACCACTTCTCATAATTTCAGTGATTTCTGGCTGGACATGTCTTGTAAGACTACTTCTCATATTTTCAGTAATTTCTGGCTGGACATGTCTTGTGAGACTACTTCTCATATTGTCAGTAATTGCTGGCCGGATATGTCTTGTAAGACTACTTCTCATATTTTCAGTAATTTCTGGGTGGATATGTCTTGTAAGACTACTTCTCATATTTTCAGTAATTACTGGCTGGATATGTCTTGTAAGACTACTTCTCATATTTTCAGTAATTACTGGCTGGATATGTCTTGTAAGACTACTTCTCATATTTTCAGTAATTTCTGGCTGGACATGTCTTGTGAGACTACTTCTCATATTGTCAGTAATTGCTGGCCGGATATGTCTTGTAAGACTACTTCTCATATTTTCAGTAATTTCTGGCTGGACATGTCTTGTGAGACTACTTCTCATATTGTCAGTAATTGCTGGCCGGATATGTCTTGTAAGACTACTTCTCCTATTTTCAGTAATTTCTGGCTGGACATGTCTTGTAAGACTACTTCTCATATTGTCAGTAATTGCTGGCCGGATATGTCTTGTAAGACTACTTCTCATATTTTCAGTAATTTCTGGGTGGATATGTCTTGTAAGACTACTTCTCATATTTTCAGTAATTTCTGGCTGGACATGTCTTGTAAGACTACGTCTCATATTTCGAGTAATTTCTTGCTGGACATGTCTTGTAAGACTACTTCTCATATTTTCAGTAATTTCTGGCTGGACATGTCTTGTGAGACTACTTCTCATATTGTCAGTAATTGCTGGCCGGATATGTCTTGTAAGACTACTTCTCATATTTTCAGTGATTTCTGGCTGGACATGTCTTGTAAGACTGCTTCTCATATTTTCAGTGATTCCTGGCTGGACATGTCTTGTAAGACTACTTCTCATATTTTCAGTAATTTCTGGCCGGATATGTCTTGTAAGACTACTTCTCATATTGTCAGTAATTGCTGGCCGGATATGTCTTGTAAGACTACTTCTCATATTTTCAGTGAATTCTGGCTGGACATGTCTTGTGAGACTCCTTCTCATATTTTCAGTAATTTCTGGCTGGACATGTCTTGTAAGACTGCTTCTCATATTTTCAGTGATTCCTGGCTGGACATGTCTTGTAAGACTACTTATCATATTTTCAGTAATTTCTGGCTGGACATGTATTGTAAGACTACTTCTCATATTGTCAGTAATTTCTGGCTGGACATGTCTTGTAAGACTGCTTCTCATATTTTCAGTGATTCCTGGCTGGACATGTCTTGTAAGACTACTTATCATATTTTCAGTAATTTCTGGCTGGACATGTCTTGTAAGACTACTTCTCATATTGTCAGTAATTGCTGGCCGGACATGTCTTGTAAGACTACTTATCATATTTTCAGTAATTTCTGGCTGGACATGTCTTGTAAGACTACTTCTCATATTGTCAGTAATTGCTGGCCGGATATGTCTTGTAAGACTACTTCTCATATTTTCAGTGATTCCTGGCTGGACATGTCTTGTAAGACTACTTCTCATATTTTCAGTAATTTCTGGCCGGATATGTCTTGTAAGACTACTTCTCATATTTTCAGTGATTTCTGGCTGGACATGTCTTGTAAGACTGCTTCTCATATTTCCAGTGATTCCTGGCTGGACATGTCTTGTAAGACTACTTATCATATTTTCAGTTATTTTTGGCTGGACATGTCTTGTAAGACTACTTCTCATATTGTCAGTAATTGCTGGCCGGATATGTCTTGTAAGACTACTTCTCATATTTTCAGTAATTGCTGGCCGGATATGTCTTGTAAGACTACTTCTCATATTGTCAGTAATTGCTGGCCGGATATGTCTTGTAAGACTACTTCTCATATTGTCAGTAATTGCTGGCCGGATATGTCTTGTAAGACTACTTCTCATATTGTCAGTAATTGCTGGCCGGATATGTCTTGTAAGACTACTTCTCATATTGTCAGTAATTGCTGGCCGGATATGTCTTGTAAGACTACTTCTCATATTGTCAGTAATTGCTGGCCGGATATGTCTTGTAAGACTACTTCTCATATTGTCAGTAATTGCTGGCCGGATATGTCTTGTAAGACTACTTCTCATATTTTCAGTAATTTCTGGCCGGATATGTCTTGTAAGACTACTTCTCATATTTTCAGTGATTTCTGGCTGGACATGTCTTGTAAGACTACTTCTCATATTTCCAGTAATTTCTGGCTGAACATGTCTTGTAAGACTACTTCTCATATTTTCAGTGATTTCTGGCTGGACATGTCTTGTAAGACTTCTTCTCATATTTTCAGTGAATTCTGGCTGGACATGTCTTGTAAGACTGCTTCTCATATTTTCAGTGATTCCTGGCTGGACATGTCTTGTAAGACTACTTCTCATATTTCCAGTAATTTCTGGCTGGACATGTCTTGTAAGACTACTTCTCATATTTTCAGTGATTTCTGGCTGGACATGTCTTGTAAGACTACTTCTCATATTTCCAGTAATTTCTGGCCGGATATGTCTTGTAAGACTGCTTCTCATATTTTCAGTGATTTCTGGCTGGACATGTCTTGTAAGACTTCTTCTCATATTTTCAGTGAATTCTGGCTGGACATGTCTTGTAAGACTGCTTCTCATATTTTCAGTGATTCCTGGCTGGACATGTCTTGTAAGACTACTTATCATATTTTCAGTAATTTCTGGCTGGACATGTCTTGTGAGACTACTTCTCATATTGTCAGTAATTGCTGGCCGGATATGTCTTGTAAGACTACTTCTCATATTTTCAGTGATTTCTGGCTGGACATGTCTTGTAAGACTGCTTCTCATATTTTCAGTGATTCCTGGCTGGACATGTCTTGTAAGACTACTTATCATATTTTCAGTAATTTCTGGCTGGACATGTATTGTAAGACTACTTCTCATATTGTCAGTAATTTCTGGCTGGACATGTCTTGTAAGACTGCTTCTCATATTTTCAGTGATTCCTGGCTGGACATGTCTCGTAAGACTACTTATCATATTTTCAGTAATTTCTGGCTGGACATGTCTTGTAAGACTACTTCTCATATTGTCAGTAATTGCTGGCCGGACATGTCTTGTAAGACTACTTATCATATTTTCAGTAATTTCTGGCTGGACATGTCTTGTAAGACTACTTCTCATATTGTCAGTAATTGCTGGCCGGATATGTCTTGTAAGACTACTTCTCATATTTTCAGTGATTCCTGGCTGGACATGTCTTGTAAGACTACTTCTCATATTTTCAGTAATTTCTGGCCGGATATGTCTTGTAAGACTACTTCTCATATTTTCAGTGATTTCTGGCTGGACATGTCTTGTAAGACTGCTTCTCATATTTCCAGTGATTTCTGGCTGGACATGTCTTGTAAGACTACTTATCATATTTTCAGTTATTTCTGGCTGGACATGTCTTGTAAGACTACTTCTCATATTGTCAGTAATTGCTGGCCGGATATGTCTTGTAAGACTACTTCTCATATTTTCAGTAATTGCTGGCCGGATATGTCTTGTAAGACTACTTCTCATATTGTCAGTAATTGCTGGCCGGATATGTCTTGTAAGACTACTTCTCATATTGTCAGTAATTGCTGGCCGGATATGTCTTGTAAGACTACTTCTCATATTGTCAGTAATTGCTGGCCGGATATGTCTTGTAAGACTACTTCTCATATTGTCAGTAATTGCTGGCCGGATATGTCTTGTAAGACTACTTCTCATATTTTCAGTAATTTCTGGCCGGATATGTCTTGTAAGACTACTTCTCATATTTTCAGTGATTTCTGGCTGAGCATGTCTTGTAAGACTACTTCTCATATTTTCAGTGATTTCTGGCTGGATATGTCTTGTGAGACTACTTCTCATATTTCCAGTAATTTCTGGCTGAACATGTCTTGTAAGACTACTTCTCATATTTTCAGTGATTTCTGGCTGGACATGTCTTGTAAGACTTCTTCTCATATTTTCAGTGAATTCTGGCTGGACATGTCTTGTAAGACTGCTTCTCATATTTTCAGTGATTCCTGGCTGAACATGTCTTGTAAGACTACTTCTCATATTTCCAGTAATTTCTGGCTGGACATGTCTTGTAAGACTACTTCTCATATTTTCAGTGATTTCTGGCTGGACATGTCTTGTAAGACTACTTCTCATATTTTCAGTGAATTCTGGCTGGACATGTCTTGTAAGACTGCTTCTCATAATTTCAGTGATTCCTGGCTGGACATATCTTGTAAGACTACTTATCATATTTTCAGTAATTTCTGGGTGGATATGTCTTGTAAGACTACTTCTCATATTTTCAGTGATTTCTGGCTGGACATGTCTTGTAAGACTACTTCTCATATTTTCAGTGAATTCTGGCTGGACATGTCTTGTAAGACTGCTTCTCATATTTTCAGTGATTCCTGGCTGGACATGTCTTGTAAGACTACTTATCATATTTTCAGTAATTTCTGGGTGGATATGTCTTGTAAGACTTCTTCTCATATTTTCAGTGATTTCTGGCTGGACATGTCTTGTAAGACTACTTCTCATATTTTCAGTGAATTCTGGCTGGACATGTCTTGTAAGACTGCTTCTCATATTTTCAGTGATTCCTGGCTGGACATGTCTTGTAAGACTACTTATCATATTTTCAGTAATTGCTGGCCGGATATGTCTTGTAAGACTACTTCTCATATTTTCAGTGATTTCTGGCTGGACATGTCTTGTAAGACTACTTCTCATATTTCCGGTGAATTCTGGCTGGACATGTCTTGTAAGACTGCTTCTCATATTTTCAGTGATTCCTGGCTGGACATGTCTTGTAAGACTACCTATCATATTTTCAGTAATTTCTGGCTGGACATGTCTTGTAAGACTACTTCTCATATTTTGAGTAATTTCTGGCTGGACATGTCTTGTAAGACTACTTCTCATATTTTCAGTGATTCCCGGCTGAACATGTCTTGTAAGACTTCTTCTCATATTTCCAGTAATTTCTGGCTGGACATGTCTTGTGAGACTACTTCCCATAATTTGGGTAAGTTCTGGCCGGATATGTCTTGTAAGACTTCTTCTCATATTTTCAGTAATTTCTGGCCGGACATGTCTTGTAAGACTACTTCTCCTATTTTCAGTTATTTCTGGCTGGACATGTCTTGTAAGACTACTTCCCATATTTTGAGTCATTTCTGGCTGGATATGTCTTGTAAGACTACTTCTCATATTTTCAGTAATTTCTTGCTGGACATGTCTTGTAAGACTACTTCTCATATTTTGAGTCATTTCTGGCTGGACATGTCTTGTAAGACTACTTCTCATATTTTCAGTAATTTCTGGCTGGACATATCTTGTAAGACTACTTCTCATATTTCCAGTAATTTCTGGCTGGAGATGTCTTGTAAGACTACTTCTCATATTTCCAGTTATTTCTGGCTGGACATGTCTTGTAAGACTACTTCTCATATTTTCATCAATTTCTGGCTGGACATGTCTTGTAAGACTTCTTCTCATATTTTCAGTAATTTCTTGCTGGACATATCTTGTAAGACTACTTCTCATATTGTCAGTAATTGCTGGCCGGATATGTCTTGTAAGACTACTTCTCATATTTCCAGTAATTTCTGGCTGGACATGTCTTGTAAGACTACTTCTCATATTGTCAGTAATTGCTGGCCGGATATGTCTTGTAAGACTACTTCTCATATTTTCAGTGATTCCTGGCTGGACATGTCTTGTAAGACTACTTCTCATATTTTCAGTAATTTCTGGCCGGATATGTCTTGTAAGACTACTTCTCATATTTTCAGTGATTTCTGGCTGGACATGTCTTGTAAGACTGCTTCTCATATTTCCAGTGATTCCTGGCTGGACATGTCTTGTAAGACTACTTATCATATTTTCAGTTATTTCTGGCTGGACATGTCTTGTAAGACTACTTCTCATATTGTCAGTAATTGCTGGCCGGATATGTCTTGTAAGACTACTTCTCATATTGTCAGTAATTGCTGGCCGGATATGTCTTGTAAGACTACTTCTCATATTGTCAGTAATTGCTGGCCGGATATGTCTTGTAAGACTACTTCTCATATTGTCAGTAATTGCTGGCCGGATATGTCTTGTAAGACTACTTCTCATATTGTCAGTAATTGCTGGCCGGATATGTCTTGTAAGACTACTTCTCATATTGTCAGTAATTGCTGGCCGGATATGTCTTGTAAGACTACTTCTCATATTGTCAGTAATTGCTGGCCGGATATGTCTTGTAAGACTACTTCTCATATTTTCAGTAATTTCTGGCCGGATATGTCTTGTAAGACTACTTCTCATATTTTCAGTGATTTCTGGCTGGACATGTCTTGTAAGACTACTTCTCATATTTCCAGTAATTTCTGGCTGAACATGTCTTGTAAGACTACTTCTCATATTTTCAGTGATTTCTGGCTGGACATGTCTTGTAAGACTTCTTCTCATATTTTCAGTGAATTCTGGCTGGACATGTCTTGTAAGACTGCTTCTCATATTTTCAGTGATTCCTGGCTGGACATGTCTTGTAAGACTACTTCTCATATTTCCAGTAATTTCTGGCTGGACATGTCTTGTAAGACTACTTCTCATATTTTCAGTGATTTCTGGCTGGACATGTCTTGTAAGACTACTTCTCATATTTCCAGTAATTTCTGGCCGGATATGTCTTGTAAGACTGCTTCTCATATTTTCAGTGATTTCTGGCTGGACATGTCTTGTAAGACTTCTTCTCATATTTTCAGTGAATTCTGGCTGGACATGTCTTGTAAGACTGCTTCTCATATTTTCAGTGATTCCTGGCTGGACATGTCTTGTAAGACTACTTATCATATTTTCAGTAATTTCTGGCTGGACATGTCTTGTGAGACTACTTCTCATATTGTCAGTAATTGCTGGCCGGATATGTCTTGTAAGACTACTTCTCATATTTTCAGTGATTTCTGGCTGGACATGTCTTATAAGACTACTTCTCATATTTTCAGTGAATTCTGGCTGGACATGTCTTGTAAGACTGCTTCTCATATTTTCAGTGATTCCTGGCTGGACATATCTTGTAAGACTACTTATCATATTCTCAGTAATTTCTGGGTGGATATGTCTTGTAAGACTACTTCTCATATTTTCAGTGATTTCTGGCTGGACATGTCTTGTGAGACTACTTCTCATATTTTCAGTGAATTCTGGCTGGACATGTCTTGTAAGACTGCTTCTCATATTTTCAGTGATTCCTGGCTGGACATGTCTTGTAAGACTACTTATCATATTTTCAGTAATTTCTGGGTGGATATGTCTTGTAAGACTTCTTCTCATATTTTCAGTGATTTCTGGCTGGACATGTCTTGTAAGACTACTTCTCATATTTTCAGTGAATTCTGGCTGGACATGTCTTGTAAGACTGCTTCTCATATTTTCAGTGATTCCTGGCTGGACATGTCTTGTAAGACTACTTATCATATTTTCAGTAATTTCTGGCTGGACATGTATTGTAAGACTACTTCTCATATTGTCAGTAATTTCTGGATGGACATGTCTTGTAAGACTGCTTCTCATATTTTCAGTGATTCCTGGCTGGACATGTCTTGTAAGACTACTTATCATATTTTCAGTAATTTCTGGCTGGACATGTCTTGTAAGACTACTTCTCATATTGTCAGTAATTGCTGGCCGGACATGTCTTGTAAGACTACTTATCATATTTTCAGTAATTTCTGGCTGGACATGTCTTGTAAGACTACTTCTCATATTGTCAGTAATTGCTGGCCGGATATGTCTTGTAAGACTACTTCTCATATTTTCAGTGATTCCTGGCTGGACATGTCTTGTAAGACTACTTCTCATATTTTCAGTAATTTCTGGCCGGATATGTCTTGTAAGACTACTTCTCATATTTTCAGTGATTTCTGGCTGGACATGTCTTGTAAGACTGCTTCTCATATTTCCAGTGATTTCTGGCTGGACATGTCTTGTAAGACTACTTATCATATTTTCAGTTATTTCTGGCTGGACATGTCTTGTAAGACTACTTCTCATATTGTCAGTAATTGCTGGCCGGATATGTCTTGTAAGACTACTTCTCATATTTTCAGTAATTGCTGGCCGGATATGTCTTGTAAGACTACTTCTCATATTGTCAGTAATTGCTGGCCGGATATGTCTTGTAAGACTACTTCTCATATTGTCAGTAATTGCTGGCCGGATATGTCTTGTAAGACTACTTCTCATATTGTCAGTAATTGCTGGCCGGATATGTCTTGTAAGACTACTTCTCATATTGTCAGTAATTGCTGGCCGGATATGTCTTGTAAGACTACTTCTCATATTGTCAGTAATTGCTGGCCGGATATGTCTTGTAAGACTACTTCTCATATTGTCAGTAATTGCTGGCCGGATATGTCTTGTAAGACTACTTCTCATATTTTCAGTAATTTCTGGCCGGATATGTCTTGTAAGACTACTTCTCATATTTTCAGTGATTTCTGGCTGGACATGTCTTGTAAGACTACTTCTCATATTTCCAGTAATTTCTGGCTGAACATGTCTTGTAAGACTACTTCTCATATTTTCAGTGATTTCTGGCTGGACATGTCTTGTAAGACTTCTTCTCATATTTTCAGTGAATTCTGGCTGGACATGTCTTGTAAGACTGGTTCTCATATTTTCAGTGATTCCTGGCTGGACATGTCTTGTAAGACTACTTCTCATATTTCCAGTAATTTCTGGCTGGACATGTCTTGTAAGACTACTTCTCATATTTTCAGTGATTTCTGGCTGGACATGTCTTGTAAGACTACTTCTCATATTTCCAGTAATTTCTGGCCGGATATGTCTTGTAAGACTGCTTCTCATATTTTCAGTGATTTCTGGCTGGACATGTCTTGTAAGACTTCTTCTCATATTTTCAGTGAATTCTGGCTGGACATGTCTTGTAAGACTGCTTCTCATATTTTCAGTGATTCCTGGCTGGACATGTCTTGTAAGACTACTTATCATATTTTCAGTAATTTCTGGCTGGACATGTCTTGTAAGACTACTCCTCATATTTTCAGTGATTTCTGGCTGGACATGTATATAAGACTACTTCTCATATTTTCAGTGAATTCTGGCTGGACATGTCTTGTAAGACTGCTTCTCATATTTTCAGTAATTTCTGGGTGGATATGTCTTGTAAGACTACTTCTCATATTTTCAGTGATTTCTGGCTGGACATGTATATAAGACTACTTCTCATATTTTCAGTGAATTCTGGCTGGACATGTCTTGTAAGACTGCTTCTCATATTTTCAGTGATTCCTGGCTGGACATATCTTGTAAGACTACTTATCATATTTTCAGTAATTTCTGGGTGGATATGTCTTGTAAGACTACTTCTCATATTTTCAGTGATTTCTGGCTGGACATGACTTGTAAGACTACTTCTCATACTTTCAGTGAATTCTGGCTGGACATGTCTTGTAAGACTGCTTCTCATATTTTCAGTGATTCCTGGCTGGACATGTCTTGTAAGACTACTTATCATATTTTCAGTAATTTCTGGGTGGATATGTCTTGTAAGACTACTTCTCATATTGTCAGTAATTGCTGGCCTGGATATGTCTTGTAAGACTACTTCTCATATTTTCAGTGATTTCTGGCTGGACATGTATATAAGACTACTTCTCATATTTTCAGTGAATTCTGGCTGGACATGTCTTGTAAGACTGCTTCTCATATTTTCAGTGATTCCTGGCTGGACATATCTTGTAAGACTACTTATCATATTTTCAGTAATTTCTGGGTGGATATGTCTTGTAAGACTACTTCTCATATTTTCAGTGATTTCTGGCTGGACATGTCTTGTAAGACTACTTCTCATATTTTCAGTGAATTCTGGCTGGACATGTCTTGTAAGACTGCTTCTCATATTTTCAGTGATTCCTGGCTGGACATGTCTTGTAAGACTACTTATCATATTTTCAGTAATTTCTGGGTGGATATGTCTTGTAAGACTTCTTCTCATATTTTCAGTGATTTCTGGCTGGACATGTCTTGTAAGACTACTTCTCATATTTTCAGTGAATTCTGGCTGGACATGTCTTGTAAGACTGCTTCTCATATTTTCAGTGATTCCTGGCTGGACATGTCTTGTAAGACTACTTATCATATTTTCAGTAATTGCTGGCCGGATATGTCTTGTAAGACTACTTCTCATATTTTCAGTGATTTCTGGCTGGACATGTCTTGTAAGACTACTTCTCATATTTCCGGTGAATTCTGGCTGGACATGTCTTGTAAGACTGCTTCTCATATTTTCAGTGATTCCTGGCTGGACATGTCTTGTAAGACTACTTATCATATTTTCAGTAATTTCTGGCTGGACATGTCTTGTAAGACTACTTCTCATATTTTCAGTAATTTCTGGCTGGACATGTCTTGTGAGACTCCTTCTCATATTTCGAGTAATTTCTGGCTGGACATGTCTTGTAAGACTACTTCTCATATTTCGAGTAATTTCTGGCTGGACATGTCTTGTAAGACTACTTATCATATTTTCAGTGATTTCTGGCTGGACATGTCTTGTAAGACTACTTCCCATATTTTGAGTAATTTCTGGCTGGACATGTCTTGTAAGACTACTTCTCATATTTTCAGTGATTCCCGGCTGAACATGTCTTGTAAGACTTCTTCTCATATTTCCAGTAATTTCTGGCTGGACATGTCTTGTGAGACTACTTCCCATAATTTGGGTAATTTCTGGCCGGATATGTCTTGTAAGACTTCTTCTCATATTTTCAGTAATTTCTGGCCGGACATGTCTTGTAAGACTACTTCTCCTATTTTCAGTTATTTCTGGCTGGACATGTCTTGTAAGACTACTTCCCATATTTTGAGTCATTTCTGGCTGGATATGTCTTGTAAGACTACTTCTCATATTTTCAGTAATTTCTTGCTGGACATGTCTTGTAAGACTACTTCTCATATTTTGAGTCATTTCTGGCTGGACATGTCTTGTAAGACTACTTCTCATATTTTCAGTAATTTCTGGCTGGACATATCTTGTAAGACTACTTCTCATATTTCCAGTAATTTCTGGCTGGAGATGTCTTGTAAGACTACTTCTCATATTTCCAGTTATTTCTGGCTGGACATGTCTTGTAAGACTACTTCTCATATTTTCATCAATTTCTGGCTGGACATGTCTTGTAAGACTTCTTCTCATATTTTCAGTAATTTCTTGCTGGACATGTCTTGTAAGACTACTTCTCATATTTCCAGTAATTTCTGGCTGGACATGTCTTGTAAGTCTACTTCTCATATTTTCATCAATTTCTGGCTGGACATGTCTTGTAAGACTTCTTCTCATATTTTCAGTAATTTCTGGCTGGATATGTCTTGTAAGACTACTTCTCATATTTTCAGTAATTTCTGGCTGGACATGTCTTGTAAGACAACTTCTCATATTTTCAGTAATTTCTGGCTGGAGATGTCTTGTAAGACTATTTCTCATATTTTCATCAATTTCTGGCTGGACATGTCTTGTAAGACTTCTTCTCATATTTTCAGTAATTTCTTGCTGGACATGTCTTGTAAGACTTCTTCTCATATTTCCAGTAATTTCTTGCTGGACATGTCTTGTAAGACTTCTTCTCATATTTTCAGTAATTTCTTGCTGGACATGTCTTGTAAGACTTCTTCTCATATTTCCAGTAATTTCTTGCTGGACATGTCTTTTAAGAATACTCCTCATATTTTCAGTAATTTCTGGCTGGACATGTCTTGTAAGACTACTTCTCATATTTTCATCAATTTCTGGCCGGACATGTCTTGTAAGACTTCTTCTCATATTTTCAGTAATTTCTGGCTGGAGATGTCTTGTAAGACTACTTCTCATATTTCCAGTTATTTCTGGCTGGACATGTCTTGTAAGACTACTTCTCATATTTTCATCAATTTCTGGCTGGACATGTCTTGTACGACTTCTTCTCATATTTTCAGTAATTTCTGGCTGGACATGTCTTGTAAGACTACTTCTCATATTGTCAGTAATTGCTGGCCGGATATGTCTTGTAAGACTACTTCTCATATTTCCAGTAATTTCTGGCTGGACATGTCTTGTAAGACTACTTCTCATATTGTCAGTAATTGCTGGCCGGATATGTCTTGTAAGACTACTTCTCATATTTTCAGTGATTCCTGGCTGGACATGTCTTGTAAGACTACTTCTCATATTTTCAGTAATTTCTGGCCGGATATGTCTTGTAAGACTACTTCTCATATTTTCAGTGATTTCTGGCTGGACATGTCTTGTAAGACTGCTTCTCATATTTCCAGTGATTCCTGGCTGGACATGTCTTGTAAGACTACTTATCATATTTTCAGTTATTTCTGGCTGGACATGTCTTGTAAGACTACTTCTCATATTGTCAGTAATTGCTGGCCGGATATGTCTTGTAAGACTACTTCTCATATTGTCAGTAATTGCTGGCCGGATATGTCTTGTAAGACTACTTCTCATATTGTCAGTAATTGCTGGCCGGATATGTCTTGTAAGACTACTTCTCATATTGTCAGTAATTGCTGGCCGGATATGTCTTGTAAGACTACTTCTCATATTGTCAGTAATTGCTGGCCGGATATGTCTTGTAAGACTACTTCTCATATTGTCAGTAATTGCTGGCCGGATATGTCTTGTAAGACTACTTCTCATATTGTCAGTAATTGCTGGCCGGATATGTCTTGTAAGACTACTTCTCATATTTTCAGTAATTTCTGGCCGGATATGTCTTGTAAGACTACTTCTCATATTTTCAGTGATTTCTGGCTGGACATGTCTTGTAAGACTACTTCTCATATTTCCAGTAATTTCTGGCTGAACATGTCTTGTAAGACTACTTCTCATATTTTCAGTGATTTCTGGCTGGACATGTCTTGTAAGACTTCTTCTCATATTTTCAGTGAATTCTGGCTGGACATGTCTTGTAAGACTGCTTCTCATATTTTCAGTGATTCCTGGCTGGACATGTCTTGTAAGACTACTTCTCATATTTCCAGTAATTTCTGGCTGGACATGTCTTGTAAGACTACTTCTCATATTTTCAGTGATTTCTGGCTGGACATGTCTTGTAAGACTACTTCTCATATTTCCAGTAATTTCTGGCCGGATATGTCTTGTAAGACTGCTTCTCATATTTTCAGTGATTTCTGGCTGGACATGTCTTGTAAGACTTCTTCTCATATTTTCAGTGAATTCTGGCTGGACATGTCTTGTAAGACTGCTTCTCATATTTTCAGTGATTCCTGGCTGGACATGTCTTGTAAGACTACTTATCATATTTTCAGTAATTTCTGGCTGGACATGTCTTGTGAGACTACTTCTCATATTGTCAGTAATTGCTGGCCGGATATGTCTTGTAAGACTACTTCTCATATTTTCAGTGATTTCTGGCTGGACATGTCTTATAAGACTACTTCTCATATTTTCAGTGAATTCTGGCTGGACATGTCTTGTAAGACTGCTTCTCATATTTTCAGTGATTCCTGGCTGGACATATCTTGTAAGACTACTTATCATATTTTCAGTAATTTCTGGGTGGATATGTCTTGTAAGACTACTTCTCATATTTTCAGTGATTTCTGGCTGGACATGTCTTGTAAGACTACTTCTCATATTTTCAGTGAATTCTGCCTGGACATGTCTTGTAAGACTGCTTCTCATATTTTCAGTGATTCCTGGCTGGACATGTCTTGTAAGACTACTTATCATATTTTCAGTAATTTCTGGGTGGATATGTCTTGTAAGACTTCTTCTCATATTTTCAGTGATTTCTGGCTGGACATGTCTTGTAAGACTACTTCTCATATTTTCAGTGAATTCTGGCTGGACATGTCTTGTAAGACTGCTTCTCATATTTTCAGTGATTCCTGGCTGGACATGTCTTGTAAGACTACTTATCATATTTTCAGTAATTGCTGGCCGGATATGTCTTGTAAGACTACTTCTCATATTTTCAGTGATTTCTGGCTGGACATGTCTTGTAAGACTACTTCTCATATTTCCGGTGAATTCTGGCTGGACATGTCTTGTAAGACTGCTTCTCATATTTTCAGTGATTCCTGGCTGGACATGTCTTGTAAGACTACTTATCATATTTTCAGTAATTTCTGGCTGGACATGTCTTGTAAGACTACTTCTCATATTTTCAGTAATTTCTGGCTGGACATGTCTTGTGAGACTCCTTCTCATATTTCGAGTAATTTCTGGCTGGACATGTCTTGTAAGACTACTTCTCATATTTCGAGTAATTTCTGGCTGGACATGTCTTGTAAGACTACTTATCATATTTTCAGTAATTTCTGGCTGGACATGTCTTGTAAGACTACTTCCCATATTTTGAGTAATTTCTGGCTGGACATGTCTTGTAAGACTACTTCTCATATTTTCAGTGATTCCCGGCTGGACATGTCTTGTAAGACTTCTTCTCATATTTCCAGTAATTTCTGGCTGGACATGTCTTGTGAGACTACTTCCCATAATTTGGGTAATTTCTGGCCGGATATGTCTTGTAAGACTTCTTCTCATATTTTCAGTAATTTCTGGCCGGACATGTCTTGTAAGACTACTTCTCCTATTTTCAGTTATTTCTGGCTGGACATGTCTTGTAAGACTACTTCCCATATTTTGAGTCATTTCTGGCTGGATATGTCTTGTAAGACTACTTCTCATATTTTCAGTAATTTCTTGCTGGACATGTCTTGTAAGACTACTTCTCATATTTTGAGTCATTTCTGGCTGGACATGTCTTGTAAGACTACTTCTCATATTTTCAGTAATTTCTGGCTGGACATATCTTGTAAGACTACTTCTCATATTTTCAGTAATTTCTGGCTGGAGATGTCTTGTAAGACTACTTCTCATATTTCCAGTTATTTCTGGCTGGACATGTCTTGTAAGACTACTTCTCATATTTTCATCAATTTCTGGCTGGACATGTCTTGTAAGACTTCTTCTCATATTTTCAGTAATTTCTTGCTGGACATGTCTTGTAAGACTACTTCTCATATTTCCAGTAATTTCTGGCTGGACATGTCTTGTAAGACTACTTCTCATATTTTCATCAATTTCTGGCTGGACATGTCTTGTAAGACTTCTCCTCATATTTTCAGTAATTTCTGGCTGGATATGTCTTGTAAGACTACTTCTCATATTTTCAGTAATTTCTGGCTGGACATGTCTTGTAAGACTACTTCTCATATTTTCAGTAATTTCTGGCTGGAGATGTCTTGTAAGACTACTTCTCATATTTTCATCAATTTCTGGCTGGACATGTCTTGTAAGACTTCTTCTCATATTTTCAGTAATTTCTTGCTGGACATGTCTTGTAAGACTTCTTCTCATATTTCCAGTAATTTCTTGCTGGACATGTCTTGTAAGACTTCTTCTCATATTTTCAGTAATTTCTTGCTGGACATGTCTTGTAAGACTTCTTCTCATATTTCCAGTAATTTCTTGCTGGACATGTCTTTTAAGAATACTCCTCATATTTTCAGTAATTTCTGGCTGGACATGTCTTGTAAGACTACTTCTCATATTTTCATCAATTTCTGGCCGGACATGTCTTGTAAGACTTCTTCTCATATTTTCAGTAATTTCTGGCTGGAGATGTCTTGTAAGACTACTTCTCATATTTCCAGTTATTTCTGGCTGGACATGTCTTGTAAGACTGCTTCTCATATTTTCATCAATTTCTGGCTGGACATGTCTTGTACGACTTCTTCTCATATTTTCAGTAATTTCTGGCTGGACATGTCTTGTAAGACTACTTCTCATATTGTCAGTAATTGCTGGCCGGATATATCTTGTAAGACTACTTCTCATATTTCCAGTAATTTCTTGATGGACATGTCTTTTAAGAATACTCCTCATATTTTCAGTTATTTCTGGCTGGACATGTCTTGTAAGACTACTTCTCATATTTTGAGTAATTTCTGGCTGGAGATGTCTTGTAAGACTACTTCTCATATTTTCATCAATTTCTGGCTGGACATGTCTTGTAAGACTACTTCTCATATTTCCAGTAATTTCTTGCTGGACATGTCTTTTAAGAATACTCCTCATATTGTCAGTAATTGCTGGCCGGATATGTCTTGTAAGACTACTTCTCATATTTTCAGTGATTTCTGGCTGGACATGTCTTGTAAGACTGCTTCTCATATTTTCAGTGATTCCTGGCTGGACATATCTTGTAAGACTACTTATCATATTTTCAGTAATTTCTGGGTGGATATGTCTTGTAAGACTACTTCTCATATTTTCAGTGATTTCTGGCTGGACATGTCTTGTAAGACTACTTCTCATATTTTCAGTGAATTCTGGCTGGACATGTCTTGTAAGACTGCTTCTCATATTTTCAGTGATTCCTGGCTGGACATGTCTTGTAAGACTACTTATCATATTTACAGTAATTTCTGGGTGGATATGTCTTGTAAGACTTCTTCTCATATTTTCAGTGATTTCTGGCTGGACATGTCTTGTAAGACTACTTCTCATATTTTCAGTGAATTCTGGCTGGACATGTCTTGTAAGACTGCTTCTCATATTTTCAGTGATTCCTGGCTGGACATGTCTTGTAAGACTACTTATCATATTTTCAGTAATTGCTGGCCGGATATGTCTTGTAAGACTACTTCTCATATTTTCAGTGATTTCTGGCTGGACATGTCTTGTAAGACTACTTCTCATATTTCCGGTGAATTCTGGCTGGACATGTCTTGTAAGACTGCTTCTCATATTTTCAGTGATTCCTGGCTGGACATGTCTTGTAAGACTACTTATCATATTTTCAGTAATTTCTGGCTGGACATGTCTTGTAAGACTACTTCTCATATTTTCAGTAATTTCTGGCTGGACATGTCTTGTGAGACTCCTTCTCATATTTCGAGTAATTTCTGGCTGGACATGTCTTGTAAGACTACTTCTCATATTTCGAGTAATTTCTGGCTGGACATGTCTTGTAAGACTACTTATCATATTTTCAGTGATTTCTGGCTGGACATGTCTTGTAAGACTACTTCCCATATTTTGAGTAATTTCTGGCTGGACATGTCTTGTAAGACTACTTCTCATATTTTCAGTGATTCCCGGCTGGACATGTCTTGTAAGACTTCTTCTCATATTTCCAGTAATTTCTGGCTGGACATGTCTTGTGAGACTACTTCCCATAATTTGGGTAATTTCTGGCCGGATATGTCTTGTAAGACTTCTTCTCATATTTTCAGTAATTTCTGGCCGGACATGTCTTGTAAGACTACTTCTCCTATTTTCAGTTATTTCTGGCTGGACATGTCTTGTAAGACTACTTCCCATATTTTGAGTCATTTCTGGCTGGATATGTCTTGTAAGACTACTTCTCATATTTTCAGTAATTTCTTGCTGGACATGTCTTGTAAGACTACTTCTCATATTTTGAGTCATTTCTGGCTGGACATGTCTTGTAAGACTACTTCTCATATTTTCAGTAATTTCTGGCTGGACATATCTTGTAAGACTACTTCTCATATTTTCAGTAATTTCTGGCTGGAGATGTCTTGTAAGACTACTTCTCATATTTCCAGTTATTTCTGGCTGGACATGTCTTGTAAGACTACTTCTCATATTTTCATCAATTTCTGGCTGGACATGTCTTGTAAGACTTCTTCTCATATTTTCAGTAATTTCTTGCTGGACATGTCTTGTAAGACTACTTCTCATATTTCCAGTAATTTCTGGCTGGACATGTCTTGTAAGACTACTTCTCATATTTTCATCAATTTCTGGCTGGACATGTCTTGTAAGACTTCTTCTCATATTTTCAGTAATTTCTGGCTGGATATGTCTTGTAAGACTACTTCTCATATTTTCAGTAATTTCTGGCTGGACATGTCTTGTAAGACTACTTCTCATATTTTCAGTAATTTCTGGCTGGAGATGTCTTGTAAGACTACTTCTCATATTTTCATCAATTTCTGGCTGGACATGTCTTGTAAGACTTCTTCTCATATTTTCAGTAATTTCTTGCTGGACATGTCTTGTAAGACTTCTTCTCATATTTCCAGTAATTTCTTGCTGGACATGTCTTGTAAGACTTCTTCTCATATTTTCAGTAATTTCTTGCTGGACATGTCTTGTAAGACTTCTTCTCATATTTCCAGTAATTTCTTGCTGGACATGTCTTTTAAGAATACTCCTCATATTTTCAGTAATTTCTGGCTGGAGATGTCTTGTAAGACTACTTCTCATATTTTCATCAATTTCTGGCTGGACATGTCTTGTAAGACTTCTTCTCATATTTTCAGTAATTTCTTGCTGGACATGTCTTGTAAGACTTCTTCTCATATTTCCAGTAATTTCTTGCTGGACATGTCTTGTAAGACTTCTTCTCATATTTTCAGTAATTTCTGGCTGGAGATGTCTTGTAAGACTACTTCTCATATTTCCAGTTATTTCTGGCTGGACATGTCTTGTAAGACTACTTCTCATATTTTCATCAATTTCTGGCTGGACATGTCTTGTACGACTTCTTCTCATATTTTCAGTAATTTCTGGCTGGACATGTCTTGTAAGACTACTTCTCATATTGTCAGTGATTGCTGGCCGGATATATCTTGTAAGACTACTTCTCATATTTCCAGTAATTTCTTGCTGGACATGTCTTTTAAGAATACTCCTCATATTTTCAGTTATTTCTGGCTGGACATGTCTTGTAAGACTACTTCTCATATTTTGAGTAATTTCTGGCTGGAGATGTCTTGTAAGACTACTTCTCATATTTTCATCAATTTCTGGCTGGACATGTCTTGTAAGACTACTTCTCATATATCCAGTAATTTCTTGCTGGACATGTCTTTTAAGAATACTCCTCATATTTTCAGTTATTTCTGGCTGGACATGTCTTGTAAGACTACTTCTCATATTTTGAGTAATTTCTGGCTGGAGATGTCTTGTAAGACTACTTCTCATATTTCCAGTAATTTCTTGCTGGACATGTCTTTTAAGAATACTCCTCATATTTTCAGTTATTTCTGGCTGGACATGTCTTGTAAGACTTCTTCTCATATTTTCAGTTATTTCTGGCTGGACATGTCTTGTAAGACTACTTCTCATATTTTCATCAATTTCTGGCTGGACATGTCTTGTTGGACTTCTTCTCATATTTCCAGTAATTTCTTGCTGGACATGTCTTGTGAGACTTCTTCTCATATTTTGAGTAATTTCTGGCTGGAGATGTCTTGTAAGACTACTTCTCATATTTCCAGTAATTTCTTGCTGGACATGTCTTTTAAGAATACTCCTCATATTTTCAGTTATTTCTGGCTGGACATGTCTTGTAAGACTACTTCTCATATTTTGAGTAATTTCTGGCTGGAGATGTCTTGTAAGACTACTTCTCATATTTCCAGTAATTTCTTGCTGGACATGTCTTTTAAGAATACTCCTCATATTTTCAGTTATTTCTGGCTGGACATGTCTTGTAAGACTTCTTCTCATATTTTGAGTAATTTCTGGCTGGACATGTCTTGTAAGACTACTTCTCATATTTTCATCAATTTCTGGCTGGACATGTCTTGTAAGACTTCTTCTCATATTTCCAGTAATTTCTTGCTGGACATGTCTTGTAAGACTTCTTCTCATATTTCCAGTAATTTCTTGCTGGACATGTCTTTTAAGAATACTCCTCATATTTTCAGTTATTTCTTGCTGGACATGTCTTGTAAGACTTCTTCTCATATTTCCAGTAATTTCTTGCTGGACATGTCTTGTAAGACTTCTTCTCATATTTCCAGTAATTTCTTGCTGGACATGTCTTGTAAGATTTCTTCTCATATTTCCAGTAATTTCTTGCTGGACATGTCTTTTAAGAATACTCCTCATATTTTCAGTAATTTCTTGCTGGACATGTCTTGTAAGACTTCTTCTCATATTTCCAGTAATTTCTTGCTGGACATGTCTTGTAAGACTTCTTCTCATATTTCCAGTAATTTCTTGCTGGACATGTCTTTTAAGAATACTCCTCATATTTTCAGTAATTTCTTGCTGGACATGTCTTGTAAGACTTCTTCTCATATTTCCAGTAATTTCTTGCTGGACATGTCTTGTAAGACTTCTTCTCATATTTCCAGTAATTTCTTGCTGGACATGTCTTTTAAGAATACTCCTCATATTTTCAGTAATTTCTTGCTGGACATGTCTTGTAAGACTTCTTCTCATATTTCCAGTAATTTCTTGCTGGACATGTCTTGTAAGACTTCTTCTCATATTTCCAGTAATTTCTTGCTGGACATGTCTTGTAAGATTTCTTCTCATATTTCCAGTAATTTCTTGCTGGACATGTCTTTTGAGAATACTCCTCATATTTTCAGTAATTTCTTGCTGGACATGTCTTGTAAGACTTCTTCTCATATTTCCAGTAATTTCTTGCTGGACATGTCTTGTAAGACTTCTTCTCATATTTCCAGTAATTTCTTGCTGGACATGTCTTGTAAGACTTCTTCTCATATTTTCATCAATTTCTGGCTGGACATGTCTTGTAAGACTTCTTCTCATATTTTCAGTAATTTCTGGCTGGACATGTCTTGTAAGACTACTTCTCATATTTCCAGTAATTTCTTGCTGGACATGTCTTGTAAGACTTCTTCTCATATTTCCAGTAATTTCTTGCTGGACATGTCTTGTAAGACTTCTTCTCATATTTTCAGTAATTTCTTGCTGGACATGTCTTGTAAGACTTCTTCTCATATTTCCAGTAATTTCCTGCTGGACATGTCTTGTAAGACTACTTCCCATATTTTCAGTTATTTCTGGCTGGACATGTCTTGTAAGACTACTTCTCATATTTTCATCAATTTCTGGCTGGACATGTCTTGTAAGACTTCTTCTCATATTTTCAGTAATTTCTTGCTGGACATGTCTTGTAAGACTTCTTCTCATATTTCCAGTAATTTCTTGCTGGACATGTCTTTTAAGAATACTCCTCATATTTTCAGTTATTTCTGGCTGGACATGTCTTGTAAGACTACTTCTCATATTTTCATCAATTTCTGGCTGGACATGTCTTGTAAGACTTCTTCTCATATTTTCAGTAATTTCTGGCTGGACATGTCTTGTAAGACTTCTTCTCATATTTCCAGTAATTTCTTGCTGGACATGTCTTTCAAGAATACTCCTCATATTTTCAGTTATTTCTGGCTGGACATGTCTTGTAAGACTACTTCTCATATTTTCATCAATTTCTGGCTGGACATGTCTTGTAAGACTTCTTCTCATATTTTCAGTAATTTCTGGCTGGACATGTCTTGTAGGACTTCTTCTCATATTTCCAGTAATTTCTTGCTGGACATGTCTTTTAAGAATACTCCTCATATTTTCAGTTATTTCTGGCTGGACATGTCTTGTAAGACTACTTCTCATATTTTCATCAATTTCTTGCTGGACATGTCTTGTAAGACTTCTTCTCATATTTTCAGTAATTTCTGGCTGGACATGTCTTGTAAGACTTCTTCTCATATTTTCAGTAATTTCTTGCTGGACATGTCTTGTAAGACTTCTTCTCATATTTCCAGTAATTTCTTGCTGGACATGTCTTGTAAGACTACTTCTCATATTTTCATCAATTTCTGGCTGGACATGTCTTGTAAGACTACTTCTCATATTTTCATCAATTTCTGGCTGGACATGTCTTGTAAGACTTCTTCTCATATTTTCAGTAATTTCTTGCTGGACATGTCTTGTAAGTCTACTTCTCATATTTTCATCAATTTCTGGCTGGACATGTCTTGTAAGACTTCTTCTCATATTTTCAGTTATTTCTGGCTGGATATGTCTTGTAAGACTACTTCTCATATTTTCAGTAATTTCTGGCTGGACATGTTTCGTAAGACTTCTTCTCATATTTTCAGTAATTTCTTGCTGGACATGTCTTGTAAGACTACTTCTCATATTTTGAGTAATTTCTGGCTTGACATGTCTTGTAAGACTTCTTCTCATATTTCCAGTAATTTCTTGCTGGACATGTCTTTTAAGAATACTCCTCATATTTTCAGTTATTTCTGGCTGGACATGTCTTGTAAGACTACTTCTCATATTTTCATCAATTTCTGGCTGGACATGTCTTGTAAGACTACTTCCCATATTTTCAGTAATTTCTGGCTGGACATGTCTTGTAAGACTACTTCTCATATTTCCAGTAAATTCTTGCTGGACATGTCTTTTAAGAATACTCCTCATATTTTCAGTTATTTCTGGCTGGACATGTCTTGTAAGACTACTTCTCATATTTTCAGTAATTTCTGGCTGGAGATGTCTTGTGAGACTTCTTCTCATATTTTCAGTAATTTCTTGCTGGACATGTCTTGTAAGACTTCTCCTCATATTTCCAGTAAATTCTTGCTGGACATGTCTTTTAAGAATACTCCTCATATTCTCAGTTATCTCTGGCTGGACATGTCTTGTAAGACTACTTCTCATATTTTCAGTAATTTCTGGCTGGAGATGTCTTGTAAGACTACTTCTCATATTTCCAGTTATTTCTGGCTGGACATGTCTTGTAAGACTACTTCTCATATTTTCATCAATTTCTGGCTGGACATGTCTTGTAAGACTTCTTCTCATATTTTCAGTAATTTCTTGCTGGACATGTCTTGTAAGACTTCTTCTCATATTTCCAGTAATTTCTTGCTGGACATGTCTTTTAAGAATACTCCTCATATTTTCAGTTATTTCTGGCTGGACATGTCTTGTAAGACTACTTCTCATATTTTGAGTAATTTCTTGCTGGACATGTCTTGTAAGAATACTCCTCATATTTTCAGTTATTTCTGGCTGGACATGTCTTGTAAGACCACTTCTCATATTTTGAGTAATTTCTGGCTGGACATGTCTTGTAAGACTACTTCTCATATTTTGAGTAATTTCTGGCTGGACATGTCTTGTAAGACTACTTCTCATATTTTGAGTAATTTCTGGCTGGACATGTCTTGTAAGACTACTTCTCATATTTTGAGTAATTTCTGGCTGGAGATGTCTTGTAAGACTACTTCTCATATTTTCACTTATTTCTGGCTGGACATGTCTTGTAAGACCACTTCTCATATTTTCAGTGATTTCTGGCCGGATATGTCTTGTAAGACTACTTCTCATATTTTGAGTAATTTCTGGCTGGACATGTCTTGTAAGACTACTTCTCATATTTTCAGTTATTTCTGGCTGGACATGTCTTGTAAGACTACTTCTCATATTTTGAGTAATTTCTTGCTGGACATGTCTTGTAAGAATACTCCTCATATTTTCAGTTATTTCTGGCTGGACATGTCTTGTAAGACCACTTCTCATATTTTGAGTAATTTCTTGCTGGACATGTCTTGTAAGAATACTCCTCATATTTTCATCAATTTCTGGCTGGATATGTCTTGTAAGACTACTTCTCATATTTTCAGTACTTTCTTACGAAGGCACTGAAGATGCATTTTAATTTATCAAAATCTTTCAAAAATGATCGAAAACTGAATGTATTCAAAAGTAGTGAACTTATTTGGCCAAAGAACTATGACCATGGAGAACAATGATCCGAGTTTGACAAGTGTGCGTGTCTGCTAAATAAGATCGATCAAACAAACCGTCAGAAATGTGGATAGCACACTAAAAACATAAATAAGAAGGAAAAAAGACCGATGGCTTTCTTCACTTACTATAGGCCTATCCAACAAATTGCAAGATATAAATAATTTCAAAAGTTGCGAAGCAACAGTTGAGCATGCTGCTTGCTTACATTAGGCCTATATCGAGACAGAAGAAGACCAGTACAAAATAGTGTATATACCATACACACGATTTGTGAATTGTCACTTTTGACCAGTACGCTAAACTAATAGTAATGTCACTATAGTAAATAATGATATTCATTCCTGACGTCTCTTTTTCAGCCTTCTTAATCGCCACCAAACTCCAGACACTCATTTACGACTCGTACAGATCGTTATCCGAGGACTTCGCTGTCGCCTGCAATCTGGACAAGAGAACGTATCAAGCGCCTATGCGGGTAAAGCAATTCCCGATCATTGTTAACGTAGATGAAGAATAATCTGAGATGTAAATGTCGGTAGAGCTTCATTTCTTTTTATCGGCTTTGTAATTATCTGATTATGATTCTGACATCTAGCTGCACAACTACACCAATCCTAATAGAACGATTGGGTCGGTAGCCATGTGGCTGAAGGCGGTCGGGTATTCTCGGCCTTGCTCGGACAGACTTCATTCGTCTTGTGATTATAACGTTTCAAGTGTTCACAGAAGAGAAAGTTTGCATTCGAAAATGTCAATATATACTACTTTTTTCATTCGTCTATAGGCCTAGTTGTGTTTCGTTTTTTAATATTGTGTCTGGCGGTGTTTCGGTTTTCAGTTTAGTTTTTTTCTACAATATAAATAAAATATGTATAGTCGTAATATACGATTTGATATTTGAAAAAGTCCACAGCAAAACTCCCCAACGTCAATGTGAAGCATAGGTAGGCCTACAACAATAGAGAAGACATCAGCCGTTTGGAATCCTTATTTCGCCTTCACTGTAGGCTACACTGAAAAATTATCGAATTATCTAATCTGCAAACATATGTAAGACTGCGGACATGTACACTTATATGGATACCAGATCAAAGTAGTCGTGGGCATTCACAATATTTTATTTTGTCGCATGTGAAACTCGTCTGTGAGGAATATTTGTGACTCGTGTGGCAAAGCGTGTATAAGAGAAAGAATTAGTTCAGGCCTATTATAAACTTGAATGGATTCGAAACGTTTGATTATGCTGATGACTATTGTTTTCTTAACAACCCCACCAACAGGTAGGTTATAAGGGGGTACGAATGAGCAGGTGATTATGATACGATGAAGTGATGATAAGTGGAAGGACGTTTACAAAAACCCATGCCTTATGCGGGACTCGAACCCACGCCCAACGGTGACTTCAGTTTCTGAAGCGGTGCCTCAGCTGACCGAGCTACCGAGGGTGGCTGGAAACGTTTTACTTCAATCGAAATGCACAGAGATTGTTTTTTATTCAATTCTTATTCTACTAGAGTTTTCTGTTTTCGGTTGACTTAAGGACCGTTTACATAGCTCGCAGCAGGCGGCAAGCGGCAGGCGGCAAGCGGTTAAAAAAACGCCTGCCGTCTGCCCTGTTCACATAGTCGCGTTTCTTCGCACTCACTTCGAGATTTGTCCAATTTATTTAAATATGTAATTCCTGTTCAATTCAGGCGGTCAAGTGATTTTTAGTATCGTATTACGTGGCACGCAAGAACCATCATGGTGTATACCTGAAAAGTACTGTTTTGGAAGTAATATTCCAACATAACCCTACCACTTGTATGACCACTTGTATGAGTGAGGGTATTTAACCGCGGCGTTTTTTTCCAAAGTTGAATTTATTCCATGTCTCACGGTAGAGAGCAACAAGTGCAAGCGGTAGGGATTTCATTCATTCTGATTGGCCAGGAGAAAAAACGCCTGCCGCCTGCCGCGAGCCATGAAAACGGGCCTTTAGACTTTGGGTGGATTGCAGAGACGGAATTCAAACCCCAGCCTACCTTAGACGCCGTCTAAGTAAGAAATTGCATTGTTGCTACAATGCAATTTCTTACTGTGAATTAGCAAAACGTAGTAGAAACTGGGGGACCCGTCTTATACACTCGGAGCTGCTGCAATATAGTCACGATTTAGTGATACCAACAGATATTATTATTATATAAAGAAATTACCCACTCTCATACTAATAACATGGACGGTATTTGTAGTTTCTTGCGGTCAGTTCAGAGCAAATGGTCCCGATTGCCTGTCGCGATTCAGCAGATTCCCCTGTGAACTAGATGTAGATAAGAGGGGTGCTACGGGTTGAACTCACAAAATCTATAGGCTTCTGTCAAGTGACGTCACACATTGTTGCAAAAGACAGACAAAAATGTGCACCAGGACCCCAAGTCTTGAAATTCTCGTTTTCGTTTTCGACCGTGTTTCACGTTTCAAAACGTGTATTTACCACTTTTGGTAGTCCTGAGTTGAAAACGAATGATTTTTGCGTTTCAAAATGTGCGTTCTTCGCTACGAGCTGAAACCTCGTATTTTCGTCGAAAACGCACGTTTTCAGTCTAAAGGTGGCTGATTGTATGCACCTGAATTATATTCAACAGCTTGAGGAAGATAAAATCGTGGTGGAAGAAATAAGAGAAAACCAAATCATCAGCAATTATTCAAAAATATAATTAACTCATTTTATTAATAATGATTCGTTATCAAAAATGTGAGTCTAGCTCGAACAAACCATGTACGACATTATAACCCTACTTCTACTAAGATACAGTTGCTGTCAAACTCAATACTGTCGTTGGCCTATTTGCATTCAATTATTTTAGATTACTACAGTGCTAGGTGTCGATGTAATGGGTAAATCAAAGATCTTCATATATTATACTTGGAGTAAATAGTTTATGGTCTAGCTGTAGGATCAGTAGTTTACGCGTGTAGTTTTCCTGACTGCTTGAAACGAGGCCTAGGCCTACTACGTTTCTGTCATGTGTTCCAAGTTTGTTTACTCTTTTAGTCGTCCTTCATCCCTCTCATGCCGAGCGCTGTAGTCGAAAACTATTTCGAGCTTGTGATTGGTGCATGGCCATAAATTTCGAGGTCACCCAGAAGAACTCGCAGTTCGGCCCGAAAATTACTTCAGCGGACTAACCGCAATTCGTTTTGATCCCACAATGCCAGCGCCGAACTCAAGACTAGCAATCTACCCCAAAACGAAAACGAGCTGAAACGTCTCCGTTTTCATACTTCGTTTTCATCTGCGAAAACGGTAGATTCAAGACTTGGGGTCCAGTTGGAATTGACCAATCAAAATGATTGGTAGTCCACCAGTTCGCTGTATTGCTATGGTAACGATTGTTTTTCATTTGTTACGTGACAGAAGCCTATAATTTTTGTGCAAAACAAATGCAACTGCTAACATAATAATTCTACTGAGCCGTGTGAAGCATTCTTGAGCGTTGTCATTATATACTTCGATAAGAAATCGACAGTTACGCTTCAGGCAATCGGGACCCTGGACTCAGATTCTGACCCCGGAAATATTTCACTTTGAAGACGCGAGTCGGTACACCTTCTTTATATTATGATAAAGTATGTTGGTATCACTACATTGTGACATATAGTCACCTTATTGGAATTTCAACAATAAATATTTTTTCATTCTAATCATTGGCTTATAATCATAGGCTTATTGTTATATGTAGAAAATTTTTGTACTGATACAGTAGGGCCTATAGTGACTATTCAATTGCAAGAAGTTTATTCATGATTCTTCTTTTGATAACTTTCCTTCTTAACATTTTTGCTTTTGTTGGCACAGTGAAAATTCTATAAATTGAAACGAGTTAATAATAATTGTTCCTCTATTTCAGTTCATGGAGCCGATATATGGCAACATCAATCAGAAAAATACTTACAGAGACTTCATGTTACCTGGTGCACTGATAGGGTAAGCTGTAGTGAAATGTATTGAAACTCTTTTGAGTGGCAATATATAAATCAATCCATCGTCATCTATTGTAGGCACCCCACTTTTTTCTTTGTGGCGGGGTAACGTTAGGGGCACCCGGACGCGCCTATACTAGCCATGCTAAATTGGAGAACCTTGATGTACCTTTTTAGGAGAACAGGCAATGATGGCTCAATAATATCCATTGGTATCAAATTGGTAATATCAAATTGGTGTGACTGTTTTTAACAAACGCTGTGCAATAAAAACATATTTTTGAAAATTTGTCATATATAAAAGTTTGGGAAATTAGCATCAGAAAAACATACATTTTTGAATACTAATGAATTGATTTTGATGTTCCTAACTGATTTTTCGATTATTTTTTACGCTGCGTTTTTGTAAAACTGAATTTTAAAAACACTGAGAATGTGTGACCATTTTATCGAGCCAGTCCTGAGAAAAGGTACATTGAATGCTTAAATTCATGGTTCTGAGATAATTCAAGTTGAACATGGACCTTGTAAATTCAACAATTAAGCTATAAAATTGAAATTAGGGGTACCTTGGACAATTCCAGCACCATATGCTGGGTCAAGCTCATTACTTTCGGTATCCTATATTAAAAGTTTGAAAAGTAAAGAGAAAAAATTGAAGAAAAAAGGGTAAAAGTATAAAAGTTTCTACTCGAGAAAATCACCTTACTTTATACTCAGAGGAAGTTTAAATAATTAATTGTGAAATAACTATTGATTCGAATCCAAAGTTATTGATACTATATCAACGATAAAAAAATGGAAAAACATGAAAAATCGCGTCCGGGTGCCCTTCTAATTTTTGTGAATTTGTCGTTGTAAGTTGGGTTAGGTAGTGAATAGCATAGTTCTTTAGTCTATGGTAGTAGGTACGCCTTGGCCTGCAATTTCACTCCAAGATTGGGTCGTATTTAGGCCTACATGGTTAGACCATAGACTAAAGATGTATGCCTACTCATCTCTAGTATATTGTTGGACACAAGAATGACAATTGAATTAACATCATGCAACATTTCAACGTGTTGATTCTCATCAACTTCCCCTTACCGTTCAAAAAAAGCGGAATTTTAATAATATTTTCACACTTTTTTACGTGAGAAAAAAATGGAGAAACAACAGCTCACAAAGATTGGTCGCTTTTCTAGCTATCTATACCAAACGATCCGATAGCCAACTTATGACAGACAAAATCAGCTACGAAATGATTCGTAAATCGCTAAGCAAGCATATCATAGCATGAGTTGAATCAAACTTGAAGTGCACCATACCTCTGACAATTGCTTCTACAGAGGAATGAAGTTAATTACTCGACGATTTTTAGTGAAAACTACGATTTATTACGTCTCTCCCTGATTTAATTTCGAATTTTTGAAGTTTGACATTTCACGAAATTGCCCCGGGCATTCGAGATCTATGACGTAGATCCCATGCATCGTCTGTCAGTTTTAACTTCCTTGCCGTCATTTTCTCATGAACGGCCAAAAGCACTAAACTAGATCTGCTCTACACGGCTCACCTTCGAAGTTAATCAAAACTATCTAATACCATCACAATCTGTAAGCCTTCCTCTACAAAATAGTATATTTAAAATAAAACATTCAAGTGTTTTAAATGATTTCGAGCAATATTATTCAAGGCTTACATTTTGACAAGAATGAGAAGAAATTTAGCGATCTTTCAACTCTTATAGTATCTCACAAACATACAAATTGAAATGAATTTTTATTCAATAATGACGACTGTGGCATGCAGAAAATTGAAAAATATTTAATTTCATCATGGGAACGTAAGATGGCCGTCTTATAATTCTTAATATGAAGCAATGTATTTCAATAGTTTTCGTTACCTGCTATGGCTTCTTGAGCGGGTGCTGTACGGTAAAGCCTTACTCGACCCGTTCTAGGAAGAAAAGATCAGAATCGACCAGCGAAATGAAATTTACAGAGCTGTATGTAACTGAGAACTACATAACAAGTATTGAATATTTTGCTATGTTGTATTCTTTCTGATTTTCTGCATGCCACAGTCGTCATTATTAAATACAAATTTATTTCAATTTGTATGTGTGTGAGATGCTATAAGAGTTGGAAGATCGCTAAATTTCTTCACATTTTTGTCAAAATGTAAGCCTTGAATAATATTGCTCGAAATCATTTAAAACACTTGAATGTTTTATTTTAAATATACTATTTTGTAGAGGAAGGTTTACATATTGTGATGGTATTAGATAGTTTTGATTAACTTCGAAGGTGAGCCGTGTAGAGCAGATCTAGTTTAGTGCTTTTGGTCGTTCTTGAGAAAATCACAGCAAGGAAGTTAAAACTGACAGACGATGCGTGGGATCCACGTCAGAGATCTTGAATGCCCGGGGCAATAAGTGAAATGTCAAACTTCAAAAATTCGTGATTAAATCAGAGAGAGGCGTAATAAATCGTTTTTTTCACTAAAAATCGTTAAATAATTATCTCCATTTCTCTGTGGGAGCAATTGTCAGAGGTATGGTGCACTTCAAGTTTTACTTCAATTTGAATATAAGGAATTTTCATTAGATAACTTGAGTTAATTGTTGGCACGAACGGTGATGAAATAATTATTTACGTGACCTTTCTATCGAATATGCACATTGGAAGTATTGATTGGGAATCAAAAAATCGATAGAAGAACGGACTGAAAGAAAAGAGTAAAATATCATATTCTGCAGAAAGAGTCCCCTGATATCTATAGAGCAAGTTTAGGATCACAAATGTGGAGCTGAAATCCCTTGTTCCAATAAGCCCGAGTCATTCTTGAAAAAATGCTTCTCCTAGAGTTTTCCAATTAATTAATTGTATTTGTATTCTAAATACCGGTATGAACTTTTATGGAGAATATTGTGCTCCTTTTATATACACGCTCATATAGTTAGGTTTTATTTCCATTAATTGTTCATTACATTTGCATATGACACAGTGTGAACACATACGACAAGGTATGAACACATACCCTTCAGAATATATACCATTAAGGGTGTATGGAAAGGTTTTTCATCATATATAACTTATTATAAAATAAGGTAATATAATACAAGATGAATTATAATAATCATAATGAGTTGGTATAATATACTGGCATGTATATGCCCTATGCACCTTGTGATGTTATGCATATACTAGATTAACATATTGGAATATTTTCAACACTGTTTTAGTGAAATATGTATATATATATATATATATATATATATATATATATATATATATATATATATATATATATATATATATATATATATATATATATATATATATAAATATAGATATATATATATATATATATATATATATATATATATATATATATATATATATATATATATATATATATATTAATATCAATAAATACATACTGATAAAATGTATAGAATAATAGTTGAAAATGATAATAATAATAATAATAATAATAATAATAATGATACAAACTAATGCTAACATCACGCCAGTAATTATTTATAATAGCTATAATAATGATTTGTAGAAATCACCATTTTTTCCAATTTCGTAGGATACAATTCAGTTCAATTCCTGTAGCCTATCATTCAATCATTCTGAACAATCGTCAAGATATTCTTCTACTGTATAATATGCTTTTTCAGTCAAGAAATCTTCCTAGTGTTTTTTAAATTATGTTATAACTATTATATTTTCGATATAATCTGATTAATTAGATGAGCGTAGCGAAGTCTCCATCTCACTCTTATGGAGCTATGTTTGTTTTTGTTTTTTTTTGGGGGGGGGCACTGCACAGGTCGTAGAGTTTGACTGATCAACATGAAACTTTTGTTGTATGTGCCAACTTTCACAACTTAGAATTGTATAGTTTTTGGAATGAATCGGTCAATTAAATTTTGAGAAATATCATGTCAAAGTTTTTAAAAAACCCATAAGATTAGGCTGGGTGAGAAAATTTGAAAAAATTAAACTTCTCCGAAATGAATAAAGTTTTCTCTGAGTGTTCAAATATAAATGATACACATAACTACCATTCTGTAAGCAATTCGAACCAGCCGTTTCGAAGAAAATAATTCAAATAACTGTTTTTTACATCAAATATATGGAAATGAGCCAAGATTCTTTGCTTCCTTGATTCGATATTTGCTCAAGCATTAAATATTCTTCATATTCGTCAAGGTGTGTAGAACACCAGAGAAGATAAGGTAGCAATTAAATGAAGGACGAAGTGTGTAGAATACCAGAGTCGATAAAGTAGCGAATTTAGGACTGTTATTATACCTCATTCAGATATCTCGCTCATCTTACAACGCATATTTCGCGTTTGTCTGGTATAATATAATATAATTTAATATAATATAATTCATAATGAATTTGATATATTTTTAATATAATTTTGAATACCCTCCAAATGAGTGGCTTCATGTTTTCACCGACGGTTCGGCAGATGCTGTTCAATCGAATGCTGGTGCTTGAGTATATAGCACCATCTTCCAAAAATCGGCTGCAGCAGAAAGATATGGTTCGTGCTTTGATGGGGATATGGAAGCGATTAAGATAGCATTTGAGTTAATACGCGAGCGTACCATTCCTCGGAAAATTGTGGTTTTCGTCGACTCCAGAGCAGCTATTCAAGCTATAACATCAAAGGCAACTAATTGTTCAATCACCAATCAATGTCAAAAACTATCCCAAGATCTGATCGATAGAGGATGGTTGGTCATTGATTTTACAATGGATCCCGAGTCACTGCAATCGGAAGGAAATGAAAAGGCTGACGAACTCGCCAAGTTGGGATCCAATCAGAGGCAGCACACAATACCAATGTAGATAGCTTCCTACAAAAATAATCTCAAAATCAAATCCAAAACATTTTTAAATCAGGCCCAAGAAGATGTCGCTAGAGGAAAGAGATGGGAGTCTTTGCTGGAAAAACCGATACATTTCAATACCCTGCCTCGTTCTACTGCAGTCGCGATCTTCAGGATTACAACTGGCCATGATTTTCTCTACAAACATCTGAAGAGATAAGGAGTTAAAGCAAGTTCCATGTGTCCCCTGTGCAAGCTAGAAAATCAAGATGCAGAACACCTACTTGTATGCCCAGCACCTGATCAACACCGAGTTCTTTTGAAAAATCAAGGATTGTACGAGGATTGTCTAATGGCAGCTTTGTACTGGCAGACGAGAAGAGACATACCAGAAGTAGATTTTCTATTACAATCTTGACAAATATTTTACGGAGAAGCAGTTCTGACAACATCAAGTTGCCGAGTTTTCCTAGTTGTCCCAAACAACACTCTATGACGTGGATCACTTGTCTGGCACATCGAGTTTGTTCGACGAAAATTCCAACAAGTCAAGGCCTGCTTGTTGATTGTCGGCCTCTCACTTTGGTGCATGTATTGTCGAGTTATCCCATAATTTGGAGAGCTTCGAAAAGTTTTCACCCCCAGGAAGTCTTGTATGAAGAGTTGTACCCGGAAAATGTGTATGTCGTCAATATCTCTACATCAACAACTTGAAATTTTTTCATTTTTTTTTCATCCTGATTGATGGTTTTCCATGGTTTCCCTCAGACGTCCCAGAACTCACAAGCATATAATATTGAAAAGAATGAGAAAAAAATAGGAAAAAAATATGAGATTTTTTTTTTAAAGCTGAATGAAAAAAAGAAAAAAAAGAAAAGGGAGAGAAAAAAAAGAAGGAGATAAGTTTAAATGATAATACTTAAATACAATAACAAGAATGAAAAAAAAAAATGATGGGGTGAATAAAAAAAAAAATTAAAAATCTAAAAATAAATGAAAAACAAAAAGAAAAGATAAAGGAGTAAGAGAAAAAAGAAGAAAAAAATGAAAAAATAAATGACTGAAGGAAAAAAAAAGGAAAAAAGAAGAAAAGAAAAAAAGAAGAGACGAAGAAAAAGAAGAAAAAAAAGAAAAGGAAAGGAGAGAAAAAAAATATATCAAACACTACAAGAGAAGAAGGAAAGGAGAGAAGAAGTTGGAAGTTGGAAGAACGAGCTCAAGACCAACCAACACCTTTTTTTATCCATCCTGACTTGTTTTTTCGTGGTTTCCCACAGTCCTCGAAGCAAATGCTTGGATGAAGTACTAATTGGCCACGACCATTAATTAGTAGAGTGATAGGCCTAATTATAACATTATAGGCATATCACTAATTTAATTTATCGATTGTGTATAATGATAAATTTTACACTGCTGTCAATGAAAAAAAAAGCTTATTCAGAAGAGACAGAAATAGACATGGGGGTGGTATATCGGTGGGATTAAAAAATGAGTTACATGGCAGAATCTTGTGGATAGAAGAAGCAGTGGAGCTGATGGAATTAGAAATTAAGTTGAGAACAGAAATGTTTATGATAATAGCAGGATATGGGCCATCAAATTCCAATAATGATGTTCTTGTCAAGATTAGAGAAAGAGTGTTCGAAAGTACTCATAAAAGAAATGTGATAGTTGCTGGAGACTTGAATTTACCGGGAATACATTGGGAAGAAGGGACTGTAGGAAGTAGCACAAATAGAAGGCAAGACTTACTTGTTCATAAAATAATGAGTGAAGGATTTGTGCAAACGGTCACGGAGGGTACTAGATCAACTGGGACAGGTCGTAATTACCTTTTGGACGTTATCCTAGTCAGACCACCCGAAAAATGGGCGAGAACTATAGTGGATGTTGGCATCAGTGACCACAATATTCCTACAGTAGAATTAATTGCAACTGAAGTAAAAGATGAAATAGAGGTACATAATAAGGTCTGGTTGTATAAGAAATAAAAAAAGAAGAATATAAGAAGGTGGATACCAACAAAATCAAGGCAGATTTAAATTATTGGAGAAATTACTGGATTGCGGAGAAGGGGGATATAGATAAAAAATGGGACAGTTTTGAAATAATTTGTTTAAATGCTATTGAGAAGTTTGCTCCCAATAAATTGATATCTGGAAATGCAGATCCAATCTATTATAATGAATCAATCAGAATATTGAGAAGGAAAGCAGGAAAGTTTCATAATATAAACAAAGGTGGAGAGGAAGACATGAGAAGAAGATTCAGATCAGACCTGAATAAAGAAAAGAAGTGACAAGGATAAGTTTCTACGTGGGATATTTGATGAGCAGGACACGAATAAAAGTTGGAATAATAATATGTACAAGTACATAAATACTACTGTAAGAGGTAGAAATGATATGCCAACTCTAGTTGACAGAAAAGGAGTGGAGTTCATATCGAATGAGGAAAAGGCATATGCATTAAATAATTATTATTGTGAAGTTTTTCAAAAAAAGACTTTGGATGGGGAGAACGAAGTAGAGATGGTCGAATCGATGAATTGGGATTCAGCGAAATCAAATTTACTGGAACAGCAATCCAGAGAATAATTGATGAATTGAATAATAATAATAAAGCTCCTGGACATGATAGAATTAATAACAAATTCATCAAGTTGGAGGGAGAAGAGATAATACCATATTTAATGATAATTTTTCAAAATTCAATAGATTCAGGAACTGTGCCCGAGGGTTGGAAAAGAGCAGTGATCACTCCAATACCTAAAGGGGGAGAAAAATCAAATTTGAGTAATTCCAAACCACTTAGCCTTACCTCCTCAATATGCAAAATCATGGAACGGTTAATTGATACAGAAATTGAATTGATTGTTGATAATAATAGTAGAATATTTTATGGACAACATGGTTTTCGTGAGGGTTACTCATGTGTAACCCAACTGCAAGGATTCACACAGGAGTTGTCTGATACTTTAGACAAGGGGGGTAAAATATCTGCCGTCTTTTTGGATTCTGAAAAAGCTTTTGACAAAGTACCTCATAAACTTCTAATTTCAAAGTTGAAACAAATAACGAAACATGAAAAGATAACAAATTGGGTGGAGTCCTTCTTAGAAGGTAGATCACAGAAAGTAAAAGTAGGTGGTGAAATTTCGAATATGGTTAAAATTACTTCTGGGGTACCACAAGGGAGTGTCATTGGACCTCTTCTATTCAATATATTTATAAACGATCTCCAAATTGGAATTGAATCAAGAATTCGTCTATTTGCTGATGATTGTGTGGTATATAGCATAATTAACAGTGAGGGGGAGGAAAATCAGTCACAAGGAGATTTGGATAGAATAATGGAATGAGTTAGAATAAATCTGATGGGACTGAATGTTGGAAAATGTAAAGTGGTGCACTTCTCCACCAGCAGTAACAAGAAATAAAAGTTTATAAAATGGGAGATTCAAAGCTTGGGGGAGTAGAAGCGTATACATATCTTGCACTTTACATAAATACAAATTTGGGGTGGGGGATCATGTTAGAAATATATCATGGAAAGGAATACGATCCTTGAATTTCATTATGAGGCAGTTGAAGAGAACAGGGAGGCAAATAAAAGAAAAAGCATACATGAGTCTGATTCGGCCAATGCTTGAGTATGCTAGTTCAGTCTGGGATCCGCATGAAGTTGGACTAATAAAGGTTGTGGAGAACGTCCAAAGGATTGCTGCAAGAAGGGTATTGGGGAGAGAGTAGCGATGGAAGATTATCAGGAACGATAGGGATGTGATGGAAAAAGTTATAGAAAGACCTAGTGAAATGATTGGGGAAATGGGATGGGAAAATTTGGCAAAACGAAGACAAATAGAAAGAATGTGCAATTTTGTTAGAGTCAAGAATGAATATACAGGATGGGAGGAATTGAGCAATAGATTCGGAGAGGGATTACAGAGAAGTACAAGGGGAGGAGTAAGAATGTAAGTGGAAAGAGTGGATAGAGAAGTAGGTAAATATGGATTCATCCAGAGAACGACACGGGAATGAAATGAATTGGAAGAAGAGTTGAAGAATATAACGAAGATAAGTGATTTAAGAAAAGAGCTAAGAAAAAAAAACAATGTATAATTTTATCAAGTAGGCTAGGTTTGTTTGTTTCCCTTTGATTTCATGATAGTTATCATTACCACCTGTTCTAAAAACAATCTGTAATGAGTAAGTTAAATACAAATACAAATACAAATGGAAAGAAGTGATCATTGCGCAAGAGACTTAGTTCAAAGTGGAAGATATCAGCATTCGTGTGTTTATACTGAAAGACTTTTATCTACGGCGAAAAATTATGGTAACAAACAACGCAATCTTGGTGTTGAAGTTCATTAGTTTTAAATGATCAAAATGGGGTGGAAGATCGCCCTTGTGGTGCCCCGTCCAAACGATCCTATCTTTCATCCCTAGCCTTAAGAGCCCGCATCTTAGCTGAGAATGTTTCTCTTCGAAATGCTCGACCCAAGTTCGATGTGCGTTTAAAAGTCTGGTTGTGGGTTGAAAAGTGAAAAAAGGGTAATATTGGAAGAGTTCCAGTAACCACCGCTAGATGGAAGAGTTTTTCATTTCATAATTTGGACAAAATCTAGTTACATTACACATTTTGGCCAAGTAAATTTGGAAAATTGTAGATTAAAAAGCAAATTAGAATTCCAAATATTGATAAGCAAAGTTGAACTTAAGGATGCGCCTTTGTAATTTATTCCTACTATTATTTGGTAACCGGGAATTAAGCAATGGAAACCATCAAATTGGGCATATTTTGATTCAATTATTGCTCCATAATAAAATCATTCTTCAATTTTTGAATGGGCATATCTAATTGTGAGGGTATTGTTTATTTATTGCATCTTACCGCAAGTTCGTGGTGTTTGTAGTTCTTGAGATATATGTGGCCATAGTGCACCCTGTAAATCTGTCCAAGATGCGGGCTCTTAATTGGGGAACAATGATTTTGTATCAAGTTTCGATATTATTAAAAAATATTCATTTTTAATGGATTCAGAAATTTCATTAAAGAGTTCAATATTTATATAGGTAGTTAGAATTTTCTTGACATAACTTGATGGTGTATTGTTTTGAATGGAATTCTAATGCATTTCCAGTTGAATGTTTATGAATATCTTGGATAGAAGCTTGGAGAAGGAGCTTTCATTTCTTTTTATGTACAGTACCGATTCTAGTATATATATATATATATATATATATATATATATATATATATATATATATATATATATATATATATATATATATATATATATATATATATATGCATGCAAACTGGTCAAGATCCCAGCTTTTTTGAATAGAGGTTTACAATGTGTTTCCGGGTGGACTTGGTATAAAATTTTTATGTAGCTCATTTTTGAATCGTAAATATGTTATGAGCTTGATTTGCGCATCCCCAAATTAAATACCATATATTATATGACTTTCCAGTTGAGCAAACACCCCTTAAAGTCTAATAGCCGTTTGGTCAGCAGAGTCAAAAAGTAATTTTAAAATTAATCCTACGTTGGGGAAATTTGAGTCAAGCTTCATTGAACATGTGTATTCATGAATTGAAATTGCATCAGAAACGCTGTCACATTTTTTTGGCTGAAGCTACAGCGCTTTAATGAAATATTAAGTTGCTATTTTGACTTCATTTTGGTGTGAATTGAACTATTTCTCCTCCTAAAATGAGTGTGATTCTTAAATGAGAGCGGGTACCCATATTTATTTTTGCATGATTCTATTCGTAATATCTTCATCTACGATAAAATAGTTTTTTGATTGAATGTCATTCCTTTTAGTATATTTTAATGATTTGTTGAATAATAAAAGCGCATGAAATTTGAAGGTTGCGTGCTGAATGATAGGGAAACATCCAGTATTTGAATTGATATATCTCAAAATGTATCCCGGTTAGCCTATTATCTGTTTGGATATTATTATCGAGCACATCAAAACGAATCGACTGACAAAACCTCGTGATTTTTTCATGACCATGAGGTAATGGAGGTTAGACCTTAATTCACTATTCTGGCTGAACGTTTTTTTCTGTTATGTGTACCAAATTTTTCACTTGTGTTACCAAATTATGATATTTTTAAAATTCCATAATTGCTTTTTAGTATGAACTTTTGGTACGGCATCGAGGTACTTCGAAGCACATATTGCTAATTCAATTTCTAACAAATGAGAACTAGAACAATTATAGGATTCATGACTACATTTTTTCACTTCGATGACCGCAGTGAAATTTTTACATTTGTGATTTTCTTAACTTTCAAAAAGAATTTTCAGTGGCTAAATATCGAATGTTCAAACACGCTAGTGGTGACTGTCATCATTTCAAACCTTGAAATTGTACCCGTATTTCCTGCTTCGAGTTTTCTCACGAGAGTTTTCAAATATTTGAAATTATTTCTCTCACAAGTAGTTTGACCGATTGCGGCTCAAAGCTATTCAGTAACGACTTCGATGATGACATATGAGCATGCCAAATGTCGTCCAAAGTTTTTTTTTCTCACCGACTGTGGAGCGCAATTTTTTTTTATATACACGTATAAAACTACTGTGAAGTTAGGTTTTCGATTTGCTCATTAAAAACTTTTGAAATCGCATAAAAAGTGTGTATAGACTAAAATAGCAAACCACGCAATATGCTTTGGGCAATTTTCTCTAGAATTACCCACCTGTTACTTTCGACCTTGGTCTTTCCTACTGCTTCGAAATCTGTATTCAAGACTTTTCCATTGGATGAAAAATCATTGTAATATCAATCTCCATAGACAAAAACCTTACTTTCGTAATCTGTCGTGCAAAACCTTGATACATGTGTTAATTGTTTGGAAAAAAAATGTTGCCCAACTATTGATCCGCACATCCAGTCGAGAAACATACCTCCACGCTCTAGCTGGCCAATGCGTGTTGGTATGAAAACATACCCCTCTCTACAGCGGCTTCGCGGAGGCGAACATTTCTAGTTATTTCGCTATATTTTGGGGCCATTCATTTTCATGCCAGAAGGCTTTTCCCGCTGCAAAAGCGAGCTATGAGAATTATTGGTAATGTTAATAAGTCAACAACTTGTAGACCTCTTTTTAAATCTTATGTACTGCTTACTCCACCTCGTATTTTCATTCTCAAGTCCGTTGTTTTTGTGAAAGATAATTTTAAACTATTTCAATGTAACCATGAAATCCACCAACATGATACACGACGTCATAATGACTTACGTGTGGACAAACATAGACTTATGCTGTATAAGAAAAGGCCGCAATATTCAATGTCACGGTTTTATAATCAAGAAACTGTTATGTGAAAGTGCTTTTTACTCTGTTGACGATTTTTTAGCTCTCAGCTTATCTTGAACAAGACTTATTATATGTATATTTGTAGTTCATGACGTATATCATACTGTTTGTACAGTCTCCGATGATAAAAACCATTATTATCATTATTATTATGATTATTATTATTATCATTATCATCAAAAATGTTCATTTATCAGATGAAAATAAAAAAAAAAAAATTAACATTAACGAAAATCTCACTGCACTTAACAAGGAACCGTTGTGGAGAGCAAAGGAGAAGGGGAAGGAAGCGGGCTATAAGTCAATTTGGTGTAAGAACGGTAAAATCTTTGCAAGGAAAGACGAATCTGATAGGCAAGTGATGAAAATATTTTCCGCTTCAGATATAGATGAAATAAAATAAAATTTGGATATATTGAGTTACTTCCAGTTGCATAGTTACGTCTATGTTTACATTATTCGACAATGTTCATATAATAGATTGTTGCTCGAGAAATGTGATTGACGACCTTGATGGGTTCTTTGACAAGGTAAATGGTCCAACATTCATTCATTTGAATGTGAGATCCTCAGATAAACACTGGGACGAACTGAATGTGATTTCATTTAAATTCATTGGAGTTTTTTATGTATCGCTTTCAACTGAGGTATAGATAGATAGGTGAGGTAGTGATTGATGTTAATGATAAATTTGTCATTGATGGATATATTTCCTTCTGGAAGATCAGGTCCAGTGGAACGAGAGGTGGTCTATTATTATTTGTAAAAAAATCTATCCATTTCAAGCAGCTTCATTCAAACTTTGAAACTTTTGAAGGATTAAAGTGGATCTATAAGTTTTCAGCATAACATAAAAAGATTTTTTTCAGCGTGGCAATGATTGAAGACATTATTTAAAGAATCTATTTTCGAGGAAAAAAATTCCAAATTTTTTTGGAAAAAACCCGGGACATAATTCTCACTTTAACCTCAAATTTTGATCATTTTTCGTCCATCCCTGGAAACGTCAGGAAAGACGTGAATAAACATAAGTTTCACCAAACATCCTACACATTTTTCACAATAACCTCAATTGAGAATTTTTTTGATAAGTTCAATAATATATTGACTGCGATTTTTTTGATGAAGTGTTGCATCAGGTGAAAACGACATGGCTCATATTTCATGATTGTCATGGAATTATTTGAATTTTGATGAAGAAGGTTGTTAAAATCATGACAAGGAATGTCTCTGGCAATTTTTGTGTTTTTAAAACATATGGTTCAGAAGCAATACCTGACATTCTGAATTCTCCATAAGAGCAATGTTAAATTTGATGACCGCTCCATGCGACACAGCGGAGAAAAGTAGGACGTTTCATAAAAAAAATCGCACTTAATATATTATCGAGCTTATCAAACAAATTCTTAAAGGAGGTTATTGTGAAAAATGTGTAGGATGTTTGGTGAAAATTATATTCATTCACGTCTCTCCTGACATTGCCAGGGATGGACGAAAAATGATCAAAATTCAGAGGTTAAAGTGAAAATTATGTCCCGGGGAAAAATTTGGAATGTTGTTCCTCGAAAATGGTTTCTTTAAATAATGTCTTCAATCATTGCCACGCTGAAAAAAATCTTTTTATGTTATGCTGAAAACTCATAGATCCACCTTAACTGGGCTCCCAACATTACGTGATAACTGTACTTCTTCCATTCTTGCCATTTACAGACCACCAAACCAGAGTAAAATTAAATTTGTCGAAGAGATAGAATGTTTCCTGGAAAACAATAACAATCGCAATGTCGTAATACTCGGTGATGTTAACCTCGACTGATAGTATTATTATTAAGTAGGAAACATTCTCGCGGTCAATGGCTTTGTTAAATGTATACAGGATGCAACTATAGAGAAGAATCATTTATTTGTTAGATCTTGTTCAATTAAAATTGATGCGGCTATTTACACGTCAAAAATCTCTGATCATTATATGGTAATGGCCAATATTTTTCCATTAGACGACAAAGTCAATAATGATGAATATAGACCTTTAGTTAACTCAACTTCTAAAGTAATACACGAATTCACGTTAAAACAATGTTTTCAGAAATTTAATTGGAACTATTTATTGTCATTGACTGACTGTGAGGTTCTTTACGATTCTATTATCGAATAGTTCAAATCATGCTATGAGCGATCGAGTTTTTATATTTCAAGTAATATTTCTACCAGAAGGAAGCAAAAAAGTTGGATTAATGATGATTTAATCAAATCAATTAGAGAGCGTGATCGTTTATTCAAGAAATAGAAAAGTAGCTCTTACGCGTGTAAAAAAGCATCGAGGATGAGTTATAATTTATATCGCAATAAGGTAAATAGATTGATAAGTCAAGCCAGAACTAAATATTATAAAGACTTATTCAATAAATCGAAGGGCAACATCAAAGAAACATGGCAATCAATTAACCTTATACTGGGCAAGAAGAGAAAAGACTCTGTGGATGAGGTAATTTCTAAACACGTAAGTAAATCAGTTGGCAATACCGAAATAGTCAACCAATTTGTAAATTCTTTGGGTGGATTGCAAAGACGGAGTTTAAACCCTGGCCTATACCTTAGACGCCGTCTACGTCAGAAATTGCATTGCAGAGACGATGTTTAAGCAAGGCCATGGCTTAAACCATGGCCTAAAGACGCCATTTTTAGATCGTGATGGGAAGGTAGTTTAAAACGTTTTGATGCCATTTATGAATATTTTTTTAAAGCAAATTGAACGTTTTGGCGGGTTTTGCATTATTATTTCTATTACAATGAAAATAATTATGATAGTTCAACTGATTACTCTTGAAGACTTTTCGAAATGGGAATGTATCCTAATTATTTGATACATTAAAATGGTCTTCTCAATTGATTTATATCATTTCAGTCATTCTAACCTAACCTTATTTTGAATATCATTTCCTTCAGTTCATGATTGTTTAGACACTACAAGCATTGATGAAGATACTTCTTTACTCAATACTTTTAGATAATACTTGATTGAATTTTAAATTAGAATATTATGTGTTTCTCGTAAAGGCCCGGGGCGTACTGGTTTAACTTTTATCTTACTTTCTTCTAGTAGGCCTCCATCAATCACTAATAGAGATTGAATAATATACAAGTCATGTCAAGTCTATCCTTGGGTTTTTAATTATTACAATTTATCTCCAATTCTGTTTTATTTCATGTTTCTGTTATGATATAGGCCCCTACAATTCTAATGACAATGTTAGGTGGCAGAGTGGTCGTATTCGTAAGAGCGAACCTCGCCCTTTGGATTGTACACCATACGATGACAAATAAAGATCCATCTAATGTTGTATTTCACAAAGTGCAAGACTATATTACACAGTCAGAGTAGTCAAGAATCTGGGTTCAAGCAATGAATGGAACACAATTCACACAAGTCAAATAATGTACAACAAGAGTAAATTTATTAACATAATTCACATTATTATCATGATGTTGATAGAATATTAACATCATTTCCAGAGATGCAGGTAGTTCATGTCAATGTTATCCCCCAAAAAAATACCCATTCCACAAGCCGTATTGACCAAAAAGCATTATTATGCACTCAATTTCAATCAACAAAGTAGCCGGCCAGAAGTTTCAAACCACGGACGACGAGCGCTCAATATTACAGACCATCACACTACACCATTCAGACGTGGTGATTAGGTGTCAAGTGTAGGCCATACTACCAATTTTGCTGTTCGTATCGAAGTATTTCTATTCTCGCTTGCCGGAGATGTTGATACTGAAGTCCTCCTGGGCCTGATCGGAGATGTCCCAGTTCACATTTTCGAGCTACCATGTCCTGTAAAGAGTTGAAAAATATATAAAATTAGGGAGGTGCAGTAGAAATATAATAATCACTATAATGTATGTAGGCTATCATATTTTCTATCACAGAGACGACACATATCATTTATTAATTGTGTTAATTAAACTTACCATGTATAGGTTATGGAAGGCCCGGGTGGCCTACTCAATCTCGTTTTTCTTTCTTGCCTTCTTTTTCATCACTAGTATTTTAAAGCTGTTTGATCCATTTATTCTCAATCATTAGACACTGTTCACGAATTGAAGCTGATTCATTTTCACAATTTAAATTGTCAACATTCTAGTTCGTCATATTCTATAACCTAATCTGTCAAATTGGAAAACGATACGATCACCGTCACGTGATGCAAATACGCGTTCCTATTGGCTGTCGACAGTCAGTTGACAGTGTTGTCAAGTGTATTATCAACAAAGCCTCGGCTGTGACTCGGCCGAGATAAACCTCGTCTGAACTTCGTCTCTGCACGAGAAAGCTAGGCGGCGGCTAAGCAGCGTCTAGCTAGACGCCGTCTAAACCACGACCACGGCTCATGTCTTTGCAATCCACACGTGAAATCGATCACTCATACATGTAATATTATACCTTCTGATTTAATATTACGTGATATTCAACTTCAATCTTTGTATATGCCTTCAGTATCTCCTAAATATGTCAAATGCATCATAGATCAATTAGATGTAAATAAACAGCCTGGTTTTGATTGCATCAGAGTGAAAGATTTGATTTTGTTATCGGAAGTTATGTCCTATACTATCCAAGTTGATAAATTTGTCCTCCTTCGGAAGCGGGAAAGTACCTGATACATTAAAAATTGCTGTGAACCGCCCGGTTTTCAAAAAGGGTGATCACATGCTTTATTCCAACTATCGACCTATAGCATTGTTACCAATATATAAAATCATGGAGCGATGCGTTGCAACAACCCTAACAAATTACTTGATCAAATTCAGAATAATTACTCAATTACAATTCGGCTTCCAAAAATGCAAAAGTGCATCTGATTTGTTGGTAGAGTTCTCTGATTCAGTTAATGATAAATTGATTAACAATATGCACATAATTACTATGTTTATAGATTTCTCCAAAGCGTTCGATACGCTATCTCATGCAAAATTAATTATAACTCTTGAGAATATTGGAGTAAGAGGTCCTATGCTATCTTGGTTCACCAGTTATTTGAAAAATAGATCTTTTTCAGTTAAAGTTAATAATACTGTGGGAGTTTCGGACGAGGTAATAAATGAACTCAGTGAATATAAGTAAAGTTGATGTATTTTATATACTTCTGGTTACAGTTAAAGCATGCTTCTCAGAAATCTCGAGAAAAAGAACTTAATAAATAACACAACTGGTTGACAAGACAACCAGCCACAACAATACCTTTAAATGCACAGAACACAGTATGCAGTGATTCAACATCACTGCATACTGGTATTGCATACTGCATATTGCAGTCCCCTACAATACTAGTAGTGAATTAAGATCTTTTAACACTGGCGTGCCTCAAGGTTCAATATTGGGTCTCATATTGTATTTGATTTACGTTAATGAAATGGTGAAGTGTCTAACATTCTGTCAAGTTTTCCTATATGCCGATGATACTGTGTTACCATCAATACACACAAAATTAGACATTGCGGAAACCGTGTGCAAATAGATTTCAATCAGATTTTAAAATGGACACACGACCATAATCTGGTTATAAACGCCGGTAAAACCAAACTGATTCCTATTTGTTCACCTTTTAGCAATTTGAAATTTGAACCAATAAACATCACATACCATAACTACAGTTTTCTACACAATTTAAATAACGATCAAAGTTGTGATGATTGTAACGAATCAATAAATCAAGTGGACAGTCATGTTTATTTAGGCGTGACCATTGATCAACATTTCACCTGGAGGCCTCATATAGATATTCTTTGCAAGCGTCTAAGATCATGTGCTCTTCAGCTATATAATTTGAAATGTATACTTCCTCCTGATGTTAACCGTTTGATATATATTTCTCTTGCCGAATCAATAATTGCATACGGTGTTCTTGCTTGGGGTAATACATCGTCGGTTCATATCAATAAAATACTTCATCTTCAAAACAATATGGTCAAGTCCATCGTCCCATTGGATTTAAAATTGAAATTAAATGATAAAATCAACGCACTTCATCAAAGTACTAAATTACTCCCTATTAATAGACTCTTCCATCACAAATTTATATTGAAATTCTATTACTCGGATCAATTCGAAACCTTGTATTCAAATCCTTCTAACACAAGATCGTCTCATAAAGAAACATATATCGTACCATACTTTAATAATAAATACGGTGAGAGGAATTTACAGTACTATATCCCAGCAATTTTCAATAGAATACATGGTCACTTAAGGAACTTGAGCTCTCTAAATCAAATTTTAAAAAAATGAAATGTTATCTGCTTGAAACATTAAATGACCCTTCTCTAGATGTATTTAGTTGAGTTACGAAATAGTGGTATGAGTTGGTCTATTCAGATTTGATATCAATTCGGTAATTTCAATGCAAAACACTTATTATTCATTTCCACAGTCAAGCCTGTATTACAGGCTTTGTGGAGGTTTTTGTGAACTATGTGTACTTGTTATTTTGCTGAAAAAAGAAATATATAATCATTATTATCATAATACTACTGCCCCAAATTGAATTTGTTTCCAGAATTTTCTTCTCTATGTCAGCCTTGAAAACTGCAACTACATTGTCAGCTGAACGAAGTAATGGAGTATGGATTAGAAATCTTGTTGGAGGTAGGCCCAATATTCCACGCATGTTTTGTCACTTGGTATCAGAAGAATACATGAAAATGAAATGAATATATGAATGAAGCAACTACCTCGCTGTCGATGCGCCTTAAAACTCTATTATTCATTCATTCATTCATGAAGCAACTGATCAGTATAGTTAAACAGTGTGAATTCAGCATCAGGGTATTAGTGGAGTTTTTCCTATCCATTCCAGACCACATGAAACAGAACGATGTGCACCAATTAACGGTAGGGAGCTAGATGTATTTTTAATAATTCGGAAAGTTGATAGGTATTAGGATAATAATATTATATGAAGATAGAAGCACGGCGTGTGCATCAAACCCTGCCCGCCAGCAAGGTAGCCAGACACATCCGGTTAAGCTAATTTTTCCCCGTCCAAGTAGAGACAATTTTAACTTTCGACGGACGGCCCGGCACGGGAGTGGATGATTTGCAGATGTTGTGTAGAGTACCAACATTCAGGGGTGGACTGGGATATCTGGCAACCAGGCATTTGCCCAGTGGGCCGCCTCACTTAAGGCTGGCAACAGGCCGGTACTTAAAGTTTATGCAAATATGAACGTATCAAAGTAAACACATAATATTATATGTGCAACACAACACCACAGTTCTTCAGAAAGCTTGCGATGATGCGAGTGGTATTCGAACGGTTCAATCATTAGACTCCAAAATTGCTCGTGAATCGCAAAAAATACTTGAAAAAAGATCATATTTCCAAAAAATCACTGCTGGCAATTTTGCTGGGAGAAATCGCGAAAATAACTTCGAAAATGTCCCAAATGATCATACTATCAAAAGTAACTTTGATGATGTCCATAGTGATTCAATCATTGGACTGCAAAACTACTTGTAAATAATAAAAATCACTTGAAAAAAGACATAGGCTAATTTCAGAAAATTCCCTGCGGGGCTTTGCTGGGAGAAATCGGAAAAGTTCAACTCCGGAAATGTTCATGATGATTCAATTATATAGGACTCCAAAAGAACTTGTGAATCGCAAAAATCACTTGAAAAATGTCCCTATTTTCAAAAATTCCCTGCGGGGCTATGCTGGGGGACTTCCGCCCGCCAGACCCCCTGTCCAGCTGGGCGGTCATTTTATTCATGTAACCTGTGCCCCAATAAACAAATCATAACTACGTCCCTGCATTTCGCTCGTAACTGCTTGTAATCTGATAACCTTTACAGATACACTATATATAATTCATATTTCAACAATTTCGAATTTCGTCATAGGCCTATCAACTTCGTCACTATCATATTTTTGAATGAGTTATCTGTATTATGTATACTGAAACTCTGGAACCAACCGCGGACTTATTTTTTCATTTGATTTTACATTCATTTTATCTCAAGAGGAGAGGAAGCCGGGAGAGGCCTACGTGATTTAATTAACTAGGAAAATGCCATAAATGCGTTGTATGAGTGTATAGGTATGATATTGGCACATTTTATTTTTTTCTTCAAAACGGCTGACCCGATTAATCTGAAAATTGCAAGAAATGTATAAAATTGTAAGTTTTAACTCCTTGCAGACTTTTTTTGGGGGGGGGGGGGAATAAGATTATTCTCAATTTTTTCCGCTATAGGCCTATGTTATTATTGTGGTTATTTTTTAAATTAAAAAAAAAATCATAAAAAAGTTCACATTCACTTGATGCTCTACAACAGTAGGCCTACCCTAGAGCTGTTTGAAAAGATTTGCCAGGGTCGGAATGTTTCCCCAGTCCGCCCCTGCCAACAATCGAATGTGGGATCGCATCGTCGTATATCCGTTTTATTCTGATATTACTTTTATGATCGCGAGTAAAATCACATGCTGTTTTATATTTTGAGGTTAAATGAACAATTATTAATTTTCAATGATCAGTTTCGATCCCAAAATGTTCATCGAGGCAATTAGAGAATATACCTGCCTATAAGATAGTGATAATAAGAATCGCTGATATCGATGGTTGCCTTTGAAAAGTTCTAGTTTTTGCCGATAGAACGCATTACCTCATGTGATGGGAAAAATACGGTATGGGAACATGATCTATTTTACACCAACGATCCCGTCTGAAGTTTTGACGGACGTCACGTGAAAAAATCACCATGGGAACCTAGCTTTATTGCTGGTTGAAAGACCATTTGAGGGCCCTGTTCATTTCCTGTCTTGACCCGTTCGTCGTTTCAAGGCCTGGATAAGGCTCATTTCTAGTGCTACACCTTGTTTTAAGGCTCGATAATATCATTAGTACATACAACTACAAACTCAATGATCGTAATATCCTAACCGGAAATACAAAATCAAGTGTCAATAGTACTTAGATTTGCCACCTCTTAAGAGCACAGTAGCTGAGTGGTTAGCTCACTTGCTTCATGTGACCCGGGAAGTGAAGGGACACATCGGACCCGGTTCGATCCCCTCCACCGTCCATCTTTACAGGGGTTTTTCGTGGTTTCCCTCTGTAGTCTAGGCTAATGCCGGGATGGTTCCCACAATATAGGCCACGACCGCTTCCTTCTCACTATCCTTCCCACTACCCATAAAAACCTTCATCTCATCATCTCATCATCTCATTAATCATCCATCCAACGCCAATAGATCTTAGTAATCATTACAGTGCGTCGTTAAAAACCCAAAATAAAAAATAAAAAAATAAAAATTTAGAGCGCTACCGAATACCGAAACTGATCTCCCCATCTTGGAAGCCTATTGTCTCTGAAAGCTAGTGATCTCAAGTTTAACCAGACACTTCGTTGAAAAAATATAGAAGGCATATTTCCATGTGGAAGTACATATTCCCTGAAAAAATCAGACAAATAGGTCTGTTCGTTTGGCCTGCAGCCAATTTCTTATGTGACGATGGTGGGAAAAAGATGAGAAAAGAAGAAGAAAACAGTTGAAGTATGCTTTCACAGTGCTATATCTTCCTAATATCTGGTCCGATATTGGTCAAATTTGATAGCTCTTGTCATGCATGTTGGCTCATCATATTACAACAAATTCAAGTAAGGAGCCGTCCATAAATTATGTCACACCTTTTTAGACCACTTTGAACCCCTCCTTCCTCCCATGTCTCAGTTGGTCACGAAACCTATTACCCTCCCCCCTTTAAATACATCACAAATTCTCATACCACCCCCCTCTAATAAAAAATTGGAACCAACAGATGGCAAAGGTACAATAAAATCAAAATATTCATTTCTTTGTTTGCTTTTAGTAGCAAACTTAATAATTCTTTGATATGCATCTGCTGTTTCTAGGGTGGGTATAAATATGAAAATCTATGATAATGGCACCAAATACATAGAACAAAAAAATGGTACGTCACACAGTTGCGCCCCTCCCCCCCCCCTATACCCTTGTAACACCTTGTCACAAATCTAGACATCCCCTTCCCCCTCTAATCTGTGACGTAATTTATGGACGTCCCCTAATCAATAAGCTGTTCAGTTTCGTAGGTGGACCCACAGTATGCTCAAAAATAGAATCGCTATCAAGTTCCTCGATCAATGTGAATATTGTAGCTGGCTCCGTCTGGTTCTTGATTACCGCCGAGTGGCCGCTCGAGAGATAATCGATCCAATTAATTTGCCAATGGTTAATTTGTTGTTTCAGGAGTATCCGCGACTGAGTCGATATTGTCGCTCCTCTTATGTGATTTGACAAGCATGATCGTTGAAATGATCGAAGTCTTTCTACTGATCTTCTACGTATTCGACACGGACTGTGTAGGCAATATGATCGATGTCATCGTCCTAGTCTTCCTACAATGCCTGGCTGGAATAACACATGGTAACTTTATTCAAATCTAATCTTGTCTAATATTCCGTTCATTTGCCTACAAAAACAAGATCAACAAGTATGTTGTTGATCTTGCCTATGAATGGGCTGAAATTGGTCCAGATTTCTCAAATATTTGTCCATAGACACGTGTAATTATTTAATTATTGAATTCCAATCATTTAGTTCTTCTTAACACTTTTATTTGCGTATAGACTACTTATTAGTTAGATGAGCGTAGCGGAGAATCCATTTCATAAACCAAATAAAATGGGCTTCATTTTTATTTCACTTTTGTGCGCGGCATACAGGGCACTAGAAAAAAACGATTACTTGAAACTTTTCCTACATATTTGTGTCACACCAGAATGAGTTGGATGAGATTGTTTTTCAAGCAAATCGGTAATATAGTTCACCCGGAAAAAAAATCGGAAAGTTTGGAAAATCCTCATAAGATTAATAACCCGTAGGAAAACTACTCGAAAATCGAAATTCTTCAAAAGTTCTCAAATTTCAACCTAATATTAAAAACACTATTACCCTATACATTTTCAGAGATTTTTGCAACAGTCGGATGAGAAATGAAGAAGAAAACGCATTTAGAACGCATTTGCACATCAATCAAAGTTATCCAGAATTATTAAAATCAGTGAAGTACGAAACAGGAAGGCCGTGGTATAATTGATTCCGGCAGGGATTTTAAACGTTTGAAGTGATCCAATATCTGTAGATGTAGATTGAACTGACAAATTATTTTTCATTGTAGATTTCTTAGCTAATCCTATGACTATCGATAACGTAACGGAATAAGCAACATGGCGTAAGTCCTATCCTTTCAACATTAGACCGTTTTCACCATGATGGAATCAGCGCTTTCGCGTACATTTCTGAGATTCGCAATTTCAGATCAAATCGTACGTATTAGGCTCATATTTCAATGTATAGTATATAGTTGTATACTTGCATTGTTTCTGATCTTTCTCGTGGATGATGAGCAATTATCCAGTCATCAAATGGTGAATATAGCAGTAGGGCTCTTGACTATGGGTCTAAATGCTTTTACAGATGTATTTTAAATTTGGATTGACCAATTCAAATTAAATTAATTCCAATATTGCCTAATGCAGTTGAGAAGAGCTGGATTCACAGATTGCATTACATCTATTACTTGGATAGATCAACATACAGTAATACCAGCAAATTATCTTAAAATGTATGAGGCGGCATCCCTTTGTTATACGCATGGTGCGAAAGGAAAAGCCATGTTGCTTATCCCGTTACATTATTGATAGTCATTGGCTAATCTCACAACACAAATGCCGCGTTTTCCTATTTAGATGAGCGTAGCAAAGATTCTCATTCCGTATATCGAAACAATTTGGGTTTCGTCTTTTTTTGTAGGCCCAATCATCTGCGCGGCATTTAGGTCAGGAAAAAATCCAACGGCCTTGAAATTTTTCCTGCATATTGCTATTACACCAAAATAGGTTGCGATTGTTTATAAAACAAAAATCGGTCTGACGGTTTTCCTGAAAAAATCGGAAAGTTTGGAAAATCCTCATAAGAATTACCCAGAGAGAAAATAAATGAAAAATGGAACTCTTCAAAATTTTCACTGAATATGTAAAAACATGTCATACATTTACATTGATTTTCATAACATTCGGATGGAAATTAACGAAGAAAACACATTTATAGGCCCAATGTAAATTTTTGGAATCAATCAAAACTATCAAGAAACCAATTGCAACAAGTGTTACCTATTAATCCAGAACAATTAAAATGAGTCATGAATAAACAGGAAGGTAGTACATTTTGAACGTTTGAAGTAATACAAGGTATGGGGACGTCCATAAATGATGTCACATTTTTTAGGCCACTTTGAACCCCCCCCCCCCCCCTCCTTCCTATGTCACAGTTGATCACAAAACCTATTACCCTCCCCCCTTTAGATACGTCACAAATTCTCATACTCCCCCCCCTGGCAGAAAAAATTTAATCAACAGGTGGCAAATGTTTGCTTTTTGAGTACCGGTAGTCAAACTTGATAATTATTTGAAATGCATCTGCTGTTTCTAGGGTGGGTATAAATATAAGAATCTTTAATTAAGAATGGCGCCAAACACATGAAAGAACAAAAAATGGTACGTTACAGAGTTGTCCAAAGGCATCCAGTTGCCTTTTCGTGGTAACCACGAAAAACCCCCGTCAGGATGGTCGACCATGGCGGAAATCGAACCCCGGTCTCCGAACGACGGTTTAGTGTGTTACCACTCGGCCACGCGTCTCGGTTCTCCTAGTTTTTGATAAAAAAATCCACACCGGTAACTTTTTTTTCAATTGAAATTGGCACTTCTATTAAATCTATGCTTATGTGAAATGAATGGATCAGAATTTCAATAACCAGCATCCCTATGTTACGCTTGAACTTTTCTCAATTTTTCATTTTTTTTTTCATTTTTTCAAATAACATCAATACTTGATACATAATCATTGTCCCCCAATTAAGGCTATGGATAAAAGGTAGGATCGTTTGGGCAGGGCACCACAAGGGCGATCTTTCTACCTCATTTTAATTATTTAAAACCAATTAAGTTCAACACCAGGACTGTGCTTATTCAATTTTTGTCATCACAATATTTTATCAAAAATCTCAAATGATATATCTAATTATTTTCGAAAACTGTCTTTTGATTTTCCTCTCATCGCTCGTCACAATTTTGAACTGAAATTCAGACCAAAAATATGTTGTACCCCATCGATACAACATAGATCGATTAGACCGCAGCCCAATCGTATCAAGTTCTCTAAGGCAGAGGGATGCAGAAAAGGATGATAACAATATATTATATGAAGATTTTACATAGCTTAAGCATCTAGGTTTTATATAGCTCCAATATAATATTATTAAGTTCAATAATAATTACTTACAGAATAATATCCAGAGGCATGGAATACGATTTTCATCTTGCCATATGTTCCTCCGATTTACTTACTTCTCATACTCATGGCTCCGTTGGATCCAAAAAATTGAACCACATCAAACTGTTGAAATTTCGTTTGAAGCTTAGGTTATAGCTCTAAGCTCGTAGTTGGAATAGCCACAGTGAATTCAGCACAGATAAGCTATGCTTCGGTAGCGTCACTTAGGTAGCCGTGCTTGAAGCAGAAATATGACCGCTCCTGGTTCGTGCATCGAAACTCGTTATTGTGCGCGCTTTTGTTGTTACCCTTAGCAACAGTATGCATCAGTAGATGTGAACAATTTTCTAGTGATTTCAAATTGATGTTAGTTTCAACACGATGTAGTGACACCAACCTATTTTATCATGATATGAAGAAGGTGACCCGACTCGGGTCTTGAAAGTGAAATATTTCTGGGATCAGTCAAGGCCTTCTATATTATTAATATATTATGTAATAATATAGAAGGCCTTGGATCAGTTCACAAGTCTAGGGTCCCAATTGCCCGTAGCGCAACTATCGCTTTTATATCAAATTATATATAACAATAACGCTTAACAATACTACACACGGCTCAAGAGAATTATTGTTGGCAATTGCATTTGTTTTTTACGAAATTAAATTATAGATTTTAAAAGTTCATCAATGCCACTGGTACCGTAACCACTCTTATCTACATCTAGTTCACAAGGGAATCCGCTGAATCGCGACAGGCAATCGGGACTTTCGGCTCTGAACTGACCGCAAAATCCACAAATGCCTTCCATGTTATCAGTATGTGAGTTGGAACACCCTCTTCATATTATGATAAGATAGGCTGTTATCACTACATCGTAGTTGCAATACGATTCACCAGGCAAACGCGTTATGTGTTGCCGCGTTGATGGATGAGCTGGAACATACCACCTTATCTGTGGATTGGTTATTATGTATATACACCTTGAGATCCAAATCATTACATCACAGCCATCTTATTTTCCATTATCAATTTCTATGATAATAAAGAAGGCTTTGTTTGAATCGTTTACATTTAAGAGGTGACACCTGTGGCTTGGATTTAAATGGTATTTAAATGGTATTAAATATATAAAATGAGTGATTCACAAAAATAGCATTATATATTTTTTTACATCAAAACGGCTGATCCGATTTGAGTAAAAGTTCGGAATAATGTGTATAATCATCATATTGAAATTCCCTGAGAATTTGAAATGTCTCGGATGAACATTATCCCACGAATATTTTCCTCTGGGTTATTCTTTAGGATTTTTGAAAACTTTAAAATGAGTTTTCTCAGAAGTGGTTCAACCGATTGCGCCTCAAAACTATACAGTATCGAATTAGGTAATGACACTTGTGTGTGCCAAGTTTCAACTGATTTTGAATTTTTGTTTGACCTGTGGAGCGCGAACAAAAAAAAAAAAAAAAGTCACTTTTTTCGGGTATTGCGAAATTGAGTCCGCTTCGCTAATCCAATAACAAATAATTTTCATCATGATTTTTATCGATGACTTTGTATGACTTGTGATCATGCAGGCTTATGTCATTATTGTCAAAGCAGAGACCAAGTCCTCATATTGATGGTCGGAACTCATTTTACAGTTGCAGCAAGTCGTTTCATGAGTAGGGCCTACATATAGGAGTGACGCTACTATGGGCTGTCTTTTCTGTGCAGGGCCGTCGTTAAAGGTCTCAGGGAGGGCGCGCGCCTCCCAATCGACATTTGCACCCCTCCAAGAACTTATCCTCTTTCAAAAATATATAATGTTGACCTACGAATGAACACACAATAAAATATGATGAGTTGATGACATTAATACCAGGCAAACGCGTTACGTGTTGCCGCGTTGATGGATGAGCTGGAACATATCAACTTATCTTTGGATTGGTTATTATATATATATATATATATATATATATATATATATATATATATATATATATATATATATATATATATATATATACACCTTGAGGTCCAAACCATTACATCACTGCTATCTTATTTTTCATCAATAATATATGATAATAAAGAAGGCTTTGTTTCAATCGTTTACATTTAAGTAATGTCACCTGTAACTTAGACTTAATAGGTATCTTAATAGCTTTGAATGCATGATTCATAAAAAATACACTATATATTTTTTTACATCAAAACGGCTGATCCGATTTGAATGTGAGTTCGGAATAATGTGTATCATCATCAGATTGAAATTCCCTGGGAATTTGAACTCTCTCGGATGAAATATTTTCCATGATTCTTTTTCTCTTGGCTATTCTCATGGGATTTTCGAAAACTTTGAAATGAGTTTTCTCAGGAGTAGTTCAACCGATCGCACCTCAAAACTATACAGTATCGAATTAGATGATGATACTTGTGTGTGCCAAGTTTCAACTGATTTTAAATTTTTTCTGACCTGTGGAGCGCGAACAAAAAAAAAACTTTTTTTTCGGGTAAGGTGAAATTGAGTCTTTGCTTCGCTCATCCAATGATTTGTATCAGTAGGCTATACACTACTACTTTACACTTCCTCTTTTCTTTTCGATAATGATTCAATTATTAGATTCCAAACTGCTTTCGAATGTTTTGAATCGCAAAAATCACTTGAAAAATGGCCATATTCAGAAAAAATCACTGCTAAGAATTTTGCTAGGAGGAATCGCGAGAATAGTTTCGAAAATGTCCATGGTGATTCAATCATTGGACTCCAAACTGCTTGTAAATATCAAAAATTACTTGAAAAATGGCATGGGTCTATTTCAAAAAATTCCCTGCGGGGCTTTGCTGGGAGAAATCGCAAAAGAATAGCTTCGAAAATCTACATGATGATGCAATTATAAGACTCCAAAATCACTCATGATTCGCAAAAATCTCTCAAAAAATGTCCATATTCTCAAAATGTCCCTGCGGGGCTCTGCTGGGGGGCTTCCGCTCTTTTCGCGCGTGGCAGGCGTCCAGCTGGGCGGTCATTTTATTCATGTAACCTGTGCGCCCGCCCAATACACAAATCCTAACAACGTCCCTGATTCTGTGATCTGGATATGATGAAAGGTTAGAGTAACGAGGTTGGAGTGATAATGCACAGCGGCTGGATGTCAATTTCAGTGTCTCCTGGAATGACCAGAAAGGTGTTAATTACTTGGATGTCAGCTGACAGTTGACTAAAAGTAAAACTGTTTCGGCAAAATGTAATCATTTTTTTCAAGTTACACCAACTTTTCCGGAACGATTTCAGACCGTAGGACGTAAACTTATTTCGGTGGAGTTTTAGATTGCGTTTGGACGAATGGAAATGTTGGTTTGAAGTTTTGTCGGACGGCAAGAAAAAAATCCGATTGTCAACCCGTCTCCAGACTCCATGGGGCAAACCGTTCCCAACAAGGTGGTTTCATAGATACTAGGCAAACGCGTTATGTGTTGCCGCGTTGATGGATGAGCTGGAACATATCAACTCATCTTTGGATTGGTTATTATATATATATATATATATATATATATATATATATATATATATATATATATATATATATATATATATATATATATATATATATGTACACCTTGAGATCCAAACCATTACATCACTGCCATCTTATTTTCCGTTATCAATTTCTATGATAATAGAGGAGGCTTTGTTTTAATCGCTTACAATTGAGTAGTGTCACCTGTAGCTTTGATTTAATAGGTATTTTAAGGGGGTAGCCATAGTATGGAATGGGATAATTATGACTAAATGGAAGAATTATTTCACGCACAACCAATCACCACAAATCATTGAAACTTGCACACTATATCCATCATTCTATTGCTCACATATGATTCAGAAAAAAATTGAAATAAAAAATTAATTAATAATTTTAATTTAATTTGAGAATTGCCATGTTTTTTTCCAGAATACAAAGCATGAAGCAACAATTCACTCGGTTTGAAATTCAAAAATACATCTATCTCTTTGAGTTCCAGATGATATTGTTCGTCATGCACACTGTTATCTTGTGAAGCTCCAGAAAAAATTTATTGCACTTTTCAGTTATATAATCAATCATTCTATATCTAATATAGATTATATATGATTTTGAGGCCACACATTCACACGTGGATATTCATATGTTCTGATCATTCTCATAGTTTCAGTTCACAAGATAAGGACAATTGAAATACACATTTTAAAACAATTTTTCAAATCGGACCAGTAGTTTTTGAGTTATGTTGTGACAAGTCAGAGAAAACGTGGTTCTTGGGAAAACGTACCTGAAGTTTCGATCATGCATTACCGTCTGTGTTGCATTCAAATCTTGAAATATATGAAAAAACACACATTAGTTGGGGTCACGAATTCTTCAAATAATCGTTGGCAAAACTTGAAAAAAAAAAAAATGAAAAAAATGTTTTGCCAAAAATAATTTTTGTACTATGGCTATGTCCCCTTGATAGCTTTGAATGATTTATGAAAATGACATTAAATATCATTTAACATCAAAACGGCTGATCCGATTCGAGTGAAAATTCGGAATAATGTGTATCATTATTGGATTAAGATTCTCTGAGAATTTGAATTCTCTCGGATGAGATATTTCTCCTGATTTTTTTTCTCTGGGTTATTCTTACGGGATTTTTGAAAACTTTGAAATGAGTTTTCTTAGAAGTAGTTCAACCGATCGCGCCTCAAAACTATACAGTATCGAATTAGATAATGATACTTGTGTGTGCCAAGTTTCAACTAATTTTGAATTTTCGTCTGACCTGTGGAGCGCGAAAAATAAAATAAAAAAGTACTTTTTTTCGGGTATGGTGAAATTGAGTCTTCGCTTCGCTCATCCAATTATATAAACTAGGCAAACGCGTTATGTGTTGCCTCGTTGATGGATGAGCTGGAACATATCAACTTATCTTTGGATTGGTTATTATATATATATATATATATATATAAATATATTTTTTTATTTTTTTTTATTAGATTCAAATAATACATACATACAAGATTAATCAATACGCTCTTCCACAAAGTCAAAAAGGCTTATCTGTGGGAGGATAAATGAAATTAATAGCTTGGACAAGGAAAAAATAAATGAAAACTTTTCAATGGTTGAGGAATACAAAATCGAATATATGTATATCCTATATATATGTAGACAACTAATAATAATGATAATAATAATAATAATGTTCATTTGTACAGATTGATCATATACATGATATTGCCACCGTCATGAGAGAGAACAAAAATAAGATGAGTGATATTATGGAATTATGGAATACATAAAAAATCGTTTTTCAAGTTGTCAAGGTTTGAATTTCACATATAAGGCAGTTTATATTCACACCAGAAAACAAAGCTTCGTAAGATGTTGAAGAGAAGATGCCATATTATTTCTCTATATTTATGGAGCATCTCGTATGAATTCTTGTATACTATAATAGCACTTTGTAATCAGCAAATGTTTTAGACCCAATTTGAATATATTTTCCTTCTTTCTCTTGAGTCTCAGAGATAAGGCGATAAAAAGATATGTACCAGCATATATAGGTCCTTTTTTAAAAATAGACAGATTGTGGACTGGGACTTTTATATTATTGTGTCTTGTATTGTAACTATGTTCACCGTCAAAATCGTTAATTAGATACTTATTATCTAGTACGTAAAGTATAGTATTACTAGTCAAACGCGAAATATGCGTTGTAAGATGAGCGAGATATCTCAATAAGGTATAAAAGTCCTTGAAATAGTTTTACCCTTGCTACTTTATCGACTTTGGTATTCTACACACCTTGATATCTGAATAAGCTATAAAAGTCGTTAAAGAAGTTCTACTCTTGCCACTTCATTGACTCTGGTATTCTACACACCTTGACGCATATAAAAAATACTTCATTGTTGGTCAACTCTTGAATCTAGAAAGCAGTGAATCTCGACAACTTAATTCTGTCATAATTTTTATGATATATTTTATGAATATTATCAGTCATTTTATTTTTTTTCTCCAAAACGACTGATCAGAATTGCTTAAAAAATCGTAATAATGTGTAAAATCCATGTATACACATTTAAAGAGAATTTCATTCCATTTGGAGAGATTTTATTTTTCAACATTTTCCGCCCAGCCAAATCTTATGGGGTTTTTAGAAACTTTGAGATGATGATTCTCAAAATCGGTCCGACCGATTCATCCCAAAAACTATACAGTTCTAAGTTGGATGAGTTTGCGTGTACAAAAAAAGTTTCATGTTGATCAGTCAACCCTTGCGACCTGTGGAGTGCTTACAAACAAAAAAAAAAAAAAAAAAAAAAAAAAAAAAACACAGACAAAGCCCTATAAGAGTGGGATGGAGACTTCGCTACGCTCATCAATAAATATATATGCATGGAAGTGTCATGATTTTGAAATTCATGAAGAGAGGTCGGCAAGAGTCCTTATAAAAACTTCAGCGCAGGGGTTAGCTAGCATTTGCGAGGTACCTAATCGCTCTCTTTTGAAGTATGAGAATGCTATTTACTTTGGGGGAGTGCCCTCATAGTATTATGCCATATTGTAAATGAGAGTTGATGTGTGCAAAATAAACAAGTTTTCCGGTCACAAAATCGCATACATCCATTATACGCTTCACCAAGTAGCAGCCTGATGCTACTTTCTGAGAAATATATTTTATGTGACTAGTCCACGTCAATTGTTTGTCTAGGATGATACCAAGAAATTTAACTTTCTCTTTCTCTTCTATGCTTTCACCCTCCAGGTAAATTAGTGGTGATGATGCACTGTCGAGAGTTGTAGAATTCATAGGCCTACTCTTAGCATTGTACTGAAACTGCATAAATACTGTTTTAGAGCTATTTAGGTACAAGTCGTTGGCCGTTACCCACTCAGGTAGCTCTTTTACTGCTGCATTTATGGTGTAGGTATGATAATTATTGTTGCATTCTGAATTTGCTTGGTTAACACACGATTTTGATCCTTGAATTAAATGACTTGTGTCATCTGCATAGAGCGTTGATTTGCCATTTTTCACATTATTTGGCAGATCAGTTGTGAATAGAATAAACAGTATCGGAGCAATCGTCGATCCCTGAGGCACTCCTGTGTTGAAAGTAACTTCATCAGACAGATGTGTATGTCCATGAGTATCAATTAATTTTACCACTTGTTTGCGATCTCTTAAGAAAGATTGGATCCAATTGTTCGGGTTCCCAACAATACCTAGACATTTCAATTTATGTAGCAATTTTTCGTGGTTCACGACATCGAAAGCTTAAGAGAAGTCGTACAATGTACCAGTTGCAATTTCATGATTATTCCATGAGGCAAGAATGTTACCAACAAAGCTAGCTATCGCAGTTACTGTTGAACGTCCCCTTATAAAACCATGTTGGGAATCACTAAAAAGCTCATATGTATTCAGAAAATGCACTAGTCGCATACAAAAGGCATTTTCAAAAATCTTTGAGAATACAGATAAAATGGAAATAGGTCTATAATTTTCAACCATTCAAGTGTCTCCTTTTTTGAGACACGGTTTGATTAAAGCTAATTTTAATATTTCAGGAAACGTACCCTCTTTAAAACTTTCGTTAACAATGTGTGTCAGCGGTTTAGCAATAAATGCCGAAGCATATTTCAATATGTAGCAAGATATGTCATCGAAACCTGCAGACTGCTTTTTAGTTACCACATCCATAATATCATGAAACTCTTTGAGTGACAGTGGAGTTGAAAACATATTAATATTATTGCTCACACGAGCCATATCACAGTTTGCCATCTGTCTCACCTGGTTACGCAGATTTGATTTTCTATCATTCTGTAACTTCAGTGTGATATCATCGAATATATATTTGCTAATTCTTTATAATCACCTACAATTACATCGTTGTGTATTGAGGTCATCTTTAGTTTTGTTGTTTTCATTGTTAGTATTTTTAATAATATTCCATGCCGCCTCTGTTCTATTCTTAGCTGTTTTGATAATATCACTATTGAATTCACGTTTTGCTTTCAATATTTCCTTCGACATAATTCATTTTCATTTCCAAATATATACTTTTGTCTTCATATATATATATATATATATATATATATATATATATATACACCTTGAGATCCAAACCATTACATCACTGCCATCTTATTTTTCATTATTGATTGATATGATAATAAAGAAGGCTTTGTTTCAATCGTTTACAATCAAGTGGTGACACTTGTTGCTTTGATTTAATAGGTATCTTAATAGCTTTGAATAATTAACACAAATTACAATATATATATTCTTTTACATCGAAACGGCTAATCCGATTTGAGTGAAAGTTCAGAATAATGTGTATCATTATTGGATTGAAATTCCCTAAGAATTTGAATCCTCTCGGATGAAATATTGTTCACGAATATTTTCCCTCTGGGTTATTCTGATGGGATTTTTGAAAACTTTGGAATGAGTTTTCTCAGAAGTGGTTCAACCGATCGCGCTTCAAAACTATACAATATCTAATCGGATAAGGATACTTGTGTGTGCCAAGTTTCAACTGATTTTGAATTTTCGTGTGACCTGTGGAGCGCTAACATAAAAAAAAACAGGCCCTTTTTTGGGGGGTATGGCGAAATTGAGTCTTCGCTTCGCTCATCCAATAAACAAGAAACAGAAACAGAACAGGATACATAGTTAGTTGTATAACAAATCATGAGATTCAGACAATATTTATCGAAAATACGAATGACTATAAATTATTGTGTGATGAGAAAATTGAAAGAATTACTTGTTTGTGACACTAATACCTCGTTCACATCACAGAATTTGACTACGGTTAAATAGATGACGTTAGTTTGATTATAATATGAACGGAACTTGGTTAGTGGTTAACTCTAGTTATGTCTTAACGAAGTTTTTAGAAGTCAGTTAGCTTAAAGGTACGTTCATAGAGCCAAGGCAACACGAATTTGCCGTGCCGTCAAAATGAATGAGCCAATCACAGACTTGCCGGGCTTGTCGTTCACTGTGGCCTTGAAAGTTGAATGAAGTTGAACATTCTGCCGGACGACAGACTTGCCGTGATGATGTAGACGACATCATGGCCACGTTTATACTCGAACTGTGTGTTCTTTGTACGATACTATCGACTGACAGCTCGATCACTATCGACGTTGCCATGGTTATCGCATCGATTCGATATATAATTGCCTAGAGTCGGCGATAGTTTACCGACGTAGGATGAACGGTACCAATCATTTGACGTCCAACGGCACCCGACAAGATTGCCGGCCGGCAAAAATGCCGTGGCTCTATGAACCTACCTTCACTGCGATTAAAATCCACCGCCTTCGCAAAGAACAACATCATTCGTGTCATCACATTGTTGGTTCAAAGCATGTACATCATTCGAATTATATAGGCTTCTGTCAAGAAACAAATGACAAACAATCCTTACCATCGTAACACAGCGAACTGGTGGACTACCAAACATTCTGATTGGCCAATTCCAAGTGGTGGACATTGTTGTCTGTCTCTTGCAACAATGGGTGACGTCACTTGACAGAAGCCTATAGATGGCTCTGTTCAAAAACAAGGCGAGATAATGGCTAGATATCAACAGAAAATCTGTAAATCTATGAATGCAATATGAAAATTAACAGTAATCAAACAGGAAAATGGCAGTGCATGACGTCACTAACAACCATTTCATCGCTGTCAGTGTGAACACTTTACCTCAGTTCATGATGCTAACTACAGTTAGTGATCCTAGTGTGAACATGGTATGAGAATCAAATTTTTGCTGTCAACTTTGACCCGACTGTGTACTTTTACACGTGGCATATTGTGAATAATGTTTATTATGGATCGACAGTATTTAAGAAGATACTTCTCTGCACAATGTGAAGCAATTTCACTACGAGGGGACGTCCATAAATTATGTCACACTTTTTAGGCCACTTTGAACCCCTTCTCCCTCGCATGTCACTGTTGGTCACAAAACCTATAGCCCCCCCCCCCCCCCTTTGAATACGTCAAAAAAAAAATCTCATACCGTCCCCCTCCACGCTAACAAAAATTGAAATTAACAGACGGTAAAGGTAGGCCTACAATGAAGTAATAAAATTCAAATATTCATTTCTTTATGCTTGCTTTTTGAGTAGTCAAAATTGATAATTATTTGATATGCATCTGCTCTTTCTAGGGTGGGTATAAATATAATACCGGCACAGGTAGCTGAGTGGTTAACGCACTTGCTTCATGTGACCCGGGAGGTAGTTGGCATGTTGGACCCGGTTCGATCCCCGCTACCGTCCATCTTTACAGGGGTTTTTCGTGGTTTCCCTCTGTAGTCTAGGCTAATGCCAGGATGGTTCCCACAATATAGGCCACGACCGCTTCCTTCCCACTATCCTTCCCATTACCCATAAAAACCTTCATCTCATCATCCCATTATCTCGTTAATCATCCATCCGACGCCAATAGATCTTAGTCATCAGTGCGTCGTTGAACCCAATATACAAAAAATGAATAAATAAATAAATATAATAATCTATAAGAATGGCGCCAAATACATGGAACAAAAAATGGTATGTCACACAGTCCCCCCCCCCCCTGACACCTTCTCACAAATCTTGACAACCCCCCCTCCCCCCCAAGCCGTGATGTAATTCATTAATTATTGTTCAGTTAATATGTGTATATATGTGTGAATAAAAAGTATTGAAATTGAAATTGAAATTGAATTGAATTGAAAATTTATGGACGTCCCCCAATATGTTCATCCAGGAAGTCACTGTGACCGCTATGTCAAGTTGATATTGAAAATGTCACGATCTGCGTCGATCGGTGCCCCTTAATCTCCTAATCCCATGTTACCATTTATATATATATATATATATATATATATATATATATATATATATATATATATATATATATATATATATATTGGGTTTTAACGACGCACTATACCGATGGCTACGATCTATTGGCGTCGGTGAATTATGAATGAGATGATATGAGATGATGAGGTGGAAGGTTATTTTATCATGTGTTTTGGATGGTGGGAAGGAGTCGATCGTGGCCTGTTGTTAAGGAACCATCCCAGTATCAACCTGTACGACAGAGGGAAACCACGAAAAACCCCTGTCAAGATGGTCGACCATGGCGGGAATCGAACCCCGGTCACCCGAATGACAGTTCAGTGTGTTACCACTCGACCACGCGTCTCAGTACCATGTTAGTATCAATTATTTCATACTTTCAGGTCTGCTCATCGCAACGTTCTCCAAGAACCCGGTACAAGCAACGTACTATACAATGGGGTCATATCTGTGCTGCTTTTACCTCATGGGTACTCTCTGGCCTCTGGAAGGAGCTGCCAAGCTAATACAATACGTCAGTTATTACACTCCAACTACATTAGCAAGCAATTCTTTGAGGAATACAATTACAAGAGGATGGGGAATAATGCACCCTCAAGTTTTACCAGGGTATTTGATGAGTATTGTTTGGACCATTGGTCAGTTTGGAATATCCGTTTGGATACTTGGAAAAAAGATGTAGACTTCAACTTAATTGTGAACTTTGAGAGTGGCAAGCAATCTGGGCTTTTTTAATCTTTTTAATCAATATAGAAATCATCTCATTGCACATCAATGTAGGCCTAATCATTGTACAATGTACGGACACAGAAGAAAGGAGAACAAAGGAGAATGAAAAGAAGAGAAGATCAGAATGATGAGAAGATAGAAGATTTTTCCTCCACAATACAATTGATCGAATTTTCCACTACTCCTAAATTATTTACCAATGATTGTTTGTTGAATGAGTTAGATCAATATTGATCAAACGTTGCAGCGGTAAGATCGCCCCTGTGGTGCCCCGTTCGTACGATCCTTCTTCTCATCCATAGTTTTAATTAGGAAACAATGATTTAATATCAAGTCTCGATGTTGATAAGAGAAATACAAACATTGTTTCTCAGTTAATTGCAATGGATGAATAATTAACACCATTTATGAGAGGCATCTCTTGATTGTCTTGAGACTCCTCCGTGGTCTTGTCACCAGTGTGAATAAAAATATAGCTTTTTTGATTTGAGAATAGTTTACTTCAAACACCGGGACTGCGCTGTATGTGGCTACGTACTTATTCACTGCAGGGTGCAGATAATCTTTCACTTTCCACAAAGTCCGGAACACATTACCATTAATGCACCAATTTTGTGATATATCCAGAAAATACCACTATATTATTGCGAGTAAACAGAATACACGAATGTCAAGATATAATTGTGATGGATAGCAAATATTTATAGAATAGTTTTGTATTACCAATGTGTGTAAATGTGTCAATGTATATTACCTCATCACTAGGCATGCAATGCTTACTTTTCACATTTTTATCGTGTCGACCTGTCAAATTATTAATTGTATTGTGTAATTTCGATTGCTCGATTTGGGAAGTGTTCGATAATTATACATTATCATGTGCTAATTTCTCATATCGTCGGCATTCTTAAATGCTGACGTCTTGCCTAGTGATATGGTAATGAACGAGAGATAATTACTTTTGAGATTGATATAAATAGATGGGTGTTAGTGATTAAGGGGGGGAAGTGTGTCACACCTTGATGCGTGCACTCTAGTTGCATTGCATTTAGTACCTACTATGTGATTTTGCTAGTTTATACAATGTGATTGAGACTTTGCCAATAAACAACCTGACCAATCTACCGTCTACATCTTCTTGATCTCGAACCAGGTTCTCGGACACGACATAATCAATATATAACAATACTATTATTGTTTCCATACACTTAATACCATTTCTTCCATTGTTGAAAATAATAATGTTGATTCTTCTTTACTATACTATGATTATTATTTCATTCTTTATTTGTGTTGCATCTATATATGTATGTATTAAGAAGCAAGAATAAAATGATTTGAAAATTGAATTGAATTGAAATTGATATTGTCCACTCTTGCACTAATAAGGACGTGTTGATAGTTCTATCCTACTTGACTGATGACTTACACTCATGTACTTGTGATTTTGATTTTGACGTGCTTCATGTGAACTTGCCTTTCCATCGGTCACATTTGCAAGTCTTGTACAACGATAACACTGTCAAGCCACGATGTGGAAAATTCTGATGCAAAAAACCTGCAATAAAAATGGACGTTGCAACTTTGCTTATCCTCATTTATTTGAATAAAAGTTGGTTTTACCAATTATTAAAACTGTTATCGCCCTCAAATAACACACAACATACATCACACACAACACATGGCCATAGATGTACGACATACTGAAAATTAGGGTATTGTCAATCGGGGTGAATATGAATACCAGGGTAGAGATGAACACTCATTACCCTTTTTTTTCAATTTCCTAATTTTTCAATGGAATGTTCTTCAGTTTTTCAGAGTATAACTCTATAGTGCATGTACAAAAATAAATTGTATTTTCAATTTTATGCTCAACATTTGAACGTTCAGAAAAGTCTTATTGTCCTGCCCAAGATGCATTGAGGGTTACGTTGGCTTGCCGGTTGGAGATGGTGTCCTCACTTCCTATTCCTCCCATGTTGAAAATATGTTCCAATAATCACGAGCCACATTTCAAGAATTATCGATCGTGCGTAGATTAGCTTTACGTTCATATCGGCTCAGCTAATAACAGCTGTCATCAAGTTTGTCAGCCTATCAGCCATCTCTACAAAACAGCACTAGATAGAGCAGCGATCAAATTTCTCAGAAAAGTACTCAAGAAATGGAACGTGTTTTTGTATCAGTGAAGTCACCATCTTCAACCGGCAAACCAACGCAACCTCAATGCATCTTGGTTCCACCTAAACCTTTGAATATAAAATGGCGAGCAAAATATATTTTGTTGCTGCGTGATTGATGAACAGAAAACAGCTTTGTTTGGCCCACTCTGAGAACAATTATTGACTAAAAAGATACACCACCAAAACTGGAATATGGATTTGCTCGGAGTGAATATGAACACCTGGGGTCGCGCTCTCAACCCAGTCTCAACTTGAACCTAGAGAGGCTAGATACTCAGGATCCAGCCTCTCTACTTGAACCCAGAGTTCAAGGTGACTTTGTACCATGCTCTCAGCACGAGATAGTGATACCATCCCATTTCATTGATCATAACATAAAAGAGGTGATCCAACTCCCATACTGATAAAATGGACGGTATTTGTGGTTTCTTGCGGTCAGTTCAGAGCCAAAGGTCTCGATTGCCTGTCGCGATTTAGCGGAACCCCTTGTGAACTAGATGTATAAAAGTGGCTACCGTACCGGTGGCATTGTTGAACTTACAAAATCTATCATTTTCGTAAAAACAAATGCAACTGCCAACATATTAATTCTACTGAGCCGTGTACAGCATTGTTGTTTTATATAGTTCGATATAAAAGCGACAGTTGCGCTACGGCAATCGGGACCCTTGACTCGGGAACTGACTCCGGAAATAATTCATTTTCAAGACCCGAGTTGGGTCACCTTCTTTATATTATGATAAAATAGGTTGGTGTCACTACATTGTGTTCTTAGCATAGGATAATACTGCTTTACTGCTGTTTTTGTTGGTAGTCAACAAATGCTAGTAAAGGAGGGTTGAATCAGCGCATTTCCGCATCAACCGCTATTTCAAAATATAGAGCGCCAAACATGATTTCAACAACCCCACTTTGTGTAAAAATTCCCAATCTGCATCGCTGGGTACAGTATGATGAATTCAAAGTGATATTTTACGTTTCAAGTACAATTTTAATGTCGACTTCACGAAGCACAACCGAGCACACGTGATGGCATGGATGGCAGTTATTAAGAATGTAGGCCTAATTAACTGTAGTTAATATATGGTAGCTCATGTGAATTAATTGGTATATCTCTGTTAACAGTCAATCTCTTGATAATTTTTCATTGTCCTGCTATCTATAATATTTTCAGATACATTATTAGAACTTTTATTACCACTATTACCAGTAATACTATTCATCTGAATGTCTTCATTATCCTATGTAGTTGGTTTTAGTTATAGTTATGTAGTTACGTTCCAAGTCAAACTGGTCATGAATAAAGTCCCAATACAGAACTTGGAAACGAAGAGGCGATCGTATTGAAAATAAGCCACCAAAACGTCAGGAGTCTAACAAGTAAGATATTCCAATTGGAAGTGTTATTAGAGTGTGCTAGTCGAGAGGAAAAGTGTGACGTCAGAGCGTACACAGAACATTGGTTAAAGAAGTCGGAGTCGGAGATGCTTCAGCTAACTGACTATAAAATGTTGGATAATTATTGTCGAGACACCAAAGTCGGGGGAGGTGTTATCAAAAATGAGCATGACGCGATTGCGAGAAAGGAATCCGAATATCTCAATGCAGAAAAACAATTTGAATATGCAATAATTGAATTCACACGATCCAAACATTTGTTATGCAGAAATGTAATAATAATTGCGATTTATAGTCTCCAAATAGTGATGTGAATGTTTTTCTAGATCATCTTGAAAAGATGCTAGATCAGTTATGTAAGGAAAATAAAGAGATAGTTATAGTGGGTGACTTCAATTTAAACTTTGCCATTGACTGCAAGCGTTGAATAGCGTAATAAATACGTACAATATAGAATCTATTATGAATAAACCAACAAGGATTACTCTAGAACATCCACAACAATAGACAATATACTGACAAATATCAACAAGGATCATTATGATAGTATTGTGAAAGAAAATTGTATCTCAGATCATATAGAGCAAGTGATGAAAACTAGAATGGAAAGAGTGGAAAATCATGAAAAACAGGGAGAAGGTAAAACAATTGAATACTGTAGGGCTATTAGTGAAGGGAAAATACACAGGACGAATGAATTACTGAATGCAACTTGCTGGGCACATTTAAAATCAGGAAACGATGTGAACGATAATTTTGATAAATTCATCATACATTATACGAAATTATATGATATTGCTTCTCCAATTGTGAAACGAAGTAGGTACTAACACGAACAGTCAAAGAAAAAACAAGTGGATCACAAATGAGATTAAAGGAAAGAGCAAAAAACTTAAAGAACTGTACGAGGATGCTAAAATTAATAAGGAATATGAATTGAAATACAAAGAACTTAAAAAATGCAGGTATGCAAGATAGCAAGAGCAAAAGTAGCGTATAATGAGAAGATGATCAGAGAGGCGGCAAATACACCTAAGAAACTTTGGTATATAGTACAGCGTGAAACTGGCAATAAGAAAAATATTAACGAGAATATAAAATTGACTGTGGATTCGAGAGTTGTAACGGACCCAAACGAAATTGCAAAATTCAACGAGTTTTATTTAAACATCCCAAATGAGATAACGAAGCATATCATCACGTCACAGGAGAGTGAAACCAGTTATGTGAACTCTAGTAGAATTAGGTCAAAGTCAATGTATTTAGTTCCTGTAACAAATACTGAGATAATAAATATTGTGAAGGATTTGAGCAACAGCGAGGCAACAGGTATTGACAATGTCAAGGTATTGGTAGTAAAAAGAACTATCGACTCATTTGTGAATATACTGACCATATTGATAAATCAAAGCATCTCATCGGGAATTTTCCCTGATTATCTCAAAATAGCAATTGTGAGACTCACCTACAAATGTAAAGGAAAGAAGACAGATATGAGTAATTATAGAC
>OZ023331.1:14715743-14747398 GCA_964007535.1 Brachyptera risi
TGGGTTTTTTAGCCATGTCGAACTGGTTCTATTTTCTGCGGGTGCTTGCCCTTTGCTGACTTTGGCTTGTGCTAGCCACTTGTCGAGAAATGTGAGCGGTGATTTAACGCTCGACTTAATGGAGTTTTCCCTAGATGGCATTTCAAATTCTGGAGACATTAGGTGAACTATAGAATCTACCATTACGTATTTCCCCTTTTGGTTCAAATGTATACCATCCTGACTCAAATGTCTTGCATATATTTTTTTATCAAGGAAATTAATTCTCACGTTAGCACTGCATTTGCCTGTTTGACATTCATTGACCATTTGATGAATGATGAAGTTTGCTCTCCTTATTTTAATATTGTTGTTGTGGTCGAATTGTCGTGGGATATTGCATATCAGTAATTTACATGTTTTACTGATGGGCATGATTTTATCGACTGCGTCCTTAATATGTGTCTGAAGCCTGTCACTTTCATGTCTTACATTGTTTGTACCTCCTATGACTACGACCCAGTCTGATTCATTTAAATCAGTTGCTAACAGACACACTTTATCGGCAATTTCGTTGAAAGTGGCACCTGATTTTATATGAGTGAACACGTCCATCGTGTCCCGCAATTCATTTCGAAGCATCTCACCCAATTCTCTACCATGACTGTCAGCGATTAATACAAGTTATACATGTTGCAATGCTACAGTACACCCCAAAGTATTGTCTAGAATTTTCCAACAGTGAACAGTGAATATTAGAATAGGGTTAGGCTTAGTGTTGAACTCGGCAACACTAAATATTTCCATCAATAAACAGGATTATGCAAATTAAGAGATGGAATATAATCCAGTAATCTGAAATGAATGTATAGTTTATATACAAAGTAGTCTCTAGGCCACTGAATTCTAGTATTGTGATGATGTTTCTACAGACATGCTCTTAAAAACTATTTAAAGAGACATTTGAAGAAGTTGTAGGCAAACATCTTGCCATCAGGCTTAATTTTGAATCGAGCACGAGTGTTCTTATGTGGAAAGATTTTTAATTATGAGCTTTGCTTATTCATAAATTTTTCCGCATAAAAAAACTTGATGAATTCTAGTCTAGATTTTATGCATTCCGAATTGATTGCGAAAGGATTCGTCAACTTGAACAAATTGTGGGGACCATAATGGTGAATACCGGTAAGGCGGTAAGCAAGCTTGACTTAAGAATCTTCAATTCAAACCCCCTTTGTTTTCCACACACCGTAACGAAAACTAGACCAGATCTGTTTTTCAGCAATCTGACACGCTATAGATGTGATCATGCTACAGATCCAGGTGATAATGTTCATTTCACATAGCTTACTAGGCCAAGATGACATTTCAACAAAATATTATGGATAATTACCAAAGAAACTAGAACTGGGTTAGCCAACAATTATAGATTGCGATCCATATTTTTTCAAACAAAATAATCGATACAATATTAACGGTACGATGCCGATGGTTAATTTCTGTTATTAGAATCATCTTTCAGTCCTGTCAAAACTTCCCTCAATTTTTTTTACAAAATTCCACCAATCAGTGTCATTGGTGTAAAAGTAGATCGTCTTCCATTAGAAGCTATCCAAAGCCAAAGAGAAATGCTACCAAGTATTTACCGCACTTCTGTTGTGGGAGAAGGGGAACACGTTGAACGGATTCGCAACTTGGTAATGAATGTCACTACACGACCACCATTTAAAATTTGAAGTTTTGTTGAAGTGTCAAAACTTGAATTGAAAAAAAATCAATATGATGCAATATTTGGACATCGATATAATCATCGATTAGGAGAAAAATATCGGTCCATTACAATTAATTATCAAGTGAAGTTAACGATAATCAACACGTGTTTTTGTACAGTGTCCGGCAACCCTGAATATATAAGAACTATAATATTATTTACAGAAATCAACTCGCAGATCTCACTTTCGCGGCTTTCACTTGTTCTTAAAAAAGTTTCGACATGTCAATTCATTGCGTTGCACTGGAGTTTGGCTCTTCTTCTGAGGGTGTGGTAAGTATTTGGTAAGAATCTTCATTGTCGGAAGCGTTCGACGGTGTGCCCCTCTGCTCCATCAACTTTCCCAATCTTTTTCGTAGTCTTGCCACCTTCCTCTTCTCCAAATTAAGGATATGCCTAGAATCTCGAACACTCTCTAGCACTTCGTCACGAGTGAGGTATTTGAGATTTGTCTTATTACTACGCCTATTTGCATTATTGTCTTGGCGTTGTTTCTTCTTCTTCAATAATGCCACTTTCTTTTTACACTTTGTACATACTTCTTGCCTACATAACTTTTCACAAGTACCAGATTGTACGATGGCGTCTGAAATGGCATCAACGTCACCATTGCATGTCATTTTGCCTCCCAAATAGGCAAAGTTAGATGCAGCATTAGATAAAGCAAAACATTTGCAGATACGCCACTTTTCCTTCAATTTACTCAGAAATAGTGAAACATCATCAAAGGCAGGATTGATGTACCTAGGGATATACACCCACATTACATGATCGTAATCAATTATCTCACCGTAAACCTCAACATGAATGTTGAAGACCCTATCAATTATGCAAACTACTCCTGTATGTACAACAATGCGAATTGTCTCATTATCAAATTGTACAGGGAGGTTAAGGCCAAGTATGTCCACTGCTAAGTTTTTGAAATCACTTTGTTCCCTTGCATTCACATAAGGGGAATAGTGATGATCTGTATGGAGAAGTGGAGTTGATGTAGATTCACTTTGTTGTGGTGGTTCTGTTTTCAGAAGCTCATCTACTTTGTCCACAGGACACGTCTTATATTGTTTCGTTGCAACTTCATGAACATTGTTTGGCTGTCTGCTAAGCTCATCTTCTTTGTCCACAGGACACGTCTTATATTGGCCCGTTGCATCTTCACAAACATTGTTTGGCTCATCCTCTTTGTCTACAGGACACGTCTTATGTTGGTTTGTTGCAACTTCGCGAACATTGTTTGGCTGTTTGCTAAGCTCATCTTCCTTGTCCCCAGGACACGTCTTATATTGGCCCGTTGCATCTTCACAAACATTGTTTGTCTCATCCTCTTTGTCCACAGGACACGTCTTATATTGGTCCGTTGCAACTTGATGAACATTGTTTGGCTGTCTGCTGCTGCTACGTTGTGTTAGTTGTTTTTTGGCAGTCGGTAAAGAGGGTTGATCAGCAGGACGTTTCCTAGCGCTTGATTTCTTTTTGACCTGAAAAAAAGATTTTGTCTTAGTAATCAAGCAGCAATTTATTCAACTGTGGAAATCTTTCAGACCTAGGCATTGAGTTTATAGTATTAAATAGAGGGGACAAGAGATTGGATTTGTTGCACGAGACTATTTTGAGCTGATCAGCGCGCTCGGGGTGTAGTGGCGGGTAACTAACCCTTGGCCGTTCGGCGGGAACTAAAATATTCGACTGTGAGTGGTCAGAAAGATAACCAATCACAGAGCGACAGAACACTAGCGCATTCTCAGCTCAAAAGTGGCAACCAGTAGGACGGCGGCAACTACATTATCGGCGATATTTCGGCTCGTATTTCAAATCTGATATATCAATGATGCCAGACTACATGCACTGCGTCGTTGGCAGTTCTTACGTCAATGGATTATTTATGATTATGTGTCCAAGCGTGTATTCCAAGGGGAGCTGTAAGGAAATACAAACCATTCTGGAATGCATCGCTTCAAGTTATGAAGGAAGAATGGATGAAGCAAGAAAAAAGGCTGAAACTACATGTGCTAAAGAAGATGGTATTCATCTGAGGAAACTTCATGCAAGCTTACAGAAACACATTTTGAAAAGTAAGAGGGAGGCATTCCACCAAGTCCTCAAAAACATGGACTACCGATAAGATGGAAATAAATCTCATCGATTGATACCAAAATTGAACAATGAACACACAAAAAAGAATGAACCAATTTTAGAACGAGGGAGACTCCTTGTCGAAGATAAAGATAAAGCTGAAGCGTTTTGTAAATACTACGCTTCAGTGAGTAACTACGAGAAGTGCAACCTCAGCAAAGTGTATAAAAAACTTGAAAACGATGGACTTCAACCAGATGAGAACGTTCCAAGTGATACATTAGATGACAATGACTTGAATGGAAAGTTTCATCTTGCTGAACTGGAGGTTGCACTTCGATTGACAAAACTCAAGAAATCTCCTGGAGTTGATGGTATCAGGTCAGAGATGTTGATTCATTTGGGACCCATGGCTATGAATACTATTCTCAGGTTGATGAACATAATGTGGGATACTACCATACCTACTGTATGTAGAAAGGCGGAAGTAATTCCTCTCGCAAAGAAAGACAAAACAGCAGATAAACTTGAAAACTACAGACCCATTGCACTAACAAGTACTATTTGCAAAGGTTTAGAAAGAATGGTGATGTCCCGTCTAAATTCTTTCCTTGAAGAACACAATCTCGTCGCCCCTGAGCAGTCTGGATTTAGAAAACACAGATCAACGATCAACCAAATTGTGCGTATTTCTCAAGATGTGAAGAATGGTTTTCAAAGGAAAAAATCCACATTGGCAGTTTTAGTGGATTTCAAAGCTGCATATGATACGGTGAGTCGACAAATTTCCATACAGAAGTTGTGGAGAGTGAATGTCCCACGGAAGATTATTCGATGGGTTATGCAGTTTCTTGCACAAAGATTTATCAGAGTTAAAGTTAATCAGTCATGCTCAGGATACCGTCAAACACACCAAGGTCTACCACAGGGAGCAGTTCCCAGTCCCACATTGTTTAACGTGATGGTTAACGATCTCCCGAATAAAATCAAAAGCATTGTAGGAGTTAATGCACTGATGTATGCTGATGATCTTATCATATGAACGACGGGATCAAGCATAGTAACAATGCAAACTAAGATCAATGAAGCTCTCTCAACTCTGAAGAACTGGACGGAGGCGAATAAGATGACTGTTAACACCGGAAAAACTACATACCAATTGTTCTCAATGTGTACAGCACAACATCAGATACAGCTTCAATATAATGGACTACAGTTAAGTTCAGTTAAAAGCAAGTATTTGGGAGTGCATATGGACAACAAACTTACGTGGAAAGAACATACCCAGAACCTAGCTGACACTGGAAGAGTCCGTTTGAAAATACTGCGAAGACTAAGTTCCATTCGGTGGGGTGCTACTCGAGATGATCTTTCTACAACGTATGAGACATACGTCAGACAGGTGCTAGAATATGGCCGAGAGGCCTTTTGTACCGCTAGTCAACCAATATTAAAATTCTCGATTTAGTTCAAAATCAAGCTCTTAGGATGATATGTGGCGCCGCAAAGTCTACTCCAATCACAGCGATGGAAATTCAAACGCAAATCGAGCCACTATCTATTCGAAGAGAAAGAGCTGCTATTGTTCAACAAGAGAAACAATTGAGACTTAACGACTCGTACTGGGAATCATATGAGCCACCGGTATTACGAATACCATCCCAGATAGGTTTCAGTGCTGCTGTCAATAACATGAAGACGAAGTTTGAGATAGAAGTTGACGTGGCATCAAGGGAACCTTTTCCACCTCCTTCATCGTCATTGCTTTTATTACCCAAGACGAGAATAAAGCTGATTGACAAGATGATTAAGAAAGATACGATGAATGTATTCGCACTGACACAACTGTCTTTACGTACAATACATACTTTATACCCTTCAAATGAGTTGCTTCATGTTTTCACCGACGGTTCGGCAGATGCTGTTCAATCGAATGCTGGTGCTGAAGTATACAGCACCATCTTCCAAGAATCGGCTGCAGCAGGAAGATATGGTTCATGCTCTGATGGGGATATGGAAGCGATTAAGATAGCATTTGAGTTAATACGCGAGCGTACCATTCCTCGGAAAATTGTGGTTTTCGTCGACTCCAGAGCAGCTATTCAAGCTATAACATCAAAGGCAACTAATTGTTCAATCACCAATCAATGTCAAAAACTATCCCAAGATCTGATCGATAGAGGATGGTTGGTCATTGATTTTACAATGGATCCCGAGTCACTGCAATCGGAAGGAAGTGAAAAGGCTGACGAACTCGCCAAGTTGGGATCCAATCAGACTCAGCACACAACACAAAGGTCAATAGCTTCCTACAAAAATATTCTCAAAATCAAATCCAAAACTATTTTAAATCAGGCCCAATAAGATGTCGCTAGAGGAAAGAGATGGGAGTCTTTGCTGGAAAAACCGATACATTCCAATACCCTGCCTCGTTCTACCACAGTCGCGATCTTCAGGATTACAACTGGCCATGATTTTCTTCACAAACATCTGAAGAGAATAGGAGTTAAAGCAAGTTCCATGTGTCCCCTGTGCAAGCTAGAAAATCAAGATGAAGAACAACTACTTGTATGCCCAGCACTTGATCAACACCGAGCTCTGTTGAAAAATCAAGGTGTGTCTGGGGATTGTCTAATGGCAGCTTTGTACTGACAGACGAGAAGAGACATATCAGAAGTAGAATTTCTACTACAATCTTGAAGAATATTTTAAGGAGAAGCAGTTCTGACTACATCAAGTTGCATCAACAACTTGAAAAAAAAATTTTCATCCTGTTTGATGGTTTTCCATGGTTTCGCTCAGACGTCCCAGAACTCACAAGCATTTAATATTGAGAAAATGAGAAAAAGAAATAAAGAGAAGAAAAAAGAAGAAAAAAGAAAAAAAGGAAAGGATGAAGGAAAAAAAGATTGAAAATAATAATCAAATACAATAACAAGAATGGATAGAAAAATAAATGGCTGGATGAATGAAAATAAAAAAAATGGAACAATAAAGGAAAAAAATAAAAATAAATGGATGAATAAATGAATGCATGAAAGACAAAAGATGAAGAAAAAAAAAATGAAATGGAATAAGGAAAAAAAATTGATGAATGATTATATATATATATATATATATATTATATATATATATATATATATATATATATATATATATATATATATATATATATATATATATATATATATATATATATATATATATATATATATATATATATATATATATATATATATATATATATATATATATATATATATATATATATATATATATATATATATATATATATATATATATATATATATATATATATATATATATATATATATATATATATATATATATATATATATATATATATATATATATATATATATATATATATATATATATATATATATATATATATATATATATATATATATATATATATATATATATATATATATATATATATATATATATATATATATATATATATATATATATATATATATATATATATATATATATATATAATATATATATATATATATATATATATATATATATATATATATATATATATATATATATATATATATATATATATATAATATATATATATATATATATATATATATATATATATATATATATATATATATATATATATATATCTATATATATATATATATCTATATATATATCTATATATCTATATATATTATATATATATATATATATATATATATATATATATATATATATATATATATATATATATATACATATATATACATATATATATATATATATATATTTATATATATATATATATATATATATATATATATATATATATATATATATATATATATATATATATATATATATATATATATATATATATATATATATATATATATATATATATATATATAAATATATATATATATATATATATATATATATATATATATATATATATATTTATATATATATATATATATATATATATATATATATATATATATATATATATATATATATATATATATATATATTGATGGTCGGAACTCATTTTACAGTTGCAGCAAGTCGTTTCATGAGTAGGGCCTACATATAGGAGTGACGCTACTATGGGCTGTCTTTTCTGTGCAGGGCCGTCGTTAAAGGTCTCAGGGAGGGCGCGCGCCTCCCAATCGACATTTGCACCCCTCCAAGAACTTATCCTCTTTCAAAAATATATAATGTTGACCTACGAATGAACACACAATAAAATATGATGAGTTGATGACATTAATACCAGGCAAACGCGTTACGTGTTGCCGCGTTGATGGATGAGCTGGAACATATCAACTTATCTTTGGATTGGTTATTATATATATATATATATATATATATATATATATATATATATATATATATATATATATATATATACACCTTGAGGTCCAAACCATTACATCACTGCTATCTTATTTTTCATCAATAATATATGATAATAAAGAAGGCTTTGTTTCAATCGTTTACATTTAAGTAATGTCACCTGTAACTTAGACTTAATAGGTATCTTAATAGCTTTGAATGCATGATTCATAAAAAATACACTATATATTTTTTTACATCAAAACGGCTGATCCGATTTGAATGTGAGTTCGGAATAATGTGTATCATCATCAGATTGAAATTCCCTGGGAATTTGAACTCTCTCGGATGAAATATTTTCCATGATTCTTTTTCTCTTGGCTATTCTCATGGGATTTTCGAAAACTTTGAAATGAGTTTTCTCAGGAGTAGTTCAACCGATCGCACCTCAAAACTATACAGTATCGAATTAGATGATGATACTTGTGTGTGCCAAGTTTCAACTGATTTTAAATTTTTTCTGACCTGTGGAGCGCGAACAAAAAAAAAACTTTTTTTTCGGGTAAGGTGAAATTGAGTCTTTGCTTCGCTCATCCAATGATTTGTATCAGTAGGCTATACACTACTACTTTACACTTCCTCTTTTCTTTTCGATAATGATTCAATTATTAGATTCCAAACTGCTTTTTAATGTTTTGAATCGCAAAAATCACTTGAAAAATGGCCATATTCAGAAAAAATCACTGCTAAGAATTTTGCTAGGAGGAATCGCGAGAATAGTTTCGAAAATGTCCATGGTGATTCAATCATTGGACTCCAAACTGCTTGTAAATATCAAAAATTACTTGAAAAATGGCATGGGTCTATTTCAAAAAATTCCCTGCGGGGCTTTGCTGGGAGAAATCGCAAAAGAATAGCTTCGAAAATCTACATGATGATGCAATTATAAGACTCCAAAATCACTCATGATTCGCAAAAATCTCTCAAAAAATGTCCATATTCTCAAAATGTCCCTGCGGGGCTCTGCTGGGGGGCTTCCGCTCTTTTCGCGCGTGGCAGGCGTCCAGCTGGGCGGTCATTTTATTCATGTAACCTGTGCGCCCGCCCAATACACAAATCCTAACAACGTCCCTGATTCTGTGATCTGGATATGATGAAAGGTTAGAGTAACGAGGTTGGAGTGATAATGCACAGCGGCTGGATGTCAATTTCAGTGTCTCCTGGAATGACCAGAAAGGTGTTAATTACTTGGATGTCAGCTGACAGTTGACTAAAAGTAAAACTGTTTCGGCAAAATGTAATCATTTTTTTCAAGTTACACCAACTTTTCCGGAACGATTTCAGACCGTAGGACGTAAACTTATTTCGGTGGAGTTTTAGATTGCGTTTGGACGAATGGAAATGTTGGTTTGAAGTTTTGTCGGACGGCAAGAAAAAAATCCGATTGTCAACCCGTCTCCAGACTCCATGGGGCAAACCGTTCCCAACAAGGTGGTTTCATAGATACTAGGCAAACGCGTTATGTGTTGCCGCGTTGATGGATGAGCTGGAACATATCAACTCATCTTTGGATTGGTTATTATATATATATATATATATATATATATATATATATATATATATATATATATATATATATATATATATATATATATATATATATATATATATATGTACACCTTGAGATCCAAACCATTACATCACTGCCATCTTATTTTCCGTTATCAATTTCTATGATAATAGAGGAGGCTTTGTTTTAATCGCTTACAATTGAGTAGTGTCACCTGTAGCTTTGATTTAATAGGTATTTTAAGGGGGTAGCCATAGTATGGAATGGGATAATTATGACTAAATGGAAGAATTATTTCACGCACAACCAATCACCACAAATCATTGAAACTTGCACACTATATCCATCATTCTATTGCTCACATATGATTCAGAAAAAAATTGAAATAAAAAATTAATTAATAATTTTAATTTAATTTGAGAATTGCCATGTTTTTTTCCAGAATACAAAGCATGAAGCAACAATTCACTCGGTTTGAAATTCAAAAATACATCTATCTCTTTGAGTTCCAGATGATATTGTTCGTCATGCACACTGTTATCTTGTGAAGCTCCAGAAAAAATTTATTGCACTTTTCAGTTATATAATCAATCATTCTATATCTAATATAGATTATATATGATTTTGAGGCCACACATTCACACGTGGATATTCATATGTTCTGATCATTCTCATAGTTTCAGTTCACAAGATAAGGACAATTGAAATACACATTTTAAAACAATTTTTCAAATCGGACCAGTAGTTTTTGAGTTATGTTGTGACAAGTCAGAGAAAACGTGGTTCTTGGGAAAACGTACCTGAAGTTTCGATCATGCATTACCGTCTGTGTTGCATTCAAATCTTGAAATATATGAAAAAACACACATTAGTTGGGGTCACGAATTCTTCAAATAATCGTCGGCAAAACTTGAAAAAAAAAAAAAAATGAAAAAAATGTTTTGCCAAAAATAATTTTTGTACTATGGCTATGTCCCCTTGATAGCTTTGAATGAATCATGAAAATGACATTAAATATCATTTAACATCAAAACGGCTGATCCGATTCGAGTGAAAATTCGGAATAATGTGTATCATTATTGGATTAAGATTCTCTGAGAATTTGAATTCTCTCGGATGAAATATTTCTCCTGATTTTTTTTTCTCTGGGTTATTCTTACGGGATTTTTGAAAACTTTGAAATGAGTTTTCTCAGAAGTAGTTCAACCGATCGCGCCTCAAAACTATACAGTATCGAATTAGATAATGATACTTGTGTGTGCCAAGTTTCAACTAATTTTGAATTTTCGTCTGACCTGTGGAGCGCGAAAAATAAAATAAAAAAGTACTTTTTTTTCGGGTATGGTGAAATTGAGTCTTCGCTTCGCTCATCCAATTAAATAAACTGGGCAAACGCGTTATGTGTTGCCTCGTTGATGGATGAGCTGGAACATATCAACTTATCTTTGGATTGGTTATTATATATATATATATATATATATATATATATATATATATATATATATATATATATATATATATATATATATATATATTTTTTTTTTTTTTTTTAATTTTTTTTATTAGATTCAAATAATACATACATACAAGATTAATCAATACGCTCTTCCACAAAGTCAAAAAGGCTTATCCGTGGGATGATAAATGAAATTAATAGCTTGGACAAGGAAAAAATAAATGAAAACTTTTCAATAGTTGAGGAATACAAAATCGAATATATGTATATCCTATATATATATGTAGACAACTAATAATAATGATAATAATAATAATAATAATAATGTTCATTTGTACAGATTGATCATATACATGATATTGCCACCGTAATGAGAGAACAAAAATAAGATGAGTGATATTATGGAATTATGGAATACATAAAAAATCGTTTTTCAAGTTGTCAAGGTTTAAATTTCACATATAAGGCAGTATATATACACACCAGAAAACAAAGCTTCGTAAGATGTTGAAGAGAAGATGCCATATTATTTCTCTATATTTATGGAACATCTCGTATGATTTCTTGTATACTATAATAGCACTCTGTAATCAGCAAATGTTTTAGACCCAATTTGAATATATTTTCCTTCTTTCGCTTGAGTCTCAGAGGTAAGGCGATAAAAAGATATGTACCAGCATATATAGGTCCTTTTTTAAAAATAGACAGATTGTGGACTGGGACTTTTATATTATTGTGTCTTGTATTGTAACTATGTTCATCGTCAAAATCGTTAATTAGATACTTATTATCTAGTACGTAAAGTATAGTATTATAAATATATATGCATGGAAGTGTCATGATTTTAAAATTTATGAAGAGAGGTCGGCAAGAGTCCTTATAAAAAACTTCAGCGCAGGGGTTAGCTAGCATTTGCGAGGTACCTAATCGCTCTCTTTTGAAGTATGAGAATACTTTGGGGGAGTGCCCTCATAGTATTATGCCATATTGTAAATGAGAGTTGATGTGTGCAAAATAAACAAGTTTTGCGGTCACAAAATCGCATACATCCATTATACGCTTCACCAAGTAGCAGCCTGATGCTACTTTCTGAGAAATATATTTTATGTGACTAGTCCACGTCAATTGTTTGTCTAGGATGATACCAAGAAATTTAACTTCCTCTTTCTCTTCTATGCTTTCACCCTCCAGGTAAATTAGTGGTGATGACGCACTGTCGAGAGTTGTAGAATTCATAGGCCTACTCTTAGCATTGTACTGAAACTGAATAAATACTGTTTTAGAGCTATTTAGGTACAAGTCGTTGGCCGTTACCCACTCAGGTAGCTCTTTTACTGCTGCATTTATGGTGTAGGTATGATAATTATTGTTGCATTCTGAATTTGCTTGGTTAACACACGATTTTGATCCTTGAATTAAATGACTTGTGTCATCTGCATAGAGCGTTGATTTGCCATTTTTCACATTATTTGGCAGATCAGTTGTGAATAGAACAGGGCCGTGCATTCCAGGTATGCGGGGTATGCGGCGCATACCCAATCATAATTACACATTACACATCTAATTGAATTGTGTTCTCTGAGATTATCTAGTGAATTGTTTTCGAAATTGCGGGTCAATATTTTCGGTTAAGAGTACAGTTTTGCTAACTGCAAGCGCAATAATAAGAGTAACTCGTGTTGGGTATGCCGTGAAAACATCGCATCGCCAGGGTAGCGAAGGAGTGGATTACACGCGCAGATTTACCGTTCTAGCCCAGACTCATCAAGCGGGGGAGACATCGCGAAAAGGTAGGCTTGGTATGCGATGAAATGATCGCATGCCGTGGATTTTTCTCTAGGACACATAACGTACAGCAGTCTTAGGCCAGGCCTATAGTCACGTGTGAACTTGAGCAAGTGTTTAGGTATTGTATTTGTAGGTTATAAATGAGAGTAATCATAAATGTAAACGTATGAAGTTTGGTGATTTATGAACAAGTGAGCTAAGTTCATATTGAACACTGAACAGATTGTAATAAATTAATCATCATTAAATTCAGTGTTTTTCAATTCTCCTATTAGTATGGAAGTAACCGTGGACCACATAGAGGTGACCCCAGTCACTGTGGCTAATCTCTAGCTAGCCACTACTACATTGATGAAAATAATCAACGTTATGACGTGTAAATCAAAACAAAACAGTGTATCAAAAACAGTAACACATGCGAGACCGAACACGCGCAAAAGGCTAGCTCGCTAGGCCTACCACTATACGCTACCGGTGAGATTGGAAATAGAAGCACAAAATCACATTCACAGTGAGTGAGTGAGTGAGTCCCTTGGTCACTCTTAATTTTATCATGTCTTGTGACGGCAATTAAATAAAGATGTGTTTCGTAGCGAAATTAACATTATGTCAAAGCGCAAAGCAACCATGCAATAATGAATGTCGATTATTTCAGGAAAAGTGGAGAAATATGTACTTTTTTTTACCTACTTCCAGGGCAAATCGATCTGATGTCAGTGATATTGCATTTAAAAAAATTGAAACACTCTGAGCAAAAGTCTACCATAGAAAAAAAAAAAAAATTTCCCTTTGTTTTTCCATCTGAATCCATTCATACGTTCCATCAAAGGTCAACAAAATACACCTAAAATTATGGTTTGAAAAAAATTCCCTGCGGGGCTAAAATGGGGGGCCTTGCCCCCCAAACCCCCCGCGGGTCACCGGCTTTGCACATACTACCCTGTCTGTGCTAATCGTTCTTCTTACGAGTAGCATACCCAGCAAAATAATCACCGCACGCCGCTGGAATAGAATAAACAGTATCGGAGCAATCGTCGATCCCTGAGGCACTCCTGTGTTGAAAGTAACTTCATCAGACAGATGTGTATGTCCATGAGTATCAATTAATTTTACCACTTGTTTGCGATCTCTTAAGAAAGATTGGATCCAATTGTTCGGGTTCCCAACAATACCTAGACATTTCAATTTATGTAGCAATTTTTCGTGGTTCACGACATCGAAAGCTTAAGAGAAGTCGTACAATATACCAGTTGCAATTTCATGATTATTCCATGAGGCAAGAATATTACCAACGAAGCTAGCTAGTTACTGTTGAACGTCCCCTTATAAAACCATGTTGGGAATCACTAAAAAGCTCATATGTATTCAGAAAATGCACTAGTCGCATACAAAAGGCATTTTCAAAAATCTTTGAGAATACAGATAAAATGGAAATAGGTCTATAATTTTCAACCATTCGAGTGTCTCCTTTTTTGAGACACGGTTTGATTAAAGCTAATTTTAATATTTCAGGAAACGTACCCTCTTTAAAACTTTCGTTAACAATGTGTGTCAGCGGTTTGGCAATAAATGCCGAAGCATATTTCAATATGTAGCAAGATATGTCATCGAAACCTGCAGACTGCTTTTTAGTTACCACATCCATAATATCATGAAACTCTTTGAGTGACAGTGGAGTTGAAAACATATTAATATTATTGCTCACACGAGCCATATCATAGTTTGCCATCTGTCTCACCTGGTTACACAGATTTGATTTTCCATCATTCTGTAACTTCAGTGTGATATCATTGAATATATATTTGCTAATTCTTTATAATCACCTACAATTACATCGTTGTGTATCAACTTCAGGTCATCTTTAGTTTTGTTGTTTTCATTGTTAGTATTTTTAATAATATTCCATGCCGCCTCTGTTCTATTCTTAGCTGTTTTGATAATATCACTATTGAATTCACGTTTTGCTTTCAATATTTCCTTCGACATAATTCATTTTCATTTCCAAATATATACTTTTGTCTTCATATATATATATATATATATATATATATATATATATATATATATATATATATATATATATATATATATATATATATATATATATATATATATATATATATATATATATATATATATATATATAGATAGATATATATACACCTTGAGATCCAAACCATTACATCACTTCCATCTTATTTTCCATTATTAATTGATATGATAATAAAGAAGGCTTTGTTTTAATCGTTTACAATCAAGTGGTGACACTTGTTGCTTTGATTTAATAGGTATCTTAATAGCTCTGAATAATTAACACAAATTACAATATATATATTCTTTTACATCGAAACGGCTAATCCGATTTGAGTGAAAGTTCAGAATAATGTGTATCATTATTGGATTGAAATTCCCTTAGAATTTGAATCCTCTCGGATGAAATATTTTTCACGAATATTTTCCCTCTGGGTTATTCTGATGGGATTTTTGAAAACTTTGGAATTAGTTTTCTCAGAAGTGGTTCAACCGATCGCGCCTCAAAACTATACAATATCTAATCGGATAAGGATACTTGTGTGTGCCAAGTTTCAACTGATTTTGAATTTTCGTGTGACCTGTGGAGCGCGAACATAAAAAAAAACAGGCCCTTTTTTGGGGGGTATGGCGAAATTGAGTCTTCGCTTCGCTCATCCAATAAACAAGAAACAGAAACAGAACAGGATACATAGTTAGTTGTATAACAAATCATGAGATTCAGACAATATTTATCGAAAATACGAATGACTATAAATTATTGTATGATGAGAAAATTGAAAGAATTACTTGTTTGTAACACTAATACCTCGTTCACATCACAGAATTTGACTACGGTTAAATAGATGACGTTAGTTTGATTATAATATGAACGGAACTTGGTTAGTGGTTAACTCTAGTTATGTCTTAACGAAGTTTTTAGAACTCAGTTAGCTTAAAGGTACGTTCATAGAGCCAAGGCAACACGAATTTGCCGTGCCGTCAAAATGAATGAGCCAATCACAGACTTGCCGGGCTTGTCGTTCACTGTGGCCTTGAAAGTTGAATGAAGTTGAACATTTTGCCGGACGACAGACTTGCCGTGATGACGTAGACGACATCATGGCCACGTTTATACTCGAACTGTGTGTTCTTTGTACGAACTATCGACTGACAGCTCGATCACTATCGACGTTGCCATGGTTATCGCATCGATTCGATATATAATTGCCTAGAGTCGGCGATAGTTTACCGAGGTAGTATGAACGGTACCAATCATTTGACGTCCAACGGCACCCGACAAGATTGCCGGCCGGCAAAAATGCCGTGGCTCTATGAACCTACCTTAACTGTGATCAAAATCCACCGCCTTCGCAAAGAGCAACATCATTCGTGTCATCACATTGTTGGTTCAAACTAGGATTATAGCGTAGATAGCTATAATCCTAGGTTCAAACTATGACTATCAATAACGTAACGGGATAAGCAACATGGCGCTTTCCTTTCGCACCATGCGTATATCAAAGGAATGCCGCCTTACAAATGTTATGATGATTTGCTGGTATTATTGAATGTTGATCTTTACTAGTAATAGATGTAATGCAATCTGTGAATCCAGCTCTTTCCAACTGCATTAAACAATATTGGAATACATTTCATTTGAATTGGCCAATCTAAATTTAAAATACGTCTGTAAAAGCATTTAGTCCCCTGTCAAGAGCCCTACTGCTATATTTACCATTTGATAACTGGATAATTACTTATCATCTACGAGAAAGATCAGAAACAATGCAAGTATACAACTATGTACTATACACTGGAATACGAGCCTAATACGCACGATTTGATTTGAAATTGCGAATCTCACAAATGGACACGAAAGCGCTGATTCCATCATGGTGAAAACGGCCTAATGTTAAAAGGATGGGACTTACGCCATGTTGCTTATCCCGTTACGTTATTAATAGTCATAGGTTCAAAGCATGTACATCATTCGAATTATATAGGCTTCTGTCAAGAAACAAATGACAAACAATCCTTACCATCGTAACACAGCGAACTGGTGGACTACCAAACATTCTGATTGGTCAATTCCAAGTGGTGGACATTGTTGTCTGTCTCTTGCAACAATGGGTGACGTCACTTGACAGAAGCCTATAGATGGCTCTGTTCAAAAACAAGGCGAGATAATGGCTAGATATCAACAGAAAATCTGTAAATCTATAAATGCAATATGAAAATTAACAGTAATCAAACAGGAAAATGGCAGTGCATGACGTCACTAACAACCATTTCATCGCTGTCAGTGTGAACACTTTACCTCAGTTCATGATGCTAACTACAGTTAGTGATCCTAGTGTGAACATGGTATGAGAATCAAAATTTTTGCTGTCAACTTTGACCCGACTGTGTACCTTTACACGTGGCATATTGTGAATAATGTTTATTATGGATCGACAGTATTTAAGAAGATACTTCTCTGCACAATGTGAAGCAATTTCACTACGAGGGGACGTCCATAAATTATGTCACACTTTTTAGGCCACTTTGAACCCCTTCTCCCTCGCATGTCACAGTTGGTCACAAAACCTATAGCCCCCCCCCCCCCCTTTGAATACGTCACAAAAAAAAATCTCATACCGTCCCCCCTCCACGCTAACAAAAATTGAAATTGACAGACGGTAAAGGTAGGCCTACAATGAAGTAATAAAATTCAAATATTCATTTCTTTATGCTTGCTTTTTGAGTAGTCAAAATTGATAATTATTTGATATGCATCTGCTCTTTCTAGGGTGGGTATAAATATAATACCGGCACAGGTAGCTGAGTGGTTAACGCACTTGCTTCATGTGACCCGGGAGGTAGTTGGCATGTTGGACCCGGTTCGATCCCCGCTACCGTCCATCTTTACAGGGGTTTTTCGTGGTTTCCCTCTGTAGTCTAGGCTAATGCCAGGATGGTTCCCACAATATAGGCCACGACCGCTTCCTTCCCACTATCCTTCCCATTACCCATAAAAACCTTCATCTCATCATCCCATCATCTCGTTAATCATCCATCCGACGCCAATAGATCTTAGTCATCAGTGCGTCGTTAAACCAATATACAAAAAATGAATAAATAAATAATTATAATAATCTATAAGAATGGCGCCAAATACACGGAACAAAAAATGGTATGTCACACAGTCCCCCCCCCCCCCCTGACACCTTGTCACAAATCTTGACAACCCCCCGTCCCCCCCAAGCCGTGGTGTAATTTATGGACGTCCCCCAATATGTTCATCCGGGAAGTCACTGTGACCGCTATGTCAAGTTGATATTGAAAATGTTACGATCTGCGTCGATCGGTGCCCCTTAATCACCTAATCCCATGTTACTATTTTTTTATATACATATATATATATATATATATATATATATATATATATATATATATATATATATATATATATATATTGGGTTTTAACGACGCACTATACCGATGGCTACGATCTATTGGCGTCGGTGAATGATGAATGAGATGATATGAGATGATGAGGTGGAAGGTTATTTTATCATGTGTTTTGGATGGTGGGAAGGAGTCGATCGTGGCCTGTTGTTAAGGAACCATCCCAGTATCAACCTGTACGACAGAGGGAAACCACGAAAAACCCCTGTCAAGATGGTCGACCATGGCGGGAATCGAACCCCGGTCACCCGAATGACAGTTCAGTGTGTTACCACTCGGCCACGCGTCCCAGTACCATGTTAGTATTAATTATTTCATACTTTCAGGTCTGCTCATCGCAACGTTCTCCAAGAACCCGGTACAAGCAACGTACTATACAATGGGGTCATATCTGTGCTGCTTTTACCTCATGGGTACTCTCTGGCCTCTGGAAGGTGCTGCCAAGCTATTACAATACGTCAGTCATTACACTCCAACTACATTAGCAAGCAATTCTTTGAGGAATACAATTACAAGAGGATGGGGAATAATGCACCCTCAAGTTTTACCAGGGTATTTGATGAGTATTGTTTGGACCATTGGTCAGTTTGGAATATCCGTTTGGATACTTGGAAAAAAGATGTAGACTTCAACTTAATTGTGAACTTTGAGAGTGGCAAACAATCTGGGCTTTTTTAATCTTTTTAATCAATATAGAAATCATCTCATTGCACATCAATGTAGGCCTAATCATTGTACAATGTACGGACACAGAAGAAAGGAGAACAAAGGAGAATGAAAAGAAGAGAAGATCAGAATGATGAGAAGATAGAAGATTTTTCCTCCACAGTACAATTGATCGAATTTTCCACTACTCCTAAATTATTTACCAATGATTTATTGTTTGTTGAATGAGTTAGATCAATATTGATCAAACGTTGCAGCGGTAAGATCGCCCGGCTGTGGTGCCCCGTTCGTACGATCCTTCTTCTCATCCATAGTTTTAATTAGGAAACAATGATTTAATATCAAGCCTCGATGTTGATAAGAAAAATACAATACAAATATACAATCTTAACCCATCACTGTTACACTGTGTTCATATAATTATTATTCACATGTATATTGTTTTGTATCACGTCTGTTCAAAATTCGCTGATTATACCACAGACAAGCCCAATCCGGCTTTGTGGGCCATAGTGTGGAATTGTGTATGTTTAATTAATAATAAATAATCTTTCAATAAAAAAAAAAAAAAAAAAAAAAACATTGTTTCTCAGTTAATTGCAATGGATGAATAATTAACACCATTTATGAGAGGCATCTCTTGATTGCTTTGAGACTCCTACGTGGTCTTGTCACCAGTGTGAATAAAAATATAGCTTTTTTGATTTGAGAATAGTTTACTTCAAACACCGGGACTGCGCTGTATGTGGCTACGTACTTATTCACTGCAGGGTGCAGACATTCTTTCACTTTCCACAAAGTCCGGAACACATTACCATTAATGCACCAATTTTGTGATATATCCAGAAAATACCACTATATTATTGCGAGTAAACAGAATACACGAATGTCAAGATATAATTGTGATGGATAGCAAATATTTACAGAATAGTTTTGTATTACCAATGTGTGTAAATGTGTCAATGTATATTACCTCATCACTAGGCATGCAATGCTTACTTTTCACATTTTTATCGTGTCGACCTGTCAAATTATTAATTGTATTGTGTAATTTCGATTGCTCGATTTGGGAAGTGTTCGATAATTATACATTATCATGTGCTAATTTCTCATATCGTCAGCATTCTTAAATGCTGACGTCTTGCCTAGTGATATGGTAATGAACGAGAGATAATTACTTTTGAGATTGATATAAATAGATGGGTGTTAGTGATTAAAGGGGGGAAGTGTGTCACACCTTGATGCGTGCACTCTAGTTGCATTGCATTTAGTACCTACTATGTGATTTTGCTAGTTTATACAATGTGATTGAGACTTTGCCAATAAACAACCTGACCAATCTACCGTCTACATCTTCTTGATCTCGAACCAGGTCCTCGGACACGACATAATCAATATATAACAATACTATTATTGTTTCCATACACTTAATACCATTTCTTCCATTGTTGAAAATAATAATATTGATTCTTCTTTACTATACTATGATTATTATTTCATTCTTTATTTGTGTTGCATCTATATATGTATGTATTAAGAAGCAAGAATAAAATGATTTGAAAATTGAATTGAATTGAAATTGATATTGTCCACTCTTGCACTAATAAGGACGTGTTGATAGTTCTATCCTACTTGACTGATGACTTACACTCATGTACTTGTGATTTTGATTTTGACGTGCTTCATGTGAACTTGCCTTTCCATCGGTCACATTTGCAAGTCTTGTACAACGATAACACTGTCAAGCCACGATGTGGAAAATTCTGATGCAAAAAACCTGCAATAAAAATGGACGTTGCAACTTTGCTTATCCTCATTTATTTGAATAAAAGTTGGTTTTACCAATTATTAAAACTGTTATCGCCCTCAAATAACACACAACATACATCACACACAACACATGGCCATAGATGTACGACATACTGAAAATTAGGGTATTGTCAATCGGGGTGAATATGAATACCAGGGTAGAGATGAACACTCATTACCCTTTTTTTCCATTTCATAATTTTTGAATGGAATATTCTTCAGTTTTTCAGAGTATAACTCTATAGTGCATGTACAAAATACAAATTGTATTTTCAATTTTATGCTCAACATTTGAACGTTCAGAAAAGTCTTATTGTCCTGCCCAAGATGCATTGAGGGTTACGTTGGCTTGCCGGTTGGAGATGGTGTCCTCACTTCCTATTCCTCCCATGTTGAAAATATGTTCCAATTCACGAGCCACATTTCAAGAATTATCGATCGTGCGTAGATTAACATTAAGTTCATATCGGCTCAGCTAATAACAGCTGTCATCAAGTTTGTCAGCCTATCAGCCATCTCTACAAAACAGCACTAGATAGAGCAGCGATCAAATTTCTCAGAAAAGTACTCAAGAAATGGAACGTGTTTTTGTATCAGTGAAGTCACCATCTTCAACCGGCAAACCAACGCAACCCTCAATGCATCTTGGTTCCACCTAAACCTTTGAATATAAAATGGCGAGCAAAATATATTTTGTTGCTGCGTGATTGATGAACAGAAAACAGCTTTGTTTGGCCCACTCTGAGAACAATTATTGACTAAAAAGATACACCACCAAAACTGGAATATGGATTTGCTCGGAGTGAATATGAACACCTGGGGTCGCGCTCTCAACCCAGTCTCAACTTGAACCTAGAGAGGCTAGATACTCAGGATCCAGCCTCTCTACTTGAACCCAGAGTTCAAGGTGACTTTGTACCATGCTCTCAGCACGAGATAGTGATACCATCCCATTTCATTGATCATAACATAAAAGAGGTGATCCAACTCCCATACTGATAAAATGGACGGTATTTGTGGTTTCTTGCGGTCAGTTCAGAGCCAAAGGTCTCGATTGCCTGTCGCGATTTAGCGGAACCCCTTGTGAACTAGATGTATAAAAGTGGCTACCGTACCGGTGGCATTGTTGAACTTACAAAATCTATAATTTTCGTAAAAACAAATGCAATTGCCAACATATTAATTCTACTGAGCCGTGTACAGCATTGTTGTTTTATATAGTTCGATATAAAAGCGACAGTTGCGCTACGGCAATCGGGACCCTTGACTCGGGAACTGACTCCGGAAATAATTCATTTTCAAGACCCGAGTTGGGTCACCTTCTTTATATTATGATAAAATAGGTTGGTGTCACTACATTGTGTTCTTAGCATGGGATAATACTGCTTTACTGCTGTTTTTGTTGGTAGTCAACAAATGCTAGTAAAGGAGGGTTGAATCAGCGCATTTCCGCATCAACCGCTATTTCAAAATATAGAGCGCCAAACATGATTTCAACAACCCCACTTTGTGTAAAAATTCCCAATCTGCATTGCTGGGTACAGTATGATGAATTCAAAGTGATATTTTACGTTCCAAGTACAATTTTAATGTCGACTTCACGAAGCACAACCGAGCACACGTGATGGCATGGATGGCAGTTATTAAGAATGTAATTAACTGTAGTTAATATATGGTAGCTCATGTGAATTAATTGGTATATCTCTGTTAACAGTCAATCTCTTGATAATTTTTCATTGGCCTGCTATCTATAATATTTTCAGATACATTATTAGAACTTTTATTACCACTATTACCAGTAATACTATTCATCTGAATGTCTTCATTATCCTATGTAGTTGGTTTTAGTTACGTTCCAAGTCAAACTGGTCATGAATAAAGTCCCAATACAGAACTTGGAAACGAAGAGGCGATCGTATTGAAAATAAGCCACCAAAACGTCAGGAGTCTAACAAGTAAGATATTCCAATTGGAAGTGTTATTAGAGTGTGCTAGTCGAGATGAAACGTGTGACGTCATAGCGTACACAGAACATTGGTTAAAGAAGTCGGAGTCGGAGATGCTTCAGCTAACTAACTATAAAATGTTAGATAATTATTGTCGAGACACCAAAGTCGGGGGAGGTGTTATAATCTATATCAAAAATGAGCATGACGCGATTGCGAGAAAGGAATCCGAATATCTCAATGTGGAAAAACAATTTGAATATGCAATAATTGAATTCACACGATCCAAACATTTGTTATGCAGAAATGTAATAAAAATTGCGATTTATAGTCTCCAAATAGTGATGTGAATGTTTTTCTAGATCATCTTGAAAAGATGCTAGATCAGTTATGTAAGGAAAATAAAGAGATAGTTATAGTGGGTGACTTCAATTTAAACTTTGCCATTGACTGCAAGCGTTGAATAGCGTAATAAATACATACAATATAGAATCTATTATGAATAAACCAACAAGGATTACTCTAGAACATCCACAACAATAGACAATATACTGACAAATATCAACAAGGATCATTATGATATAGTATTGTGAAAGAAAATTGTATCTCAGATCATATAGAGCAAGTGATGAAAACTAGAATGGATAGAGTGGAAAATCATGAAAAACAGGGAGAAGGTAAAACAATTGAATACTGTAGGGCTATTAGTGAAGGGAAAATACACAGGATGAATGAATTACTGAATGCAACTTGCTGGGCACATTTAAAATCAGGAAACGATGTGAACGATAATTTTGATAAATTCATCATACATTATACGAAATTATATGATATTGCTTTTCCAATTGTGAAACGAAGTAGGTACTAACACGAACAGTCAAAGAAAAAACAAGTGGATCACAAATGAGATTAAAGGAAAGAGCAAAAAACTTAAAGAACTGTACGAGGATGCTAAAATTAATAAGGAATATGAATTGAAATACAAAGAACTTAAAAAATGCAGGTATGCAAGATAGCAAGAGCAAAAGTAGCGTATAATGAGAAGATGATCAGAGAGGCGGCAAATACACCTAAGAAACTTTGGTATATAGTACAGCGTGAAACTGGCAATAAGAAGAAAAATATTAACGAGAATATAAAATTGACTGTGGATTCGAGAGTTGTAACGGACCCAAACGAAATTGCAAATCAATTCAACGAGTTTTATTTAAACATCCCAAATGAGATAACGAAGCATATCGTCACGTCACAGGAGAGTGAAACCAGTTATGTGAACTCTAGTAGAATTAGGTCAAAGTCAATGTATTTAGTTCCTGTAACAAATACTGAGATGATAAATATTGTGAAGGATTTAAACAACAGCGAGGCAACAGGTATTGACAATGTCAAGGTATTGGTAGTAAAAAGAACTATCGACTCATTTGTGAATATACTGACCATATTGATAAATCAAAGCATCTCATCGGGAATTTTCCCTGATTATCTCAAAATAGCAATTGTGAGACTCACCTACAAATGTAAAGGAAAGAAGACAGATATGAGTAATTATAGACCACTCTCTCTGTTAATTTCAAAGATTCATGAATCAGTTGTAAAGAATAGAATGACAATTTTTTGGGAAATGAATAATATAATAAACTCGGATCAATTTGGATTCCGCAAAAAAAAATCTACATCGGATGCCATACATGATAGTTTAACGTATATACTGAAGCAATTAGACTTGAATAAAATAACTCTAGGATTATACTGTGATCTGCAGAAGGCATTTGATTGTATTGATCATGTTTTACTATCGCATAAACTAAGGAAACTGGGGAAACGTGGTACAGCACTCCAACTAATTGAGTCTTAATTACCTGAAGAACAGGAAACAGAAATTTTTACAGTAGGAAAAATGATTCAAGGAATGTATTTTTTTTTTTTCTAATTGGGTTTTAACGACGCACTGTAATGATAACTGAGATCTATTGGCGTCGAATGAATGATTAATGAGATGATGGGACGATGAGATGAAGGTTTTTATGGGTAGTGGGAAGGATAGTGGGAAGGAAGCGGTCGTGGCCTATATTGTGGGAACCATCCCGGCATTAGCCTAGACTACAGAGGGAAACCACGAAAAACCCCTGTACGGGTGGCGGGGATCGAACCGGGTCTGATATGTCCCTTCACCTCCCGGATCACGAAGCAAGTGAGCTAACCACTCAGCTACTGTGCCGGTCAAGGAATGTAATTTATTCAGATCTTGGCATCATAAATTGTGGCATACCACAAGGATCAATTCTTGGTCCATTACTGTTTATTTTGTATATTGACGATCTTGGCAAGTATGTATAAAATGCAAAAATTACAAAATTTGCAGATGACACCACTGTTGTAGTGTCAGTTGAGAATATTGGAGAAGCACATGAAAATATCAACCCAGTCACACAAGGTACAAATAATTACTTCGAACTCAATAAATTGGTATTAAATAATTCAAAAACTAAGCTAATTATAATTATTTAACAACGCTCACAGAAATTGTTGTGACGTAATTATGCCACCAGTATTCAATGGTATAGATGAGATGGGAATTGTGCAAGAAACTGATTTTTTAGGAGTAACAATTGACCAAAATATTAATTGGAGAACCCATGTACATAAATTAGAGGGAAAATTGAACAAGGCTTGCTATGCTATAAGGATAATTAAAATGCATATGGAATTTAGAATTGATTAAGGATGTTTATCACGGTTATTTCGAATCAATTATGAGATATGGAATTATTTACTGGGGTGATATGAGTGTGAGTCAAAGAATTTTTCGAGTAAAAAAAAACTACTGCGAATTTTATACAACAGGAAGAGACGATTTTTATGTGAAGGACTTTTTAAAGATTTTAAAATAATGACAATGTTTGGCTTATATATATATTTGAACTGGTAACCTTCATCAGGAAACGTTTGGAAGATGTTAGCCTGAGCTCGGACTTACACCAATACAATACACGTGGTAAAAATACTAGGCAAACGCGTTATGTGTTTTCGCGTTGATGGATGAGCTGGAACATATCACCTTATCTTTGGATTGGTTATTATATATATACACCTTGAAATCCAAACCATTACATCACTGCCATCTTATTTTCCATTAGTAATTGCTATGATAATAAAGAAGGCTTTGTTTTAAGATTACAATTTACGTTTACATTTGAGAGGTGACACCTGTGGCTTGTATTTGATTGGTATCTTAATAGCTTTGAGTGATTCACAAAGATTACATTATATATTTTTTTACATCAAAACGACTGATCCGATTTGAGTGAAAGGTCGGAATAATGTGTATAATTAATATATTGAAATTCCCTGTGAATTTGAGATGTCTCGGATGAAAATTATTTCACGAATATTTTCCTCTGGGTTATTCTAATGGGATTTTTGAAAACTTTAAAATGAGTTTTCTAAGAAGTGGTTTAACCGATTGCACCTCAAAACTTTACAGTATCGAATTGGATGATGACACTTGTGTATGCCAAGTTTTACCTGATTTTGAATTCTTGTTTGACCTGCGGAGCGTGAACAAAAAAAAAATCACTTTTTTTTCGGGTATGGCGAAATTGAGTCTTCGCTTCGCTCATCCAAATATATATCTAGGATGCACACATAACACAGTAATGTACGAACAAGACTGCTGCTTGTATAAGGGTACGGTTCTTTATAATAATTTACCTGACAAATTGAAAATGCAAAAGAATATGAAGGTGTTCAAACAACAACTGACAAATTTTATTATTACCGATCCAGTATATAGCATGGAAGATTTTAATGTATAATGACTGAGTTTTACTTTATATAACAGCGTTTGTTAATTTTATCCCATCTTTTAGATGTTTTGTTTTGTTTGTATGAACTACAATTTAGATTATTCATGTATATTTTTCTATACATTGTATAGAACAAACTATAATTATGTAAATTGACTTGCCATATATTTTTTGGTTTTTTTAAATGAAAAGTCCTGTGGATTAATAAAGAGATCTAATCTTATCTAATCTAGATCATGGGTAGAAGATTCTAGATTCATCATGATTGATGGAGAGTCCCTTGCAGGATTTTAATTAGTATATTGCATCTTGTACTGTGTTATAACGCCGGTCTTTTGAGACCAGCTAGCTCGTTTCCCCTATTTGTCAATTGAACTACGAAATCATATTCGATTGCGTCATGGAATGTTGTTTATTGCAAGCGTGTTTTTGGTGTACCTTCCTCTCTCAAAGCTGGTTGGCTGGTACATTATCACGCGATGTGCTGCATCCAATCACAGCTCGCCATTCTCGCGTTGCCTAATCCAGCTGGCCTCGCTCGTTCAGTTATCTTCTATACTCGCTTACGACCAGACGTCCTGAAACGTCTCTCGTCGAGTATCCATTCAGTTATCTTCTCGACTCGCTTGAGTTCGGACGTGCTTTAAAGTCGCTCGTTCAAGTGGGTTAATTCGGTCAGTTCGCGACCAGCTCTTGTTGTGTGAGCATCTCATTGTGTGAGTCAATCTCTCCTCTTGTTAGAGTTCGGACGTGCTGTACATTCTTTCGGATGTACGCAGTTGTTGCTTTTCTATTCTGCGTTCTCCGTTCTTCTTTGAGAGGCCGCAGGCGCTCGCATTTCACGCCGCAAACTCTCACGGCCGTAATTTTTGAGATATCAATATGATTGTTTTTGCATTCTGTTGATAATTGAAAGAGAGAGGTTTTCGCATTTACAGAATTTTGAACAACAAATTTGTAATTTTTCAAATTCTTCAAATGGAAAATGAAAAAATTTCTAGTTTACGGAAACCTAGATATATATTTTTGAATACCGAAAAATAATATGGACTGTGAAATATATCAAAAGTGTGAGTAAGGGAATTAACGGCGTTTACGAGAATATGAGTTCGGCGGGCTGGTCTATGGGCTGTGCCTAGCACACGATGCATGTTAAACTCGAGTCTGAAGCGAGCGAACAACGAGCGCGTGTAGCGCGCCTGCGGCCTATTAATAAGACCTCTTTCCAGACTTTCTTGTTTCTAATTTCTTACTTTTGTTATGGTCTTTAGCATTTACTAAGTTGGGTGTTTTGTTTTCTGTCAAGCCTTTGTTTCTTGTTTATTCTAATGGTGTGCGGGGACACCACTCAGGTCTTTGATCTATTTTGTTTCGCTTCTCGTTATTCTTTTGATTTGGTTATTAACAACGTCAAGTCGACGTAGACCAAATACGTATCATTTTGAGGTGAGGCATAACCCGAGTTAGGATTATGCTCGCCTGATTATTATTGCCAAGTCGGCACCCCAATATTTAAGTTCTACATGGCCTCGCCGTAACTCCTCATCAATATACAGTCCACTGGTCTTTCATCGCCATCTTTAAGATCGGCGGTAACATAAGTTGTGTTCGTCTGTCATGAACTGAAAAGAACTAGAGTACACTTTAAGGGGGTGGAGCAACTTAAGTTCAACTCCGTGCAGGATGCGCCGTTGTTCAGTTCAACTTGGTGTACGTGAACTAACAATTACAGACGAACAGCCACCACCCACCGCGTACCACAAACTACTTGCCGCGAATTCAAAATATGTTTCAACTTTCAATTAATTTCTACGCTCATGATAAATTTCCTTATAAAGAAAAATGACAATATTACATTCTAGATATAAAGGCATGGGCCTAGATTTTCTAGAATTTAGAAATATGTCAAGTTTAGTGTTTTATTGAATGTAAAGTGAAATTGAATATGTAAATAGCAACATGCTAATAAAGTTTACTACTACTACTACTACTACTACTACTAATGATATTGGTCGAGACAAAAATATTCATGACCAATAACCCTTGGCCAAAAGCATTCATATAATATTTAAAAGATGATAGAAAAGTAGCAAGACGAGAGAATCGCCAGTAAGCTACTTGACACCCGGAATATTCAAACAATATTGTTTTGAGAGCACTGTTAATGAACTAAATAAAAGTATCCTCATAAAACTAATGAGCTAAACTGATTTAATAATTAACAAATATCTCATGGATGATTGATGAACTGATAAAACTAACATTTAGAGCTAAACAATATCCCGTTTTCATCAGTCCGTACGTAAAACGTGAATAGCATCCACAGATACATCCATGTTGCGCGCGTAAAATCTGCTTACACTACTTTACACCACCTATACGTACAGGGGTAACTTTTCTTACACTTTTTTACACCAACTTACTCTAGTTCACCGTGCGTCGACAAACGAACAGCCGAGTGCAAGCTGCACTATTCTGCCCCGAGTCAGACGAACGGCCACCGACCGATCGGTGTAAGTTGGTGCAAGTTCGTGCAAGATAGTGCAGACAGACGAACACTACTATACTGTATTACTGAAAAATATAATGTATGAGTATGAGATGTAATGAGAGAAAAATAACATGATGCTAAATAAACGATTTACTACTACTGTCTGACTTGTACTAGGAATTTCCCCCGAGTGATCAACCTTGGGAATTCCCCACAGTATGAACTGAATACATTTTCAAAGAATGAGTATACAGCGTAGTAATTTCTTTCCTATGTAATGTTTCTTTATTCTCATTGTGTATTTTTAATATTCTGATGTTTACAATAGATTATTAGCCAAATATGCTGGTGAATGATTTGGGTTTACACGTCGATGATTTTCATTTGAATCATTGCAAATGCACACGATCTCTTATTTATAAACGGGAAATCCACTGTCATAATATGACAAAAAGGAAACTCGATAAATTTGTCTGGACATTGGGAAATTTGGACTTGGATATTGGGTAAGGACTTGGATTGAAGATGGTCTACACGAGTCACTCGTTGCCCTGGTATCGTTTTAGGCCCATAATGCAGAATTGTAATGTATAAGACCACATATTTTTTTTTACTGCAAGACTCCAATTACAGTAGAATGATGGACTAGTCAGAAACAAAAGGAAATTAAAGGTGATAAATGATAGGCCTAATAACACTCTGTTTTTTCTTCAATATATGTATCTACAATCTACAAGATGATCCCACCGGCCCTATATAACCCCGTCGTTGATGCGCCGTAAAACCCAAATATTCATTCATTCATTCAATAAGCTCCCGACGCATAGATATTATAGCCATCAATAGATTCACAGAAGGAGGCTACATCCTGGACCCAACAGTGCGCTTCGAGACCGATGCAGGCCAAGCTGAAGCAGTTGATGCGGAAAAAACTTATATATGAGCCTACCATACCTTATTTCAAGGAAAAATACCGTCTGCAGAAAATAGAAGTTATAGGGTTAGTGGTAGGGGCTCGAGGCACAATTCACAATTTATTTGTAAAATTTTGTTAAAAATTCAGACTCGACAACAAATTCATTTATAGCATAGTTTTACTCGCCCTTCGAGGATCCCTACAAATTTTACGACATCATCTTTACAGCCTTCAGCTTTGATTTCCAACTTTGTTTTCATTGCATACTATTTTTTTTTCCATTTTAATTTTTGTGTGATTTCGTTATCATCATTTAATTATTTATTTTTTCTACATTTTCTTATTCAAACCTAGTCAAATTATATTTATTTTGTCATTCTCTAAAATGTTGTTATTGATAATTTGTTCTATATTTTAATTAATTGATTTTTATTCTGTGTTTTTGCAATCTTTTAATGTAAGACAGAGTCTGAATAAAGATACATATATATATATATATATATATATATATATATATATATATATATATATATATATATATATATATATATATATATATATATATATATATATATATATATATATATATATATATATATATATATATATATATATATATATATATATATATATATATATATATATATATATATATATATATATATATATATATATATATATATATATATATATATATATATATATATATATATATATATATATATATATATATATATATATATATATATATATATATATATATATATATATATATATATATATATATATATATATATATATATATATATATATATATATATATATATATATATATATATATATATATATATATATATATATATATATATATATATATATATATATATATATATATATATATATATATATATATATATATATATATATATATATATATATATATATATATATATATATATATATATATATATATATATATATATATATATATATATATATATATATATATATATATATATATATATATATATATATATATATATATATATATATATATATATATATATATATATATATATATATATATATATATATATATATATATATATATATATATATATATATATATATATTATATATATATATATATATATATATATATATATATATATATATATATATATATATATATATATATATATATATATATATATATATATATATATATATATATATATATATATATATATATATATATATATATATATATATATATATATATATATATATATATATATATATATATATATATATATATATATATATATATATATATATATATATATATATATATATATATATATATATATATATATATATATATATATATATATATATATATATATATATATATATATATATATATATATATATATATATATATATATATATATATATATATATATATATATATATATATATATATATATATATATATATATATATATATATATATATATATATATATATATATATATATATATATATATATATATATATAATAT
>OZ023331.1:14747598-14870217 GCA_964007535.1 Brachyptera risi
TATATATATATATATATATATATATATATATATATATATATATATAATATATATATATATATATATATATATATATATATATATATATATATATATACATATATATATATATATATATATATATATATATATATAATATATATTATATATATATATATATATACATATATATTATATATATATATATATATATATTATATATATATATATATATATATATATATATATATATATATATATATATATATATATATATATATATATATATATATATATATATATATATATATATATATATATATATATATATATATATATATATTATATATATATATATATATATATATATATATATATATATACATATATATATATATATATATATATATATATATATATATATATATATATATATATATATATATATATATATATATATATATATATATATATATATACATATATATATATATATATATATATATATATATATATATATATATATATATATATATATATATATATATATACATATATATATATATATATATATATATATATATATATATATATATATATATATATATATATATATATATATATATATATATATATATATGTATATATATATATATATATTATGATATATAAATCTCTCTAGAAAATTTGAGATTCATCCTTATGCTTGAAGAAAACTCGATTGTTCACGCAAGTGCGTGGCTTCATTTCTCGAGAAACGATCAATAGAGCGTAATGGAACCATTGCTGGATACGCACAATTCACTTGAACCATATCATATTGTAGAGTGTCATTATATATTCTCTCATTCTGATTATAAAAACTGATAAACATTCGTGTTGTAAAGAAATTGGTATCAAATATTATAAGAAATAACTATATAACCTCCTAACTATAACATTGTTTAATCGATCAATTTCCTTGATATCAGATCCTCACATCAGTGAAGGTATCTTGGTGGCTCGAACCATCCAATTGGTAATGTTAGTAAACGGCGGAGACGGTCAATCGAAGCGTCTTGTGTCCAGTTCACAGCATAGCAGGACATACAAGACGGCCCCATAGAAATAGCTGTAAGGTATGTTACAAAGTTTACGTGAAACACGTCTTCAAGCGGCAAAGTTGTAGCCTATGGATGAGGCTATTCATTGGTCGCGCATTCTTGTTTTTTAACTCACGCCTATACTTACAGTTAAGATCTAAAGTCTGGTAATGTGTAGTTTTCTGTGTTTCTTTCATATATTTCTGGAATTTTCATGAATTTTCAAGGTATAATTGACTTGTTCATCATTTTTGTATTAAAACTTATTATATTATAACTTATAATTATAACGAGCTGTTCTCAGATAGTTACATGATTCTAGGGTCAAATTTGAAAAATTTATCGCAACTTTTCATCTCTTCACTTCTTCTATATTTTATAGCTGAATGTCATGTTCCTGATTTTTTTAAAGTGTGTTCCGATGAAGGGAATCCAAATAATTTTGAAGAGCAGTTGTATCAAACATATTTCTGAATACTGTCAAATTTTTAGCTTGTTATACGACCGACGCCACAGTTTGGCCTTGAACAGCTCAAGCCTGGCAGGACTATTATTGTATTGAATTAGATCAACTGTTCATTTCTCAATCTTCTGATTGGTTAACTTTTTATATATATATATATATATATATATATACACCTTGAGATACAAACAATCAAGTCACTGCCATCTTATTTTCTAATCAATTTCTATGATAATAAAGAAGGCTTTGTTTCAATCGTTTCTCTTATTCGTGACACCTGTTGCTGGGAATCAATTGGTTTATTAATAGCTTTGTGATTTAAAAAAATTGGATTATATATTTTTATACATCAAATCGGCTGATCTGATTTGACTGAAAGTTCGGAATAATGTGTATAATTATTATATTGAAATTTCCTGAGAATTTGAATTCTCTCAAAGGAAATATTTTTGACGAATTTTACTCATCAAAATGAGTTTTAAAATAGATCGATATGGTTTTAATATGAATTTGTCTGATATAGAGAACTTGTGTTAATTCATACATGCTGCTTGACAAAAACTGAGTAGGTTTCTCGGTGGGTTTACATAAAATTATTTCAGGGATTAATTCTTGTATCTAAACAAGTCTACCAATATTTGATTTATATGCACCACCCCATCCAATAATACCGTAGACCTACTGAATGATTGTCATAGCTAGAGCAAACGATCAAACGCATCGAGAGATACGATCAAAAGCATCAGTTTATTCAATATCTGCCTTGACCTGTGAGGTATGAAAAGTGAATTTCGAGTTTTTTTTATTGTGGATGAAATGTTCATTCCATTTTAAATTTGCATCCATAATTATTCAGAGATATTTAGTATATTCTCTACATTGGAGTACATTGAACAATTGCATGGTATTTGACACAGTTTAAAATAGCAACCGTTCAGCTATACACTAGGCAAACGCGTTATGTGTTTCCGCGTTGATGGATGAGCTGGAACATATTAACTTATCTTTGGATTGGTTATTATATATATATATATATATATATATATATATATATATATATATATATATATATATATATATATATATATATATATATATATATATATATATATATATATATATATATATATATATATATATATATATATATATATATATATATATATATATATATATATATATATATATATATATATATATATATATATATATATATATATATATATATATATGTATATATATACACCTTGAGATCCAAACCATTACATCACTGCCATCTTATTTTCCATTGATAATTTATATGATAATCAAGAAGGCTTTGTTTTAATCGTTCACAATCAAGTGGTGACACTTGTTGCTTTGATTTGATAGGTATCTTAATAGCTTTGAATAAATAACACAAATAATATTATATATTTTTTCACATCGAAACGGCTGATCGGATTTGAGTGAAAGTTCGGAATAATGTGTATCATTATCAGATTGAAATTCTCTGAGAATTTGAATCCTCTCAGATGAAATATTTTTCACGAATGTTTTCCTCTGGGTTATTCTAATGGGATTTTTGAAAACTTTGGAATGAGTTTTCTCAGAAGTGGTTCAACCGATCGCGCCTCAAAACTATACAGCATCAAGTCAGATAGGGGTTCATGTGTGTGCCACGTTTCATCATGATCTGAATTTTTGTTTGACCTGTAGAGCGCGAAAAAAAAAAAATAACACATTCGATTTTTCAAGTACAGTGAAATTGATTCTTCGCTACGCTCATCCAATAAACCTGATCTCCACCGTAGATAATGGCGCTTATGGAGACTAAAGTTCTTGTCAGGGAGAGTTGAGGCTGACATCAGAGCTTGATTCTCCTCACCACCACTACCACTCCGTTGGGGTGCGAAGATCGAAACTCTCGACGGGACCGCGGCCGAAAAGTTCTATTATACCTGCGCCGGAAGGAACAATAGAAATTGAATGACCATTATAGAAATAAATTAGAATCGTTGTCGGAGAATTGAGATGTTACATACAAAAGATATGCATTGGAAATAAAAATATAAGCAATTCACGTTTTTATTTGAAAAAAATCACTCATATGCGGCCGAGATACGTCGATATGTTGGTGGGAGTGATTTTTCATTTCCCACAAACATATCGACGTATCTCGGCCGCATATGAGTGAATTTTTCCAAATAAAAAAGTGAATTTGAATTGGAGTCAACAATACTCTTGATATTCTAGTATGACCGGTTGATATGTGGATAAAGACAGCAGTATTGGAGGGAATCAGTGATCACATGATTTCAATTGTGGATCTAAATGTATGCAGTTACACACAAGGGTATCACAAATCAGATAAAATCTTGTGGAACTACTAAAAAGCCAAGAAAAAGGAGATAAGAGAGGAATTAATAAAACTATATACAGAATGGGAGAAAATTGGGGTACACGAAATTGATAACATGTGGGATGCATTTAAGATTATATGTCATAAGGTTAAAATAAACTTCGTCCCGTTCAAGAAAGTGGGAGAAAACGCAGATCCACCTTACTATAATAAAAGAGTTAGAAGTCTGAAAAGGAAAGGTAGAAAATTACACAATAAGAATAGGATTACTGGTGACATGGGAAATAAGTTGAAAGACATAAAGAAAGACTTGAATGCAGCAAAAGATATTGCAAAGAAACAGTTTTTACTGAACATGTTTGATGAGAAAAATATTAACAAAAGTTGGGGTAATATGTATAGGTTCGTCAACTGTCAGAAAAGAAGTTTTAGAGATTTGCCCTCGTTAAATGATTGTAACGGAGAAGAGTTTATCACGGACTATGAAAAAGCTCAAACGCTAAATAATCAGTACGAGAGTGTATTTAAAAAAAAGAGGGTAATACGGGATATAAGGTGAATATGGAAAACAAACAGATTGGTATAGACGTGATCGATATACCTATTCCTGTTATCCAAAATATAATAGGGAAATTGAAGAATAACAAATCCCCAGGGCAGGACGGAATTATGAATAACTTTGTTAAATTGGGAGGAGATATTATGGCAAAGTATCATAAACGATTGTTTGATGCATCAATGAAGATAAGTTGTGTACCAAAAGAATGGAAACATTCCACAGTCATACCAATACACAAAGGTGGAGAGAGAGGACGGGTAGAGAATTATAGGCCCATTAGTCTGACTTCATCAATATGTAAAATCATGGAGAGGGTAGTAGAATATTACATTAAACGAGAACTAGACGATAAGCTACTAATAACAGACAAACAACATGGTTTCAGAAAGGGATTTTCTTGTAAGACCCAACTACTTGGATTTGTACAGGACTTGGGAGAATATGTAGATGCCGGAAAAGTTACCGATGCAGTCTTTCTAGACTTTGCAAAAGCCTTTGATACTGTCACACATGAGATTCTGATGGGGAAGATTTCGGCACTTATAGAAAATAAATATTTAGTGAATTGGATTGGCAACTTTTTACAAGACAGATTGCAAAGAGTTGAAGTAGGGGAAACGTTTTCTGATTGGGTGGATATTACTTCTGGTGTTCCACAAGGAAGTGTTTTAGGCCCGTTGCTCTTCACTATTTACATCAATAATATCCATGTTGGAATAAATTCTAAACTGCGGCTATTTGCGGATGATGTTGTTTTGTATAAAGTAATACCGTGTGAAAATGATGAAATAACATTCCAGGATGACTCAACAAAGATTGATGATTGGGCCTCAATTAATAAAATAAATTTAAATATAGAAAAATGTAAAATAGTTCGTTTCAAGAGAAACAGAGATAAAACTCAGCCCGAGTACTTTATTAAAAATGCTCAATTGAGAATTCCAAACCAATACAAGTACCTGGGAGTGATTTTTGAAGAAAGTTTGGAATGGAGCTTGCAAGTAGCTAGAGTCACAAAGAATTAAGGCTATTCAAAATTTGAATTTTCTCATGAGACAGTTGAAAGGAACTGGAAGGGAAGTAAAAAACAAAGCATACACCTCACTCGTGAGACCTATTGTTGAATATGGAAGTGCGATATGGGATCCTTATAAGTTACGGGAGATAGCTGCAATAGAGAAAGTTCAAAGATTGGCTGCTAGAAGGGTGTTAAATCAAGTGCACAGATGGACATACAAGAGTGACAGCTCAGGAGTACTGCGAAAAGAATTGGACAGCGTTACTGAAATGTTGAAAGAGCTTCAAGTGGAAATCACTGGAGGAAAGAAGAAAAATTACAAGGTTGTGTAATATGAACAGGGCAGTTGAAAGAAATGATGGCTGGAAAGAATTGAACAGTACACTTATTAAAGCAAGTTATATTGGAAGAGGAGACCATACACTCAAGATGTAGTGATCAAAAGGACGAATAAATGTTGGACATTACTCTTTCATCAACCGCACAATCAGAGAGTGGAACAAACTGAAGCAAATGGTATTTGAAGGGGAGAGAGTGTCGCATAAACTGTTAAAAAGAGAATTCAGGAAGAAGAGAGGTCAGTCTTCGATGGTCCTTGTAGCGCATAGAGGAGCGTTCAAGAGAGGGAATTTGAGAGTTTTTGTGGATTGGTTTTTGACTAGTATTAGTATTTTTTTTTTTTAAATTAGAAATTAGTATTTTTCATTATGATTGTTTAATTTTGCTATTTAGCTTGAGGCCTTGCCACCGCGCTTTTGTGCAACTGTAAGTGTATATGATAAATAAATAAATAAATAAATAAATTGCTTATATTTTCATTTTCAATGCATATCTTCGGTATATAACAATCTCAATTCTCCGACAACGTTTCTAATTTATTTCTATAATGGTGAATCAATTTCTATTGTTCCTTGCGGCGCAGGTAATAGACCTTTTCGGCCACGGTCCCGTCGAGAGCTTCGACCCTCTCTGGTAATGATGAGGGGAATAAAGCTCTGACGTCAGCCTCAACTCTCCCTGACAAGAACTTTAAGTGAATCCTTGGAAGCCATCCATTTGTTAGAGGGATGTTGAATGAATGAATGAATACTGGATTTCATCGGCGCGTCAACGAATAGGTTCCGAGAGCGTTTGAGCATTGGGTGAAATTTCGAATATTTAAATTAAATCCTTTTATTTGGCACGCTACACAGAATGTTGATTGACATGAAGTTTTTAGTCATTGTTTCCCAATTAAGGCAATGGATAAACGATAGGATCGTTTGAAATGTATATAGAAAATGAAGAAAATAAAAGGATTGTATTGGAAAAAATGGAAAATGTTGAGTTTTAAAATAAAAAATATTGAGTTTAAAAATAGATATGAAAATGGATTGACTTTGAAATAGCAGCTAATATAGCTTTGTATAGAACAACATGGGCTTGCATGATGATTGCGATTATATTAACCATATATAATAACTGGTATAAGGACACTTAGGCGACAGACGTTTAGGCGACGGACACTTAAGCGACAGACGTTTAGGCGATCTACTCTAATCCACTTTATCATTGGACACTTGGGCGACGGCCAATTTTACATGATCAAAGGCTTGTTAGAAAAAAAAGAACAAAAAAAAAGACTGAATATGTGAAACGCAATTGTCTATGAATTTGGAAATTTTCAATTTTTCCAGGTCAGCCATTTTGAAGGGAAAAAATGAAAAGTGACAATTATTAAAAAAACTCCACAGATTTAAATAAAATTACGGGTCATGTTGAGAAAATGTTCTGTATTGAAACCATCAGATTATTATTTGCTATTTTTTATTTCTCCATCAATTTTCAATTCTTCAATTTCAATTTCAAGTTTTGTAACATTTCTGCTTTTGCCATTTTGTAAACATTAATTATTTAATTTTTCAAAAACTAGACCAAAGACCTGCATCGCCCGCACGCAAATATTGTTATTTCTAATAACCCTTAATCCAGAATGACGTACACTCGGACGGAAGAATAACACCTTCACAACCCAAGTGCGCGTGCAAAGATGTTTGGGCACACAGATTCATTATCTTAAAAGATGCACTTTATCTGTGATGAAGAAAAGTAATCCGCCAAATTTATAAATATTTCAATTCAATTCATTCTGATTCTTGCAAATTTCATGGTACAAACTTCAAAACTCAACGCAAGAACACTGTTTCCAATAATTCATTCTTGAGCATTTCATTCCACCAAAATTAAAAAAAAACATGCAATTAATTTGCTTACAATCATAATAAATTGGATATCATAAATATATATCATTTTAACGACATCTTCAAGATAGGTAAGTAGGCCTAAATGCTATTAACATACTTCGAAACCGGACACTTTGGCGAGACGGCGGGACACTTTGGCGAAATCGGATGAAAAATTTGTAAAGTCTCAAAAAATGCTTTAAAATAGCGGATTTATATTTTTAGTATGTAAATTATATTTCTAAAGTCATTCTTCATTTTCACAATTGCTCAAAAGCTATATAATTTATAGATTGAAAATTTTTTGTCGCCTATGTGTCCACCCGTTTTGAAATCTGAAGTTTTTCTTGCCCAAGTGTCAGTCGCTTATGTGTCCGTCGTCTAAGTGTCAGTGAATCATAATAATAATAAGTATCTGGCCTCCGGTTCCAAACTGAATTGGGTCGGGGGGTGGGTTGTCCCACCATATCACTAGGGCAGCTGGGTGTCTTGGAGTCGACTTGCCAGGTCTGACCTTCTTCATCTCCTTCTTCTCCTTCTTCCTGTCTTCTGACCAACTCCCTCCACCTTTCCCTATCTTCCCACCTCTTTTCTTCTACAATCGTCTTCCAACATTCCCCTCTCTGTTCCACGGCCTCTACCACTCCATTTATCCACTTCATCCTCGGTCTTCCCGCCTTCTTTATCCCTTGCACCTTGGCTCCTTCATACTCTCTCCTTGGTATTCTCTCCATTTCCATTCGCATCATGTGTCCGAACCAGCGGAGCCTTTCCCTGGCCAATACAAAACTCAGGGTCTCAGCTCCCAACTCTCTCCTAATCTTATCGCTTCTTATTCTATCCATTTTTGTCACTCCTGCCACACTTCTCAGAAATTTCATCTCAGCGGCTTGCAAATATCCTTCCTCTTTTCCCCCCATTGGCCAGGTTACTGCTGCATACTTCAATATTGGCAAATAATATGTCCTGTATAGCAATAACTTACATTTCCTCGGTATTTCCTCGTTCCACAACAATTTTCTAACGCTCTGGTAGAAACCCTCCGCGTTCCGTACCTCATTCTCTATCTCTTTCTCCACTCCATCATTTCTTGTCAAAATACTTCCCAGATATTCGAATTCTTCTTTCTCTCGAAATTTCCCGTCTTGAATCTTGGTCTGGCATTCCTTTGACTGTTCTCTTTCCATCACCATCGACTCACTATTCTCTATACTGATCTTCAAGCCATACTGGACTGTTACTCTCTCCCATTTGAGTTTCTTTCTCTTGTAGTTCATCACTTGTTTCTCCCCACACTAAAATATCGTCAGCATAAACAAAAGTTCTCGTATCTATCCGGTCATCAGGCTCTACCTCTCTCATCATCTCGTCCATGACTATAGTAAATAGTGTCGGGGAAAGAACACTGCCCTGCTTTAGCCCTTCACGTACTTGAAACCATTCAGATCTGCCTCCACTGGTCTGCACACAGCTTCTACTATCCTTATACGTGCTCTTAATTGACCGGATGAGTTTTCTGTCCACTCCCTTCTTCTCCAGACACTTCCACACTTCCATCCTGGGTAGTTTATCGTAGGCCTTTACCAGATCTATAAGAACCATTCTCGATACTTCTCCCCTTTCCCACCTACCCTCCATCAGCTGCCTCACTGCAAAAATTAAGTCCACAGTTGACCTTCCCCTCCTAAACCCATATTGCTCCTCCCTTAATGAGGTCTCTAATTTTTCTTTCAATCTTTTCTCCAGGATTTTTTCGAACAGCTTTGCAGTTTGGCATAACAACGTTACTCCTCTGTAATTACAACATTGTTTTTTGTCGCCTATCTTGAAGATCGGTATTATTTATTCATTATTAACTCTTGCAGTTGCACATAAATGCGCGGTGGCAAGTTCCCTATCAATCCTATCCTATCGCCTCCCTAACCTCCTGACGGAATAGCTTCAACCCTATTTCATCCTCCTCAAGTATACTTCTACTAATCCCATTCCAATCCCTACCTGTCCTATTCAAGAAAGAGAACTTACCGACATCTAATCTAGCCCCCTTTATAACTACTGCTCTATCATGACTTCGCCTACCCCCATACCCTGACTCATTCCTTTCAATCAACCTATTCAACTCTCCCCAGCCCCCTTCTCCTTCCATTACCCTGAAGAAATTACAGATCCGATCCTCCTTTCTCCGTATTTCCAATTCCCGCCATCCCAAGTCTCGGATCATCTCAGATGGACTCTCCAATATTCTCACCCTCTCCTCCCTTTCATTCTCCCCCCATTTCCACCTCCTAACCCTACCTGTAACCCTTCTAACTGCAATCCTTTGCACCCTTTCCACATCCCTTATCTCACCTAATCTATAAGGATCCCAAACTGAACTAGCATATTCCACCATGGGACGCACTAACGAGAAATAAGCCTTTTCCTTTATCTCCATACTTGTCCCCCTAAGCTGCCTCATTACAAAGTTTAGTGCATTTATACTCTTTTTTACTATTCTCTCAATCTGACCCCCCCACCCTAGACGTCTATCAAATACCACCCCCAAGTACTTGTAATTTTCCACTGACTCAAGTGACTTCCCTCCTACATCATACACTACATCAGCCCTCACTCTCCTCCTACCAAAGGTGACTAACTTACACTTCCCTTCATTTAACCCCATCTTGTTCAACTGAACCCAACAATTAAGTGCCGTCAAATCTGCCTGAATAGCTACTACATCCTCCTCTGTATTGATTTCCCTATATACCACACAATCATCTGCAAATAACCTTATTCTCGAATTAACAACCCTAGTCAGATCATATATATATAAATCAAATAATAACGGACCTAGCACACTACCCTGTGGAACTCCTGACGTGACCTTAACCTCACTTGAAACCTCCGAACCTACTCGAACCGTTTGAACTCTATCCTGAAGAAAGTTTCCAATCCAATTAACTAACCCAGCATTCCCAATGGACAGTTTCAACTTCCCTGATAATATAGTGTGATCCACCTTGTCGAAAGCCTTTTCAAAATCTAAAAACACTGCATCAATACAGCCCCCCTTGTCTACTACCCCTGCCAGCTCTTCCGCAAAACCTAACAACTGTGTCTCACATGAATACCCCTTCCTAAACCCATGCTGCACTTCTGAAATACCCCTATGTTCATCTACTTTCTCCATTATTCTCTTTATAACTACCCTTTCCATCATCTTACATACATGTGACGTTAAACTGATTCCCCTGTAGTTGTCTACCCTGCCCCTTTGCCCTCGCTTTGAAATTGGAACCACCTCCGCTTTTTTCCAATCTTGCGGTACTCTACCTGCTGTGAGTGAGGCTTGGAACAACCTTAGCAAATAACCTACAACCCCCCTACCCGCTAATTTCAGGAGATCGCTTTGCACCCCATCTATGCCTGGTGACTTCCCACTTTTTAGTTTCCTTAATACATTCCACACTTCCCCCTCTGTAAGCAGGACTTCTTCCCCCTCCCCCTCCAGTGTTGTTTCTCCCTCCCCTATAATTCCAGTCACATTGAACACTTCCCCGTAGAATCTATTTAATGCTGCTGCCTTCTCCTTATCCGTTTTCCACTCATTCCCTCCCTGATCAACTAAGGTGGGCAACTCCTTACTACTACCCTTCTGACTAGAAACAAACCTGTACATTCAATTCCAGCTACCCTGTACATCACGTTCATTAAACATACCACCCATGAAGTTTTCTTTCGCCTCCCTCTTAGCCTTGTTTAAGTCCCGCCTCAGGTCCCTGATCGCTTCCTTTCCCTCCCCTGACTCCCTCAATTTCCTACTCATCTTTCTACTCTTTCTCTTAAGCCTCCTAACCGTACTATTATAGTAGGCAGGATCTGCATTTGCCTGCAACACCTTATAGGGAACCAACATATCTCTAACCTCCTCATATACTTTCCGAAAATTGAACCACAGACCTTCAACATCACGCTCGTCAATCTCAGGATACCTTTTCTCCAATCTTCTGAAACCTCAACCTGGTTCCACGCCGCCTGAATCACTCTGCAAAGCCATTCTATCCCCTTATTTTCAGACTCTTTTATCATCTCCACATTAACCTTGTCTATTCCTGACGCCTTCCCATTTTTCATCTTCTTCAACATCTCCACTACCTCGACACGCCCTGGAGCTTCTTGTTCTTCCTCTTCTTTCTCTATACTTCCATCATATTCTCATATCATATCATAATAACTATATTAATTATTATTAAATTATATTAACCCCCTTGACATTCCACTGATGTAAGCACTGCTGTTCTCAAGTGTTATTAGGCCTACTAGGCAAACGCGTTATGTGTTTCCGCGTTGATGGATGAGCTGGAACATATCAACTTATCTTTGGATTGGTTATTATATATATATATATATATACACCTTGAGATCCAAACCATTACATCACTGCCATCTTATTTTCCATTATTAATTTAAATGATACTAAAGAAGGCTTCGTTTTAATTGTTTACAATCAAGTGGTGACACTTGTTGCTTTGATTTGATAGGTATCTTAATAGCTTTGAATAATTAACACAAATAACATTATATATTTTTTTACATCGGAACGGCTGATCCGATTTGAGTGAAAGTTCGGAATAATGTGTATCATTATCAGATTGAAATTCCCTGAGAGTTTGAATCCTCTCAGATGAAATATTCTTCACAAAGTTTTTCCTCTGGGTTATTCTAAGGGATTTTTGAAAACTTTGGCATGAGTTTTCTCAGAAGTAGTTAAACCGATCGCGCCTCAAAACTATACAACTTATCGAATTAGATAAGGATACTTGTGTGTGCCAAGTTTCAACTGATTTTGAATTTTCGTCTGACCTGTGGAGCGCGAAAAAAAAAAAAAAAAAAAAAAAAACAGGCACTTTTTTTTCGGGTATGGCAAAATTGAGTCTTCGCTTTGCTCATCCAATTACATTTTAGTTTCACCAACTTACTATCGTAGTTTGTTCCTGAACTAATAGATACTAGATTATATTTTCAGACAGCGTTTATTATCTTGTTAGATGAGTCTAGCAAAGATTTCCATTCCATATACCAAAAAAAAATGGGGTCAGCTTTTTTTTTCTCTTATTTTGTATGTGGCAATGAATTATAATAAATGTGCCTACAACTTGCCCCAATAAAATATCAAGTTTCTTACATAAATGACATGGCATAAATTTGTTCAATAATGTCATTGATATTCATATAATATATGTTAAGCCTATACAATATATTATACAAATAATAATAAATAATATACACAATTAATAATAATATAATTAATATACGTGTGAAAAGAACCATGAGAAAAGAGTAAATCGTTTTATTGAATGTATGAATATTGGGCCTTCTGTTTTATTGATGAGCGTAGCGAAGTCTCCATCCCACTCTTATAGGGCTTTGTCTGTGTTTTTTTTTTTTTTTTTTTTTTTTGTAAGCACTCCACAGGTCGCAAGGGTTGACTGATCAACATGAAACTTTTTTTGTACACGCAAACTCATCCAACTTAGAACTGTATAGTTTTTGGGATGAATCGGTCGGAACGATTTTGAGAATCATCATCTCAAAGTTTCTAAAAACCCCATGAGATTTGGCTGGGTAGAAAATGTTGAAAAATAAACTCTCCAAATGGAATGAAATTCTCTCTAAATGTGTATACATGGATTTTACACATTCTTACGATTTTTTAAGCAATTCTGATCAGTCGTTTTGAAGAAAAAAAATAAAATGACTGATAATATTCATAAAATATATCATAAAAATTGTGACAGAATTAAGTTGTCGAGATTCACTGCTTTCTAGATTCAAGAGTTGACCAACAATGAAGTATTTTTTATATGCGTGAAGGTGTGTAGAACACCAGAGTCAATGAAGTGGCAAGAGTAGAACTACTTCAATGACTTTAATAGCTTATTCAGATATCAAGGTGTGTAGAATACCAGAGTCGATAAAGTAGCAAGGGTAGAACTACTTTAAGGACTTTTATACCTCATTGAGATATCTCGCTCATCTTACAACGCATATTTCGCGTTTGACTAGTTAGTATTCACATTCTTCAGTGAATGATTGATTGAGACATTCAGTTGATCAGCAAAGAAAGCAACATGACCGTTGAGTTAGAACGCAATAACACGAACAAGCTCTCTTATAGCAGGGAGTTCAAATTATCCGCGCTGAGCTCCGAACGCTGAGGTCGATCAAGTAGTATGCTAATAGTTCTTGTATGCACCACTGAGCGCTAGATACATCACGGCATGCTCGGGCACCGAAATCTGGCGCACGGGATCGGTCACGCTCTCGGCGGAATGTACGGGCAACATAACGATTTTTCGTACAACAGGTTAACAGGGCTTGACGCCTCTATATAACACTATAAACTCAATGACCTAGGGCACGATGTAGTGATACCAAGCTATTTTATCATGATATAAAGAAGTGCTTCAACTCGGGTCTTGAAAGTGAAATATTTCCCCTAAATCGTGACAGGCAATCGGGACCTTTGGCTCTGAACTGACCGCAAGAAACCACAAATGCCTACCATGTTATTAAAGTATGGGAGTTGGAGCACCTTCTTTATATTATGATGAAATAGATTGGTACCACTACATTGTGCCAAGGGCTTACCCCAGGCATAGATAAAGTAGTCTCTAGATAGGCAATGCCGTATGACAGAGCCTATGCTCACCAACAATCATAAAGTTGGCTGATCACAGCGCTCCTAGCAGCACTCACTCGTAACAGTGATATAGCAGATGGCATTTTTGGTGATCACAGCCAGTGGCATAACTAGGAATTTTAGGCCCCAGGGCAAAGGACTCACTTGGACCCCCCCCCCCCCCCCCCCAAAATATCAATACAAATTATGAAATTTCGATATCATTCAACATTCAACCTCCATATCTCATGTTTTCTCAATTTACTATTGAAGACGGTTGAAATACACTCAAAATTATGATTAAGATGCTTCACAATGGTCATTTTATAAAACAAAATGGTTCTAACTCTTATTGAAGATGAAGATTGAATGACACTTACTCTTGAGAGGAAAAATAGTTGGCTTTTCACCAAAATGTAGTCAAAGTAGCAAGCTCATATTCATTTCAAGTGCTGTAAGTTCAGCGAAAAAATGAAAGTGTTTCTGATACGATTCGTATTCAAGAATATACTTGTTTAACTGAGTTCAACTTGAATTTTCTTATCATAGAATTATATTTAAAATTAGTCAGTTAAATTTTCAAATAAATTCAGGCAATATTGAAAAGTATTTTTTCATATATAGGCCTAGGCCTAAATACGTTCATTATTTTTCGGTAATCGTTGAAACGTATTTTTGATGAAAGAGCATGGGTCCCTCCGGGGCCCCAGGACAACTGCCCCAGCTGCCCCTGCGGTAGTTACGCCACTGATCACAGCGCTCCTAGCAGGATTACCAGGCGTAACACTACCACGGTCTGTACACTGTTTAACCAGGGTTCTGCCACTATTTCTTCACTCAGTGTTCTAGGTCTTTGTAGTATGTCTCACATGTGCTCATCATTTAGGCCTACCGGTAATTATGTTGTAAATAATTACTGTCAGTTGGGTAAGAAAGCTTGAGCCATAGGCCTAGTCCCTAGACCTCTTCATTTTCATTCACAATGTAGGCCTACACATTGTAACCATGGCGTCAATAGGACTAGGTACGGTAGTGATGTAAATTTTCGTGAAAATGCTTTTTGTTGAAAATTTTCATATAAATTTTAAAGAGATTGAAAATTTTCATTTTTTCTGAAAATTTGCATTTTTTTCTGAAAATTATTTTTTCATGGCATATAGGCCTAGGCCTAAGTTGTCACAGAAGTAAATGGAGTTTGAATTCACTCTTGGTGATACTAAAACAATTTGTTGAACCACCACAATGAAGGTGCATTTGCTTAAAAAATTGTTGGGACCTCAAATGAGTAGGGCCTAGGCCTACATAAAATAATAACTGACTTTTTGAAGTTTGTGAACATGCAATGATGAATCACTAAATGCACTGACTTCTCGGTAATCACGGTGGGTGGGGCCAGTACTCAATTGTACTGTCCTCTTTTGAAAAGTCCTCTGAAAATGACCTAATTGAAAAGTAAATTACCTAGTAAAGATGTTGACAATTTTCATTGAAATTTGCATAGAAAATTTTCAATGTTCAAATTGAAAGAAATCCAATGATTTTATTTTGAAAATCACCGAGAAAAAAAACATAGGGATGAATTAGATCAATTCATTCAATTCCATTAGATTCACAGAAAATTGTCAATGAATTGGAAATTCTCTGAAAATTTGTATTGAAAATTTCATTGAATTTGCATTGAAAATTTTCAATAAAATGAAAGATTTCGGAAAATTGTCAATGTTTCATCACTAGGCCTAGGCAAGCCAATAAAATACAGACCTACTTTATATTGGATTCATAAACACATTGCAACTTACCAGCAAAGTGGTAGATTCATCTGCAGGGTATGGATCAGGAAACATGTCAGTCGGACCGTTTGCATCATGAAAATGTTTTGTACAGATGTAGGTACCGGTGCTAATGTCTGTTAAAACTCGTAGTTTGCCGTTGTTTCGCTTACATAAGTGTATCCACCGAGTGCACTTGTCACAGGTTAAACATTTCTCGGCATTGTGACTAACAGAAGTATCAATTAAACTTGAAATAAAAGCAGAACATGGCTTGGGAAAAGGCAAAAGTTTGACACTCTGGTCTTGCGTATTACTTTTACAAACACCATGACAGCAATATACGCGCTTTAACCACTTCTTGGACCCTCCTACATTTCTGCCACGAACAGGAATCATTCTTGAGGGGACCTGGAAGTCACATTCTGAAAAAGAGATTGCTTTTTTATTTCAACATCAATTAAAATTCTCTCTGTTGACAACATCATTGAGTTTGAAGTGTTATAAACTCAATGACAACATACCGGTATATAGTAAAAATTTCATCAAGTGCTCATTATTATTTCCAGGACAAATAAATATTTTCGAGATGCTCCGAGTCAAAGACATTAGTATATATACCTACAGGAGTTATTGAAAATGGCGTAATTGAGTTTTCAGTGTAAATTCGATGATGAATTCGTGATTATCTTGGAGTTTGAAATCTTTTGTTTTTGGCAGTTAAATCAATGGTGGCTACAAAATGCATTGAGGGTTGCGTTGTTTTACCGGTTGGAGATTGTGTCCTCACTTCCTATCCCTTCCTTGTTAAAAATATGTACCAATTCACGGGCCACGTTTGAAGAACTATTGACCAAGCGTAGATAAGTGGTGATAAAAGAGCTAATTTTACGCTCTCGTCAGCTCAGTTAATAACATGCTGTTATCAAGTTTGCCAGCCTATCAGCCGTTTCTACAAGACAACACTAGATGGAGCAGCAATCAATATTTCTCTGGAAAGTACTCAGGAGATGGAACGTGTTTTCGAATTAGTGAAGTCAAGTCACCATCTCCAACCGGCAAACCACCGCAACCCTCAATGCATCTTAGTTGGCTATCTATATTCTCTTTACAATGTTGTCTACACTTTTCGTCTCTCTAGAAGGCGAGATTCCACCAAAATGTGAGTCATATGGAACTAGGACCCTCCTACCTTTTCATGCATAAAAACATGAAACAACAACACAACACAGAAAGGCAAATATATGTATGCACATAATTTTTTTGCGCAGCATTTCTTCCGACTACATTGAAGTCTTTATGTGCAGTAGGCCTACATAGGCTTAACTAGCACAAATTCTGGAAATACTGTAGGCTACACTACCGTACTTGATTAGGAAATAGTCGTAGATCACAATACCGTTTGGGCCGAATATAAGCCGACCCTGAATATATGCCGACCCCCCCAACTTTTAGACCAGTCATTGAAAAAAGAGTTTCTCTCCTTATCCACGTAAATCATCGGTCTTCCTTGATAGAATTTAGTCAATTGCGCGCAAGAGAAAGCTATGCCAACGGCCGAAATGACTTGTGAGAAACCGGTGATAGGTGCCTCACGCAATCGCCACATACGGCCGGTTTCCATTGGCGGTCGGCCGTCTCGATTCGAACAAATGAGTGTTTTTCACGCTAGGCCTAAACAGTCTCGTGCTCGTCAAGGTCAGACCACACGCAGTAGTGCGTAGTAGAATGACAGACATCATGCAGCAAACAGCTCAACGTGCTTATGTATATTACTGCGCGTCAAATAAAAATGATGGAAATTGAGAAAATGATGCTTCTACATGATAAAACATTCATCAAACGTGTTTTTAGTGGAATATCTCGCAGTTTCTAGTCGATTCCGTTGTTATGAGTGTGCGGATGTAGTATGCTCAATTGAAATACGCAAAAAGACGTATTTTTGACCGATTATAGGCAGAGATTTGCATAAAAGCCGAGGGTGACTTTGGGGCTTGAAATTTCGAGAAAAACCCTCGGCTTATATCGGGACAAAAGGGTAATTTGATTTACAATATAATTTGAACTTCAATCACCACGCAAGACTGAAAGATCCGACAGTTCACCCTCATGTTTCTTAGCTCTGGAGAGTCTGCGTTCGGAATTAGCACGAGTTCCGTATCCATATAGAAAAAACCCAAGGTTTATCACTCTGATTGCAAACTTTTAATGCAAGGAAATCACCATCGAGTGAATGGATACTCTCGAATAAAATCATTCATTATGAAATATGTTGAATAAAGGTAAAAGACTAGCATTTATGAAAAAAAAATCCAATTTTGATATGGAGTAGATAATTCCGAAACTCTCATGTTAGAGTCTTCATGAAAGGTTCATAAATGAGTGAAAAAAACTCATAGAAAGTGAAGTTGACAAATTTAACATGGCAGCCTTAGCCCTAACCACTTCCAATCTCTTTAATAATCCAACAAAATATATGAACCATTTACTTCACTGTGATTGACCAAATAAGCAGTCAGTAATCTGTGCAAGTAAGAGCAAAGAGAAGAAGCACATAATGGATGTGTGTGAGTCACAAAATAAGTCAAACACAACGGATTGCCTTTGACATAATGGGCCAGGCAGCCATCTTTTAGAACATGATCTGGACGTCTCAATAACACGTAGATGCATCTCTCTGTAGGCCTACTTATGTCTCTATGGTCCAAACTCTGTTCATTCAAAATTGGTTGTATTTTGGACTTGAGGTCATTCCCCAGCTGGAGGTGTAGGCCTAATCATTTGAATGGTCATTAATATGGTTTATCCATATATGGTATATCGGTTATATGGCTAAGCCGTAAATCAAACAAAAATTTCGACCTGTTCAATAGACCTGATTGGTATACTAGGAAAATGCAACAGATATGCGTCAGGGTTCAGACCCTTCAGTTACTGAAGAGCCTAACACTGTTTTCATATTGAATAATTTAAAATGGTTCAGGAATATTCCTTGAAATAATTGTAATTTTCCCAATTTCTGTGCTCTTCATTTGACACGAAAGAATAGACCTAAACACGCTGAATTGTTCAGTGCTTTGTGTGTGTCATCTGTCCGAGTGTGGTCCGAGCCTGGACTTGACGAGAAAGAGACTCTGTCTCAGTGTTGAATCGTTTGCCCCCATGAGATAAAAACATAAAGCACAAGGTACGGTAGGCCTATATAGTGTTTTTTCCAGAAACTTGTTTTCTGATTTTCCCTTTTTCTACCGGTTTTCCCGGTTTTCTACCGCTTGCCCCGGTGTTCCGAAAAAACTTTCGGGACACCCAAATGTCCCGGTTTCGTCGCAAGAGTAAAATTGTTTTTGGCGACAATGAATGTATTTTCTGTATTTACGACGCCGTGAAGAATTCGTTTCTTCGAGTACAAGTGCTGTTCTCTTTCAAAAATTACCGCGCACTCGGCGGGCTACAATTATTGGGGACCCCCTCCTTTCTGACATGTGACGACCTTTTACTGCCTATACTGTTTTCATGTGGTATTGTGTATTATTAGTTAGTCTGGCTCTGAGAGAGCAACAGTTTACTTGTGTGTTGTGTTACAATGCCGGAACGGAAATGCTTCTATCAGGAGAAGTATTCTGCCGAGTGGAATTTTATTAAAAAAGGAAGATATGATGATCAACTAGCAACTACGAATTTTCATGCACTGAGTTTTACAATTACATACTTGAAATTAAAAAAACACCATTTCCCTTATCAAGGTCATCCAAAAAATACAAGGCATGAACTCTAGATCAAGAAACTGCGCCAACAGCAATCACTTCATAAATGAACATACGACATAAGTTTATAATACGGTAATAGATCATTCTCAATTGAAACAGTATAATGAAACACATGAACATTTGTACATAAGAAAATAATAATGTATTTATTTTTCATTCCCACCGTGCTCCAAAGAAACTAAAACTCATTAAAAAATTGTCCCCCAAAAAAATTCCCTGCGGGCTGGTGTTGGAGGGCCTTGCCCCCCAAACCCCCCGCAGGTCACCGGCTTTGAGCATACTTGACTTTCAAATGTTTCTTTGTCCCGTAATTTATTTACCACAATCTGGTCACCCTAACAATAGTAGGTACTCAATATATATGCTACCTGAATCAAAGTCAACCAGTGCCTCATCAGTAGGATCCATCTCCACTTTCACTATGCTTAGGGGATCCGGGTCCATCTTGCTGTCCTCCCGCAGGATGAGGCGTATAGTTGGTTGGTTGGCCCTCCTATGAGATGTCGGTTTATTGCTAAAAACACAATCAAGTGCATGAAACCCTCTGACAATTGCTTTTACAGAGAAATGGATAATTATTTACCGCAACGATTTTTAGTGAAAACTATGATTTATTACGTCCCCCTTTCCCCGATTTAATTACGAATTTTTGAAGTTTGACGTTTCACGGAATTGCCCCGGGCATTTGAGATCTATGACGTAGATCCCACGCATCGTCTGTCAGTTTCAACTTCCTTGCAGTCATTTTTTCATGAACGGCCAAAATCACTAAACTAGATTTGCTTTAGGCCTACATGGTTCACCTGTAAAGTTGATAAAAACTATCCAATACCATCACAATCTGTAAACCTTCCTCTACAAAATAGTATATTTAAAATTAAAACATTGAAGTGTATTAAATGATTTCGAGAAATATTATTCAGGGCCTAAATTTTGACAAAAATGCGAAGAAATTCAGCGATCTTTCAACTTCTATAGCATCTCACACACATACAAATTAAAAGAAATTTTTATTCAGCCATGACGACTGTGGCATGAAGAAATTTGAAAAAATATACTTTTATTATGAAGGAACGTAAGATAGTTCTTATAATAATGCTTAATATGAAGCAATGTATTCCAATAGTTTTCGTTACCTGCTATAGCTTCTTGAGCGGTTGCTGTACAGTATGGTGACTATTTGGTGGTGCAGGGCCCTACTTGACCCGTTCTAGGAAGCAAAGATGAGAATCGACCAGCGTAATGAAATTTACAGAGCTGTATGTAACAGAACTACATAAAAAGCATTGAATATTTTGCTATGCTGTAATCATTTTAATTTTCTGCATGCCACAGACGTCATTAGGGGACGTCCATAAATTATGTCACACTTTTTTAGGCCACTTTGAACACCCCTTCCCTCCCACATCACAGTTGGTCACAAAACCTATCACTCCCCTCCTTTAAATACGTCACAAATTCTCATTTCCCCCTCTAATAAAAAATTGAAATCACCATGCAGCAAAGGTACAATAAATTAATGAAATCAAAATATTCATTTCTCCATGTTTGCATTTTGAGTCTTAGTCAAACTTAATAATTATTTGAAATGCATCTGCTGTTTCTAGGGTAGGTATAAATATAAGTGTTATATTCATTTGAATATACTTCATTTGGTAGGCCTATATAATAGTGAAGCTTCAGATATTATTTCACATGTGTCCCGGAAGGCTGGTCAACACAAGTGCGTCCAGGGACCCGTAGTCTCAACCCCCGGTCTTTTGCCGGAAGTCGCCACAGCCCGGTAGAACAGCTGATGGCTGTCATACTCGGGATACAACAATAAGAATCTAAAAGAATGGCGCCAAATGTACGCCACACAGTTGCCTCACACCCTCCCCCATTGTAACACCTTGTCACAAATCTTGACAACCCCCCTCCCCCCCTAAGCTGTGACGTAATTTATGGACGTCCCCTTAGGCCTACTGAATAAAAATTTCTTTCAATTTGTATGTGAGTGAGATGCTATAGAAGTTGAAAGATCGCTAAATTTCTTCGCATTTTTGTCAAAATGTAGGCTAAGCCTTGAATAATAGCCTATTGCTCGAAAACATTTAAAACACTTCAATGTTTTAATTTTAAATACCGGTATACTATTTCGTAGAGGAAGATTCACAGACTGTGATGGTATTGGATAGTTTTATATTAACTTAAAAGGTGAGCCGTGTAGAGCAGATCTAGTTTAGTACTTCTGGCCGTTCACGAAAAAATGACGGCAAGGAAGTTAAAACTGACAGACGATGTGTGAGATCTACGTCATAGATCTCAAATGCCCGGGGCAATTCCGTGAAATGTCAAACTTTAAAAATTCGTAATTAAATCTGGGAGACGTAATAAATCGTAGTTTTCACTAAAAATAGTTAAATAATTATCTCCATTTCTCTGTAGAAGCAATTGTCAGAGGTTTCATGTATACTTTAAAGTTGATAACGAAAAATTTACCATCACAACCCCCATACTGATAACATGCACGGTACTTGTGGTTTCTTGCGGTCAGTTCAGAGCCAAAGGTCCCGATTGCATGTCACGATTTAGCATATTTCCTCATGAGCATGAGCTGGCTGTAAATAAGAGTGGCTACGGTACCGGTACTGGTAGCATTGTATAGCGCCTAGTACTCTAGATCCATGTAAAAGTGATAGTTGCACTACAGGCAACCGGGACCCTGGACTCAGGAACTGACCCTGGAAATATTCCACTTTGAAGACACAAGTTGGAACACCTTCTTCATATTATGATAAAGTATGTTGATACCGGTATCACTACATCGTGACGACACTGTTCCCCACCTCATATACAGACTTTGTTACCCCAAACCAATGCCCAAACTAAGGATCAATTCATTTATTTATTTATGTTGAGTTTAACGACGCATGATACTGACGACAACGATCTATTGGTGTCGGCATTGAGTAAAGAAGTATCCTACTTCATCAATGGCGTCGGGATTCAATGGCATCGACAATTAATGGTGACAGTGTATGATACCATTGATTTTGTAACACTACTAATTCAATGATGATACATAGGCCTATGAGATGATGGGATGATGATGTGAGAGGTTATTTCATTAGGTGTTTTTGGATAGTAGGAAGGAGTTGGTCGAGGCCAGTTGTAAAGGAACCATCCCAATATTGACCTGAACGACAGAGGGAAACCAAGAAAAGCCCCTGTCAAGATGGTCGGCCATGGCGGGAATTGAACCCAGGTCTCCTGAATGACGGTTCAGTGTATTAACCACTTGGCCACTCGCCTCAGTTCCAAGATCAAAAATCAATGCTCAAACACATGATCACTCATCATTTCTAGCCTGGAAAAGCCTGTTTTCAGGGTGTTTTTGGTTTTCCTTTCAGAAAAAAACTTAAGCAGATTTGAATATGCCTAGGCCTACTAGGCCTAGGCCTAGGCCTATAAAATGAAAAAAACATGATATAGGCCCTAAGCCAGAATATACTGTCAATGTAGGCATATACAGTTACGTTCAATAGCAAAATAGGCTTAGTGTATTTACATACACAATCTATTGGCAGCAGACTGATTTGTCGATTAAATCTTCTTGTGAATGACGTTTGTCGTCTTCTCCAATAAGCAGTCTTCTACCTCTTCTACAAGTCTTATCTCTTCTTTATTTGATTGGCGTTGGCGTCGAGTCTTGACTGGCCAATGTAATTTTGGTTCACAGCATGCGGGTCGGTACAAGTTTGCCTGGAGGTTGGGTATAGAACAGTGGGTAGAATTTCTTCCATGATTTAGGATATGAAGTCGTGCACGAGGTTTATCTCGGCCGAGTCACAGCCGAAGCTTTGTTAATTGTTGATAATACACTTGACAACACCTGTCAACTCACTGTCGACAGCCAATAGGAACGCGTATTTGCATCACGTGACGGTGATCGTATCGTTTTCCAATTTGACAGATTAGGTTATAGGCTTCTGTCAAATGACGTCACTCATTGTTGAAATTGACAGACAACAATGTCCAACAGTTGGATTTGACCAATCAGAATGTTTGGTAGTCCACCAGTTCGCTGTACTGCTATGGTGACGATTGTTTGTCATTTGTTACGTGACAGAAGCCTATAGAATATAACAAACTAGTGTCACGGGGCGCGAGCGTTTTTGAGAATTAAAGCCTTTTTAAAAAAAACTTATATTTCTCACTTGACATAAAAAAAAGGATTATTTATGATAGGCTTTTCCGGGATAGGTCTGTGGGCCTGACACTAACGTCAGCAAGTCGCTGTTAAATTCAGGAGGGTGAACAAGATAGGTTCTATAATTAAAATCAGTTAGGACTTACCCAGTTGTGAAGTGTATGTGGAGTTTAATGAGATAATAACACACAAAATTATATATAATAGTTCAAAAGAAAAATAGTCAAATAAAATGCAGGTCAAGTGGATACAATTAAAATTAATATTACTTTTTAGTTGTAGAAAACATATATCAAATTTCAGTTATAAATTAAAGTTCGCTGTTTGAATTGAGATAAAATTAGTTTAAAATAACAACAAAATTAGAGGAGTCAGTTATGTATTGATTCTAAGAGGATGAGATCTCTAGTAAAATTGGCTCTAGTAAAGATCTCAAACTTCAGAGCTAATCCGCTCAATGAAGTTGAAAGGATTCCCTAGAGCCTTGGGCTCAATAGAGAGAGAAGAGGAAGTTGGAGAGAGGGTTTAACACTGGTGTTTTTCGGCTTTTTCATGCTATTTTATAGTTAGATGGGGGGTTGGAGAGGAGGGGGAAGTAAGTGTCCAGAGGTCGGTCAAAGGGGTAGGGGGTGGGGGAAAGGTATTTTCGTTTTTCAGGGTTTGCAGGACTGGAAGTTGTAGTAGGGAATATTTTGTTGAAAGTTTGGTCAACTGTAAATTTGTGTTTACAGCTGATCATGACAGTAGAGATATTAAACAGTGAACTTTCTTACAATATTCCAAGTTGTACACTGTAACTGAATGATACCTTGGTTGAAAACAATTATAAAAGGAAAAAAAAATGTACAGATGTATCATATATTATGCTAGGAATATGCTATCATTAGTATTGTTGATAGTACTACTGTAATCACACCATGACATTACCCTCCACTTCCAAAGTGTTGCAGTGCTTCCAATGGGGCACTGCAAAACGATGAATTCCGTGGTAAGGGTGTAGAAAGTGAAAGTTGTAGTGGCGATGACGTCAACCGAGACGTCATGATTTGAAGGTCACAAAGCTTCAAGACATATGAAAAGAAAAGTCATGGAGTGATAAAGTATAGATGACAATTAATATATAACAGTACCTCTTGGTAGCTAGACAGGTTTATAACAGTACCTGTGTAGTCTTAGTAAAGCCTTATAATAATGATAATAATAATAATAATAATAATAATAATAATAACATAATTTTCATATATTTTGAAGTTAAAAACATTACAGTGAGGTAAAAGCACAGCCTTCTTTAATCAGATCATTCTTAGCCTTCTTTAATCAGATCATTCTTCTCTGATACTGCCCTTTCACTCGGGGTATGCTTCCCATGTTAACCGATGTCCAATTATTTTAGTTCACAAAATCGCCGATGGTGCCGTTGTTTCCAGACCATGACGTCACTTTCCAAAGATATTCAAGTATATCGGCCTATTTGACATGTCATATCTGCGAAGATACGAACAACTTTGGGAATTTCTTACGAGAATTTGAATTACGCGCGCATTCAATTAGGCCGTGACTGTGAGTTTACTAACTTTGTTATGACAATAATATGAAGGATTTTATTCAATAATATTACGGAATATCATCGGGATGAGTTCTTGAATGGTGTTTATTGCTTGGGATAACATACTTATCGTTCAAGTTTGAACCTCGGTAAGCCTGAAAGCCTTAGTCGAAATGTAAATATGACATAACCTCAATAGCGTAGTAGGAAATTGAAAAATTATGAGAGAATGACATTTGTTCAAAGTTGAAACTTTAGATACCAGAGTGCAGTACATACCAGACAATGACGTCATTTTTCCCTGCGCGAGCAAATATGCGCGAACCCGTCAAAATAGCCCTAGTGAAAGGGCAGTATAAGAAAATAATGAATAAAGAAGGCTGTGGGTAAAAGTATAAATTGATTCATACAGTGTTAACTGTTGTTGATGAATTGATGAATGTGAGGCACTTTTTAATGTGTAAATAATAATAAAAAATTCATAATTTTTCCTGTCAACACATGATTTATACCCACGGCGGTCAAAGGGGGTTTAATTATGTAACGATTAGTTTGAAGGTGATTGTCAAGTTTTGGTGATAGTCAGATGCACTATTGAGATGACACTTGACACTGTGTTGATGGGGAGGGCATGACGTTGATTAGACAGGAAGAGATTGTTCCAGGACGATGTGAGTTCAACACAATCACTGCGGTCGGAGTACACGTAGTCCATCAGGCAGACTTGAGGTCGGTAGAGTCCACGGGGTTCAGGTCACGCACTACGAACGCGGTGTGGATGGGAGGGGGGTGTTGTTGTTGGATGTCATGTTCTGGTGGTCCGTCGTTCGTTTAGCCGTAACTCGTGGTACCTTTACACCCTCTCGATCAGCTGTGGCTCGTGTCACCAGTTGCAGCGTTGTATGTCTCGTATCGTCCGGGTGGTTGAGGGGAGGGGTTGGTGAATTGCTAGAAGCAGACAGAAGAACGGTAGTTTGTGTGACCTTTAATGAGAATATTTCACATGTGTAACAAGAATTATCGAAGGGAAATTCTATAAGATTAACCCTAGGCTAAGGTTGTCTATTGAACAATAATAATAATTATTTATTTTTTATAGTGGCGAGTATTTGATTTGTTCAGTAGCAACCGGTTTGACACTGTATGATCAAAGTAATGATTTATGTATCAGTCTTTAAGATGCAGTCTTTAGATGTATCAGTCTAATATAATAGTCTATTGGGATGCAATTTTTTTACCATGGTGCTTGATAATATTATAAAATTATAATATATGGAATATAGAACAGACATATTAAACACTTGGATAATATATACATATTCATATATATATATTTAAGATTAATTGTTAAAGGAACATTTCAGTATATTTGGGTACAAGGAATCTAAAGATAAGTATTATTGATAGTATTCGAAGACACATATGGTGATATCAGTTTGTTTGTAAATGTAAACTTTGAACGTAATATTAGAAATGGATACACAAATTCAATTGGTAGTATATTACGTATAGTTGTACTTTAGACATAAGGAAGGGTTTTGCTGTCGCATAGCATCCACTGCTGATAAGGACGAATTTACTTATGACTATGCTGAGGATAAAGAAAATCAAGTGTACCAGTTGATTAATGTTTAATGATTAGGGTAAAACATAATGAAATAATACGAAGGGGAAACATTCCTAAGATATTATGATATTTTGAAATATGGAAACGTCGGTGAGCCGTTGGTAGAGGTTGAGTTGAGTGGAATAATGTGTAAAAACTAATTCTAAGGGAAGTAAAGTAATTCTAATTGGATTCGTGAGAACTATCGAATCAATAAACTTTTAGAACCAATGTAGGAGACATTTATTAGGCTTGAATAATGATGCGTCCATATTTGTACTACTTAATATATTATTAATGTTTTTTTTTTTGTACTTAACTAAATATTGAGCGCGGTTGGTGTGTGGCGAGTATTGATGGCTTGTAGATGAGGCGTCGGCAGGTGGTTGTTCCTTCTCTCGGTTGATGGGGGGGGGGGGTCGTGGAAGCCATTTATTGGAATAGCTAGTGGAGGTTTGAGGGATATCGGTTGTATTGACGAGAGTAATTATGGTAGAGGCAGAAGAATTGCTGGCGAAGCTCCACTTCTGTTGGAGTCCGTTCAGCTGAGGTAAGGATCCGGAGTTGGGTGAGTTGTCTTATGGTGCGGAAGAGGGCGATGAGGAGCGTTATGTCGACGTCGATTTTTGTCGAGGAGGTAGATATGTCAGTGGGGGAGGAATATATAGAGGTATACTCCTCCGGAGGACAGAGGAATTGGTCTTCCCCGCCAGGTGAGTTTTTCGTATTCCGCTGCGGGCTGGTCCGGGAATCGGCAGTTGTTGTAGCGGTCGATCCCCTGGTAGTGTCGGCCTCGTCTCCCCCCTTGCACGGCCGGAGATGACGAGCCGGTCGTTTCCCGCAGACGGCACAATACGTCCTTCTTCGCCGCGGCATCTTCTCAATTGGTCAAAAATTTTTTGGGGGTTTGGATGAGGTGGAGGAGAACGTGACTTGTGACGGTGGATAAGGATTTTCTGAATCTGATTATGAGGGGATGAATGGTAGGGTCTATGTGTAACAGGTGGAGTGGTGGTAATTGAAGGGCTGGATTTATTACATAGGTCGGTGTCATATACATGAAACTATTATTAGTGTAATCATACTAGAGTTGGTAGCACAGCACTGTAATGTTGATTACGTCACATAGTCTAGTGTCATGGCTGAAGCCAAGTAATACATGTAACTATGCTGTTTATTATAAATTAATAAATACTCTTTAATATGCTATATATGTACGAATTATTTATATGAGCATACGACATGGTGTCAGAAGAAACTCCTGATTAAAGAAGAACAAGTGAACTTGTACAGATTGAAGAGATTTGCGAAGATAATCCTTCACCAGGCTGAATGCCTCAAGAAGACACGTGTGAAACACGAAGAAAATGAGCGAAGGCACAGCACTTCCGCCAATAATTAATGTGGAATCTTCAAGAATTCACAAACCACCGCCTGAATTGAACCTGAATGGTAATGTAGCAGACAGCTGGAGACGATGGCGACAGAAATTTGAAATTTATTTAAAGGCAACAAAGGCCTACAAGGACGCTGACGATGAAAAGGTAGCCACCTTACTTAGCCTCATTGGTGACGAAGCTTTAGAAGCTTACAATACATTTAAATTTCGCGATGCAGGTGACGAAAACAAACTGGACAAAGTTTTGGAACAGTTTGAACTTTACTGTACTCCGAGGAAAAACGAAGTTTTTGAACGCTTTAAATTCTTTAAAATCAAACAAAAAGAAGGTCAAAGCGTGGACCAGTTCGTTACTGAGTTAAAGAATGCAGCTAGTCAGTGTGAATTTAACACAGAAAATCAGACCGAAAAACTCATCCGAGATCGAATCGTACTTGGAATACGAGACGAACGACTACAAGAACGCCTGTTGGGTGAGATGAATCTTACTCTCCATAAAGCCGCGGATCTGTGTAGATCGTCAGAAGCTAGCAAAAGTAAAGCGAAAGAAATACAGAAGAAAGAAGAAACGTCATCAGTTCATACAGTTCAGAAGAAGAACTACCAGAAAGACAGTTACTCCAGTGCGAGGCCTAGTAATAAGGGGCAAAGCAGTGCAAAGAAGTTTACATGCAAAAAATGTTGCTATGAACACAGGTACGGCGAATGCCCTGCCTATGGCAAGGAATGCGCGATCTGTAAGGAAAAGAACCATTTCGCGAAAGCCTGTTCGAAGAAGACAGAAACAAAGAAGATCTTCAGGAAGAAGAAAGTACATGAAGTCTGTGAGGAAGAGAATCAACTTTCGAGCAGTGAAGAAGATAGTGACCCTCAAGGTCACAATAGTAGAAACTCTATGTACATCCATGTGATAAACACAGTGAGTGCAGCTGATGACAGAACGAAGTCATGGCACGAAACCTTGTCTGTAGAAGGTAGGAATGTAGAGTTCAAGTTAGATTGTGGTGCTGAAATCAGTATCTTACCTTATAAAGTGTTTGAACAAATTTCAAAGCGGGTTAATCTGAAACTAGAGAAATCTAATACTGTGTTGATACCATTCGGTAATGGTGATAACAAAGTAGTGCCCGAAAGCAAAGTCAATCTTCAATGTAAGTCAGTGAAAGGGAAATCACAAGAAGTTTCATTTGCAGTTGTCAAATTGAATTGTAAACCACTGTTAGGCTTAGAAGGCTGTATGAGTCTTGACTTGATCAGAAGAGTAGACATGGTAACCGAAAATGATAGTAAAGTATTCATTCTCACTAAATACTCAGATGTATTTAATGGTGTCGGAAAGATGCCATTTACTTATGATATTGAGCTGAAAGATAACTTTGAACCAGTTATCAACCCCCCCAGACGAGTTCCTATTAGCTTACTGGATCGTTTAACTGAAACTCTGAATGAGTTGGAGAAAGATGGTATTGTTGAACGTGTAGACAAACCATCAGAATGGGTTAATAGCCTTGTAATAGTTGAGAAAAAGGACGGTACTCTTAGATTGTGCCTAGACCCCCAAAACTTGAACAAAGCAATCAAACGTGAACACTTTCAAATTCCCAAACCCGAGGAAATAATATCACGTCTAAGTGGTAAACAGGTGTTTTCAGTACTAGATATGAAAAAGGGTTTTTGGAATATTCCCTTAACAGAGCAAAGTTCTGATTTATGTACCTTTAGTACACCCATGGGTAGATATAAGTTCATGAGACTACCCTACGGTATTAGTTCAGCTCCCGAAATTTTGCAAAAAGTTAATACCCAAGTGTTTGGTGACATCCCAGGCGTCGAAGTATATTTCGATGATATCATAGTTTCAGGGGTGACCACAAAAGATCATGACTTGGCGCTAACGCAGGTATTAGAACGAGCGAGAGAATTCAAGGTCAAGTTTAATGAAAGTAAATTTCAATTCCGCGTTCCAGAGGTAAAGTACGTTGGATGTAGGATATCGGGCAAAGGAATTCAAACTGATGAAGATCAAGTTACGGCAATCGTCAACATGCCAACTCCCAGCAATAAACATGACGTAATGCGTTGACTAGGTATGGCTAAACATCTTGGACAATACGTGCCTAATCTGTCGAAAGTTACAGCTCCATTACGTGATCTAACGAAACTAGACACATTGTTTGAATGGTCCCATAATCATGAAGAGTCGCTTAGCTCCCTAAAAGATAAGCTAATAAATGCGCCAGTGCTAGCAATATTTGATAGCAGTAAACCTCTAATCCTGCAAACAGACGCGTCAAAAGACGGTCTTGGGGCTTGCATCAGCCAGGATGGACATCCTTTGGCTTATGCATCGCGAAGCCTTAGTTCCAGTGAACGAAATTACGCTCAAATAGAAAAAGAAATGTTGAGTATCATTTTTGGTCTCGAACGTTTTAATCATTATACTTACGGTAGAATTGTGACAGTACAAACTGATCATAAACCATTGGTCGCCATAACTATTAAAGACATTTAGTAAAGTTTCATCACGATTACAGCGCATGAAACTACGTTTGCTAAAATATCAGACTAACGTACACTACGTACCAGGTAAAGAACTCTTTTTAGCTGACACACTGTCACGCGCTTTCATTACAAACTCAAATGACGGTAGTGACGAAACACTACGTAGTTCATTCAATATCAAAACATTTGCCAATGACTAAAGAACGTCGGGAACAGTTTGTTGAAGCAACGTCTGAAGACGACACACTCGTATGTTTGTCGAGCCTATTTCAAAACGGATGGCCTAAGGAAAGATTTAGAGTCCCTCAAGTAGCTAGATTCTATTGGCATATGCGTGATACTATCCACGTAGCTGATCAGTTAGTATTCTCAGGTGAAAAACTAATTGTCCCCCTTCAATTACGGTCAGATATGTTAAAGTTGATACATGAAGGACACTCGGGCATGGAAAGATGTAAAGCTCGAGCTCGGGAAATTCTTTATTGGCCAGGGATGGGAGACGAGATAGAAGCGTATGTGGCCAAATGTAAAATTTGTCAAAAATTTGGACGTAAGCAGACGAAAGAACCGCTTATACCCCACCCGTTGCCGAATCGTGCATGGCAAAATATTGGATCAGACATACTTGAGTTTGGTAATAATGACTACCTGGTTGTTGTAGATTATTATAGCAAGTGGATCGAATTGTGCCAAATCCCGGACAAAACTGCCTCAACAGTTATCTCGCGACTAAAATCTATGTTTGCTAGGTTTGGCATTCCAGACAAATTGATTACTGATAATATGCCCTATGCCAGCCGTGAGTTTCAAAACTTTTGCAAAGAGTGGAATTTTATTTCTACTACTTCTAGCCCTCTTTACCCACAATCGAATGGCATGTCAGAAAGAGCAGTAGGAATAGTTAAAAACATCTTGAGAAAGACAGCTGAGGAAGGAAAAGACCCACTTGTTGGTTTGTTAGAATATCGCAGCACTCCGATTAGAGGAATAGGTCTCTCTCCAGCACAGTTATTGTTTAATCATAGAATTAAGACAAAACTGCCTGTCGCAGATACTTTATTACAGCCACAAATGTGTAGAGATGTTCAAAGTAAATTACATGATAAGCAAATGTTGCAAAGACAATATTATGATGCTACTTCTAAACCACTAAAGCCTTTGGTAAAAGATGAAAGCATTGTGATGTTAAAGGGAAAAACATGGGAACCTGGTGTAGTTAAAGAATATTGTGAAACCCCTCGATCATACATCGTGCAAGATGAGCAAGGAGGAAAATATAGACGGAATCGCCGTTTCTCAAAAAGGTCAGTGAACCCAACTAATATTGTAACCGACTGTCCACTGAATGACCTAGAACCGTCAGCTGTGATTCGACCCAATGAGAAAGACCTTGAACATGAATCGGAAACGGTCTATCACACGCGCGATAATTCTGTGAATGATAGTAGGCTTGTAAGTAAATCTATAAATGATGATAATCCTATTGTAACCAGATCTGGACGAGTTATTAGTAAACCATCAAGATATTTGAATTAAGTAATCAAGCTTTGCGCTATTGCATTGTTATTGAATTGTTAAATAAATGATTTAATTGATAGTCATTAGCCTGTAACAGTCCACTATTGACATTATTTCATAAAAATGTAACTCTTTGTAATTAACCAAAAATGGTTATTGAAGTTTATTATTGTACTAGCAGTGCTATTTTCTGTATCCTATGTAACCACATTATTAATTGATATTTGCATATTGTGTAATGCAAATTCATAGACATACTTGACTCTTGATGATATTTAACTAAAAGTGGGGAGGTGTCATATACATGAAACTATTATTAGTGTAATCATACTAGAGTTGGTAGCACAGCACTGTAATGTTGATTACGTCACATAGTCTAGTGTCATGGCTGAAGCCAAGTAATACATGTAACTATGCTGTTTATTATAAATTAATAAATACTCTTTAATATGCTATATATGTACGAAATAATTATATGAGCATACGACAGTCGGGGTGGCAGGTTTCGGTATCTAAGTACTTCAAGAGCCCTGCGTTGCTCTATGATTAGGTGGTGCCACGTCCTCGGGATATGTGAGCCGCGGGGGGGGTCTCGCCGGAGCCAGGTGTATTGGCCGGGGATCTCCACGAATTGGTTTTCTGAATTCCTGATTTTCACGACGTATGCTCCGGGGTCGGGGTGGGGGCAAAGTATGCCGAGATCGCACTTAGCGTGGTGTTGGGCCCCGTAGCATACGGCGCCTTGGTACAGGGTGAAGTGGGTGGTATTGTCTCTGAAGTTTTGGTAATGTAGTTGGTGAAGTTGCCAGAGCGGTGTGGGTGTGGTAGGTGGCGGTTCCGGGTGGTGGTTTTTCTTAGGGATGTCTGTGATGAACGGGGTGACGCACATCCTCTGCTGCCCTTTTTTTTTGATCTGAAATGTCTGCACCAAAAAATGCAGAATAGAAGGCACTTGAATTAGTCCCCTAATCAATCATTCACATATCTGAGGCACACGTTTTCAAGTTTTCGGTTTAGTTCTCGTTAGCAGGAACGGAGTTTCACACTGGCGAAGAGGGAGTCATTGAATTCGGGATAATAGGTTTGATTGTTAGTAGATCGGTTGTGCACACGTTGTTTCATCATAATGTAATGACCGCACACGCAAACATTTGAGCACTGAGTAATAAGGTTGGAGGGGTGGGGTTGTATTAATATCCAATGGGCAGTTTATTGGAATAGGTGGGTGCGAAGTTGGGTGATGTATTGGGGGTTTCGGTTAGAGCGAGTACAGTTGGTTTGAGTGGTTGCAATTCAGCGGACCCGGTGGAGGATTGAGGGTACACTGCGTGATAAGTGGAGATGATTTGCATGTGACGAGGTGAAGATGACGGATGGCCCTTAGAAGATTTTTTCGACAACATTTTTGTAATATTCGAAAAACTAGTTGTCGTTGTCAGACAAGTAGTATTAAGATGAGAATTAAGATGAGGGTGTATGTCAAATGGTGATAGGTATTGTGCGGTACATCATACCAAGGGGTGGTTTGTATGGTTCGCAGTTCTTTTTGCCAGCGGGCTATCGGAATACTTGATACTGAGGTGGGCGTTAGGGAGAGACTACTTATAATCTGTTGAATGTCGGATGGGGTGCCAAAAGTGTAATTAACATTATCATTAGTAGTATTGATAGATAGATGGTATATATCTGGTATTTTGGGGATTCTCAACCCGAGTTGATCAATGTGAGATATAGTTTGGGAGGTGTGAGACAGGAGAACGAATGTATTTCCCATGGCGCGGCAGTTGGCTGGTATGGTTAGTGTACCAGTACCTTTTATTACGAGTAGCTGTGAGCTTTGGTCGGTGGTGTTACCTGTCGGCGTGTGAGAACAGTGAATGGTCAAAGTTTCCGTTTTAACAGAATAGATCCAGGTGTCGCCACCGGATAGACGGTAAAAAAGTGGGTGTGTGTTTATCAAGATTGACGTTTCACAAAATTGTTTGGTTAAATCCACAGCCTTCTTTAATCAGATCATTCTTCTCTGATACTGCCCTTTCACTCGGGGTATGCTTCCCATGTTAACCGATGTCCAATTATTTTAGTTCACAAAATCGCCGATGGTGCCGTTGTTTCCAGACCATGACGTCACTTTCCAAAGATGTTCAAGTAAATCGGTTTGTTTGAAGTGTCATATCTGCGAAGATACGAACAACTTTGGGAATTTCTTACGAGAATTTGAATTACGCGCGCATTCAATTAGGCCGTGACTGTGAGTTTACCAACTTTGTTATGACAATAATATGAAGGATTTTATTCAATAATATTACGGAATATCATCGGGATGAGTTCTTGAATGGTGTTTATTGCTTGGGATAACATACTTATCGTTCAAGTTTGAACCTCGGTAAGCCTGAAAGCCTTAGTCGAAATGTAAATATGACATAACCTCAATAGCGTAGTAGGAAATTGAAAAATTATGAGAGAATGACATTTGTTCAAAGTTGAAACTTTAGATACCAGAGTGCAGTACATACCAGACAATGACGTCATTTTTCCCTGCGCGAGCAAATATGCGCGAACCCGTCAAAATAGCCCTAGTGAAAGGGCAGTATAAGAAAATAATGAATAAAGAAGGCTGTGGTTAAATCTGAATTGCCAGTAAATAGGGAATATAAACATGATTGACTATAGGTCTTGAATATTTGATATAAGGGTTCACAAATAGAGATTAATCCCTTAGTACAACGGCTCAAATCCTCATTATTGATTTCGAAATGGTATTCGTTATCAGGAGTGACTGCGAGGTAGGTATTTTTGGGTTGAATAACTAATGACAATGTGCGATTGATTAATGGATGGGGAAGGGGTAAAGCACGATAGAGATGAAAGAACTTTTTATCACTTTTGATTGGGATTTCAATGAATAGGCGTAGACGGGATTCCATTGAAATAATTGACACCTTAGCTATGTTATAATAGGTATATATAGAATGAATATCTAGGTTAGTCAATAGGCTAAAACCTGGCTTGAGTTGTGGATTGATCTCGGTGAGAATAGAAAGTAATTTAGACGGAGCGATGAAGTAAGGACTCAATTTTCCCTCTGCAGTCAAGGCTAGGGCTGGCTCAAATCGATTAATATCTTCGCGGATAGTATGTAGGGTGGATTCCATGGTACGAAAGTTTGCTTGTAGGTGAAAAAGTTCGGATTGAAATTCTTCCCTGTTGTTTTCAGCTTGCTCGATCACTGAGAATAATCTATCCGATAATTTTTGAATTGCTGTAGTCATGTGAGCAATACGCTGTGAATTTATTATGCTTGTTACAAAGGAACTATTGATGTAAGTCAGTTGCTCTTCTATGATGTGTGACAGCTCAATGTTTTGCTTTTTTAGGCATGTGATTTGTTGATTATAGTGGTTCAGATCGTCGGTATCTGCTGTACCAAACAGGAATTTCAGTATACTACCGCCGACATTTATGAGGGCGCGTCTGTTACGTGGGGTTTGAATGGTACTGGTTGGTGCCAAGGTAAATATGAGGTCATCAAGCTGTTGTCTTGTTGTGATAGCTAATTCTTGCAGCAAGGATTTTTCTCCTTTGATTAATGAATTAATATCTGCAATGAAGGGTTGTTGTTTTGGTGTTGCATGAGGAACTTTTATGGGATCTATGCGCCCCACATGGTCGAGAAATGTTGTGAGTACAGTTTGATATTCCAGAATATTTATGTCTACAGTGACCATCCACTTTGATCCGGTCAAGAGTATATCACCGTCACGGGCAAAGAAGACGCCTTTGTCGAACTTGTCATCTGAAGTTGCACTGGCAATGGCAGCCAAGATCATTAGTGGGACCAGCATAGTGATTTAGCTGAATCCAGAAAGAGTAAAGAAAAAGGTGTGAGTACTTGGTAAGGTTACTCATCACGTTTTCTTGACTTCGGTAGTTTGAGCATGTCGCGAAATGACTGGGGTACTCGGTCTCGTAGATGATAACGGGTTCTGATTGAACGTCTGGGAGTATCTGGTAGAGAGGTTTGACTTGATAGTGAATCACTTTCTAGTAAATTAGCTGAAACGGGAAAAGTTCTAACAGGGGTAGGGGTAGATCGTATTGGTACGAAATCTAGGGGAGGGGAACGTACATTTTGAGGGGTAAGTGGTGAAAAGGGTGGAGGGCTTGTAGTGGTATCTAAACTACGGTCCGCTGAGGTTGAGTAGGATGTGTGAGGAAGGGAGGATCGTGGGGTAACTGGTTGATTGGTCATTGTAAGGTGGTTTGAGGGTTGGGCATGGTTGTCGGGAAAATAATCATCTTCTGGATCAAACGTAAGGGGAATTGTTTCGTCGAGGTTAGAGAATGATACAGGGGTTTTGAAAAGTAGATCATCTAGGTGTTCGGTTACAGGTGTCAGATCATCATTAAAACTTTCTGGGTGAAAAGAGTGAAAGTGTTTTAGGCGGTTGAAATGGGCTGCTTGTATTTTTCCAGTGTAAATCTGACGTATGGAGAAATCTACTGGACCCATTTGGTCTATCACCCGGTATGGTCCAGTCCAAAGCCGTGCCATCTTTCGAGTTATTCCTTTCTTCACTACAGGGGTATATAACAGCACTAAATCTCCAATGTTTATGTCCACTGGTTTACTGGTCTTGTTATAATAATGTTCATTTTTGTCTTTACTGTGGGAAATATTGGCCCTAGTTATTTCAAAGGCTCGTTTTAATTTTTGATGCAGTTCGGTTGGATAGTGATCTTGTAGTGGGGTCTCCAGGGGTCGAGTGATGGTATCAAAAGGGAGGGTTATGTCAAAACCATGTAACAGATAAAAGGGGGTATATCCAGTTGTGGCGGAGACGGCACTTCTCATGGCGAGTGAAACGTAGGGAATTTGTTCGTCCCATTCGATTTCTTCTGCATAATGTGACATTATGTCTGCTATCACTCGGTGTATTCTTTCCACAGCTCCATTCGTAGAAGGTTGGTAAGCCTGTGTGAGTAGTCGTTCAATCTTGAGCATTTTACATGTTTCAGCAAACATTTTACTAGTGAACTGCGCACCTCGATCAGTAAGAAGGGCCTCGGGGCAGCCATATTGAGAAATTATTTCTGTAATGAAGGCTTTGGCTACTGTCCTTGCCGTTATGTTGGCTAAGGGAATAATCACAGGATATTTAGTAAAGTGATCCACATATGTTAGGAGGTATCTATTCTGTCGTTTTGTTGTTAACAGGGGTCCTACAATATCCATTGACACCCGTTGCCAAGGTGTGATTACTTCCTCGAAACGTTGCAACGGTGCCTTTGTTCGCCCGACTGGATTCTTTCTCATCTGACAGGACATGCAATTAGTGCAATAGGTAGCTATCTCACTATGCATTGATCTCCAGAAGAAACGATAGCAGATGAGATCAGTGGTGCGATGTTTCCCTGCGTGACCCGCGAATGGTAGATCGTGGTATGTTCTGAGTATTTTGTTTTTAAGGGAGGAGGGAATAACTAATCGATCGTTGTGATCTGAATCTATGGTATATTTATAGAGAATACCTTCTTCGTCTAGGTAGAACTGTTTTTTGTCTGGAGGTTGTCCCTCCAGGCTTTTTATGATGGATTGAATTTCTTCATCACGATCTTGTTCCTTCCTTATTAGGTGTCTGTCAAGTAGAGGTTCAACGGGTGGAGTGGGCTGTTCCCAATTAACATTAACCCGGAGTCGTGATAATGCGTCTACATGTGAAATTGAACTTCCTGGGCGATGTTCAACTGTGAATGTATATTCTGCTAAGGTTAGAGCCCAACGGGTTTGTTTGCAATTAGGTTTTGGGAGAGAGAGAAGCCACTTAAATGATCTGTGGTCAGTGTACACAGTGAAGTACCTACCATAGAGGTAACAATTGAAGAATTTGATGCCAAATAAGACAGCAAGTAATTCTCGCTCAGTGGTAGAATAATTACATTCCGCAGCATTCAGCTGTCGGGAAGCATACCCGATGGGTCGCTCTTGTCCATCTATCTTCTGCGACAGGACTGCAGCGAGGGCATAGCCTGAGGAGTCTGTTGTGAGGTAAAATTCTTTGGTAAAGTCGGGATAGGCCAGCACGGGATCAGTACAGAGGGCTGTCCTTAGAGTCTGAAATGCCTCGGTATGTTGGGTTTTCCAATCAAAGGGAGCATCCTTTTTAGTTAACAGTGTGAGAGGCTTGGCGATGTGAGCATAGTTGGGTATGAATCTTCTATAATAACCGGTTAGCCCCAGAAAACCTCGAATCGTTTTAAGATTAGTGGGTTGGGGGTAACTAAGAATAGCTGTAATGGTACGAGGGTTTGGTTTCACACCATCGGCCGTGATACGGTGTCCTAGATATTCTACTTCTGTTTGTAAGAAGTGACATTTATCTGGTCGTAGTTTCAGATTAGCATCTTGCAACCTATCTAGGACTGTAGCTAGTTTTTCTACATGCTCTTCAACCGTATTTGACCAGATAATGAGGTCATCTATATAGATCAGGACGGTATTTCCAGTCAATCCACTGAGAACTGTGTCCATCAATCTTTGCCAAGAAGCTGGGGCATTACATAAACCAAAAGGGAGACGCTTGTATTGCCATAGGCCTGTGGGAGTACAAAATGCTGTTTTCGCAACATCCTCAGGCGCTATTTCAATATGATTATAACTCGAATGAAGATCAAGAGTGGTGAAATATTTAGCGTTACCGAGGAGGTCCAGGGTTTCTGGTATGTTTGGTGAAGGGTAACTATCCTTTACCGTGACTGCGTTAAGGCGACGGTAGTCACATACCATTCTGTATTCCTTTTCACCGCTAATGGTGCGTTTCGGCACGAGGAGCATGGGCGCTGCCCAAGGAGAGTAGGAAGGCTCTATTATGCCTTTGGAGAACTGGTCAGAGATAATGTCTTCGACGATTTTTCTCTGGGTTTGAGGAATGCGATAAGGAGGCCTCCTTATCGGCATTGATGATCCCGTATCAATTCGGTGCTGAATTGTGGGATGTTTTCCGATCTCATCTCCGTTTAGGAAGAAAAGATTTGTGTACCGTACCAAGAGATTTTTTACTAATTCTTGGTGGTGAGAGGAGAGGTGACTGAGTTGGCACTTTTCAGCAATGATTGCCTCTCGCTCTGCTTTTGATTGACCTGCTACTATGGCATTTTCGCCTGTAATTAAGGTAGCAACGCGGGAATCGTCAATACTTAATAAGTCCATATTAATACTATCATCCATAGGTTGAACACATCCTAGGACTGTGTTTACTGGTATAACTAATTCTCTATCAACTATATTTAATAACCTAATTTGAAGAGTTAAATCTTCTCTTTCGTTAGTCAATACCCTAGCACAACTAAGGCCATGGATATTTATCTCATGGGGTTCAAACAAAATTGGCATTGGTAAGCCTGGGGAGGTAGCTAATCTCTTTTTTTGTTTGCCCATGCACAGGTATTCACATCGTGGAGGAATGATTATTTGGGAGGTGACTCGAACAGATGTTCTGTTGAGTGTGTTGGGAGGGGTGAAGGGAGGAGGATGACCCGAGTCCGGCGCTATTTTTGTGGAGACCTCGGAATCCTCTTTACAAATGGGGGTATTCGTGGTCCGTGATACCGTAGAACGTGCACTTTCTACTTCATCACAGAGGTGGATTACCCGTAAGGAGGGGTTTTTTGGATTAATTTTTTTATACACCGAAATGTGTATGTCAGTGTCTTTGAATATTTCTGCTATTTCCCAATTGAATGGGTCTATGTTTCCTCCCACTTGAGGAATCGCTAGCTTAGTTATCTTATGTTCCTCACAATGTTTTTTTAATTCTTGGAGGGCTGACAGATAGTCATGATAGCTAGAGGTGGAGGACGACATGGTCTCCATGTTCAAGTAGCAACTAAATCGATCCTTTTCGTGATTGTATTCTATCTTGCCTGAGGCTCTGCTGGAGGTACGCTTTGTGGTTACACTAGGGGTTTGAGATTCTAATTGGGGTAATATGTTTGGTAGGATCGATTGGTCTGAGGCTACGTAGTGGACAAGGGTTGTGTTGTTTGGCTTAGTGGATATTAAATCATCTTCTATCTCTGTGAGGGTAAACTGTGGAGGTGGTATTGCTGGAAATGTGGGGAGTGTTTTGGACCACAATGAAAATACTTGGGTTTTTCCATAGGGTATCTTATTATGTCCATCAATTAAGCACTTTTGTGTGCCATCTAAGCTGAGTTTAAAATGATTGAAGAAATCGAAACCGATAATTCCACCATCTCCCATATCTAGTTGTTTTTTCCCCACTAAGAATGGAAAATTGTAGATTTTATTTCCTAATTGAATTTTGACATCGGCTTCTCCAATAATGGGCAAGGGGTCTCCTGTGACAGAGTATATTGCTCGTTCACTATATTTAATGGGTATTTGTCCTTCTGTTAGAACGGATTCGTGAATTATTGACACATCAGCTCCTGTATCGACCAAACAAGGGTAGTAAATGCGTGTTTCAGGGTTAGCTGATCCAAGCACGTACACTGGGATGCTGGGTTTATGCGAAACTGGTGTCACTTGGATGTTGGAATTTACTACGATCCGTTTTTGGGCTCCAGCGGTCGAAGGCATTATGCTGAGCCAGGGGGGAAATTTTGTGTCTGTTGGAACCCAGGAGGAGGTAAAGTTGTACGTGGTGAAGGCACATTAGTAGGGTGTGGTTGTTGCTGAGTATTATGCCATGTGTGAAACTGATTGAAGGGTGATTGTTGGGGTGGTTGTTGTTCCCTTTGATAGTATTTGGATTGTCGGCACTCGGTAATCAAGTGTCCTATCTTTTTACAGTATCGGCAAATTTTTTGCTGATTAGGGTCAGTTACGTTACTCGGAGGATTCGTCACAGGGTGATTTTGGGGTAGTGATGGTTGAGTAGCACAATGGCTGGCGTAGTGGCCGAGGCCGCCACATCGGTAACAAGTAACTGCTGTGAATACGGCTGCGTTAGTTGCAGGGGTTGGATTTTGTTGAGTTACTATGTTAGTAGGGGGGTTTTCAATAGGTTGTTTGCCAGGTTTTACGTTGTGGGTATTATTTTTGTCTGTTTTACTGTTCTGTCCGGTAGGGTGAGAAGTTACTGCTTTTACCCTATGTCGGTCTAGGCGTTGGGTTTCATATAGGTCTGCAAGCTGTAAGGCATCGCCTATGTTTTGTGGTGATTGAAGAATGATTTGAGAACGACCATTTTCCTCTCGTAAACCATCTAGGAAAATTGATAGTATGGCATTTTCTATGAAAGTCCGATTTATGGCTTGGGCTTCTGTATATGGATTGAGGGGGTCATCTACTCTAGGTCGTGGTGGTGCCAAAATCATCCCGGCTTTTCTTATTCGAGTAAGAAAATTTTTGGCCGTTTCACCAGGTAACTGGACGCACTGGAAGAAAGCTGTGTATGGAGTTTTCCGACTTGGTACTTCTTTGAACCATGTTTTGAAAGAAGCAATAATGTGATCCCATTCTGCAGTTTGAAATTCAGGATTGGTCATGTAATAATCTAGAGCAGGTCCGGTTAAACGTAACTCGAATACGCTCAGTCGTTGGTGATTATTCCAATTTCCTAGGACCCTAGCGGATTCTAGTTCTCGCAAAAATTCTGATAAGGTAAGGGTGTTAGGGAGGCCGGAGAATTTTTGGACAATATTCATTATTCCTCCTACATTACTCCTGTCTGGTGGAGGGGGTGGTGGTGGTGTCCCCTGATGCATGTTTCCTTGTTCCCCATTAGTAGTGGATCCGAAGGATCCCCCAGGATGTTGGTCCCCATTTTGTCCATCAGCCATTATTGTTGGGTCTTGGGCGTATTTGTAAACACGTATTCTTTACAGAATAAACTATTGTCACAAGTAATTTTATCAATAGTTTTGTTTGGTCATTAGAAATGAAATTATCTGTCAACAATAAAGAATAATTCTTGGTTTTTGTCTGTTTTGGTGAAGGATTTAACAGGAGAAATTACTTTATTCCTTCAAATCTATCCTTTACCGCTGTCACCATTTTATGTCACGGGGCGCGAGCGTTTTTGAGAATTAAAGCCTTTTTAAAAAAAACTTATATTTCTCACTTGACATAAAAAAAAGGATTATTTATGATAGGCTTTTCCGGGATAGGTCTGTGGGCCTGACACTAACGTCAGCAAGTCGCTGTTAAATTCAGGAGGGTGAACAAGATAGGTTCTATAATTAAAATCAGTTAGGACTTACCCAGTTGTGAAGTGTATGTGGAGTTTAATGAGATAATAACACACAAAATTATATATAATAGTTCAAAAGAAAAATAGTCAAATAAAATGCAGGTCAAGTGGATACAATTAAAATTAATATTACTTTTTAGTTGTAGAAAACATATATCAAATTTCAGTTATAAATTAAAGTTCACTGTTTGAATTGAGATAAAATTAGTTTAAAATAACAACAAAATTAGAGGAGTCAGTTATGTATTGATTCTAAGAGGATGAGATCTCTGTAGTAAAATTGGCTCTAGTAAAGATCTCAAACTTCAGAGCTAATCCGCTCAATGAAGTTGAAAGGATTCCCTAGAGCCTTGGGCTCAATAGAGAGAGAAGAGGAAGTTGGAGAGAGGGTTTAACACTGGTGTTTTTCGGCTTTTTCATGCTATTTTATAGTTAGATGGGGGGTTGGAGAGGAGGGGGAAGTAAGTGTCCAGAGGTCGGTCAAAGGGGTAGGGGGTGGGGGAAAGGTATTTTCGTTTTTCAGGGTTTGCAGGACTGGAAGTTGTAGTAGGGAATATTTTGTTGAAAGTTTGGTCAACTGTAAATTTGTGTTTACAGCTGATCATGACAGTAGAGATATTAAACAGTGAACTTTCTTACAATATTCCAAGTTGTACACTGTAACTGAATGATACCTTGGTTGAAAACAATTATAAAAGGAAAAAAAAAATGTACAGATGTATCATATATTATGCTAGGAATATGCTATCATTAGTATTGTTGATAGTACTACTGTAATCACACCATGACACTAGAATGTTGACAATTTATATTGTGAAAATGAATCAGCTTCAATTTGTGAACAGTGTCTAATGATTGAGAATAAATGGATCAAACAGCTTTAAAATACTAGGGATGGAAAAGAAGGCAAGAAAGAAAAACGAGATTGAGTAGGCCACTCGGGCATTCCATAACCTATAGGCCTACATGGTAAGTTTAATTAACACAATTAATAAATGATATGTGTCGTCTCTGTGATAGAAAATATGATGGCCTACGTCATTGAGATTGTAATGTTGCAATCTCAATGCCTACATACATTATAGTAATTATTATATTCCTACTGCACCTCCCCAATTTAGGCCTAATATATTTTTCTACTCTTTAAAGGACATGGTAGCTCAAAAATGTGAACTGGGACATCTCCGATCAGGCCCAGGACTTCAGTATCAACATCTCCGGCAAGCGAGAATAGAAATACTTCGATACGAACAGCAAAATTGGTAGTTGGGCCTACACTTGACACCTAATCAACACGTCTGAATGGTCGAGCAGTATAGTGTGATGGTCTGTAATATTGAGCGCTCGTCGTCCGTGGTTTGAAACTTCTGGCCGGCTACTTTGTTGATTGAAATTGAGTGCATAATAATGCTTTTTGGTCAATAAGGCTTGTGGAATGGGTATTTTTGGGGGGGATAACATTGACATGAACTACCTGCATCTCTGGAAATGATGTTAATATTCTATCAATATATTCTTCGGGGAAGTGTTCAATGTGACTGGAATTATAGTGGAGGGAGAAACAACACTGGAGGGGGGGGGAAGAAGTCCTGCTTACAGAGGGGGAAGTGTGGAATGTATTAAGGAAACTGAAAAGTGGGAAGTCACCAGGCATAGATGGGGTGCAAAGCGATCTCCTGAAATTAGCGGGTAGGGGGGTTGTAGGTTATTTGCCAAGGTTGCTCCTAGCCTCACTCACAGCAGGTAGAGTACCGCAAGATTGGAAAAAAGCGAAGGTGGTTCCAATTTCAAAGGGAGGGCAAAGGGGCAGGGTAGACAACTACAGGGGAATCAGTTTAACGTCACATGTATGTAAGATGATGGAAAGGGTAGTTATAAAGAGAATAATGGAGAAAGTAGATGAACATAGGGGTATTTCGGAAGTACAGCATGGGTTTAGGAAGGGGTATTCATGTGAGATACAGTTGTTAGGTTCTGCGGAAGAGCTGGCAGGGGTAGTAGACAAGGGGGGCTGTATTGATGCAGTGTTTTTAGATTTTGAAAAGGCTTTCGACAAGGTGGATCACACTATATTATCAGGGAAGTTGAAACTGTCCATTGGGAATGCCGGGTTAGTTAATTGGATTGGAAACTTTCTTCAGGATAGAGTTCAAACGGTTCGAGTAGGTTCGGAGGTTTCAAGTGAGGTTAAGGTCACGTCAGGAGTTCCACAGGGTAGTGTGCTAGGTCCGTTATTATATGATTTATATATATATGATCTGACTAGGGTTGTTAATTCGAGGATAAGGTTATTTGCAGATGATTGTGTGGTACTATATAGGGAAATCAATACAGAGGAGGATGTAGTAGCTATTCAGGCAGATTTGACGGCACTTAATTGTTGGGTTCAGTTGAACAAGATGGGGTTAAATGAAGGGAAGTGTAAGTTAGTCACCTTTGGTAGGAGGAGAGTGAGGGCTGATGTAGTGTATGATGTAGGAGGGAAGTCACTTGAGTCAGTGGAAAATTACAAGTACTTGGGGGTGGTATTTGACAGACGTCTAGGGTGGGGGAGTCAGATTGAGAGAATAGTAAAAAAGAGTATAAATGCACTAAACTTTGTAATGAGGCAGCTTAGGGGGACAAGTATGGAGATAAAGGTAAAGGCTTATTTCTCGTTAGTGCGTCCCATGGTGGAATATGCTAGTTCAGTTTGGGATCCTTATAGATTAGGTGAGATAAGGGATGTGGAAAGGGTGCAAAGGATTGCAGTTAGAAGGGTTACAAGTAGGGTTAGGAGGTGGAAATGGGGGGAGAATGAAAGGGAGGAGAGGGTGAGAATATTGGAGAGTCCATCTGAGATGATCCGAGACTTGGGATGGCGGGAATTGGAAATACGGAGAAAGGAGGATCGGATCTGTAATTTCTTCAGGGTAATGGAAGGAGAAGGGGGCTGGGGAGAGTTGAATAGGTTGATTGAAAGGAATGAGTCAGGGTATGGGGGTAGGCGAAGTCATGATGGAGCAGTAGTTATAAAGGGGGCTAGATTAGATGTCGGTAAGTTCTCTTTCTTGAATAGGACAGATAGGGATTGGAATGGGCTTAGTAGAAGTATACTTGAGGAGGATGAAATAGGGTTGAAGCTATTCCGTCAGGAGGTTAGGGAGGCGATAGGATAGGATTGATAGGGAACTTGCCACCGCGCATTTATGTGCAACTGCAAGAGTTGATAATAATAATAATAATAATCATGATAATAATGTGAATTATGTTAATAAATTTACTCTTGTTGTACATTATTTGACTTGTGTGACTTGTGTTCCATTCATTGATTGAACCCAGATTCTTGACTACTCTGACTGTGTAATATAATCTTGCAATTTGTGAAATACAACATTAGATGGATCTTTATTTGCCATCGTATGGTGTACAATCCAAAGGGCAAGGTTCGGTCTTACGAATGCGACCACTCTGCCACCTAACATCGTCCTTAGAATTTCAGGGGCCTATATCATAACAGAAACATGAAATAAAACAGAATTGGAGATAAATTGTAATAATTAAAAACCCAAGGATAGACTTGACATGACTTGTATATTATTCAATCTCTATTAGTGATTAATGTAGGCCTACTAGAAGAAAGTAAGATGAAAGTTAAACCAGTACGCCCCGGGCCTTTACGAGAAACACATAGTAATCTAATTTAAAAGGTAAATTTACTGATTAACGTACCACGCCATTTTTTTCATTTTTTTCTTCATTTTTTTTAAAGTATATAAGCTCCGTTCCGCCTGCCGGCGGTATACGCGAGGTTTGTATACTAACCTGACCCTAACCTAACCTACTGTCCACCTTTGTCGTCTTAGTCAGATCACAAAGCATCAACTTCAAGTGAATAAATAACATTAAAACAAACAAAACACAAAAAGTCCAAACATTACATCATACATACAAACAAGATCTATCAGATAACACCTCAATCAAGAATATCGGACTAAAATTAGTGATGGTACGTTGAACAATAAAATTACCATTTAAAATTCCATCTAGTATTATCTAAAAGTATTGAGTAGAGAAGTATCTTCATCAATGCTTGTAGTGTCTAAACTAGGAAAACGCGGGATGCGCGTTGTTAGACGAGCTTAGGGGTATAGAAATCTAGAATGAAAAATAATTTGTCAACCCAATCTACATCTACAGACCTTGGATCACTCCAAACGTTCAAAAACCTTACGAGAATCAGTTATGTCACGGCCTTCCTCTTCATTCATTTCAATCGTTTTGAATTAATTGCTGACACTTGTTGCTATAGATTTAATTGGTTCCCGTAATAGCCTAAATTGATGGGAAAATGCATTATAAATGCGTTTTCTTCGTTATTTCTCATCCGATTGATGCAAAAAATCTCTCAAAATGTGCGTAATAGTTTCCTTTATATTCGGCGAAAATTTGAGAGGTCTTGAAAAATTTTGATTTTTCAAGTATTTTCCTCCGGGTTATTCTAATGGGGATTTTTGAAATTTCTAAAATTCATAAAAAAAAAAGTTACCACCCGATAATGCCACAAAACTATACAGATCTAAGTTAGATGAGGAACCATGACGAAAAAAAGTTTGAAGTTGATAGCTGTAGCCGTTTGACCTGTGGAGAACCGACAAAAAAACATAAAAAAAAAAAAAAAAAAAAAAAAAAACATAAAAACGAACACTAATTTTTTTCAGTATTTCAAATTGAATCCTCGCTAAAGCTCGTCTAACAATCATGAACTGAAGGAAATGATATTCAAAATAAGGTTAGGTTAGAATGACTGAAATGATATAAATCAATTGATAAAATCATTTTAATGTATCAAATAATCAGTATACATTCCCATTTCGAAAAGTCTTCAAGAGTAATCAGTTGAACTATCATTATTATTTTCATTGTAATAGAAATAATAATGCAAAACCCGCCAAAACGTTCAATTTGCTTGAAAACAATATTCATAAGTGCAAGGATATAGTAGCATCAAAAGCCTTAAGCTACGGTTTAAACTACCTTCTCATCACGATCTAAAAATGGCGTCTTTAGACCATGGTTTAAGCCATGGCCTTGCTTAAACATCGTCTCTGCAATGCAATTTCTGACTTAGACGGCGTCTAAGGTAGGCCGGGGTTTAAACTCCGTCTTTGCAATCCACCCGTAAAGTTGGAATTTAGGGTTGCTGTTGAATTTTTTTAAGAAACTTGTCACGAGCCAATCTGTATTTAAAGCATCCCCTAGTGACCTAGTGACCATTGACACCCCCCCCCCCCTCCTTTAATGATGACACTATCCAGTCAATATTCACTCCCCCGTCCCCCCCCCCCCCCCCTGGCATATTAATTCATGCACATTTTAAAAACTGGGTTATCAATGATATACAAGTAATAGACTCTCTGGGATCTGGAATATAAAGAAAAAGATTTCCTTGATCTTTAATAATTGCACTTTTTTTGTAATAACTCGACTTGTATGACACATATTTTTCGTATCGATGTGAATCATTTGTATGCATTGAAAATATTTGGTACAAATTGCAAGGTTCAGGCCTCCACAACATTTTCAACAAAATAATATGACCTCTAAACCAAAGCAATTTACATGTTGGAGCAATAAACTTGACCAAACTAAATTCTTAAAATTCATGGTTCAAGCAGAGGACAAAGTTCAATCACAAAGATGAAAACTATTCACAGTCACCTAAATTTTGCATTAAAATATAATTTCATTCAAATTATTTGGTGCCAACTGATTTTTCCAAATATTAAAAGAAATGGATATGTGATAATGGATAACGGGTTACGGCAGTGGCGGCTGGTGACTTTAACAATCCTGTAGTTGATACAAAAATGATATATAAAGGTACAAAGCTGCAGAACAATGAGTGTCTATAGGGAATATTTATTGCCAATTTTTTATTTCTCAAATATTATTTTGTGCGAAATATTTTACCCTCATAGACGCAATTTTCTCATTTAACATCGATATTCAGATCTCAACATTATTTCTCTTCATAACTCGATCATAATCTATTGACCTTGTCCTTGCAGATTTAATGAAAAAAGATATCTTGAATTTGATGCTGCCAAAACTTGAATATTTCGATGTATTTATTTGGAAGTATAATTTAAAAATCGAGTTTTATGAAATTAAAAGTTCTATAATTCGATCGTTCCACATGATTAGTGGGTTTATATAACTCGGCCACGATTTCTCAGCGTGACACTATACGTAATGCCATCCGCCAAAAGCTTAGCACGAAACTATCCTGACTATTAAGTAAGGACACCACTGATAATATGTCCATTTGTTAGAATTTACCTTCTCTTTTGCTTGGATGAATTTATTTCAGTTCTCTTTTTGGGGATACTGAAGAAATAATGTGAATTAATCCACTGGTATATTTTTATATTGAATCATCTGGTGGCGAACCAAAATCGCTTCAGAACGGAATACCAGTACTGTAAAGTTTGATGGCCGTTTCCTTGGCATCTTTTTTCAACATGTTCTGGAATAAAAAAGTGAATAAAATCTTTTTCATCTATTTTGTATTTTCACATTTTTTGTGTCTGTTTTTCATGAACTAGATAATAAATTAAGTTGTGCATTATTATCAGTAAATCTTGAAAACAGTATGCTAAAATAATTAATGAATAGAAAAATTATCGAATAACTTGGATCAGAAAATATGTGTGAGATTAATTAATTTGTAATTCCTTCAAGAGAAAAAAAACGCCCAACTCATCTTGGGCCGTTTTCTAGAAAAAGTGTCTCCATGTCAATAAAAAATATACATGTTTTATCTTTCAATTTGAAAAAAAAAATATGGAACCATGTATTTTTTACATTTTTCTGTGAGTAATGTGAGGCCATGATGAAAAAATCAACTCAATCGGGTGTAAAGTATATAGAACTCGGTAATTGCAGAGGTGAAACTTGTCAATCGGCTAAAAACACCCGGCCGCGAAAGCAATGAGTGTACGGCGTCTCGCAGTGTTTGGAGAAGTTCATGCTAGGTGCTGTCCCTCATGCAGTACGCCTGACAGGCTGGAGTCACGCCCCCCCCCCCCCCCCCCCTTCCTCACGGGGGACCATCTTTACCATCATGCTCCGGCCAGCTATCGGGAACCATGCACTGAAACGGTGCAGGCTCGGAACGTGTATCAGATGTTGCCTCCCGCTCGCTTGCAGGCGCTTAGTGGCGTGTAGATATTTTGATGCATTTGAAGCCGCGGGCGTTCAACAATGAATAATTACGTTGATTTTGATAATACTTTTCATGAAGCTGTATTTTTCATGACAATAATTGCCAGAAAAATTATTTATTCAGGATGAATTTATTTGAAAAATAGCATGAATTTGGAAAATCGTAGGAAGTGCTGCCTATCAGCAGTACTTACACACGAGCCGCCCCTGGGTTACGGTATACGGTAGACAGTGTTGGGTAATGAACTTTTAAAATGAACGCGTTAGTATTTTCTGAAGTTTTTAAGTACTGCATCACATTTACAGTCGATAATCTTGAACTTTCTTCACATTCGATTTTTCAGTGATCTTTAACGGAATAAAGCGTTCATTTGGAAGCTTATAATTTTATATCACTCCTAATCCTATTCGCAGGCCCGGTCCTAGTGATTTTTCATGCGTAAGCGAGATTTATTCTGCCCCCCTCTCCCCCTTCCCAATGAAAAGAAACATATTATATAGTACTCAAATCACACTATCATCACAAAAGTTCATTCACGATCAAGATACACTTTTTTAACATTCAAATATTCGATTTTTTTGTTGGTATAGTTTTAATATGGAGCTACAAAATGATAAAATGTCTTTGATAATATCATAGTTTATTGTTACATAAGCTTACATGCCAGTTTAATCACATTGGGTTTACATGAAGTTCACTTTTCTAGTTTTCATTGCTAAAAATTCTGCAATTAGAGATTGTAAAGTACCACTCTGGAAGAGGATACAACAGAGATGGGTCCACGTCATACTCAATGGAGGGGAGAGCCGATTTCAGTTTGGGGAACAAAATGCCGCATGAGAACATTTGTGCAACGGCCTGTTATCGCGAAGCCAGCGACCCGCGGGGGTCAAGGGGGGAAAGGTCCCTTCTGGCTCTGCACGGAATTTTTGAAAATTACACCCATTTTTATTACGGTTCAGAGTGTTTCAAATGAGGTTCAAATGCCGAAATCATTCCACTTATGAAATTGAAAAATGGCTCCAAAACCAACATTTGTAGCTGCTGCAGAGTCGTTCCGTGTCATTTTAGCACACCGGGAAAGCACTCAATTGTGCTGAATGAAACTGAATGTGCATATTGATAGTGAATGCAAAGAGGGAGCAATGCCCCACAGGGAAATTTTTAAAAATTCCTCCTTTCAATACGATTCTACGGGTTCCAGGAACTACACGAAATTTCTAGAATAAATGAACTTTAACAAGACTAATTTTGCCAAATGGCTGCTCCAAGCAAATGAAACACTGAATTAATCTATCTATAATCTACAATTATATGATAATAATTCATCTTTGATTGATATGATAGTGATATTTGACTATGAGAACATTAACTCCATCCAATGAAGTGAATGAATTTGTCACTAATTTGATTTAAAAATTGATTTGATTTGTTTTACTCATGGAAAGTCACAAATGAGCGCCGGCAGCGCTTCTTGAATCTGGCCACTGGGTAGCTGCCCTCTCTGCCCACCCCTAGAAAAAACCCTCGACGTTATTATCATCACCATCCATAATTTATTGATGGACATTTGGTAATATTGTTATTAACTTTCATTTTTGGAAAACATATTTTATTCGTCAACAAGAACTAACACACAAAATGGGTCTGAAAAAAATTGTGTGGAAAATTTAACTATAATATTTAAATGAAAAATAAATGAAAATGTATTCCATAAATGAAATATGCCGCCCCCAGAAAAGTGCCGCGCTAAGCAGCCGCTTACGTCGCTTACGCCTAGAACTGGGCCTGCCTATTCGACACGATCGCACTATCCGTACTTCCCCGTCCAAATTACGAATGACATTGACTATTTGCAGCCTATCCCGAATATATAATATTCCCTATTTGGGATTCCATCATGTGATTACTTGTCACTAGGCGAGCCATGTATTATTTTTGAACCCTTTTTTTTCATATAATTTTCAAGGTGAATTTTTGAACAAACTTATGTTTTGTTGAATTTAAACTTGAACTTTTACAGCAAAGCCACAAAAACAAGCTTTGAACTTTCTGAAAGATCAATTTATTTGACTTGGACTGAACTTTTTAAAAGTTCCTTTCATAAGTGAACTTTCCCAATACTGATGGTATATAGAACAGCCACTGTGAATTTACCTCGGTCTGATCACACGCTGAATATTGCCCTTTTATGGGGTGTATACCTATACTCTCATCATGTATTAATACCAGATAATGATATGATAATTGGTATATGATATGATGTGATGATGATATGTATAAATGTTATGATAATTATCATATCATTTGTTTCCACTGATGAATAAAGTATATTTTACTATCATATTATTATTCATTATGTAGAGTATAGAGACAAGTAAACATAGCAGCTATTTTTTCTTTTCCTAGCATTTGGAATTAGAAAAATGGCACAATGGTGCATCTATTATTTTAAAGCTTGTGTTTTGTAGCGCAACAATATTCTCAGTGCCAGACTGACTCTCACAGCTGGCCCGGGCAAAAATACAAAGAGCGGCCCACGGAAAGGAGCTGAGGGGGGGGGGGGGGGAAATTAGGTTTTTGTGAATGAGGTATATTTTTGCAGTTTCGGTTTCAAGCAATCTTAGCTCAAGATTGGTATGAGCCCATAATTTTTGTTATTGTAGGTAAAGTTTTTTAAATTTAATGGTGTTGTACATAGGTCAAGTACAATTAGTGATGTAGAAAATCACCAGTATTTCAATATATATATATATATATATATATATATATATATATATATATATATATATATATATATATATATATATATATATATATATGTATATATATATATATATATATATATATATATATATATATATATATATATATATAAATATATAAATATATATATATATATATATATATATATATATATATATATATATATATATCCATATATATATATATATATATATATATATATATATATATATATATATATATATATATATATATATATATATATATATAAATTGAATGAAACTGGGCTCATTTTTAATCGTGATATATTTATTTAAACTGACCTACGTTTCAACGAGATTGGTCTCGTCCTCATCAGGGTCCAAACCATACTAAATATTTTGACATAAAAACATTTCATATGCGACGAAACCAACGCTACTTTGATTCAGAAACCTTGGCCAAATAGATGTCACAATAGTCAAAAGAATTCCAGAGGACTGTGTGAATTTCAAGGTAGCGTGAATCTCTTTACATCTAGAAAATAATATTAATAAAACTCATACAAAAACTTAAAAACTTGAAAGGAGAAAGATATAGAAAGATATAGGAGAAAGAACGAGACCAATCTCCTTGAAACGTAGGTCAGTTTAAATGAATAAATCACGGTTAAAAAACAGCCCAGTTTCAGTCAATTTATATAAATATGAATCGTGAAAGTATAAGTCAAGTTATATATATATATATATATAAATATATATATATATATATATATATATATATATATATATATATATATATAATATATGAATATATATATATATATATATATATATATATATATATATATATATATATATATATATATATATATATATATATTTGTATATGTATATATATATTTAAATATATATATATATATATATATATATATATATATATATATATATATATATATATATATATATATATATATATTGTCAAAGTCTAGGTTATAAATACTAATTTTCAAGAGAGACTGAGAAAGAAATGTGGAACAAAATATGACTTGTCTTTATTTAACTCCAAAAAACTAATTAATAATTTTCATGAATGAATGAATATTAGAGTTTTAAGGCGCATCGACAGCGAGGTCATTTAGCGCCTGTCGAAATATGTTGCAACAAAAGGTAAAAAGTGTGATATAAAGGTGGAAGTGAAATTTTGATGAGAACACCTAAATACATTAAACTAAGACTAAGACTAAACTATGTCTACAGTGTCTAAAGACGTTATACACTAATTTGTTAAAACCGAACATGTGTGTGCTGTAAAGGGTCACACCCATGGGACTAGGATGAGAACGTTTTATTACTTGTTCTCAGTTCAAACTCCCCCTCAAATAGGAGTGGAGGAACGACAAACCATAATAGATATATGGTGGAATATGGTTTGATTTAAAATACTCCTGATGTCTATCCCAAGAGATCGGCATCAAGAATAAGTATCAAATGTCAAAAAGCAGTACATTGGTGAAAGATGATTGCACAAACAACGTCATCTTGAACGGACATGGAAATGTCCTGATTCGGGCAGTTTGAAAAATGATACTGGTAACAAGACGACTTCATCGTCTAACGCAGATCCACGAGCTGTCAAATGAGATCCAATAGCTTCGATAACCTTAGAAAGCTGAATATGGTATCTATCGATTTTGAATTATTCCCTAAAATCTTTGACATTGTGTCTTCCATACGAAGCTGTCTCCTCAGAGCAGTATATTTCTGACACTCGAGTAATATGTGTCGAACAGTTAAAATCTCGTTACAAATCTCACATCTAGGGACGATTTTATCGGGGGCGAAGAGATAGGAATGGGTTAAAAGTGTGTGTCCCACTCGCAGACGAGTGAGAACTACTTCCTCCCTCCGTGAACCTCGGATTGAAGATTCCCAAGCACTAACAGTTGGCTTAATCTCTTTCAGCTTGTTGTTGGTCTCCCTGTCCCACTCTTTTTGGAAACGAGATATGAAAAGTAGTTTGAAATACGCCTTGAAATCATTGAAAGGTACTCTCGGGTTATCAATATCTTCTTTCTCCGTCGCTTCTTTGGCAGCCCTGTCCGCTGACTCATTACCACCAATCCCCACGTGTCCAGGTACCCAGCAGAACACTACACTGACATCCTGCGAGGCAAGGGCGGTCAGGAGTGCCTGTACTTTCTGGACTAGATGGTGAGTTGGGAAGATCTGAGTCATGGCTTGGAGTGCACTCAAAGAATCGGAACAGATCAGGAAGCACTTCTCAGGCCGTTGTTGAATGTGCTGTAGAGAGGTGACAATTGCAAACAACTCGGTTGTATATACGCTACTCATCGAACCTAATCTGATACTAACAGTGGAGGATTCGCTAACGAATGCGCAGCCAACTTTGCCGTTCAGTTTTGATCCGTCCGTGTAGTATTTAATATGTCCGGGGTAGTGTGTGCAGAGCTCTAGGTATTTTTGCTTATACTCTTCCGCACTCGTGCTTGCCTTCGTACTTGATGACAAGTTCATCAAGCACTCCGGACGTGGAGCCAACCAAGGGGCGGTATCACTAAATTGAATTGGATAGACTCGAGGGTATACAAATGACTCTTCGACCAAAATATGATTCAAACGAATTCCGGTTGGTATGGTGGCGAATGGTTTCGATTCATAGAGAGCATGAAATCTAGGATTGATAACTGATTGGTAGGTGGGATGATGCTTACTGCAGAATAACTTCGAAGCGTATGAGCAAAGGAGATATGCACGTCGACTCTTCAACGAGGGCTCACCAGCCTCACAATACAAGCTCTCCACCCGACTGGTACGGAGTGCTCCTATGGCCAGTCGGATGCCCGTGTTGTGAACTGTATTGAGTGGCTTCACGTAGCTCTCTCGTGCCGAGTCGTACACAACACTACCATAATCCAATTTGGAACGTATTAATGCTCGGTAAAGCCGCAGCATTGTGGTGCGATCCGCTCCCCATTTGGTACCACTAAGATAACGGAGAAGGTTAAGAGATTTGAAGCACTTGAGTCTGAGTTGCGAAATGTGAGATTTCCAGTTCAACTTCACGTCAAACGTCAGCCCAAGGAACTTGGTCGATTCTGCGAATGGAAGGAGTTCTCTACGAAGATATATATCTGGGTCAGGGTGCAGGCCTCTCAGACGAGAGAAACGCATGCACGTTGATTTTGATGTAGAAAATCTGAACCCAGTTTCATCTTCCCATGCTTCCAGTTTCCTAATTGCAAGTTGGATTTGGCGAGAGGCCGTTGCACTTCTCGCTGACTTACTGAATATAGCCAAGTCGTCGACAAATAAGGAAGAAGTGATTGAAGATGGAACGCTTCGAATTATACCATTTATTGCGATGGCGAACAAAGTAACACTGAGGACAGAACCCTGTGGTACACCGTTCTCTTGGATGAACTCATCCGACAACACATTACCAACTCGTACCTTGAAACGTCGGTTGGTCATGAAATTACAGACAAAATTAGGAAGATGGCCTCTGAAACCCCATTGTGACAAGGTTTTCAATATGTTGAAGCGCCAGGTAGTATCGAATGCTTTCTCAAGGTCGAAAAATACAGCTATCACTTCCTGCTTCGTAAGAAAAGCTTCCTGTATGAAGCTTTCCATACGAATTAGATGATCCAAAGTATTTCTATTTTTTCTGAATCCAGACTGTACTGTGCAAAGGAGGTTTTTTCGTTCCAACCACCAAACGAGGCGGTTGATCAACATCCTTTCCATCACTTTACACAGACAGCTGGTCAGAGATATAGGTCTATAGCTTGATGGTGAATGCTTATCCTTGGATGGTTTCACGATCGGTACCTGGATAGCTTGTCTCCAGGAATCAGGGAAAGTATCGGTTGAATAGATATGGTTGAACATGTTGAGAAGGTCATTTAAAGCGGCAAGTGGCAGGTGTTTCAAGAACTGATTGTGTATTTCATCAATCCCTGGTGCTGTGTCTCTTGCGCACGTTATCGCGTTCTCCAACTCCCATACACTAAACGGCACGTTATACACCTCGTTGTTCGCAGAAGAGAAATCTAATCTTCTACATTCTGCAGCACGTTTGTGTATTTGGAACGATGCCGAGTAGTGGTGAGAGCTAGAGACGTCCGAGAAATAGGACCCGATAACATTAGCTATTTCCTGTGGCTCGGTAATTAGACTACCATCCTTGTTCAACCCAGATATACAAGATGATTTGAATTTGCCGTCTATCTTCCTCACTCTATTCCACACCTTGGTGAGGGGTGTGTGAGCATTAATGGACGAGATGTAAGAATTCCATGAGGCTTTTTTCGAAGTCTTAATGATGAAACGAGCCCTTGCTCGGAGTTTCCGGAATGCCATAAGGTTGATATTGGTTGGGTATTTCCGGAAAATTCGAAGGGCTTGTTTCCTCTTACGGATCGCCACCTTACATTCCTCGTTCCATCAGGGAACAGGTATGTGGCGTTGGTTGGTCGACGTAAGAGGAATGCTCTCTTTCGCGGCGGCAATAATCACCTCTGTCACATGCTCAGTCCTACTATCAGTATCATGTATGTTATTCGAGTTCTTCAAATCAACACGCTTTGTGAAAAGGCTCCAGTTCGCGCGACGCAAGTTCCACTGCGCACACCGCAAGGGCCGTTGATGAGAATCTACTCTCAAGATGAGTGGGTAGTGGTCGCTACCACACAGATCTGAGTGAACGGAGAAATTGAAAAGAGGTGCGACAGATGGGGTGCAGACACAAAGATCGATCGCTGAAAACATACCGTTGAAAGCATTAAACCTTGTTTTCTCTCCATTGTTGAGAATAATCAAGTCGTTGTCGTTGAAAAATTGCTCAAAAAGGCGTCCTCTGCCGTTACTATCCACCATTGTGTCACCCCACAAGTTATTGTGGGCATTTAGGTCACCTAGAATAACATAGGGACGTGGGAGCTGTGACACAAGATTATCCAGATTTATTCTAGTAACTGGAGCCCATTCAGGTGAGTAAATATTACAGAAGGTAACAGGCTGAGGAAGAGCAATTCTGACTGCCACTGCCTGTAGTGGTGTTGTTAGCGGCAGTGGACTTACGTGACAGCTGTCGTGGACAGCTGTGGCTACTCACCCATGGGCTCTGTTACCTGTCAAGTCATCGAAACGATAGAAACTATAATTACGTATCAATGGAGAGTCACAAGGTTTGAAGTGCGTTTCTTGAAGAAAGAAACATATCGGTTTAATGTTTGATGTCAATAGCTTGATTTCTTCTCTGTGCCTGTTGAAACCATCGCAGTTCCATTGTATTACAGCCATTTTGTGTAGATGATGTTCTTGTTTACTTTTACTGTAGATAGAGTTACCTAAGACCAGCTTAGGTTACTACAGATTTCAAGTTCTTTTTAGATAAAAGGATTTCCCCTCAGAGGATTTTGCGGGAATGCCGAGCTCTGCGGCTACATCATTTCTTGCTCCTTGGGTACTTCCTCTGTTCCCTCGTTTTTGTTTGGGGGGTGTGAATCCCCGGGTGTCGGGCACAGCACCCGACGCCGGTCGCTCAGTGATGTCGGATGAAACGCCCGACACAGGAGATTCATCTTCATCCTCACTTCCTGTCACCATTATTTCCTCTACGGTTTCAGCCTCAGCTTCCGGAGTGAATTTACCTTTCAATAGTTTTACCAGATCATGTACCTCGTTCTGTAACTTGTCAATTTTTAGGTTTTGTGACGATACTAAGTCTTCCATTCTCTTCTGCTGTTCGATCAGTTTCTTGTTTTCAGCCTTCAAAGTGAGTATTTCTTGCGATTCCTGGGACGTTGTTTTATTAGCTGCGGCTTTGGCAAAAGAAGATGGAAGGGCAGAGATAGGAAAGAGATTTCTATATTTCTGTCGAGCATCTTGATAAGTCATTTTATCGACAGTTTTGAACTCACTGATCTTCCTCTCTTCTAACCACTTACTGCAGGCCTTTGAAGACGCCGCATGTCCACCGTTGCAATTGATGCAACGAGGGCCGGACACGCAAGGCGTTTCGTCGTGCTTCTCAAGGCCGCAGTTCGGGCAGATGGGTTTAGATTTGCAGAAAGCTTGGCCATGTCCAAAGCGTTGACAGATGAAACATCGAGTTGGTTTTGGAATGTACGGTCTAACAAGTATACTGTTGTAGCCAGCTACCAATTTTGTTGGAACGGTACCGGTAGAAAAAGTCAAAATAAGTGTGGCTGTGGGTACATCCTTTCCATCAACTCGTCGGGTAATACGGTAAACATCCGTAACATTTTGACCAGCGAGTTCAGATTTAATCTCTTCAACGTCACAGCATAAAAAGTCATTGCAAGTAATCACTCCCTTAGAAAAATTAAGGAAGGGATGAGGACTGACTAGGATGGGGAATAAATTTGCAAAGCTGGTGGTCTTCAAAAGCAGTTGTGATTGAATATCGCTGTCTGTTTCTACAAGCAGGAGAGTTCTATTCCTAACTTTCGTGACTTTGCGAACAGTACCAGCAAGACCTCGAATAGCTTTCTCGATAGCAAAAGGTGACACGTCATGAAAGGTTTTACCATCGGAACGTTCTATTTGCAAAAATCTAGGACTAGCTGGTTTGCTTGATTCTAGATTCTGAAGAACTTGTTCTTTCGTACATTTATAATCTCTAAGAGATCGAATTCTTTTTTTTGGGGGGGGGGGAATTGAGGGGAAATTAAGTGTATTCATATTTGGACCCACGAGTAGCTAGGGAAATAAATGTCCGCTCCCACAGAGCCCCGCTTGTGGGAGTAAGGCTAGAGTAAAACTGAAGTTCACCATGTGTCCAGAGTTTATCGTTTGGAACTACTTTATCCCGTAGTCATTCAGCCCTTTAGCACGATTAATTACACCATTGGCTTGGGTTCATATCCTTGTTCACAGTGAGATCGTCAATATTGTCGTGGGTGTGAGTGGTCACGAGGAGTCGGCACGAAGATAAGAATGAAGACAAGTCCAGGAAAGAGAGAACACAGAGTAGCAAAGATCATGGAAGAGGGTGATAATGATGAATGATTGCACGAGAACTCCTTATGACCGCTCTGGTCACCGAAATGGGCACCCACTCGACCGACGGTCCGAACTTAGTCTGGACCCTCACCCCAGACCTTATCGCCATGGGTGACCCTGCTGGAAACAAATAAATTGCTTCCGACGATAGCTCTGGGGATCACGGGGCCACGCAAGCCCCCACACCACGTCAAGGTGTTCGGATCCTTTTTCATTCTCACAACAATACATTCAGAACAAAACTTCACGGCCTTCTCAACACTTCACTGAAAGAGATTTCAACAGTATGTGTTGAGAAGGCCGTGATTCATAACAATTTCGCCCCCTTAAAATGTCTCCTTAATGTTCGGGATCTTCTAGCGCTGCTCAAATCTGTGCAATTGGTCGATATTGGCTTTGTATTTCTTCTTAGAATCGGTAGCCTCGACTTCATAAACGTTCTTCCCTATTCGACGAACTATTTTATAAGGTCCAGAGCGTTCTGGTGCTAATCCGGCTGCCACACCCTTGGCCGAATCGCTTACGATGTGGCAATTCATCAAAACCAATTCCCCAACCCCAAACTCTTCGTCACTTCTTCCTTTATCATAATTCTTTCTTTGCCTCTCATGGGCTGACTCTAAATTTATGGCAGCGTATTCTAATGCTTCTTTGAACCGAAGTTTTATTGCCGCTCCGTATGACGACGATGAATTATCAACAGGGGCTTGAAATTCTTTGGACTCGTATATATTCCAAGGCATACTCAGTTCGCGCCCATGACATAGGAATGCTGGTGTGTACCCCGTAACTGAACTAACTGATGTTCTCAACGCAAAACCAATTTCTGGCAGCCTGTGGTCCCAGTCACAGTGTGATTGGCAGTATAACATCAAACATTGCTTGACCGTGGCATTGTGTCTCTCCACTTGTTGTCCAGCAGGCCGATATGGAACAGTGTGACGTTCTACGATGTTTAGATGCTTCAGAACCCCTTTCCACATTGAACTCACAAAAACTTTCCCGTTATCACTCGAAATGGATTGCGGAAATCCATGTCTACAAAAGAACTCGATCATGCATTTTACAATGTTCTTGGTCTTGACGGATTTCAGGGGAAATATTTCTACATATTTAGTGAATTATCCAGTACCACCAACAACTCTTTACTGCCTTTCGAAGTGGTGGGGAACGGTCCCATCAAATCAATGCTGAGCTCGGAAAAAGGTTTCTCCGCCAGTTTACTGTCCATCATTCCAGCTGGTTTCTTCCTATTCGGCTCCATTGTTTGACACACCAAACACGATCGCACAAAATTGGTAACATCTTTTCTCATTGATTTCCAGCAGTACTGTTGTTCTAGCCTTCTATACGATCTGCTAATTCCTCCGTGAGCGCTAAGTGGATGATCATGTGCAGTCTTTAAAGCCAATTGTCTTACGGATTTAGGTAGCCAGATTGCTGTGTACGACCCTCCCACTGTACCTGGTCGACCCTTCAATCTACGGATTAATAAATCATCTTCCACAGTTGAACTTTCTTCTGCCACTTGTTTTACCCAATTAGCTAACTGTGGGTCGTCCGGAAGTGTACCCTTCGATATAAATTCTGCAAGTAGATATAGTTCTTCATCGTCACGCTGTAATACTGCTAACATTTTTTAATCCTTCATAATCGAGATATCCAATGCTTCTATGACAGCGACAAGATTATCTTCTTCAAAATTCACTGTATTAGCCGGTTCGATCACGGATATTGGAAATATTGTTTCAGCCATACCATGTCTCGGTTCGAAACTAACACCCGGGGTAGGCGGCGCTCTACTCAATGCATCTGCTGGGATGTTGTTCGATCCCTTACGAAATTTAACTGTGCATTCAAAACCTTGAAGGCGTAGAACCCATCTTTTTACCCTACTAGATGTTTGCTCGGTTTTGAACATCCAAGTCAACGACGCATGGTCACAATGTATTTCGAAAGAGGTTAATTCCAAGTACGGTCTGAATTTATCTACTGCCCACACCACTGCTAAACATTCCCATTCTTGCACAGTGTAGTTTTTTTCATGATCGTTGAGTTGTCTACTGATAAATTCAATTGGGTGTAGCAAGCCATCTTTTTCTTGAAGTAAGATAGCTCCTATACCCACTCCACTAGCATCTGTTTCTACTACGAAAGGTTTGTTGAGATCAGGCAGCATTAAACAAGTTTCGTCTGCGAGGGAACTTATGAGTTGTTGGAACGCTCTTTCTTCTGCATCACCCCACCTCCACTTAACTTCCTTACGTAACAAAACTGTAAGCGGTTGAGCTATTTCAGAGAAATGAGGGATGAACTGTCTGTAATAGCCTACCAATCCTAAAAAACTTTGCAATTCTTTTACCGTTTTTGGTGATACGAATTCTCAGATAGCGGAAACTTTTTGTGGATCGGGTCGGCATTCACCAGGCATCAAGACATGTCCTAAGAAATGTAGCTCGTTCTGGAATAATTGAACTTTCTTGGGGTTTATGGTTAGACCTGCAGCCTTCAATCGTGCGAAAACGTTTCGTAAATCCTTTATATGATTTTCTTTAGATTCTGAAAATATAACAACGTCATCTAAGAATGGCATTGCACACTTATATTTCAAATATTTAAGAACACGATTTATCAACTCAGCGAACCTGGCTGGTGCCCCAGCCAAGCCAAAAGGCATACGGGTATACGCAAATGTTCCACGATGGCACACAAATGCTGTTTTGTGAACATCCTCCTCCGCCATTGGAATTTGATAGAAGCCTTGTGAGAGATCTATTGATGAGAACCATTTTGCCCTACCCAATTGCGCAAAAACCCAATCTGTAGATGGCATAGGGTATCTAGGCACATCTGTGATTTTGTTCAATTGCCGATAATCTACAGCAAGTCTGTATCCACCGCTCTTCTTGGCTACCAACACCGGAGCTGAAGTCCAACTACTCTCACTTCTTTCAATTATGCCCTCGTTTAAAAGTTTGTCAATTAAGTGATCCATGAGTTCTCGTTTTTTAGCATCAACCGGTCTCAGACGGCATTTAATAGGTTCCTTAATCCCGGTATTAATGTGATGTACTGCATAAGTAGTTTTACCAGGAAGCATAGTGAATATGTCTTCAAATTCTGTCAAAACATTCCTAAGATCCACTTCTATTCCCTGCGGACACGCCGTTTCTTGAAGTATGAAATGAATATCTGGGACAATGTCTGCATCTACTTGCAATACAGTTGATGATTGTTGCTTCCTCCTGCTGCCATGTCCGCGATATATTTTCTCACGGCACTTCACTGATCTACCTTGAATACATTCGGCTTCGAGTGTATTCTCGTCCCCCTGTTCTGAATTAATTGAACCCGACTGAACTATCACTTTGGGCATACCGGCTTGAATATGAGTGTACGGTAATTTATTACAGTCTTTTTGATCGAATGGTAAAAATTTGTCATGTTCTGTTGAACGCATCCATCCCCCACGGGGTATATCCAATAAGATTCCTGTAGATCGGAGAAAATCTCTTCCCAAAATAATATCGCTATTCAAATTAGGCAGGTAAACAAAACAGTGATCAGTCTCCCCTTTCAACCATGTTATCTTTACTACCGTTGAATGCATGGACTTATCCTGACCTTGGGCGAATAGTAACGCTTGCTGATTCAACTGAAGGCATGCACCTGTCTCTTTCGCTGCTTCCATTGCGCTATAGTTGATCAAACTTATGTTGGAACCACTATCTAGTAGAGCCATGAAACATTGATTCCCAATTCGTACTTTCACCAGTGGTTCACAATCCACAACACCCTCTACTTGCATGGTTACGTCTTTGTGATGGATTGCAAGCCTATGCATCACTGGCGTTCGTTTCCCGGGTGTGTACATATTCCTGGACTCTGTTTTCCTACTTTTCGATGGTCCACAGTGGGTGCCGATGGGCACTGTCTAGCCCAGTGACCACGACCCGAACACCGATTGCAAGTTTCTTCGCTAGTATCGACCTTATTCTGTACCGACACCTCATTTATGAATAAATCGTTGTTAGGTACGTTCCACGGACGGAAAGCAAGATCTTTTTCAAGAGAGTTGTCCACTGATAGTGGTAGGTGATAAACGGCGTTCTGATACAGAAACTTTGCAATTTCTGCACTCTCATCTTCTATGTCTTGAAGATTGATGAATTTCTTACCTTGCAATAAGTACTTGACTTGTGGTGTAACTTGGCGCAAGACTCGTTGAACTTTCTCCTCCATTGATGCCGTGCTGTTCAGACGGTTATAATATTCGGCAATCACTCGAACATAAGCTCCTAGCTGCTCGTCCGGATGCTGACGTTCGTGCGTCCAATTCCGCTTGTAGACGTCTGTAACGGTCTGGTTGGCCATAAGCTATCATGAAATCTCTCTCGAACGACTCCCATACCGCATATCCCCCACGTGAAACCCACCAGCGGTACGCGTCGTCAACAAGGGCTACGTGCAACACATTCATGAGCAACCATTCATGAGACTTCTGCATAGCTCTTGCATACCGTAACAAAAGAGAGATAAATATTTCCGGTGTCTTTGCGTCCCCTACACCCGAAAATGTTGGTAATTCGATATTTAATGCCTTTGCTATAATATCTGTGGATGTTGAGTGAAGCGGTGTTGAAATTGGTGTTGAATTATTCGTGGGCATACCTGATTGCTGAGGCGTCTGTGAAATGGGCCTACTAGTCGAAGGTAGAGAGAATAAAGTTGCCACCCCCGTCAGCCGCCATGAAATATCCTCCTTCTCTGCTGGTGTTAAATGATCCGGCAAATTATCCAGCACTGACTTCAGGTATTGATCCATTGTATAACGTGGAAATAGTTTAATCAATTAGTGAAATAATATTATAGGTTCGGTTGAGCCCCCATTTGTCAAAGTCTAGGTTATAAATACTAATTTTCAAGAGAGACTGAGAAAGAAATGTGGAGCAAAATATGACTTGTCTTTATTTAACTCAAAAAAACTAATTAATAATTTTCATTCTCACAACAATACATTCAGAACAAAACTTCACGGCCTTCTCAACACTCCACTGAAAGAGATTTCAACAGTATGTGTTGAGAAGGCCGTGATTCATAACACACACATATATATATATATATATATATATATATATATATATATATATATATATATATATATATATATATATATATATATATATATATATATATATGGTAGTATTATTTCTGCGGTAATGCCACTATGTTGAAACTCTTCGTGTCGACGTTTCGGCAGAATTTGCTCCGCCATCTTCAGGACTCGGTCGGTGGTCAGCACTCGAATGATTTCGAAGCATTCGAGTGCTGACCACCGACCGAGTCCTGAAGATGGCGGAGCATATTCTGCCGAAACGTCGACACGAAGAGTTTCAACATAGTGGCATTACCGCAGAAATAATACTACCAACTACCATCGGCCACGAGAACCTACGTAAGCACATATATATACATATATATATATATATATATATATATATATATATATATATATATATATATATATATATATATATTTACATATATATATATATATATATATATATATATATATATATATATATATATATATATATATATATATATATATATGGGCTATATGTATATATTATTATTAGAAGTGATTCCTTGATCTATATTTATTTGATTAAATGAATTTCAGGTATATCAAGTTTAATTAGTATTTATTTGAAAATAAATAAATATAGCCCATAACGTTTCGGTGTGGTTGCACACACCCTGATCACAGGCAATACACAATGAACTCATCTATCAAAACATTCTATGCAAAAGCCAAAACAAGAAGTTATGATGGAAAAAATATTAACAATACAATACAAATCTTGATCCAAAAAGCCGTTCAAAAAATCGCTACAGTATGCCGGTAAAAAACCAGAGCCTTCCACGTATGATATATCAAGATCCTCATAAAGAATACAATTGTGCCGTTTTGGCATGAATATCAAAAATCCTGGTCTAGTAAATTCAAGGAGGTTAGATACTAATATGGTATCTAACCTCCGTGAGTAAATCCCACAAAGAAAAAGAAGAGGAAATATTAGAGAAGAGAACCAAAATGAGAAAGGATATATAAAAGCATGATAACAAATTGAAAATTCAAAAAATTCAAAAAAAGAAAGAAAATTAAATGTGATTTAGTTGCTGTCAATCATCAACATTCAGATGAAGCTTTCTTCTCCGCGGTATTACTCCTCGTCGTGGGAGCTGACATGAGTTCAACTTGTATCATCTTCCTCTTGTCTTTATTTGGAACTGGGAAACGAGCACGATGTTCGGATTCTGCAGATGGTTCTTTTCCTTCCACTATGTATCTATCTACTAGGATTATAGCTATCTATGATGGATACGCGACTGCGTTTAAGGTTGTTCGGGAACTGTGTAAGAAAGGAACACCGCGTATCGAATCACGGTCGACCTATCGCCACAGATAATTGAGCTATTAGCTCGATTATCTGTGCTATCGCATCAAAATAGCGGTAGAGGCACTCATAGACGAGCGATGGCTGTCACTGTCAAAATTGCGATCTTTTGAAAGAGAGAAACAATTAGAAGAAAGTTATATCAACGCATAAAAAGTACATATAGTACTATTTTATCTTGCATTACATGTCCAACGATGAGTGTCATATAAGTGGTTCTTAATTACGCTATCCATGTATAAAACGAAAAATAACCAGTAGCTGACCCATTTTTTTTTTTTTTTGGAGCACATGGACTAGGCATAACTACGCAGCTTTTAAACTGTACATAATTGTAGAAAATAACTCATTGCATGCTAAAAACATGATAGTGCTCACCAGTGAACATGGGAGAAAACAATAATCTCGTTCATAATATAACTCGGATTTGGGATTAATATGAGAACGAATTATGAAGTACATTAAAAAAAAACTTCGATCCCAGTTGTGTTTGTCTTCCATCTTGATTCCATGTAAGTACCTTGCAGTGCCGCGGCGAGGCGCCACCATATCTCTTACACTGTTCCAAAAATCGCTCTGCATTAGAACTAACATGAGTGACGTCACAGTTGCGTATCCATCGTAGATAGCTATAATCCTAGGTATCTAGTTAGAACTGGTTTCCATGCCGGAGGGAGTCTCGAGCTATCATCTCGGCTGTTTAAATTCATAGGTCGCTTTTCCAATTCAATGGCTTCTCCAATTTTCCTCTGTATGCATCTTTCTTGGATGGTCAACACTCTCGTCCCTCTAAAATCAATTGCATGGCCATATTTCATTTTATGCTGGGCAAGTGAGGATATAGCCAAAGACCATCTCACATCTCGTTCGTGTTCAGCTTTTCGTATAGAGATTTTTCTCCCAGTCTCTCCAACGTATGTCTGCGGGCATTCTTCACAAGGAATCTCCTATATTCCTGCGTTTTCCAGTGGTAATTTATCCTTCACGTTTCTCAAAACGTCTCCGATTTTCTTTTCGGTTGTGAAGACCGTCCTGATGTTATATTTTTTCAAAATGCGGCTTATTCGATCCGTTGTTTCCCTTACATATGATAAAATGGCTACTGGTATAGACTCTTCTACTGTCCCTGAGATGGTGGCGTCCTCCCTCACAGAAACCTCCTCTGGAGTTGCCCTACGTTTGCGGTTAAATGCTTTCTTGATGTGGGAATCATTGTATCATTTTGACGTAGAGCCTTCTCTAGAATGACTAATTCGCCCTCTTTACTATCCTCTTCGGAGAGTCAAACCGAACGAGTATGGAGAGTATTTGCAACTGATAAAAGCTGCGTGGGGTGATGATGGGAAGAGGCATGCAGATAACGGTTGGTGTGCGTACTTTTCCTACACACACTGTGTCCTAAACTCCCATCTTCTCTTCTCGTCACGCGAACATCCAGGAACGGTAGACTTTTATTGGATTCCAATTCCATAGTGAACTGAATCTTGTTGTGGAACCTGTTTAAATGTGCTAGTGTCGTGGCGCGATGACCATATACATATAAATGTTATTAAATAATTAAATTATCAAATGATAAACCTGTACAACTTTTTCCATTCAAATGTTTTATCTAAGATCTAGTATAAGACCTACAACATGTAAATATGAAGAAAAAGTTATTGATTCTCTTGCCAAATCAAGCTGTGAACTTCTATTCATAGAAGACAACGAAGTAATTCCCTCATAACCTCTATTTATGTAACCTAAGAAACAAAACACCTCTATCTTCCTTCTCTCTCTAGCTGACAAACACGTCATTTCCCCTAGCCCTTACTACCTTATAATTGCTTTCACTTCTTCTTCTCCTCCACTCAGTTGACTATAAAAGAACAGAAAAAGCCCTTCGATAATATAGTTGACAACTCATTAGTCTCTATCTCTCTTTCTCTCTCTCTGTTGATCTCTGTCTCTTCTTGTCTCTATGGAAGCCTTATGGTTCTAGAGTTAGCTTCTTTTCGATCTCTATTGAAGCCTTATGGTTCTAGAGATCTTTAGGTCTATATTTTTTGTTGCTCAAAATACATGTCTATACTGGAAAAATACAATCTACCCATGTCAACCGTCTGAAGCATTTTCATACATTCCACCCCGAAAGTTTCAATGAAGACTTAACACCTGTCACAGAACACCTAGATGACCTCCTCTTCCAGACACCAATATCATTTTCTAATCTCGACGAAACCATTCCTCTCACATTTGATCCTGACGACGACTATTTTTCCAACAGTCACATCTACCCTACAACCTCTCCTCACCTACCACAGCAACCATTGCCCCAAAGTTCATCCTCTCCTCACACTTCCTACCCCACTTCAAGGGACGATACCTTGAATAGCACTACAAGTCCACCACCCTTCTCACCAAGTACTCCTGCAATCATACAATCCCCTCCACTTGATTTCACCCCATTACAAAATACTCCTACCCCCACGCAAGTTTTTCACCCTTCAGCTACACTCAGAAATAGGGAACCAATACTAAGCCAAAACCCAATAACAGAGACTCCCAGACGTTCAATTAGAACCCGTTATCATTTAAGAGATCGGGTACCACAATCTTTTCGTGATATCGTGAATCCTTCAAGACAAAAACGTAATGAATAACCTCTCAACGAACTCACCCACTTTTTCTCTCCTTTTCTAGATTCACCCCAGTCACAATGCTGATCTCACTTATGATCTTTGCGGCTATAGCCACCGCGTCTTCAGAGGACAAATTCGACAAAGGTGTCTTCTTTGCTCGCGAAGGAGATATCCTATTGACCGGTTCAAAATGGATGATAACTGTAGATATAAACATACAAGAATACCAATCTGTACTCACAACCTTCCTCGACCATGTTGCGCGGATAGAATATATAAAAACTCCTAATGGAACGACTAAAAATCAACACTTCCTTCAAGACATTAATGCATTAATTAGAGGGGAAAAATCTATGCTGCGCGAATTGGCTATCACAACTAGGGAACAGCTCGATAACCTCATATACACCCTAGCGCCCACCCACGTTAGTCCACCTTTACGTAACAAACGTGCACTAATAAACGTCGGCGGAAGTGTACTTAAATATCTGTTTGGCACTGCCGATACCGACGACCTAAACCATTACAATCAACAAATCCGTTACATAAAAAACCAAAACATTGCGCTTACCCACATAATTGAAGAACAATTAACATACATAAATAGTTCATACATAACCAGCATCGTAAACTCACAACGTATTACCGCTATGGCAACCGCCTTTCAAAAATTGTCTGACCGCTTGTTTACCGTATTCGATCAAGCCCAAAAGAACAAAGAACAATTTCAATCCGATCTATTACATGTACAAGCTAACTTCCGTGCCATGGAAACAACCTTACACACTATTCGAGAAGATATTAATCGTTTTGAACCAGCCCTAGCTTTAACAGCTGATGGCAAACTCAGCCCGTACTTCATAACCCCCTCTAAATTACTCTCCATACTTACTGAAATTAATCCACAACTTAAACCTGGGTTTAGCCTATTAACTAACCTAGATATTCACTCTGTATATACCTATTACAACATTGCTAAAGTATCCATCATCACAATGCAATCCCGTCTAAGATTATTCATTGAAATCCCCATCAAAAGTGATAATACATTTTTCAACCTATACCGTGCATTACCTCTACCCACCCTTTAGTGAATCGCTCATTATCCTTAGTAATTCAACCAACAAATACCTACTTAGCAATCACCCCAGATAACGAATATCATTTTGAATTAAATAATGAAGACTTGAACCGTTGTACCACAGGTATAATCTCCATTTGTGAACCATTGCAACAAATACTCAAAACCAACAGTCAATCATGTTTATACTCATTATTTACGGGAAACACTGAATCCACAAAACAATACTGTCAAACATCAGTTATAATAAACTCACCACCGAAATTCTATCGTCTATCAGGTGGCGACACCTGGGTATATAGTGTGAAAACCGAAACTCTAACGATACACTGCTCGCATACGTCATCTGATATTGTCGCCGATCAAAGTTCTCAACTTCTAATTATAACAGGAACTGGGACACTTACACTTTCACCCCATTGTCGCGCTATGGGAAATACTTGTGTGCTTCTCTCTCACGCATCTCAAACTGTATCACACATAGATCAACTCGGGTTAAAAATCCCAAAACTTCCGGATATTTACCATTTGTCTATCAATAATACCAACGATAATATCAATGAAATCTTCGGAACACCTTCAGACATTCAAGAAATTATCAATAGTCTCGCACTAACCCCCACCTCAATAACAAGTATTCCTGTATCACGCTGGCAAAAAGAACTGAAATCTATACAAACAACCCCTTGGTATGATATCCCGTCAACTTCATACTATCACATGTCATACGTACTGATTTTAATTATAATCTTTATCCTAATTATATGGCAACGCCAATTCGTTTTTAACGTTCTACAAAAATGTTGTCGGAAAAAGTCTATCAATGACCGTCTATCTCCGTCAGCCCGGCACATGCAAATTATTTCCCCCTCCACCCCTTATCACGCGATCTATCCCCATTCATCTGAAATGTCTACTGAGATGCAATCATTCAAATCACCCACAGTAACCCTCACTGAACTCCCTACTACTACACCCAACTTTGTCCCAATCTATCCCAAGTTACCTATAGGTTACTAAACTTTTTACATTCATCTAAATTCTTTTACATTTTGTAGATAATTTTTTTTTTATTATCTGGACTTGTCTAATTTCTATTCTTATTTTAAGCCTATACACCCTTCAGGCTACTAGCACAGTTCATTACTGTACAATGTTTGCCCTCATTTTTAAATCATATATAAAGGCAAACCTTACACCAGAAACAAACAAAAGAACTTTCACTCAGTTATTCGCAAGCTCAGTTCATCGTTCATCGGTTACAAGCAACTTCCTCCAATTCACGTGTTTTCATCCAGATTTTCAAGACTTTTCTAGGCCCATACAAGATGTGTGGAATTCCATTTACGGACCTCGTCAAGGAGCAACCTCCGCCTCCTCCGCCGACGCCGCCAACCCCACACTGGCAGTTGTCCCCCCTACACTACGACGACTTCCAGGCGAATAAGGATACGTACACCTTGTACCAAGGCGCCATCTGTTTCGGCCCCAACTGATACCAAAAGTGCCATTTGGGACCCCTCTGCCCCCATCCGGATCCAGGCGCATACAGGGTAACGTACCGGCCCGACGCCGCCGCGCCATTTACCAGTCCGTCCAGTTTCTACCATTGGCTACGACGAGACCCGCCTCCAAGATCCTGTACGCCCCGGACCTGGCATCACTTGATAATAGAACAAAGAAGAGCGCTGGAGCGCATGAACTACCGGAACCTACCCCCAAGACCTGGATAACTTATCACCTAACAACAATTCCATCCATTTTTGTTTCCATTCCCTCAAATATCCGATTAGAGAAAGTGTCAAACCTTTCTAAATCCAATACATAACTCCCTGAGAAAACCATTGATCAATACTCAGCCTATTTCCACACAAAAACACACCTTTTCACTTACTCCTATATATGCATAAACCTCCCCAACTCAATACATCACTCTTACAACCATGCCGAGGACCAAGCGCTCACGCTGCACACTCTGCCATAAGCCCTTCTTCAAACACTGGGCACTGTGTGGGAAACAAGAAGCAACGACGCCACGAACTACAACAACGTCATCCACTACACAGATGCCATCACCTTCAACTACATCATCAAAAAAGGTGATTGATCACCTCAATTATCTCGAACGAGAATATACTTCAATATATTCTCGTTATTCCGATCAGCACATCATCCCACCCGCATCGTTCCCGAACCACATACCCCAACCCGATCACAGCCTCATTGCTTCACTATTCCGACAACAATACCAAATACTCGACTTCACCAAGCAACGCCTCCTCGCCTCCTATTTACGCACTCCATGGGAAATAGCCCTAAGAAAAGACTTTTCCCAGAAAATCCACTCATATTCCCATACTTACGGAAAATACCCTCCCGCCCTACCTTGTATAAAAACCTTAGTAAAGGAATCCTCTCCAGTCGAGACAATCACCACCACTGCCACGGCCATCAACAATATCAAGGATCACCAACATCAAATCGGTACCAGAGATCTCACCATGCAACCATGATCTACCTCCTGTCATTCACGCCGCACCAGCTACAATCGTATCAACATCCACTTCAAAGACTGATCAACACCCGGACACCTCGACTCTTCTCACAAGCAGTCACATTAAGTTAAGTACAAACAATCACATTAATAACATATTCAGTAGTACAAATATGGAAACATCGTTTTTCAAAACTAATGTCTCATGACTTCATTTCAAAAGTTTATCAAAGTAATCCCAAAAACCAATTGGATTGACTCTAACTTCCATTTTTTGTCATCAACAGCTCACCAACGTTTCCATATTATTGAACTATCATAATATCTCATAAATGTTTTTCTTTGTTGAAAATAAAATAAAGAAATTATTATTATTTTGCTAATCCAAAATCGTTTTGTTATAGGCTACATTGCTAAATAAACGACGAAAATACAATTCTATACTGATCATTCATAATACTTCGTTCTACTCGTCTTATATAAATAGACAACAATCACATTCTATTTTTGTCCTGACACTACCAAGTAGTAATCAACAAATAATAATGCCATTGGGCCTACCTCAGAGATACTTATGCAATCTTATTATTCTCTATTACCTACTCATATATATATATCTATATAACTACATTCAGACTGATTTCTTTTGCTCAATTTTATATTTTTAAACTGCATTCAAGGTACCACCTGCCTTTCGACTGATTTAATCATATACTCTACCAATCTTATTGGAGACTAACAATGTGAAATTGAAAATACCAACTAAATTCAATTCATTTAATTATATTCTCCACATTAATTACAATCAATTTATCACCTGTCATCACTTTCTATCAATACCAAAATCATGTCTAGCCACACAAGTGAAAATGACCTTCACTTATTCTCGCTACTTGTCAATCATTAACCCCCCCCCCCCCCCCCCGTTCACCCCATGTCACACACACTACCGTTATCTATTTCATTTTCTAGAATGGATCATCTTCTCCGACGATGTGGGACGACACAATACTACAACTCGACACACAGGCCACAGAACAGAAGGTCAACGGTCCCACAAATCACGTCTACTATTCCACACGAACCAGAGCACGCATAAACAATTACCAACAAGGCTCGCAACAATCTACCCTTCGTGAACATGTGACGTAAGCAAAGTGGACACTACCGCCCTCCAAGTTACTTGATGGACCTTGTGTGCTCCGACCGTAATATTGTGTTGAACTTATATCGTCGTTGAAAAAAATCAAATTATACCCAAATTCTTATCAGTGTTAACTAGCAATTCAATGAACCTACTCCTGCAATTAATTTCAACTCTAAAGTATCACTTGGCCATTTCACGGCAAATTCATTATCCTCCGTTTTTTTTCACATGTGTTGACCAGACATTGATTATCAATATATATATATATATATATATATATATATATTCAGGGACATATAATCATTTGTATCTTGTTATTATTGTTCTTATTGGTATTCAGTTTCTTTTCTATGTTTTCGTTGGAATATTATATTATATTTGACTATTCTCACTATTTAACGATGAGGTAGATTAATAATAATTACAAGATATTTTTGTTATTCAAGTCCATTCATTCCGTGCTTAAGGCATTCTGTTATCCAATATTTATTTATATAATTAGATGAGCAATAGCGGAGACATCCATCCCACTGATGGACATCCATCCCACTTTTCCATCAGATGGAAAAGGGGGAACAGTTTATATGTGCAGTGAATGTGACGTTAGTAAGCCTACTCTGCAGGATTTCGAATCCCTAGTGCTTACATGCGACATAAACAGTATACGGGCAATCGGTACTGAAATTAAGTCACTGAAATCAACTATTAATGAACTAACGAACAAGGTATGTCTATTACAAGATGATAACACTTTCTTGAGGGAAAAATTGCATCTCAAGCAGGCCTATACCAAGCAGCGTACCCAAACAGTGAAATGGCGCCAAGAGATAGCCTAATTTCTCTTGCTACCGTGCCACTAATTGATGGTAAAAATGAAAATCAAACAACATCAAGAAATAACTCAAACGTAGTGGCAAGCAGAATAAGTTTCTACGAAGCAAACATTTCTGAATCTATTCCTAGTGTAAACGACCCTACCAGTAGTGTGCTAGTCAACCATAGTGCTTCACATTCAAGTGAAATCCATGAGATACAAGTTGTATTGAATGGCGTGTGCAACATAAAACGAAATTGCAATCCTCAATTAGAGACAGAAAAATCGAAGTCGCGAGTGAAAAATATTCCTAAGATTATTAATACAAGAAAACGCAATAAGATTCTCATTCTATCTGATAGTCATGGGAAACAGATGAACAAGTTGATCCGAGGCCATCTCGGTGACAGATACGACGTCCAAAGTGTAGTTAAACCGGGAGCGGGGCTATATGATGTAATAAGTGATGTAGGTCAGCAAACCAAACATTTTGGCAATAAAGACTGGCTTGTTATCATGGGAGGGTCCAATGACCTCAACCTCGACATGTCACATAATCAGGCTTTTCAAAAGTCCTTAGAGCTAGTCCTGCCGCTAAGCAAGTGTATGAATGTTATTGTAACTAACATACCAAATAGGATGAATGACATTAAGGCAAATAATTTAGTACACAAGGCAAACATATTAATACATTCTATGATAATGAAAGAAAAAAGCAGACAAAATCTACTTCTTCATTTTCTAGAAGATAATCTGCTGGCTACCCACTTTAATATTAAAGGTATACATATGAACATGAAAGGCAAATCAATATTGTGTAACCAGATCTCTGAAATAATATGCAAACAAAGTAATGAGGACTTTGTGTGCAGTACTCCACCTAAGCCCACTAAACGTACTTTTTTAGAAGTATGGCTGGGAATGGGGAAGACTGTGGTCTAAATGAGTCGTCAAAAAATAGATGAAAACCTCACTAAATGCGCCTTAAATAACTATGAATTAAATTTATTCCATACTAATATTCGTAGCATAAAGAATAAAATTGATTTACTCGAACTGTTTGTAGAAACATTCGATGAAAGAATAGATATTTTGTGTTTTTCTGAGCATTGGCTCTCCACTGACGTAATAAATATTATTAAAATAAAGGGCTTTGACCTAATAACTAGTTTCTGTAGAAGTAACCATCGAGGTGGTGGTGGTGTATCTATTTATGTCAACATTGGAAGTAGGTCAGGGATACAGTTCATTGACAGAACAGATATAAATACATTGGCCTCCGAAAGGGATATTGAAATCTGTGCGATTGAATTGAAAAGCCCTATACGTCTTATTATCATTACTTTATATAGAACTCCTGATCAACAAAGAATAGAAATTTTCTTCGAGAAATTGAAAAATATTCTCGACTATATTACAACAAAAGATATCAATATATTAATATGTGGTGATTTTAATATCGATGTAAATGATGATAACCCAGCTGCTCTTCTATTGGAAACAATAAGTGTATATAATTTAGTTATGTTGAATACACAAGTTACTCGAGTAGCCACGACGAAGTCAACGTCTACAGCTACAGCAATAGACAATGTCTTATCTGATACAAACGCTGTTGTTTTTAAAAGGAACGTAGATCATGGTTTGTCAGACCACCACGGTCAATTAGCCTCTATATCATACAAGAATAAAATGTGCATGCACAATCTACAGGAAACAAAACAATTCATGTTAAAACGAACGTTCAAAAAGTACCAAATGAACAATTTTTTAATTGCACTAAGTAAAATAAGCTGGGACGATATTTATGAATACATCACTGTTGACGATATGTTTAACCGGTTTATGTCTACTTTTACTGGAGTTTTTGATGAGGCTTTTCCTCAGAAAAAAATTAAGAAAGCACGAGAAAATGTAAAACGTATTAATGGTTGGTATTCAAATAATTTAAAAGAATTTGGTTTTCAAGTCAATTCATTATATAAATTACATAGGCAAACTGGATGTAACGAACATAAAAAACTGTATATGCAAGCAAAGAAGAACTACTCAATAGAAATAATCAAAGCTAAGAGGAAATTTAATATTGACACAATAACACATGCCCACAATAAAACTAAGGCAGCCTGGAATATAATTAAAAGTGCAAACAATGACAGCGAACGTACTAAAGATGATATAAACTTATTACATGAAGGGAGACAAGTCAAAAATAGTACTGAAGTAACAAATATTTTCAATAATTATTTTAATGATGTAGTAAATAAATTGGTGAGTGACGAACGGTTAAACACGAATGGAGATGATAACAGAAAATATGTGCCTAATAATAACGTAAATAATGTACATTCTATTAAGAGATGCAATAAAAATATGTTCCTTACTCCTCTAACTTTGAAAGAATTTCATACTATTTTGGATAAAGTAACAAAAAAAAGGTCAGCAGGATTCGATGAAATTCCATGCAATATATTAAAATTTGCATCTGTTTTCATTTCTGATCCATTGATTTATATTATTAACGCGTCGTTCAACGCAGGTATTTTTCCAGAACCACTTAAACTAGCATTAGTTCAACCATGTTTTAAAAAAGGTAATTCTCAAATGGTGGAAAATTATCGACCCATTTCTATCCTATCGGTTTTTTCAAAGATATTTGAGAATGCATTTTGTATGCGATTATTAAATTTTCTGAACACTCATAATCTAATGAGTAATTGCCAGCATGGTTTTATGAAAGGTCGATCGACTACAACGGCTGTTGCTAGTTTTGTTAAAAACATTCAGGACGCATGGGATAATCGACAAAATGCGACAGGCATATTTTACGATTTCTCTAAAGCCTTCGACGTTGTCAATCATCATAAACTTTTAGATAAACTTAAATTCATGGGTATTGTGGGAATACCAAACAATTGGATTGCATCATTTTTGAGTAACAGGAGGCAAGTAGTTAAAATTACAGATAGTATGGGAAATAAACATTTTTCTAATGAAATTACGCTCAATACTGGCGTTCCACAAGGTTCCACGATATCACCGATCTTATTCATAATTTTCACGTCAGATTTGACCGATCACGTTCAATTAGATAAACTAATATTATATGCTGATGACACAAGCCATTGAATTTGCAAAGAAAAAATGATTAAAAGCAACATTACGCTGAAGAGTAATGAATATAATAATACAATAGAAAATGCTGCGGTTTATGAACTAGTAAAATGGGCTAGTGCAAATGAGTTATTTTTGAATACTAACAAAACTGTCTTAATAAACTTTACATGTAGGACTAGTAACGACACAAATATAAATAATGTTAACAATATTACTTCGCCTCTTATTTATTTGCAAGGAAAAAGCATAATTAAACAAGAAGAAACTAATTCCTAGGTATGATCATAGATGAAAAATTAACATGGGTAAACCATATTAAAGGGGTAGGAAAAATAATTGCGAGTGGTTGCTATCTTGTGAAACGTATTATGGATATATGTGGGTTCAACACGGCTAAATTAGTTTACTTTGCACATATAGAATCACATATTCAATACGGCATTATTTTATGGGGGTATTCTACAAAATCAAATAGATTGTTCACTTTAGAAAAAAGAGCGATTCGATATTTAGCAAAAGTAAGTTTTAATCCCGTATCAGAAGTATTTTATAAGGACTCGTGTAAACCACTTTTTAGAAAATATAATATTCTTACCTTACCTTGCATATACATTTTTAATACAATTTTATATGTTTTGGAAAACAAATATTTAATTCAAGATTTTGACATTGAAAATGGCCATAATACTAGGAAAAATAATATAAAAGTAGTAAAGTGCAATTTATCCATTCTTAAAACTGGACCCATACATGCTGGTATCCAATTCTACAATATATTACCTCTTAGGCCTACATTAAAAAGAAAGAAACTAGATTCATTCAAAATATGCCTTAAAATTTACCTGATCAATAAATGCTATTACAGTGTGAAGGAATTTTTAGAAGATAAAATTTAGTAGTTTGATTGAATTATAGTTTCCGTTTAGATAAATCAAAATATATGTGTGTCTTATATAATTTCCTGAATGTAATTTCTTATTGTATTATTTATCATTCTTTTTGACATTCAAAAGACCGCTTTACTGTAACGGTAATTATAATTTATATGTGATCATTTGTTTACCAATCATTTTCATCATTCTTTAAGGCCTACTCTGTAATTTATTTAGGAACCATTATTATTATTTTATATGTTATATTGTTGTCTTGTGATATTCCTTTCATATGTAATAATGTAATAATGACTTGTCTAATATCGTTGTGAACGATCAATCTAGATGAAAAATAAATCTATTCTATTCTATTCTCTTATAGAGCTTTGTCTGTGTGTTTTTGTTTCTGTTTGTCTGTAAGTAACTTATGCTGCACAGGTCGCAGGTTTTGACTGATGAATATGAACTTTTTATGCATGCAGACTCATCCAACTTGGAACTGAATAGTTTTTGAGTCAAATCGGTTGGACCAATTTTGAGAAACATTATCTGAAACTATCTGAAAACATCATGATATCAGGGTGAGCAAGAAAATTTGATGAATAAAATCTCTCAAAATAGCTTCAAATTGTCACTGAATGTAAACACATGAAGTATACTAATTTGTATGATGCACGTTTGATACACGTATACGAATTTGTATGCATTTCGGATCAGCCGTCTTGAAAAAAATAATTTCATGAGTTGATGGAAACCGAAATTTTATAATAGAAAATAGACGGGAGGGCAAGTTTCTTGAATCATGTTACGTTTCCCTGTGTCAGGAACGTGAAGTTACCCATTTCATAGCATCATGCACTTCACTTCAATTCTGCTTGGTGTTATATGAGGGGACGTGGGGGCCGGGCAATGAGCCAAGTGTTTCCTGTTATTTTCCATGCCGTATTGATAAATAATAAGTTGCACTTGGCATACAGTTTTGATTTCACACTTTTTATATGAAGAAGTTTTTGTAGTTGTTGAAATATTTCTGGCCTTGGCTCCAAGTTTTTACCCGTCAGGGTTTTTGGTGGGATATCAGTAATTTTTGTTGCTTCATAATGATTTGCTCGACCACAATAGCATCAGAATATATATTTTTGTGTTATCAAATTTTCGTTCCAATAAATACAATATTTTAATTGATTTCCTGGCTAATCGTATACCAGCATTGAATCAACATATTATCAACATATTAATATATAACATATTGTAGAACATTTAGGACACATGTTGATGGTAAGTTATCAAGTCTGAACTTTCCTAAGCAGTAGTGGCAAATGAAATCACTCTCGTTAATTTGCCTGGTAGAGTTATACTCAATTAAGCGAGACCAATGCTCGCTCTTTATTGGTTTTCGCAAGTTTTTAAGATCACTGCCATTTCTGTGATAGCACAGCTTTTCACATGAGATGCAGTCGTACTTTGGGGTGTCCAGGGTACGCTTAGTTAGAGCCTTGAATGCATTCTTATAAGTGGACATTATTTCGGTCACACTTATTTCGTTTTGGCAGGACTTGTGTTGGAATGCTCTAGCATTCGACTCTGCTTTTAGTGCAACATCATTAAGGAACGTTGTATCACTGCTTTTAATTGCTGAATCAAGGTATAACAACAGTCTGTTACACTTTCCCAAAGCAAACAAATTATATTAAAATGTTTGTATATAAGGGTAGTGTACTGCAACTTTTTTTAAGAGAGAGAAGATCTGATCTACAGCCATCGCTGGTTGCGTGACAATCAATCAAATGGCCATGCTTATCAAACCATTCAGATGTAGCATCTTTACATCAAGGTCATCTTTACATTAATACAATCGTTAGTCTTTCGGACTTTGGTCAAGGAGAGCGAGGCCATTTTTTCAGTTTGACCACATTTTTCTTAAATTCCTTTACATGTTATGAACGTACTACTGTCACGGGGCGCGAGCTATTTTGACAATTAGAACATTAAAAAGAAGTTGAGGAAGTCTAATGTTCACGTGAGATAAAAAAAGGTTTAGTTTGATAGGCTTTTTCGGGATAGGTTGGTGGGCCTGACACTAACGTCAGCTGGTCGCTATTAGATTCGGGAAGGAGTACAAGCTAGATTCAATCAGCCTAAGTAAAGTTTCCAAAAGTTTGACTTACCCAGTTAGCAGATATAGTTGGTTTTATTAAGATAAGAATCACACTTAGATAATACAATCAACACAAATTATAGAAGAAACAGGAAGTTTTCTCTAGAGTCTATAGATACATCGAGTAGACCTGAATATAAGAGAAAATTCACAAGTTTTAAGTTTTCACTTGACAGGGGATAGGTTTTCTTTGGGAAACGAATTGATAGAAGATTGAAGTTGGTTTTTTACTTTAGTTCAAGCGTCACAGATGGACAGATATTTAGTACAAGAAACAATTTCTCTAGAACACATAAGGCTCAATAGAGAAAGAAAGAGAAAAAAAAGAGAGCAAAAAAAATATAGACCTAAAGATCTCTACAACCATAAGGCTTCCATAGAGACAAGGAGAGACAGAGATCAACAGAGAGAGAGAAAGAGAGATAGAGATTAATGAGTTGCCAACTATGCTATCGAAGGGCTTTTTCTGTTCTTTTATAATCAACTGAGTGGAGGAGAAGAAGAAGTGAAAGCAATTATAAGGTAGTAAGGGCTAGGGGAAATGATGTGTTTGTCAGTTAGAGAGAGAAGGAAGATAAAGGTGTTTTGTTTCTTAGGTTACATAAATAGAGGTTATGAGGGAATTATTTTGTTGTCATCTATGAATAGAAGCTTACAGCTTGATTTGGCAAGAGCATCAATAACTTTGTCTACATATTTACATGTTGTAGGCCTTATACTAGATCTCAGATAAAACATTTAAATGGAAAAAATTGTTCAGGTTTATCATTTGATAATTGAATTATTTAATAACATTTATATTGTCATCGCGCCACGACAGTACCCCCGACTACCAAAATATTGCAAGTAGTCCCAATGGAGCACTGCAATATGATGAAAGAAAGGGTGTAGAGTAAAGAAAGTTGTTGTCGAAAGACCTGATGACGACATGTGATGATGTGAAACGTCAAAGGGTTTGTAGATAACCCGACTTGGATAAAAATTTAGTCGTGGAGCGATCAAGATATAATATATGTTCACGACATGTTGAGTTATAGATGGTATAATAGTGTAAGTAGATATTCATGAGTAAAAATATAAGAATAGTGAAACAATAATAGTTGAAAGTAGGGAGAAAGTGGTGGTTGAGGTGCAGGAGCAAGATGGCCGCCAAAGTCAATGACCTCTGACGTCATCCAAGATGGCGCTCATGACGTCATCCAAGATGGCGCTCTCATCCAAGATGGCGCTCATGGCGTCATGCAAGATGGCGGTTATATCCAAGATGGCGGCTACACCATTTTTAATTTCAAATTTCCCTCTTTTTTTTTATCGAGTCCTATTTTAAATTTTAAATTGAATCGAGCGCGCACTCTAGCGGCAAATTTTCTCTCTCTCTCTCTCTCTCAACTCGAATTAATTAATTATTTTAATACAAAATATTCTCCTGGTGCGATTCGAACGCGGGATGTTCGCATTATGAGTCCAGTGTCTTAACCACTAGACCAATGGAACAGTAAGAAGTTTATGTGTTATTATTGAATATAAGCTGAAGTATAGGCCTATGACGTATGTGAAACAAGTCTATCCATGTCAGCAAACAGTTCTAGTGCAGGGTCTAAAAGCCACCTCATAAGATGAGTGCCTATCTTGACAACGTTTTAAAATGTAAATTGATTTAAATGCGTGAATAATTTTCATCAATCCAATATTTCTATATTCGCTTGAATATTAACCGATAAAAAATAATTTCTTCCCCCATTACAATTGATTTTTGTGAAATTTCACCTAATCTATATTTTTGTTCAAGCAAACAGTTCTAGTGCAGGGTCTAAAAGCCACCTCATAAGATGAGTGCTTATCTTGACAACGTTTTAAAATGTAAATTGATTCAAATGTGTGAATAATTTTCATCAATCCAATATTTCTATATTCGCTTGAATATTAACCGATAAAAAATAATTTCTTCACCAATTACAATTGATTTTTGTGAAATTTTACCTAATCTATATTTTTGTTCAAGAACTATTTCTTAAAATTCTCATTAATTTCAAACTTTGACTCTCAACCTATTAACTCAATTACTTTAGTTCATCTATTAAAATCAAACTGCTCCATTCTACCAATTAAAACGAAAAGTATATATTCTATTCATTCATCTGTGATAACAAATTTAAAATCAGTTTAGGAGCGGGTGAGGAGAATAAAACAGAGTTGTCACAATGTCAGATTTATTTTTTCAAATCTCAAGATATATAATCAAAATGTACGAAAGAAATTCAAGAAATCATCTAATCAACCTCATCACAAGTCTTCTTGAATAAAGCACAGTTGGGACTCGATCTTCTATGTTCCTCTATAGGATTATCTGAAATCTTCCATTTATTCAAACCAATTGAACAGTACGGGCACATGACCTTATCCGTTTCAAGGGCATAGTAAAATCCTGCTTGCACTAAATGTTCTACATTTATGAAGGAAATATTCCATTTCTCAAATGTAAGTCTGCGAGCTCTTGATTTGTACATTGAACATTTATATTGATTATCATTTATCCAAGAGGCTAAATTAAATACATTTCGCGAAGCACATTTCCATTTCAAGTTGTAATGTCTGTTTGAAAGACAAAAATGCTTACATTCTGTTAAATTATCAATATTCTCAAGTTTTGGGCAAACAAACATTTCTACATTCAACACAGGACGTTTGATTATCTATTGTAGGAACTTGCACTTTTCCAATCCCTTTGCGTATAGGAATTTAGTTGTATTCTGTCGTAATTTTTTTTCTAAATTTAGATACTCTTCATCTTCATCGTTCCAATCAAGACCGTGATGAAATTTGCTGATCCATTGATTCTTCTGAAATGTCTTCTCATCGAAACACGCATAGTCATAAGGTGGTTTGAATACATAATGTTCAATCTTGAAGTTGATATTGTTTATGATTGCCAATTCTTTCACTATAAATCGATTATCATTATCGACGAACGCTTGAAAATCAATAGTTATACAGATGCCTTCATGGTTAAAGAATGACTCACACGGTAGCTTGATGTTATAAATATATACTTGGTTCAGTTATACATCGCTTTGAGCTCCGAGTATAGTGTGAAATAATCAATTCCTTATGGAGTATCACTCGGTTCAATAAACTGTTCACCGTTTAATACACATAATGCGTAGAAATTTACTGTCACAAATATTTCTTCATACACTTTCAAGTGATGAGTTAGGCATGTTTGTAGTTTTCTCAATTTCTCAATGTCATTTAAATCAAGACGCACCGATTTATCTTCAATTTTCACTTTAATCCACTTTTTCTCATTTTCATTCACTTGAATACACAACTTTTGCCACTCATCAGAAATAAGTAAAACTGATTGTCCACCAATTCGACCAACTTCAACAAATGCTTCATTATTATGATCGGGATATATAGCAACCGATATAAATTTCGTTCCAGATTGATTCAGAAAATAAACTTGTTGTAGCAGAGTATCAGATCGAACAGAAACCTTGCGTTTCTTTTTAGATACAGGTATTTTATTTTTACAAGGAACGATTGTTCCATTGACATCTAACGACGTAGCCTGATACGCTGTAACATGGCGAACAAAATCAACCTCTTCACTAACGTGATCCATATTCGACTGAACCGATTTAGGTGAAACCATTTCTACCTGATGTGAGTGACTCATGTTTTAATTGCAACGTCATCAAAAATTGTCACCTAGAATATCTAACTCTGGTAGACAGGTTTGAACTTGTTCACTTTTATCACATGCAATGCAATGACCAAAGTTATCTCGATACATTTCAATAACAAGTTGATCGTTCAGACAGAAATTATTATCCGAAAACTGATTTGTAAACATATCTATCGAACGACCGATTCCTCGTTGCAAAGCATAAACACAGCTGTATCGACCACAAACGTCAGATAATATTCCCTGTAGCCTTTTGGGATTGTGTATCCAATGATTGGAATGAGTATTTAAAAAGTGAATCAACCTTGATTTTATCGGTTTTCTACCATAGCTATCAAAATATTCAGCGTAACCTGAATCAGCGAATACCATGGCAACCCAATGCGACCCAGGAAGATGAGAGGGGTCAAGGTTCGCGATAAATATAGCAGGTTTTGAGAAAGTTGATGGTAGCGCATCGATTGAATAAACATTTTCAAAATATGGAACCTTTAATGAGAGTGCCTTATAAATTTCTATCGAATTCATCCTAGTAGACGAGAGATACTGATCGAATTGTATCAATAAAAACAGTGCTATCGTAAACAGAGTAGATGAGACAAGATAAAGAATCTTTAAGTTCCTTTGCAAATCGCAACTCGATACGCACTGTTCCCGTCTCTGTTAAACTACTATGCGAATTTGTAGCCGAAGAATCGGGTGTGAGATCGAATGCGAAAAACGAATAGCCGTGATAGAACATATCTCGCGTTATCAGATGACCATGATTCTGATGGTAGATACCAGTACCATTGAACAAAGAAGCATAAGCTAGCGTCACAGTCTCGATGTTATTAAAATTAGGCTTCAATGGTTCGTTTATCAAGGAACCATTATTCATTATTAAATTATTAAATTTATTCCATTATTAAATTATTCATTAGAAAATTAAATCAAATGGGTCAGGAGATTATTTTGTATCAGTCATAATCAATCTAATATCAAAATTGTGAAATTATTTTTCATAATCAATCGAATATTAAAATATTGGATTGTTAAATTATTTATTTGAAAATTGAATTAAATTTTGTATCAGTGAAATGTAATCGAATATCAAAATATTGAATTGGTGAAATCCGATGACATGTATAGACTTGTTTCGCATACGTCATAGGCCTATACTTCAGCTTATATTCAATAATAACACATAGAATTCTTACTGTTCCATTGGTCTAGTGGGACACTGGACTCATAATGCGAACATCCCGCGTTCGAATCGCACCAGGAGAATATTTTGTATTGAAATAATTAATTAATTCGAGTCGAGAGAGAGAGAGAGAGAGAGAGAGAGAGAGAGAGAGAGAGAGAGAGAGAGAGAGAGAGAGAGAGAGAGAGAGAGAGAGAGAGAGAGAGAGAGAGAGAGAGAGAGAGAGAAATTTGCCGCTAGTAAAATTGGACTCGATAAATAAAAAGAGGGAAATTTGAAATTAAAAATGGTGTAGCCGCCATCTTGGATATAACCGCCATCTTGCATGACGCCATGAGCGCCATCTTGGATGAGAGCGCCATCTTGGATGACGTCATGAGCGCCATCTTGGATGACGTCATGAGCGCCATCTTGGATGACGTCAGAGGTCATTGACTTTGGCGGCCATCTTGCTCCTGCACCTCAACCACCACTTTCTCCCTACTGTTAAATAGTGAGACTAGTCAAAAATATAATATAATATTCCAACGAAAACATAGAAAAGAAACTGAATACCAATAAGAACAATAATAACAAGATACGAATGATTATATGTTCCTGAATATATATATATATATATATATATATATAGGCCGACCCTATTCCCACGAACGTTCGTGCGGGTTGTGCCTCCAGCAACCTGAACTACTATTCCCAAGAACCGTTCGTGCCTGCAAGATTAACAAACACTATTCCCACAACCCATTCGTGCCGGCAAGACACAGAGATACTATTCCCACGACCCGTTCGTGCCGGCAGGAAGTGTAATCACTATTCCCACAACCGGTTGTGTGGTTCTTGTGAATAGCTGACCAACACGGCCATCACTATTCGCAAGAACGGGCACACCAAATGCTCTCACGTAGTTTATTTTGATACCCACAGAGGGGCCTGGCAGCGGAAGAAGGCAGTTGAGGAATATAATCCATTTTGGCCACCGTCTTTTATTGCAGTGAGGTTGATAAATAGGCCATTTGACTGTGTCAACACGATTTCAAATGTGTAACCCGTGTTTTGATTGTTATATTGATGTAGGCCTACTCAGTGATTTGTATCAATGGCACCTACGCCAGTCCATTCCTGTTTCCCGCCCGTTTCAGTTTCAGCACAATACGATCTCCTCCTACTGAGCCCAGAGCCCTCTGACAACGATCATATGAACTACGTGCTGCCACGGTGTGAGTGTTGTGAGTTCGTTCCTGGGAATAGCCAGCCCTAGTGAGTCTGCTATTCCCCAGAACCGTTTCGTGTGGACCGCTGGTGTATATATATATATATATATATATATATATATATATATATATATATATATATATATATATATATATATATATATATATATATATATATATTGATAATGAATGTCTGGTCAACACATGTGAAAAAAAACGGAGGATAATGAATTTGCCGTGAAATGGCCAAGTAATACTTTAGAGTTGAAATTAATTGCAGGAGTAGGTTCATTGAATTGCTAGTTAACACTGATGAGAATTTGAGTATAATTTGATTTTTTCAATGACGATAGTAGGTGTAAAATGGGGATTGAGGGACAGGAGCAAGATGGCCGCCAAGGTCATTGACCTTTGACCCCTGCGGGTTCAAGGTCACGGGACCATTGACCGCGCAGGGGTCAAGGTCATGGGGTGAAGTTCAAGGTCACGGGATCGTTGACCCCGCGGGAGTCACGTGACGTCATCCAAGATGGCAGCTATGACGTTATCCAAGATGGCGTTACACGTGACGTCATCCAAGATGGCGGCCTCTCACACGTCACAGCCCATGACGTCATTTTTTATTTTGAATTCCCGCGCCGAATTTCCGCACCGAATTCCCGCGCCGAATTCCCGTGCCATTTTTTATTTCAAAGTTCCCACTTCTTATTCAGACGTCATTTTGAATTTCAAATTGACTTGAGCGCGCTCTAGCGGCAAATTCTCGAACTCGATGTTGGCGCGCTCTATTAGCGAATTCTCAAACTCGAATTGATTAATCAATTAATTCTTTTAATACAAAATGACCAACTGGCATGATTCGAACGCAGGAAGTTCGCAATATGAGTTCGCCATCTTAACCACTAGACCAATGGAACAGTAAGAATTCCGTGTGATATTATTGAATATAAGCTGAAGTATAGGCCTATGACGTATGCGAAACAAGTCTATACATGTCATCAGATTTTACCAATTCAATATTTTGATATTCGATTGAATTTCACTGATAAAAATTTAATTTAATTTTCAAATGAATAATTTAACAATCCAATATTTTGATATTCGATTGATTATGACCGTTGAAAAACTAATTTCCCAATTTTAAGATCAGATTGATTATGACTCATACAAAATAATCTATTGACCCATTAAATTTAATTTTCGAATACATAATTTTAATCATCCAATATTTTGATGTTCGATTGATTATGACCGATGAAAAAATAATTTCTAGTCCTATTCAATTTAATTTTCCAATAAATAATTCTTACTAATCCAATATTTTGATATTCGATTGAATTTCACGGATAAAAATTTTATTTCATTTCCAAATAAATAATTTAACAATCCAATATTTTGATATTCGATTGATTATTACCGAGAAAAAATAATTTCCTGATTTTGATATTCGATTAATTATTATACCGATAAAAAATAATTTCCTGGCCCATTTGATTTAATTTTCAAATGAATAATTTCCATCAATCCAATATCTTGATATTCGATTGATTATGACCAATAAAAAATAATTTCTTGACCAATTCAGATTAATTTTCAAATAAATAATTCTTACCAATCCAATATCTTGATATCTAATTGATTATGACTGTTGAAAAATAATCTCCCGACTCCTCAAATTCAATTTTCGAAAAAATAATTCTTACCTGATCAAATATATTTTTCAAATTTATTTTTCTAATTCTCAATAATTTTGAACTTTGACTCTCAACCTATCAACTTGATTGCTTTAGTTCATCTTTTAAATTCAAATTTTTCCATTCCAGCAATCAAAACCAGAAGTATATATTTTACTTATCCAGCTGTGATAATAAATTTAAAACTATTTCAGGAGCGGGTAGGGAGAATAAAACATAGAGTTAAACATGATGACACATTTATTTTTTACAAATCTCAAAATATATATTCAAAGTTTATAAAATAAATATGGTAAATAGTTAGTTTTGATATGTTTATAGATGTAATGGCGTGAGTATAACCTTCTGCTGCTATGAAATAAATAATCTGAAATAATAGTTCATCATATCATCAATCTAAAATCATTGTTCACTATAAAATCAGTATAGAATAATTCTTTACTACATCAATGATCAAAGATAATATCTCAAAATAAGAATAATCTGAACAAAAGAGACCATGATACTGTCACAGTAATCAGTTGACCACTGTTTTTCTATCATACATAATGTTTGTTCTATTCTAATCGACCATTAACCACTGATCAACATCTATCCAACTGATTGCTCCGACGTCTGTCGTTAGGGAGAATGACCTATACATTTACCCAGTCAGCGTAAATGGCCCTACCGACAGACCGGACAAATAGCAACAGCAAGTGAGGTGTGTGTATAAATGCGTGTGTGATAAGAGTACTCGGTCTCTTGTGAAGGTAACTGGAGACGAAGACAGTCGAGCCGCTGTTTTCAACATCTCGCGCGTGCCACTGTTTTTGTTTACGTACTCTCCTGGGCAAAGTTTCACCAGGGGCTAAGTATCGGTCCAGTTGACCGTTTTAATTTCTTTCCTGGATTGTAAGATCGTCGGTCCACTGTAAATGCATTTTCCGTCAAACTTCAGATTTATTTTTCAACTGTTTTAATCATCTTGTTTTGTTTCTAAATCACCATCAATAAATATCTATTGTCCTTTAAATCACTGTTTACGTCACTTATACCTTCACGATCCTACAACCAACCTCTCACTTTTCAAAAGTAAGCGCCACTATTTCTAAATTATTGACTACACCCCTCGTCTGAATCTATTCGGAACCTGGCATCCAAATTTCGGTTGTAACATTGGTGGAGGTGCGGGCTTTCGTTAAATTTCATCATTGCGATACTCGGTTAGGTTCAGAAAGGGGTGCAAATTTCGGTTGTACCATTGGTGGAGGTGCGTTTTTAACTTCCTTTCATCGCGAAGTTTTGAATTTATTTCTGATTGAAATTATCGTTTTTCTCGAGTGGAATTGACTCTGTTTTTTTTGTGTTTTTTTTCTTTTAAATTTGTGTTGCTGTTGTTGTTTGTATGTGATCATTATTATTATTTTTTTTTTCTTGGGAATTTTTTTTTTTTTTAATATGATAGAATTAGCTAGAGGCGTACCGACCCACTTGATTTTGTCTGACTGCTAATGTTTGGGAAGGGGACGATCCCAACGTATAAGATAACCCTCGATAGATTGGTGTGCGACGAAGCTTGTGGAGGCGATATTGTCGAGTCAGAGAGGGAGACTGCTGAAGTTTTTTCAGACACAGAGGCACCTATTTTGGAACTGGATAAGATATTAGACAGGTGCCGTGATCAGGAGGTATTGTTAACGGCGCATCAAAATATTCTTGGTCGGCTCTTGGAGGATCCCATGAGCTTGTGGAATACGAGAGCGAGTAGAAGACTTCGGGATTTGGGTGTCGAGCCGGTGAATTCTTCACCTCCTTTTAGGAGGCGGGTAGGAAGCGCCCCAGGTAGCACAACCAAAATGACGATATCGGCCCGATCACGGTCCGGCTCCGGCTATAACGGCTATATCGGCCGTTATTGCCATTATACAGCCATTATCGGCCCAACATCGGCCAGTGCATGATGGCCCGATACAGAGTTGCCAACAACGGGCCAAGTTTGGCGAGCGTATGTCGGCCCAGAACCAGTCATACCGTTATCGGGCCGAGACTGGCAAGGGCACATTGGCCCGATATAGATCTACCGATATCGGGCCGAGATCGGCTATTGTATTCTGGCCCGTCATAGCATACCCAATAACGGGCCAAGACTGGCAAGGGCACATTGGCCCGATATAGATCTACCGATATCGGGCCGAGATCGGCTATTGTATTCTGGCCCGTCATAGCATACCCAATAACGGGCCGAGACTGGCAAGGGCACATTGGCCCGATATAGATCTACCGATATCGGGCCGAGATCGGCCATTGTATTCTGGCCCGTTATAGCATACTCAATAACGGGCCGAGACTGGCGAGGGCACATTGGCCCGATATAGATCTACCGATATCGGGCCGAGATCGGCTATTGTATTCTGGCCCGTCATAGTCTACCCAATAACGGGCCGAGACTGGCAAGGGCACATTGGCCCGATATAGATCTACCGATATCGGGCCAAGATCGGCTATTGTATTCTGGCCCGTCAAAGCATACCCAATAACGGGCCGAGACTGGCAAGGGCACATTGGCCCGATATAGATCTACCGATATCGGGCCAAGATCGGCCATTGTATTCTGGCCCGTCATAGCATACCCAATAACGGGCCGAGACTGGCGAGGGCACATTGGCCCGATATAGATCTACCGATATCAGGCCAAGATCGGCCATTGTATTCTGGCCCGTCATAGCATACCCAATAACGGGCCGAGACTGGCAAGGGCACATTGGCCCGATATAGATCTACCGATATCGGGCCAAGATCGGCTATTGTATTCTGGCCCGTCATAGTCTACCCAATAACGGGCCGAGACTGGCAAGGGCACATTGGCCCGATATAGATCTACCGATATCGGGCCAAGATCGGCCATTGTATTCTGGCCCGTCATAGCATACCCAATAACGGGCCGAGACTGGCGAGGGCACATTGGCCCGATATAGATCTACCGATATCGGGCCGAGATCGGCTATTGTATTCTGGCCCGTCATGGCATACTCAATAACGGGCCGAGACTGGCGAGGGCACATTGGCCCGATATAGATCTACCGATATCGGGCCAAGATCGGCCATTGTATTCTGGCCCGTCATAGCATACCCAATAACGGGCCGAGACTGGCGAAGGCACATTGGCCCGATATAGATCCACCGATATCGGGCCGAGATCGGCTATTGTATTCTGGCCCGTCATGGCATACTCAATAACGGGCCGAGACTGGCGAGGGCACATTGGCCCGATATAGATCTACCGATATCGGGCCAAGATCGGCTATTGTATTCTGGCCCGTCATAGCATACCCAATAACGGGCCAAGACTGGCAAGGGCACATTGGCCCGATATAGATCTACCGATATCGGGCCGATGTTGGCCATTGTATTCTGGCCCGTCATAGCATAACCAATAACGGGCCGAGACTGGCGAGGGCACATTAGGCCGATATAGATCTACCGATATCGGGCCGAGATCGGCTATTGTATTCTGGCCCGTCATGGCATACTCAATAACGGGCCGAGACTGGCGAGGGCACATTGGCCCGATATAGATCTACCGATATCGGGCCGAGATCGGCTATTGTATTCTGGCCCGTCATAGCATAACCAATAACGGGCCGAGACTGGCGAGGGCACATTGGGCCGATATAGATCTACCGATATGGGGCCAAGATCGGCTATTGTATTCTGGCCCGTCATAGCATACCCAATAACGGGCCAAGACTGGCGAGGGCACATTGGCCCGATATACATCTACCGATATCGGGCCGAGATCGGCTATTGTATTCTGGCCCGTCATAGCATACTCAATAACGGGCCAAGACTGGCAAGGGCACATTGGCCCGATATACATCTACCGATATCGGGCCGGGATCGGCTATTGTATTCTGGCCCGTCATAGCATACTCAATAACGGGCCAAGACTGGCAAGGGCACATTGGCCCGATATACATCTACCGATATCGGGCCGAGATCGGCTATTGTATTCTGGCCCGTCATGGCATACTCAATAACGGGCCGAGACTGGCCGGGGCACATTGGCCCGATATAGATCTACCGATATCGGGCCGATGTTGGCCATTGTATTCTGGCCCGTCATAGCATAACCAATAACGGGCCGAGACTGGCGAGGGCACATTGGGCCGATATAGATCTACCGATATCGGGCCGAGATCGGCTATTGTATTCTGGCCCGTCATAGCATACTCAATAACGGGCCGAGACTGGCGAGGGCACATTGGCCCGATATAGATCTACCGATACTGGGCCGATGTTGGTCGTTGTATTCTGGCCCGTATTGCATACCCAATAACGGGCCGAGACTGGCGAGGGCACATTGGCCCGATATAGATCTACCGATACTGGGCCGATGTTGGTCGTTGTATTCTGGCCCGTCATAGCATACCCAATAACGGGCCGAGACTGGCGAGGGCACATTGGCCCGATATAGATCTACCGATACTGGGCCGATGTTGGTCGTTGTATTCTGGCCCGTCATAGCATAACCAATAACGGGCCGAGACTGGCGAGGGCACATTGGCCCGATATAGATCTACCGATATCGGGCCGAGATCGGCTAGTGTATCCTGGCCCGTCATAGCATAACCAATAACGGGCCGAGACTGGCCGGGGCACATAGCCCGATGTGGATCGATTAGTGTCTTGTCGAAATACACGATTGTCAACCTCAACTAGCGCAGGTAGTAGAGAATTCTTGAACTATGATAAAAGTTCTATTTTGTTTCAATATCCTGTCCGGTCGGTTAATATGAGTATATATATATATATATATATATATATATATATATATATATATATATATATATATATATATATATATATATATATATATATATATATATATGTATATATATATATATATATATATATATATATATATATATATATATATATATATATATATATATATTTATATATATATATATATTTACTGTATATTAGTATCCTAGTAAGAAGTAGATTCCAAACGAGTGTTACTGTTATCCTATATCTCACACCACTATCTCATTTATGTGATTTAGGCCCTCTCATTCTTTCGTAGCTACAAAGGTCCGTCATCTAGCCCACATATATCTTCATAATAAGTATCATCAGCATTAGCCGAGTGGTTAACGTCGTCACCCAGTATATCCGAGATGCAGCAGACGACCATGTATCGAGACGCGGCCGTTCCATCGTAAATTGTATTTCATGTCATGTCTTGTGAAGTGTATTAACTAAATGAATTTCTCGATATTCCTCAGATATGTGCACTCACTAGGTAATGTGTGCTTAGGTAGTTGGTACACACATGCAGAATATTCAGTCTCACTCCTGGAATTGTATTATTTTTATTTTTTTATCCTAACGGCCCGTCATCGGCATCCGTTATTGGCCCGACATCGGCACCCGTTATTGGCCCGACATCGACACCCGCTATTGGCCCGACATTGGCACCCGTTATTAGCCCGACATCGGCACCCGTTATTGGCCCGACATCGGCACCCGCTATTGGCCCGACATCGGCAACCGTTATTGGCCCGACACCGGGAACCGTTCTCGGACCAGTGACGGCGAAATGTTAACATCTGCCGAATCGGCCCGACATCGGGATGCCATTATCGGCCCGACACCGGGAACCGTTCTCGGACCAGTGACGGCGAAATGTTAACATCTGCCGAATCGGCCCGACATTGGGATGCCATTATCGGCCCGACACCGGGAACCGTTCTCGGACCAGTGACGGCGAAATGTTAACATCTGCCGAATCGGCCCGACATCGGCACCCGTTATTGGCCCGAGATCGGCACCCGTTATTGGCCCAGTGATGGCGGAATGTTAACATCTGCCGAATCGGCCCGACATTGGGATGCCATTATCGGCCCGACACCGGGAACCGTTCTCGGACCAGTGACGGCGAAATGTTAACATCTGCCGAATCGGCCCGACATCGGCACCCGTTATTGGCCCAGTGATGGCGGAATGTTAACATCTGCCGAATCGGCCCGACATTGGGATGCCATTGTCGGCCCGACACCGGAAACCGATCTCGGACCAGTGACGGCGAAATGTTAACATCTGCCGAATCGGCCCGACATTGGGATGCCTTTATCGGCCCGACACCGGGAACCGTTCTCGGACCAGTGACGGCGAAATGTTAACATCTGCCGAATCGGCCCGACATCGGCACCCGTTACTGGCCCAGTGTCGGCTTCCCGATCTTGTGCTACCTGGGGCGCGCAGCGGACTTGAATCGACACGTGGTCGGCGAGGGAGTGGATAGTCAGGTTTCTGTAGACTTAGAAAGAACACTGCAGAAAGTGATCAAGTCATCCACCGTCATGGCTAAGGTCAAGCCACAGCGTTTCGAGGTTGGGGTCGACATAGTGGATGAGTGGTTGGCGAATTTCGAGCGTGCGTGTCGAGTAAATAAATGGGATGAGGAGACCAAGCTAGCGAATCTCGGTTGCTATTTGACTGGGGCCCCGTTGAAGTGTTTCATCACTTTAGAGGAGACCCATGCAATATAGAACCGAGGTACATCTATGCCAACTGCGATGAGGTGGGAGGATGTCAAGAAGGTGCTGCTCGATGAGTTCGTCGGGGACGTACAGAAAGGGGAGTGGAAGTCTGCTCTCCGGAATCGTGTACAGGGTCCGACGGAGACTATCGAGGAATATATCTATGACATTCTAGCACTTTGTCGGAAGGTGGACTCCTCCATGGCCGAACTCGACAAGGTTCAGGCGGTGATGTCGAGACTGCTTCCGAGTGTTCTAGATAACGTATCTATGCTGGATAACACCACAGTCGATCAATTAAAAACCAATCTGAAAAGAGCGCAGTCGTTCAAGTTCTTACTTCAGCAGAGGATGCTGAAGGAGGGTGACGCGAAAGTGCGCTCCTCGATGCAGCCTTCAGTAGGGGTGGCTCCTGTAACGACTTCATCTAATGACGACTTGTCTGAATTGAAGCATCAGCTGCACCTGATGACGCAGGAGCTTTTGAGGCAGAAGGAGATGGTTATTAATGCCGTTCAGGGGCAGGACGAGACGACTGTGAATGTTGCAGGGCCTAGTGTTCAGCGACAGCCAAACCTTGTCTCGACGCATTATTCGATGCCACAACAACAGTTCCCCATCGCTCAATCATTGCCTCAGACCCTTCCATTCCATTACCCTCCGTATCCTCAGTTCGCTCCGCAGTTTAACCAATATCAGGGTCGGGGTATGAATGCAGTGTACGGGTACCAGCAGCCAGCGGGAGGCAGATATTCTCAGGGGCGGTCGCAACCTGTGTACCCAGATCAGGGTGCATGGCGAGGGAATCAGAGACAGTACAGTGGGAGGCCCGTCTGTTTTTTGTGTCAGAGGGTTGGCCATGTGATCTCAAGGTGTCCTGACCTGCAGGCGGCCCGCCAGACGTTGAAGAAGCCTGAGCAGGAGGGTGGCGAAGCTCCCAGGTCGGGAAACGCCTAGCAACAAAGACAAGTCAGGTTGGCTCCAAGTCAGGTTGGCGGTCCGTGGGTCGTATTTTTCCGAAAACCCCTGAGTTTATGCAGTTGGTTAGTGATCATCGTTACTCTGTCCTTGAGGATATTATTTCAAGATTTTCTTCCGCGCAACGGCCTGTTACGTTACAAGTAGTTGCTATTCGTACAATAGGTTTCCTTCACGTAAAGATAAATGTAGAGTATAAGGAGGTTGTTGCGCTTCTGGATTCAGGAGCTGCTGTAACTTGTATCGATGAATCTTTTGTATCTCATTTGCATCATTCGAGAATTGAGAATTTAGTCTTAAGGGCGGCAAATAATACTGTTCTTCATGTGGTAGGTAAAGTGACGGCCTCGGTTAAAATTGGTGATGTGAACTTTGCTTTGCCTATGATCGCTGTTCGCGGTCTCTCGGCTCCATGCATTTTGGGTAATGATTTTTCAGAAAAGCATGGGGTGACCATTTTTTACGGCAAAAGGGTGGTTTCTATTAATCATGCCACAGGGGTGGTCTGCGTCCCATTCCACAACACTTCGTTTTCGTTTGACGAATCGAAAGTGATTCCGGATGTAATTGTTAACTGGATTGTTTTCGGATGACGGAAATACGGAGATGATGGATTTATTTTATTTATATATTTGTATTGACCTTTCTTATATCATGTATATGATCAATTGAAGAATAAAAACATTTATTATTATTATTATTATTATTAACAAAATGTACGACCTTTTCTGAATGAACACCTACTGGATCATTATCGAAATTTTGAAACTTTCAGAAGTGGAGGAAGCATATTCACCCGTTTTTCATCCACAACATTGATGCGCTTATGAATATTTTCCATGGTTTTGACAAGAACTGTATTATTCCATAGGTTTGAAAAAATCTTTCTCGAAAGTCGACACCAAGTTTGAAATATTCTGTAATCAACATTCTGAGAATAAAGTCAACATTCTTATAACATAACCATCAGCCATTTGATATTTTTCATGATCATTCTGATTTTTCAGTGTCATGATCTATTTTCTACATGTCAATTTTTAAATATACTCCAATGAATAATTTCATTTTTTTCAAGTTTCGAATAATTTTTAGAATTGAATTTTCTATTCGCAGATGAAGTTTCATTTTGAAAAATCCTCATTAATCCATTCTATCATGGTCGAGTTCCATTTCAGGCATCCATAAATTCGATATTTCCAATCGATAAAATTTAACTATTCTCCTACATCTTCAAAATTGACTGGATATTCTACGTTTATATATTCTTCAACTTTCACTATAAGAATGTCAACAACTGTTCAACTCATAATGAAATTCAATTCATTTCTTTCCATTCTGATAATCAATTTCACATCTTTTCAATCGATGAGATTCAATTCTTTTCAGTTGAATAATGATTCTCATATTTTTTATTTGAAAATTATTGAATTAAACTATTTCATAACATTGAGAGCAACAGAAAAAATGACTGTTATCTGTTTTCATATTAGCTGGCACGCTACTATATTCAGTGTGTATTCAAGTTTGATGATCTCTGATAGGTTGAGCTGCTTAGAGATAATCAAGTTGATCATGTTCAATATACTCCTAGAAAATTATCACATGTAAATTCAATTTCGTTATATGTTATTCATTCATATGAGATTCATTCTCATGGTGAAATTTCAGTCCAAGTATTTACCAATTTAATATCTCTCATGATCAATATCACATCAATGAAGAATATTTCCCGACTCTTTGAAACATTCCTATTCTAATCTACAAATATCTTCTCAATTGAAGCTCTCACGTGATCAATATATTTTTAATCCGACTACAATTCCTATTCCACTGATAATGAACACTACCTACACAGTTATATGAATCATCTAACATTTATCTGTACTACCTGCATCATTCATAATTATGACTTCTTTCTCAATTGTGGACTTATAGATTCTATCGACAAATTCAACCCATTTCAGAATATCTATGGAATAATTTTTCAATTCAAAAATGGAATCAGGTTTAACTGCTACTATGAAATTATTCATTGTTAATCAAATAGGTATACTTCCATCAAATAAATCTATTCATATCAGTTATGTATGATCAAATTTCCATAACGAATCATGACAGAATAAATTCTCTATTCTCATAATGAAATTCCATTCCAAGTTTTTACCAATTTGATATTTACCTTGTTCAATTCAATTTCATTACTGAAAAATATTTTTGGAAACTTTCAATATGAGAAAATCATCAACTGTTCACCTCATAATGAATATAATCTACCTTCACGTATCAAATTATCAATCTCTAATTTTCAATCGATGGAATTCAATTATTTCTTGATGAACGATGATTTTTAACAGAATAAAACTGGAATATTGAGGTATGCTTAAATTTTGAAAAATTTTCAATGGCGTTGAAATAGTTTGAATTTGAATAGATCAATGAAAATTCGAACCTTGAACGTAATGTAATTAGAAGTCTCATACCAATTAAACCACTCGGGTTTGAAATCTTCGAAAATACGATATCTGATATGAAGTACTGGAATATTAAAACTAATTATATCCTACTTATTCAATACGGATCGAGTACTAGAATATATGTTTATAGGAAAACAGGATGTAAAATTAATAGGAATCATGAAATACCTCGACCTATACAATCTCAAGTTATAAAATTGAATGTCATATTTAGTCAGTTTTAATGTTAATGTTCATTTTTTCTATCGATCACTCTCAAGATCATTTCAATATTATATGTGATTTTATTGAAAACATACAACAGATAATTCAATATACCTTGAGACTGTTGAGTCGATTTTTCAGACATATCGTTTTTATGATTAATTTACTTTGGATAATGGGAATTTCATTTACAGATTCTCACATTCTGACTTCACACACTTCTGTTCAAATATGATCAAATCTGCGATGTTTCCAGTACCACACTGTTTCTTTCCCTTATAAATAAATACTATGGGTCTATCCATATCATTAAAGTTCAGTATTAGCTCGTCTGTCATCGAGGCAAAGCGTGATGGTAAAAACACTTCGAAATCTGTTGAATGTATTAAGACTTTTTCACAAAATTTGGAACTGACTCGTTCGGCTCTGAGGATGGGATATTCCATGTCAACAACTAGTTCAGAAAGTTTGCGCGTGTTTGATTCCAGCATTCCAATTCTATTCAAGGCATCCATCTTGAACAGTAACGATTCGCATGTTCCAATTAGCTTATTATGATGATAGATTTTAGAGTCTCATGTAGCAGGCCTCACTCAAACATTTATAAATTAATTGCAAAAATCAATCTCATTCAAGCTCAGAGTGAAAGCCTTCATGGATAAAAAACACAAATATCACTGATTTATATATTTTAAAAATGAAGATGGATTAAAGTATGAATAAATCATGAAATAAATCATAAATCTTTGAAATGTAGTTCAAAAATATCGATATGAATGAAACCCACTGGTTCACCTAGATGATGGAAATTTCATTTACAGATTCTCACACTCTGTACTCTACTTCTGTTCAAATATGATCAAATAAATTTTGGCACTTGAAGAAGAATCATTCAGAATAAAACACCTCATAAAAATAAAAAGTGAAAAATAAAAATTTCAAAAACTTGGGAAGAATAATCGAATATACTCACTTGATGATCCATTTGAAACGGGTATTCGCACTGGTTCAAACACAATGTGTCAGGTTTGAATGCGTGAAAATCTAAGGAGAAATGAAAAATATTGAAATTTATTTATACCGTACTGTAGAATACATTAATCGTACTAAAGTTCGAATGAATTGAATGTGATGAAATTACTATAACAGAAAAAATGGATGAAAGATACACTGATGAACAAATAAAAATTATCTAGATAAAAAATATTGAAATTTATTTATACTGTAAAATACGTTCATCATTTTAAATTCAGTATGAACTGAATGTAATGAAATTACCATGACAGAAAAAATGGATGGAAGATAAACTGATGAACAAATAAAAAATTATCAAAATGAAAAATATTGAGATTTATTTATACTGTAAAATACGTTGATCATGATATATCAATATCGTTGATCGACGACTCTACCAACCAATATTAAAGCTGGCTATCTAAGAATCCCGGTCAAGATTCACATCCTCAACCCAGTAAGGTGTTTGAATTGTCAGAAGTTTGGCCACATCAATCAATTTTGTAAACAAGATCGAACATGTGAACGATGTGGCCTCACCGATTTGGCTCACTTTGACGCACCCTGCACTGCAGAGGAAAAGTACGTTAACTACCAAGGGAGTCACGTAGTATGATCCCGCAACTGTCCAACCTGGAAGAGAGAAAAAGCCATTCTTAAATATAAATGCGAAGGTAAGAGTACTATTCAAGATGCCAGGAAGAAATATTATAGCTTACAACCTGATTCACCTACCAGAAAACTGACTTTTGCTCAAGTGACGGACTCTGCACCTGCGCCAGTTCCGGCTCAAGTAATTCCTCCATCAACAGAAATCAAAGCCCTAATGGAGTTGATGACCAAGCTGTTGGCCGGTCAGGCTGAGACTAAGAACACGCTCGAGAAGCAATCGAAACAAATAGAAGAACAAACAAAACAAATAGCAGAATTACGAAAAGAAAATGACGATCTCAAGAACAAAAACATGAAACTGGAAAAAGAGATGATTGCTTATACTAACAAATCTCAAATTTCTTTATCAAAAACAAAACCACTTGCAACTAAACAACAAGAGCTAGCTTCAAAGCCAAAACAAACGATGAAGCTTGTACGAACGTCGTCAATGACAGGCGCAGATTTGCAGCGTGTAAAAGTGACCAGAGTCAGCAGTCCGTCAGTCGCGTGTGTCGACGGGACCGAAATGGAGTGTGACGCTAATCAGACGGAACCAGGGGGTAGTGGTGCCAGCCTGCTGGGGCTGATTTTCAGATGACCACACCATGGCGCATTTTATACAATGGAACTGTAACGGTTTTAATATTCACCGAGAAGAAGTCAAGATTTTAACTTCCGATTTTGAACCGTTGTGCACTTTATTCCAAGTAACACATTTTAAACCAATTGACCGACCTCTTTCACGAGGCTATACATTTTATAGACTTGATGACGTCACAGGTAACAGGGCGCATGGAGGTGTAGCGACAGCGGTCAGTGATAGCTGTTTTGCCACTGAACTCCCCATTCAAACACCGCTCCAAGCTGTTGCAATACGCGTCAGGATACCACAGCCGGTTACTTCATGTAATATTTACTTACCGGAGTGGGCTCCAGTAACTGAACAGACTATAGAGAATATCATTTCACAGCTCCCAGAACCATTTGTTCTCTTAGACGATTTTAACGCGCACAGTGCAATGTGAGGCGACAGTATGGCTTCCTATAAACGGAAGAGGACGTCTGTTTGAAGAGATCTTTGGTCACCATGACTTGATTCTATTGAATAACGGTGAGAAGACTCGTTTTAACGCTTATAACGGACAATTTTCAACCATTGACTTGTGTGTTTGTTCTCCATCTTTGTCTCCACTTCTTAATTTCAATGTTTACTCGTATCTCTGTGGTAGCAACCACTACCCCATCATTTTATCCCTGACTAGCGCCATCACACAACCTGGTCGATGCCCGCAGTGGAACTTGCGCCGCGCCAACTGGGCACAATTCACTGGCCTTGTCAATCTAACCGAACCAAACTGCACCGACCCAAATGAAAATGTGTGCAAGCTTACGGAAGCACTGATACATGCAGCAGAGGCCAGCATCCCAGTGACTTCGTCGAACCCACGCCACATTCCCGTTCCCTGGTGGAACAAGGAATGCGCAAGCGGAAACGGGCACTTAACATCTTCAGTAGATCCCCAACTGAGCAGAATCTTGATGATTTCCGGAGATTGAGGGCCAAAGCACGTTTCGTCATCAAGACCAGCAAGAAAACATCATGGAACTCCTACATCTCTTCTATCAACCACATCACTCCTCCCGCTAAAGTATGGAATCGAGTGAAGAAAATCGATGGCAAATATAAAACGTCAACTATAGCAGGGTTGGAGGTTAATGGAAACATTACCACACTGCCCAGTGATATAGCCAACATCCTCGGGACCTATTTCTCAGATGTCTCCAGTTCTCACCATTATTCGGCATCGTTTCAAGCTATTAAACGTGGGGCGGAACGTCGAGGACTCGATTTCACTTCTGCCAACCACGAAGAATACAACATGCCGTTCAATAGGTGGGAACTGGAAAATGCTATTAAACGTTCCAAGAGCACATCACCTGGAGAAGATACAATACACAACGAATTCCTCAAGCACTTACCTTCTGATGCAGTGGACCATCTGCTGAATATGTATAACGGCATTTGGATGAATAATGTGTTCCCAGATAACTGTAGAGTGGCAATACAAATAGCAATTTTAAAACCGCGTAAAAATAAGCACATTCCATCCAGTTACCGTCCTATATCTTTAACAAGCTGTGTGTGCAAAGTTCCTGAGAGGATGGTTAACAACCGCCTCGTCTGGTGGTTGGAAAAACGGAACCTCCTCTGCGCAGTACAGTCAGGTTTAAGAAAGAATCGCAACACGCCAGATCACCTTGTTCGGTTAAAAGGTTTTATCCAGGACGCATTTTTAACTCGCCAACATGTTGTAGCCGTCTTCTTCGACCTTGAGAAGGCGTATGATACGACATGGCGGCACAACATTTCAACCTCTTTGTATAACTGGGGCCTCCGTGGTCACCTTCTTTGTTTTATCCGTAACTTCTTGCATAATCGACAATTCCGAGTACGAATTGGTAACTTCATGTCGGATGTTTTTATTCAAGAGAACAGGGTTCCTCAAGGTTCAGTGCTAAGCTGTTCACTATTTGCCATTGCTATCAATGGCATCACTAGCTATGTACAATCACCTGTCAGTGCCTCTCTTTTTGTCGATGATCTCGCTATCTTCTGCAAATCAACAAAACTCTCCACATGTACAAGACAAATACAACTCACTGTGAATAGGCTGGAGAAGTGGGCTGCTCAGACCGGCTTCACATTCTCATCTCAGAAGACTGCCTGCATGCCCTTCCACCGCATGAGAGGCACACATCCCGCACCAGAAATCTCATTGAATCGAGAGGTTATACCAGTTCCGGAGGCAGTAAAATTCCTTGGCTTGATGTTTGATAGTAAGCTGAATTGGAAATCTCACATAACCCAATTAAAAATGAAATACATGAAATCACTGAACTTACTACGGTATTTGAGTGGAACTAGATGGGGAGCGGAGCGTACCACGATGCTGAGACTGTATCGTGCCTTGGTTCGCTCGAAGCTAGACTATGGTTGTATAGTGTTTGACTCTGCTCGACTAAGCTACCCTGAGCCACTGAATACTGTCTACAATACAGGTATCCGGCTGGCAATCGGAGCTTTCCGCACCATTCGGGTTGAAAACCTGTATTGTAAGGCAGGTGAATCCTTCCTTATACATAGAAGGAGATACTTACTAACTGCTCACTCTTCTAAACTGGCATGCATACGGTCACACCCCACTTACCAGACTCTGATTCACCCTCGGTTTGAAGCATTATAATATGCTATAAAAGCCTCTGCCACATTACCGTCAGATATGCGGCTCTCCAAATACTTGGAGACTGTGAGATTTGTGTTCCCTTCTGTTTACCCGGTGAAGTGGAGTTCATCAGCGCCGTGGTTGGTACCGCGTCCCGAGTGTCACACAGGACTCACGGTACACAGCAAATCATCAACAAATCCAATTGTATACCAGCGGAGTTTCTATGAATACTTATCCAAGTTTAATGACTATCCAATACTACACAAACGTCTCGAAGACTGGAAGCTCAGTAGGCAGTGCGATCTGCTCAGGAACCACTGAAGTTGGATTCAAGCTGAACGCTCTCTCCAGCGTTTACACTGCAGAGTTGGTAGCAATCCTCAGGGCACCAGAGCACATACTTACTCGCACGGAGACCAAGTTCCTGATCTGTTCCGACTCATTGAGCGCTCTTCAAGCTATTGCACAGATCTTTCCCGGTGATTTCCTGGTCCAGGAGATACAATGGCTCCTGACCACCCTCGTTGCACAGGATGTCCGCGTCGTATTCTGCTGGGTCCCCGGACATACAGGAATAGCCGGGAATGAGCAAGCTGATGTGGCGGCTAAGATGACGTGGATGAAACCAAAGTACCTTCTAACGACTTGAAAGCTCACATGAAATACATATTCAAACAACAAGTTCAGAACCAATTGGAACTAGAAGAGAACAATAAACTCAGAGAAATCAAACGTACCTGTGTTCCTTAGGGGTCGTCCATCCGAAAGTCGCGACGTGAAGAAGTGGTGCTCACTCGGTTGACAATTGGTCACACACTTCTCACTCATTCATATCTGTTCACATTGGAAACAATTTTACCTCGTTGTGACACCTGTAACACAGTTTCAACCGTCACGCATATTTTAGTAGAATGTGATAAATATAGGATTTTAAGGAACCAGGTTTCTATGGAGATAACCATTGAAAACATTTTAACAAACGACCGAAACCAAATTGATAAGGTTATTGAATTTCTCCGACTAGCCCATTTACTGGACAAAGTTTGATGTTTCAATCTATTGAACTATAAGAGTATGATTGTATTTATCTGTATGATTGTATATATTGGTATGATTGTATTTATTGGTATGATTGTATATTAAATTGATATGACTGTGTTCATTGGTATGAATGTAGTTTGTTGTTACATCACACACACACACACATTGTTTTTAATTTGTTCAGTGATTAGGTTTTATGTCATCGTGATGTCGAACTCCGGCTTTTTACAACGGTGTCTGATTTCTGAGACAGCTGCTGTGAATTTAGCAGATAGGTATAGGCCTATGGTCGTTATTCAGTACTTAGTGGTTTTATATACTTGTTACTTAGTAGTCGGATAGTTCGTATCTAGATTCTAGCATGATTATTTTATCCTTCTTCAATGGTACCGGCCTTATACAATTGAATACATGCACCAGTCTTGGGATCTTATCAAAAATGTCTACAGGCGTACAATGACCTCGCTGTCAACGCGCCTCTAAACTCCAACATTCATTAATTCAATACCTCATGTGTTCATTCGCCTCCAAACTTAAGAGCTCAACTCAACATTTCATTCATAGAACGGTATTCGATCCACCACTTCGAGACGAAGCTCTACTATGTTACGAGGCTCACGAATACGAGACCACTAGGAATACGCGTACAAGAGCTACTGGCAAGCATTGGTACTGATCTTAGAGACACCATCGAGTCCAGCTTCAGTAAGAAAGCTCCCTGGACTGTGCCTCAGCCCCAATGTTATACACACTTGTCCAAGTATCCAAAATCATGCACCGCACCAGTTGTCTACCAGCAAGCGTTCTACGCAATGCTTACCACACATTTTAATGATCATACTACAATATTTACTGATGGATCGAAACTGAATGATAATGTGGGATGCGCTTTCACAGAAGGTACAACAGATGTATGTTTTAAACTGAACAAAACCTGCAGCGTTTACACTGCAGAACTTTATGCGATCTTGATGGCTCTCCGTTTCATCAAGAAAGACGGGAGAAAACGGTTCTTGATCTGCTCGGATTCCCTCAGCTCACTTGAGGCCATCCGGAATTACTTTTCAACGGAAAACTTGCCACAAAACATACAGAATGAATTAGTCGAAATACATTCAAGCGGAACTGAAGTGGCTTTCTGTTGGATACCCGGGCATTCAGGCATAGAGGGCAACGAGAGGGCGGATCAAGCTGGGAAACAGGCCACCACTAGGAGAAACATTGATCTCAGACATGCGCCGTCTGATGATCTGAAAAACATGTTCAAACAAACATTCCAGTCTCAATGGCAATCTTCGTGGGACTCGATCACTGAAACTGTCCGTGTGTGGCCTTCTTCCTCGCGCTCCTCGCGAATAGACGAGGTCGTCACGGCCAGAATGAGAATTGACCACTGTCGACTCACCTATGGGTTTCTGCTCCGGCGAGAAGATCCCCCAACATGTACCGAGTGTGATGTCTCGCTATCTGTCAAACACATCCTTGTTGACTGCCCGCAGCACGCAGATCTGCGCCGCCGTTACAACATGCCAGGAGACCTGGCCGAGATCCTCCGGAATGATCAGGGTGCTATCGATACCATCATGGCTTTCCTCAGGGAGACTGAGCTTTACAACCAGGTCTAGTCATACCATTGCAGTATCTTTAATCTTTTTCCGTTTAGTATATTCGACATGTTACGGCATTCACACTGGCGCCTGTGTTTATTCTCTTATTCGATATAGTTTGAACAAGTTTTACTGTAGAAAGTGGTTTGGTTGATACGTTTTACAGCACGAAGTAGTTTATAGTTGTTCATTTTACACTCATTGTAATATTAATTAGGATAATATATAACACAAAATAAATTAGATAATGTTTATTCAATTGTTTCATACAATATATGGGAGAGCAGAGCACCTTTAAAGGTGGTTCCTCGAGCACGTCCGTAGATCGACTACCTTCTCAAGTTAAACGACCATCCCCTAACATGTGGGCGAGCAAAACCAGAAGGGTATTGAACTCGCCTAACTGTGCAAAATAACAGCTACACTAGCTCTTACAACAAGAATGGCCCATCCCCTAAAATATGGGAAAACCAGAAGGGTACTGACCTCACCAAACACACACACTTTAGGAGAAGGCCTGATTCCTTACATAATCCCCCCAGATTAAAGAACTAATGATACATTTGTGAATTGAAGTTATTTTATCTCCTAGCGTAAGGAATCTAGACTGTTATGATAATACAAAAGATAATGGAGATAATAAGAGTGAGAGTACTTTCCTAATCGAAAGAAGTTATACAAATCAAATTTAAATATGATAGAAAAGTTACCTCTTGGTGATGCAATATAGACCATCCTATTCTAAGTAAATATTATTTTTAAATTTTATGTACTAGTACTACAAAGTTTCATATACGACAGTGACAGTTTCATACGACAGTGACATATGTGATAGTGTATCAATCTCTTAGTACATCTTACATCTTATGAACAAAATATTTCCTAATATTCACAATGTTGTGAATACCAACGCTCTTGTTCGTGACATCGTCCACTAAACGATAAGCATTAGGGCCCACCAGAGAGTCCACTCGATAAGGTCCTTTATACAGGAGGAAGAACTTCTTAATTGTTTTGTCTAATGCCGATGACTGATGGTAATCTTTCAATAATACCATGTCTCCTACATCTAAAGACACGCACACGTGCTTCTTGTTGTGTCGATTCTGGCGGTAAGTTGACTGTTTCACCATTGTTTCCCTTGCCAAGCACACGACTGTCTTATTGTCTAATGGAATATTTACATTAGGAGGAATGCCTAAGAATTTTCCCACTTCCTGCTCTGGTTTAACACCAAATTGTAATTCGAATGGTGTGAAGTTCGTCGCGCTGTGAACTGTTGTATTTAGCCAGTTTTGAATTGTAGGCAAATAATCCGCCCACGCCGTATGTTTTTCATGACAGTATGTTCTAATTATTCTCCCCAATTCCCTCATTACTCGCTCACTTGGATTACTCTGGGGATGACGAACGGAAGAGTGAATCGTGTCAATGTTTTCACTCTCTAATGTCGAGTACCACAGCCTCGACGTGTACTGACTGCCATGGTCTGACAGCAGCTTGGTCGGACGACCCACGTTGATAAGATAGTCTGTCGTGAGTTTACGCAAAATGGATTTCGTTGTTGCTTTCTTTAGTGCATAAAGTGACACGTATTTTGAAAAGAGATCCGTTATCACCAAAATAAAACACACCCCACCCCTTGATGCAGGTAATGTGCCGAATAAGTCAGTGGCAACTATTTCATTACTTTTGTTGGGAATTATGGACGCCATTTCCCCTACTAATGTACGCGTCGACACTTTGGCTTTTTGACATATGTCACATGAACGCACCACCTTTACGATGTCTCGTTTCATTCCCCGCCAATAAAACATTTCATTTACTAACGTGAATATTTTGTGAGATCCAAAATGACCATATGCACGGTGATAGTTGTCAACAAGTCTTTGTATTTCATTGCGTGGTACACACGCTTTCCATGTTACGTCATTATCGCTACGATGAAATAAAACGTTCTTAAATATCAAATATTTCCTAATAGAGTCCCTGAGATCACTGTCTTTGTTCACTTCGCCCTTTTCTAATTGGTCAAGTATGATTCTCAGGTTATTGTCTTTTCTTTGCTCAACAGGTAATCGTTTAACTATTTCCCTTAGTGTCGCGTTCGGCACACTGACGCATTTATGAACCCGCGCTATCCGGAAACGTTTTCCATCATTTGTCGCTTCGATATTATTCGCAGTGCTGCGGGACAAAGCGTCGGCAACAATATTTTGACGTCCGGGACAAAATTTTATGTCGAAATGATATTCTTGTAGGATAAGGATCCACCTTGATATTCTACTATTGTTGAGTTTACATTGTCGTAAAAACGATAAAGCTTTATGGTCCGTCCATATAGTGAACTTTACTCCAATTAAGTAGATTCTAAACTTTTGAATGCTCCACACTATCGCCAGTGCCTCCTTCTCCGTGGTGAAATAGCGTCTCTCTGGACCGCGGAGGGTGCGACTCGCAAATGCAATCACTCTTTTCATACCGTTTCCATCTATTTGAAATAACGTTGCCCCCAGTCCCACATCCGAACTGTCCGTCTGTAACTGTAATGGTATACCTGGAAGTGGGTGGTATAGCATGACCGCTTGGATAAAAGCCTCTTTCACGCGTTCAAAGGCGTCTGTCATATTTCTGTCCCATAACCATTTAGTATTTTTTTTTAACAGTTGTAATAACGGTGCAGTAAGATCTGAGTACTTAAAACCGCTAGTAAACCGCTTATAATGGTTACACACTCCTAAAAACTGTCGTAATTGTTTGATATTTTTAGGTTTAGGATACTGTGTGATCGATTCTATGTTGCTCGTATCAAGTCGAATACCATCTGCCGATAAGAGATGACCAAGAAATTTGACTTCTTGACGAACAAATACTGATTTATTCAATTTTATTGTCATTCCCGCGTTTTGCAATCGAGTCAGGATTACGTCTATGTGTTCTAAATGTTCCTCGAACGTCTCGCTGGCGATTAAAATATCATCTACATATGAAACTGCGAATGCTGACGTATCCAGGCCCAAAACATTATTCAAACACCGAATTAAACTCGAACCGCTATAGACTGTAAACCGAACGGAACTCGACAAAAGCGATAGGATATACCCTTATGAAGAAAAGCCGTGAACTTCCTATCCTCTTCCCGTAATTTCAGTTGCCAAAACGAACTCGTTAAATCGATTGTTGTGAAATACTTCGCGTGGCTAAAAGTTTGAAGTAGGTCTTCCATAGGTAAAGGAGAATCAGTTTGTGGTATCATCTTACTATTGAGCTTTCTCGCATCTAGACACACTCGTACACTGCCATCTTTCTTTACAACCGTAACCAATGGATTAGCATAGGCTGACGGCCCTTGTTCAATAATGCCCATCTCTACCATGCTGGCTATTTGTTTGTCTACGGCCGCTCTTTTAGCCAACGGTATAGGATACGAGCGTTATACAAACGGTTCGTAATCACTCATTTGAATCTCGTGAACATAGTCTTTCGCGCATCCCGGCGTATCTGAAAATACCACGCTATGTTTACGTAACAAGTCTGTTAACGATTGTTTATTACTATCTGTCATCTCAATATCACCAACTTTACATTCTATAGATGAGTCAAAGTTCATAGGTGAATTATCAATGAATACAGGTAAATGGCACATAAGAACATCACTCCTGTCAACAAGATGACTCAAACTGTCAGAGGAGTCAATAGCACACTGCTCCTCATCATTAATGTTTCTACATACTATTTGTGATTCCATATTGCTATTATCAATGTCAATAAATGGTACCATAGCATTATCAATATTTAACACTTTTTCTTCAAAGTTTATAGTTGCTTTCTTTTCTTGGAAAAAATCTGCTCCAAGTATGCATTCGCACGACAGGTTTGGCACAATATATAAGACTAGGTCAAAAGTAACCAAACCAATGTCAACGGGCAAAAATGTTTGACTTTTAATTCTTTGACCTTTATCAGTGCCAAACGCGCCTTGGACCGACATACCCTGTACCGGCAGTATAGGTAAGGTCTGTATGACAGCTGTCAGTTCATTGAACAAACATTCAGATATACAGGTCAAATCACTGCCTGTGTCAAGCAACACGCGCACTGGTCTCCCGGCTATAACTGCACCCACGAATGGTGCTTTTAAAACCTTATTGTTTTCACACACTGGCCCGTCGTCGTCGTCGTCGTCGTGAAGGAAGTCGTCAACTAAGCCAACTGATCTTAAGTTCATCATCTCACTTTCTTGAATGTTTCTTACATCCAACGTGACCTGGTCAGCTGTCCACAACGGAGGCTCGTGGACAGCTACAAGCCGTTTCCCTGGATCTCGGCGTCGTTGTTTTGAGGTCCCTGCGTCTCAGCGCCGTCGTCCCCGCCTGAAGTGTCTTGTGTCACCTCCAGCTGATTGACACGAGGACGAACATCGCGACCCCCTTGGCGATCAGCCGGCTGAATGTTGCCCGTCGTGTCGCGATCCCTCCAATTGGTCGATCGCCCTTTCTGCGTGGCTTGCTGGGTGTGAGGCCGTGCTGTGGCCGGTCCAGGTCCAACGTCCCCACTCCGTTATTGTCGTCTTGACGACGAGTCGTCCATGTTACGTAAAACCCGTAACATCTCCCCTGGCGTCGTTACATTTGTTGCCATGATGATGTTTTCCACATAGGCCGGGAAAAGATGACACATACGCCGCACGAAGGTGTGCGGTTGGATTGGATTAGATAGATATTTTACCTTCTTCATCCACGAAATAAAAAACTCCGCCATTGACTTATGTATTTGGCGGTTGTAGTATTTTTGTGGAGTTCATCCACAATTTTCTCCTGTTTGGACAATTTTCTGACCAGAACATGTCCAGAAAATCCGCCTTGAACATGTGCCAGTCCTCCCATGTTTCCCCGAATGCTATACCCCAGTCGCGGGGCATCCCGTCCAACTGTGCAACAGCTATGGTAACCATCTCTCGTTCGGGGACTGCCATTTGTGAAAAATAACTTTCCATCCCCGACAAAAATTCCATCGGATGAACTTTGTCATCATTGATGAACCGAATGACCGGCGCCGGACGGCTGACCGCACACACATGTAATTGTTCATTTGTCGACGTTGAGTTCAACGTCGGCCTACTCTCTAGAGCGTCTAGTCGACCTCTCACATTACCTATTGCAACGCCGAAGCCTGCAAGAACCAACTCCAACCTGTCGATATTTGACGGCCCTGAACCGGCGTCGTTAACCTGTTGGTCTGGTACGACGTTTGGGTCCGCCATTGTTGCCGATCTTGTCACTGGCATTCAAATGTCGAGACAAAGTAACAATAATTGAAATAAAATGTTTGTGAATACGTCACGAAGAAATTTCACTGTCGCACTTGTATTTTTAGATTCACGTATCGTCCTCTCAGGTTCTATTAACGTTGGGCGCCACTTGTAATATTAATTAGGATAATATATAACACAAAATAAATTAGATAATGTTTATTCAATTGTTTCATACAATATATGGGAGAGCAGAGCACCTTTAGAGGTGGTTCCTCGAGCACGTCCGTAGATCGACTACCTTCTCAAGTTAAACGACCATCCCCTAACATGTGGGCGAGCAAAACCAGAAGGGTATTGAACTCGCCTAACTGTGCAAAATAACATCTACACTAGCTCTTACAACAAGAATGGCCCATCCCCTAAAATATGGGAAAACCAGAAGGGTACTGACCTCACCAAACACACACACTTTAGGAGAAGGCCTGATTCCTTACATCATTCACGACAGGTTTCGGCCTTTTACACCGAAGCCTGTTTTTATTCTCTTATTCGATACAGTTTGATAAGTTTTATAGTTTTTATGGTAGAAAGTAGCCAAGTTGATAAGTTTTATAGCACGGAGTAGCCCATAGTCGTGTATCAACATAGTATATTTCACATTCATACACGACAGGTTACGGCCTTTTACACTGGGGCCCTATTCTCGAGCTCGTACGTTTTCCCGTGCGAGTAACTCGCATGCGACTCACACGTATGGCTCGGAAACGCATACGTGTTTCGAGAAACCAAAAACCCTATTCTCCACTTTTTCTACTCGAAGTGCGTTTTCAGAAAGAGCTAAAACGTATGCGTCTTGCTGACGTCATGTAGACGTCACTATCCCCTCATTTTGGGCCAATCAAATCACAGACAAACAGCTGTGAGCTGTCGGTTCATAACAAAACATTTCTAGGTTATGGAATGTCAAAAGTAATTGAAAACAACAAGGTAAGCAAAATTAATAATTATTATGTTTATCGCAATTCTACTTAGCCCCAAGTTACAAGTTTAAGTCCAGGCCTACTCTATAATACTATATAAAAATTCAAAATGCAATGTGAATTTCTTTTTGTACATGCTCATAGGATATTACTAAAAACTAGAACTACTCTTATTTATAGACCTATCTCTTTTAATTTAGTTAATTTTAAATATGAAAGGAGAATCGTAGTTTCATTTATTTTTAGGTTAGTGTCTAATTTAGGCCTAGTACAGTAGTAATCTATAAGTGGAGGTCAATAGGAAGTGAAGATAGTGATATTAAAATATATATTTTATTATAGAGCTAATCAGAAAATCAGAAATCAGAAGCTTAAAACGTACTTCTATACACATGTGGCACCACTTATATACAATTGTTTCATTATTTCATCGCCGCGCGAAATTGTTTCTCCATTTTTTAATCTTGAAACGACAAAAAAGTGTCCATAACACGTATGCGTTTGACAGTACTCGCCCGCTTTTTTGAGGCGAGTAGAAATAGGCCATACGTGACGCAGTGCGAGACGATAATTCGTACGTCTTGGAGTTCGAGAATAGGGTATTGAGGAAATCGTGCGTTTTGTCGGTCACGTGATCGCTAAAACGCATACGTTTTGCTAAACGAAAACTCGAGAATAGGGCCCCTGGAGCCTGTTGCTCAAATAACGTATGTGATATAGTTGATGAGTTTCATAATCGTAACAAGTTTTAACGTGGGCGCTGATAACCAAGCCGTTAAGCGCCTCAAAACAACACTACTAACTAACATACTCAATCCTGAACGTTGAGAGTCACCACACTCAATTTCAAAGACAATATTCCCACTAATCATCAGTCTTTTGTAAGTATATTGTGCCATCAAGTATTTCTTGTGTGTTTTGTTACAACCGTATCTCTCAAAGAAACAACTATTGTTTCCCAATAGAACAAGGAACGGGAAGAATGACCATAGCTTCCGTCTAAACATGGCATTAAAATTACACATAAAATTTAATGGATTGGTAACAGGAATTAGGCTATATGTCTGATAATAACAACATGAACTAGTATTCACAATACAGTTTTTTCTCAAGTAAAAATCAGATTTATTCAATGAAAACACTCAAAGTTTGAAGTAATTTCAAAAAAATAATGATAATTTTGTAGTACAATGGTAATACCCTATTTTCATAATATGAAAATAATATTATTATGTATTACAGTAGGCCTATCGGTAAAATTGTCATACACCGCATCACGACCAATTTTCATTATTTTCCCACAAATTTGGTGTGCAAAATGGTAGATTTGTTGTGTAAATTTCCAGTAGATCTTGATTAGATCCATTAACTAATATGACAAATATGACATTGTCAAAACCACAGCACAGTGGCGAAAGTGTACCACAACATGAAAATGCACAAAAAGACTTTCTGTGTGGTTACAAAAAAAAATATCACCATAAAGTGAGTTTTACATTATTAAAAAGTGGAAATTCTTATCGTGCTATGGCATCAATCTACAAAATCAGTGGAAAAAATGAAAATTGGTTGATATGCGGTATATGACAATTTTACCAAAGTGTCTCATTTGATCACTGTAACTAGCGTATAGCCTGGTGCATTCAGTATCGCTTATGGCAGTTGTTGACACGTTCTAGGTCTAGAGAAATCTATCTGAATTGGAACTGGGTTTCTTGTTCTTGGTGCTTTTCTTTGCTTTCATATTTTGTTTGTGTCCCAATTTAGAAGAATTTCTCAGTTGTATCGTTTCAATTACTTAATATGTCCTTATTGTGTCTCGAGTAGTTCGAGCTCAGAATCATTATAATACCTAATATTAACAATCTTTAGTCCTGCAATTTCGATTAAACCTTGGTTACAACATGATATATTGTGATTTCTTTGGAGAACTTGGAACATACATTTTTATAGAGCTTACCAAATGTGAATTTTTATGCAATAACTGTTATCATTAAACCTAAAAATTACAATTTCAATATAAATTTGTGTTCATGATCTTTTGTAATCACGCTGAATGAAAGATTAAAAACTATCAACAAAAATATTTGGTTTATAATTTTTTATTCACTTCATTTTGATTCTTGAGTTATGACTATTATGGTGGTTAGTTGAAAATCTAGTGTAACCTTTTCGAATGCGAGAAGAGCTTTGGTATCCGAGTGAGCGCAGGTTTACCGAGGTTGTTTTGTTGGGCGATTTGTTCCTCGTGGAAGTTGGCGATTTGACTGTTGATGATGCCTGACACTTGAGTCGATCCTAAGATGCTCACGTGATCGCCTTCGACGAAATGGACGTCCACTGGATTGGCACAATACTAAAGAACAGCAAGAAATGTTACGCCGTGACAGTGTCTATGATGGAATAAAACAGGGACATGGGTGGACTTCTTTTTTGTATATCGTTTTTTAGTATGTATTATTACTAGGAAAATGCAGGATATGCATTGTGAGATGAGCTTAGAAGTATGGAAATCTAGAATGAAAAATATTCTGTCAGTTCAATCCACATTTACGGACCTTGGATTACTTCAAACGTTCAAAAACCTTACCTGCAACTTGTTGGCATTTATAGTGCTGTAACCTGTTGCATATACACTTTGCAAAACCAATTGACCATTGTAGATGGGCGTGACTTGAACGAAGCAGGGGAAATTTTAGATACCTTTATTGATTATTAATTCCCTATTCCCCCCGCTTCACTGACTGTCCTCTAGATTGGTTTTCATATTTTGTGACATCACGAGGGCGGACGATCTACAATGGTCGATTGATCCAAATATTTGATACTAGGAAAACGCGGGATGCGCGTTGTGAGATGAGCTTAGAAGTATGGAAATCTAGAATGAAAAATAACTTGTCAGCTCAATTTACATCTTCAAACCTTGACTTACTTCAAACGTTCAAAATCCTCACCTGCAACTTGTTGATTTTTATAGTAACCTGCATCCTGTCGCATAAACACTTTGCAAAACCAATTGATCCAAATATTCAATAAAATGTACAGGTTTATGGCGTTTTCTTCACTATTTCTAATTCGATTGTTGTAAAAATCTCTGAAAAGGTGTATAATAGTATTTTTCATATTCTGTGAGAATTTGAGAGCTCTTGAAAAATTCTGGTTTTTCAAGTATTTTTCTTCTGGGTTATTCTTATGAGGATTTCTCAAACTTTTCGATTTTTTTCCGCTTAAACCTTCTGACCGATTTTTCTGTAAAACAATTCTAGTCTATTCTGGTTTGACAGAAATATGTAGAGGAAGTTTCAAGTTGATAGGTATTTTTTCCTGACCTGTATGCCGCACACAAAATTACAAAAAAAATAAAAACATCAAAACGAAGCTAATTTTTTTTCGGTATGTGAAATAGAATCTTCGCTACGCTCATCTAATAATAATTATTATTAAGACACAATTTTGTTGTGTGTTATCAAGAAAATAATGATAATGTAATTTTTCTGCTTTCTATTTTTATGTTAATTTTGTCATATTTTTGCTAATCAATTTGTTGCATGTAATTTTGTACTCATTCATAATTCATACTATTTATTAGATGAGCGTAACGAAGATTTCCATTTCACATACCAAAAAAAATGGGCTTCGTTTTAATGTTGTTTTTTGGGGGGTTTTTTGTGCGCGCCATACAGGTCAGGAAAAATATCCATCGACTTGAAACTTTTTCTACATATTTATGTCATACCAGAATATAGGTTGGGATTGTTTCTCAGAAAAATCGGTCCGAAGGTTTTTCCGGAAAAAAATCAGAATGTTTGAAAAATCCTCTGATGAATAACACGGATCGAAAATCCTTGAAATGTGGAAAATTTCCAAAAACTTGAACTTTTCCACGGAATATGGAAAACATAATTACGGATATTTTCAGTGACTTTCACAACATTCGGATGGGAAACCACAAAGAAAACGCAATAAAAGTGCCCATTCTATTGAAGGTTGGGATCAATTGGTTTTGCAAAGTGTATATGCAACATGTTGCAGCACTATAAATATCAACAAGTTGCAGGTAAGGTTTTTGAACGTTTGAAGAATAAAGTCCGTAGATGTGGATTGATCTGACGAAATATTTTTCATTCTAGATTTCCATACTCAGCTCATCTCACAACGCAAATCCCGCGTTTTCCTAGTTGGATGATAATACCAATAAAATGAACTTGAGCTTGAATTTGAATTGACAGTTCAACGGGTTAATGGTTTAACAATAGATTGGAATGTTATTATTAATTAACACAGCAAATGCGTTGTAAGATGAGCGAGATATTTTTATGAAGTATTAAAAAAAATTGAAAACCTTTTATACACCTTGAATCATATCAAATGTATTCGATAGCTCTGCACACCTCGACTTGACAACTGTCGAGTCTAGAAAGCTGTAAATCTCGGCAACATGGTTCTGAATAACTAATATTTCTAGTTTGATGAATAGAAAATGTATTAAATTATTTTCTTCAAAACGGCTGGTCACCGGCACAGTAGCTGAGTGGTTAGCGCACTTGCTTCGTGTGACCCGGAAGGTGAAGGGACATATCGGACCCGGTTCGATCCCCGCCACCGTCCATCTTAACAGGGGTTTTTCGTGGTTTCCCTCTGTAGTCTAGGCTAATGCCGGGATGGTTCCCACAATATAGGCCACGACCGCTTCCTTCCCACTATCCTTTCCACTACCCATAAAAAAAACCTTCATCTCATCATCCCATCATCTCATTAATCATTCATCCGACGCCAATAGATCTTAGTAATCATTACAGTGCGTCGTCAAAAAAAAAAAACCAATATAAAAAAAATTAAAAAAACGGCCGATTGGAACGAAAGTTTGTTATAATGATTATTTCATATGTTAACACCCAGAAGAAACAATCTTTTGTAAAGTATATTTTTCATTTTCCTGCCCGGCCTAATCTTGTGTGGTTTCTCAAAATTTCATGATGTTTTTCTCAATTGTGATCAGTTGATTCGGCCCAAAAACTATACAGCTCTAAGTCGGGTAAGTCCGGGTGTCCAGAGAAAGAATAATGTTGATCAGTTAAAACCTGTACAGTGCATACAAATGAACAAGCACAAAATAATAAAAGAGCTTAGCAAGAGTAAAATGGAGGTTTTTTCTATCGCTCATCTAGACCCAATTAGTATGATTATTATTACTAGGAAAATGCCAATAGTATGTTGACTTTTTTGCCAAACTTTTGCCTACATTCGCCAATTGGGTGACATTCAAGTTGGAAATGGGTAAAAACTGCTTCGAGTGGTACCAATTTAGCACATTTTATGGTTTTTCTTTGAAATGGCTCACCCGATCAAGCTGAAAGTTTTTAGAAATGTGTATCAGAATGTAACTCAACTTCACGCAAAATTTCATTTTTTTTTAAATCAAAATATTTTCTCCGACGTGTTATTCTGATGGGTATTTTTGAAATTTCTAAAATTCATAAAAATAAAGTTATCATCCAATAATGCCACAAAACTATACAGATCTAAATTAGATGAGGAACCATAACGAAAAAAATTTTGAAGTTGATAGCTGTAGCCGTTTGACCTGTGGAGGACCGACAAAAAAACATAAAGACGAACACCAATTTTTTTCAGTATGTCGAATTGAATCCTCTCTAAAGCTCGTCTAATTATATTGAGGATAAAGGAACATCCTCCAAAGTGCTACTTTCATGATGAGAGTCAAAATCAGTTTGACTCTTTGATATCTATATCATACTGCATTCATACATCATGATATCTATATCATACTGCATTCATACATCATGATATCTATATCATACTGCATTCATACATCATGATATTTATGATTGTTACATTTAGGCCCATGTTATATGTTCAATTCATGTTACAATCTGTGGATTATTCTTATTATTTGACATTCATTAACCATCATATTATTATGCCCACTTAATTAAAGATGAATGAAGATGATGAAAATATTCAGAATAAAGACTCACATACATACAAATAAATGTATTATATTTCTATATGATGATATTAAGAGTCCACGGGAGTCGATGTAGTGGAATATCAGTTGTTTAGTGATGAGTGATGACCATCGAACGGTATGAATTCTAATTCAGGAGGAACACAGATATTTTCAGTACCTTCTAAATTGTATAAGTTATAACTATTTAACTCATATTGCATAATTGTCAGGCGTAAACGGCTGAAAAAACTCATCTCCAGCTTTATACGTTTGGTAATTAGGCGATATGTACCAAATAGTTATAATTCATACCATCTTGAAGGTATTAAAATAAATATCTGTGTTTTTCCCATATTAGAATTTTCATATCTCATGTACCGTTCAATAGTCATCACTAAACAACTACATAAGCGTGCGCACGGGGGGGGGGGGGGGGGGGCAGGGTAGGAATACACTCGATAATACACTTCTAGATATATTGTGTTTTTTGTTATTAATAACAATATACAGAATTGGTAACCTATATTATACGTTTGTTGTTGATATTCCTTCTTGACCTGTGTGTGTATAACAGTTACGGCAGGCGGCAAGCCGCATGGTGACTGTATTGGGGTACCGCCCGCTATTGTAGATAAAGCGGGATTAAAGCCAGTATATCATAATATTATATGCATATTCTTTGAATTTACCGATCGACACAATTACTCTACAGTCTACTCTGTCCCACGCAGTCAGGTACCGCTGGGTTATAATTTATGAAATGTGCTGGATTTTCAGTGTATTGAATGTTAGTTATAAGTTGTGTTGAGTATTAAAACCTGTTTTATAAATCTGATATGAATATAAAAATTGTGTGTTGAAAACTGTACTGAAATGGCTGCAAGTGGCAAAAAAGTGAAGTTGAACACTCCTAAGCAATCAAAATTATCTTCTTTCTTCAAACCCAACACTGAGCCTCTTCCATTGCTGACGTAAGTTTGTTACATCGAAATTTTAATATAAGTTATGATGAATATTATTTTCTTAATTATTATTATTACTATCAATACTTTTTCTGGAAATAGAAAAACTCGAGTGACTGTATAATTCCAAGAACGTTGAGAAAATAAAGCCAGAGGAAAACTAGTATGCACTTGTTAAATTATGCATGGATAGGGTATACCTAAAAATATATAAACCCAAAAATAACAGGAAGAAGTATGCATTTTCAAAAAATTCACTGCGGGGCTGAGACCCCCGTTTTGGGTTCCTTCTATCCACCTTTACTTTTTACTGGTGTCCACCCTAATAGTTTACCCTGCGCATGCCTAAGAACAACTGATATTTCGCTAAATCGACTCCCATGGACTCTTAGTTTGGTTATGCAGTGTACAGTAAACCCTCGTTAATCCGAACTCGTTCGATCCGAAATTTAACATATTTCGAACTTAAAGCCGGTCCCCGGCTGAAGATATAGGCATTTCAATGTTAATTAATATGTTTATAATCCGAATTCCAGCTAATCCGTTATTCGAACTAATATTTCGACCCCTCAATTGCTTCATCAATGATTTCGGATTGGATAATTCGAAATAGTCTGAGTGAATTCCTTGAATTGATCATTATTTTCCCGATTTCCATACTTTTTATTTGACGCGTAACAATAAGCCGAAGCCAGCTCAGCTGTTTGCTGCCTTGAGTGCGTCATCTGAATGGGCTTGGACTAAAAATGAAATAGTATGGTAAGCTCGGAACACTCATTCGTCAATAACATTCGTCCCGGCCAATGGAAGCGGGCTGTATAACGATCGTGCGTTGTCGGTTAACCAAGTATACACAATCTCACGATACAAGCAAAAGCGATTTGTCTCGCACATGTGGCATCGCTCTCTCTCGCGTGCAATACGAAATTGCTTCGATTCTAACCGGGAAGTGCAATCATTTTCGATAATTTTCGTGGAAAAGAAGTTTTTTGGTTAATCTGAATTTTGCTAAATCGAAATAATTTTTTGGGGTCCCTTGCAATTCGGATTAACAAGGGTTTAGGCCTACTGTATAATTAATTCCAGACCATGCAAAATCACCCATAAGATTTTATGTAGACTAATATAGAATCTAAGGGCTGTCCACCTAATTTTAAATAATATTTCAAATATTTCATACCTTTGATAGCCCCTGGTCTGGGGTGTAAGGGGATTGAAGCACGATCGGCCTGATTAGAGTCACGCTGGTTTTCAGTTTCTCCGTTTCTGACCACGTAAAGTTGATTATCGATAAAATACGTTGCAAAGTAGCGTTGGCTAGGGATTTACAATATTCTTTGCTGTATTTGCTTTCTGGCATTAACGTTATGAAGTGTTCCGTTCTCTCGCTCCACGTATTAAGGGCAAGAAGTGCGGCACGATCCTGGAAAAAATAAAAATACTCTAATGAGGAAACAAGTTCGAAGTAATTGTGGTACGGTATTATTTTGCATAAAGGCGATTCACATCGTTTAGAATATCGTTAAGTTACATCGTTATAGAATATCGTTAACAATTTGATGTATTCTACAACAATGTACATCAATATATATGAATCAATAAAATATATTATTATGATGTATAATTTTTAATTTACGATGCAGTTGAAAAGGGCAAGATTTGGTTAGGGGACTGCTCTTCCACCCAATCTTGTCATGAAGTTATGAGCTTTAAGATGAAAACGAAAACATGGAAGTATCAAAAATGAGAATATTGCAAATTGTTAATTTCTTCATCAGACTATTTTTACAAATCTTAACTCAGGGTAATGAGGGTGTGTAGGGTATGTATCTTAACATAGAATAAAATGAATATTGTATTTAAATTAGAATTAGAATTATGCAGAATTATGGATTATTGCACTACTATTTTTTTTCTTGTCGTCCGTTATGATTTCGGACCATCCCATTCCCATGGGTCCTGTCACAAACCAGAACACAACCGAAATAAGATGGCACCTGTCATCGGATATATAGTTTCATTTGATGGATTTAATGATTCAATCTGGGCTAGTCAAGTTCTCGGCATTGGTGAATGTGAAATGAGATGATGGGAAAATGAAATGGAAGGTCATTTTATTAGATGTTTTGGATAATGGGAGGGAAACAGTCATGGCCTATCCTTAAGTGACCATTCCAGTACTCTCTTCAAAGTCTGAGGAAAGCCACAATACACCTCTGACATGACGGGACGACCAATATTGGAATCGAACCCAGGTCTGCTGAATGACGGTCCAACGAGCTAGCGACTAGGCGACCAGCTTCGATGTGCAATTCTAATGTATTGCCACCAAAGTCTACAGCATTATAGTGCAAAGCTTACCTTCAGGATGGTCAACTTCACTCTGTCAGGATGGTCGATCATGGCGGGAATCGAACCCAGGTGTCTGGCAACTTACCTCGTCTTCGGACTTTTGAATGGTAAGTCGTGCTCTTAAAGGCCTAGCTCACGGATCTCAGATAGGCTAGGTGGGTTAGTTCAAGCACTGGAACTTGTATAGGCCTATGTATATTTTATAATTACATCGAAACATGATACGAAATCAATGTTTCCCAATTAACGCAGGAATGAAAGATAGGATCGTCTGAACGGGGCAACAAAAGGGCGATCTCACCACCCCCTTGAACTTATATGATACCAAAATGAATAAAAGAAACCGACAAGGGTGTCACGTGGTTTGAACAAAAACAAGGAAATAAAGGAATGATAAACAAGCACATATATATATATATATATATATATATATATATATATATATATATATATATATATATATATATGAATATATATATATATATATATATATAAATAAATATATATGTATAAATATATATATATATATATATATATATATATATATATATATATATATATATATATATATAAATATATATATATATATATATATATATATATATATATATATATATATATATATATAAATGTACACATAAATATTCATATATATATATATATATATATATATATATATATATATATATATATATATATATATATATATATATATATATATATATATATATATGTATATATATATATATATATATATATATATATATATATATATATATATATATATATATATATATATATATATATATGAATATATATATATATATATATATATATATATATATATATATATATATATATATATATATATATATATATATATGAATATATATATATATATATATATATATATATATATATATATATAAATATATATATTTATAAATATATATATATATATATATATATATATATATATATATATATATATATATATATATAT
>OZ023331.1:14872917-14920417 GCA_964007535.1 Brachyptera risi
AGGGTCGGTAGATTCCAGCGGAGTTCGTTCTCCCCCACTAATGACGGTAGTTCCATCAACGGTTTTGACGCGTCTTCCTCTTCCCCAATTGCCCGTATCATGAACTGTATCGCGTCAAAGTTGAGCTCTGGAAAATGATGTCCAAATTGTTCTTAATATACGTGTTTATTTCACTAATACCAGTTTCACGAATCTTAGTTGCCACTTATCCACTAACCATTCGTTAGAGTACGGGAATAACATTTGTAACTAATGGTGATAACAAATTATTGTAATCCGCAAACTGTTCAACTATCAAAACGTAAGACTACATTTCACAAAAAAAAAATGTGTTCATTACACCAATTATTAATTAAGATACAGAAATATCATTGTTTACCAAGAGTGAACACATTTATCTGCTAATTATTGTTTGTTCAACAGATGTATTATTTCTGAAACCCAGACTTGAGTTCTAGATTCTGGATTCCTTAAGTGAACAAACTAATAAAAGAGACAGCCGTGTAAGCTAGCTGTTGGTGGGGTCGTTGAGTAAACAATAATCAAGAATTAAAGAGATTGTTTAGAGAGAATGCTGAGGCCTACCTGCTGCCTTGGCTCTGCCGTCTGGTGCAACGGCAGACAGGTCGGCCAACTTGGCAAAAGTCAAGCTTCGTATATCTTGTGGGGACAAGAACACTTCGAACTCGCGCTCGAGCGTCTGTTTGATTTCCACGGCCATCATCGAGTCCATGCCGAGCTCGGCAAGCGTAGAGTGGAGACTCACCGTCTTCAAGTCTCGGAGGCCTGACTCAAACAAAAAAGAAATTAAATAGAAATTTTTCTACAAATACACTTCTCTATAATTTTCCATAGCCTGTGATTAGTTATTACGAAATCTACTCAACCTGATATGTTGCTGTAGTTTGCTGTTTATTTCTTTTAGTGGAAGAAGTGTTAAAGGGGGGGGGGGGGGGGGGGTAAGGTGCAAAACTTGATTATCAGTTTACTAGGAAAACGCGGGATGCGCGTTGTTAGACGAGCTTAGGGGTATAGAAATCTAGAATGAAAAATAATTTGTCAACCCAATCTACATCTACAGACCTTGGATCACTCCGAACGTTCAAAAACCTTACGAGAATCAGTTATGTCACGGCCTTCCTCTTCATTCATTTCAATCGTTTCGAATTAATTGGTGACACTTGTTGCTATAGATTTAATTGGTTCCCGTAATAGCCTAAATTGATGGGAAAATGCTTTATAAATGCGTTTTCTTCGTTATTTCTCATCCGATTGATGCGAAAAATCTCTCAAAATGTGCTTAATAGTTTCCTTTATATTCGGCGAAAATTTGCGAGGTCTTGAAAAATTTTGATTTTTCAAGTATTTTCCTCCGGGTTATTCTAATGGGGATTTTTGAAATTTCTAAAATTCATAAAAAAAAAGTTACCACCCGATAATGCCACAAAACTATACAGATCTAAGTTAGATGAGGAACCATGACGAAAAAAAGTTTGAAGTTGATAGCTGTAGCCGTTTGACCTGTGGAGAACCGACAAAAAAACATTAAAAAAAAAAAAAAAAAAAAAAAAACGAACACCAATTTTTTTCAGTATGTCAAATTGAATCCTCGCTAAAGCTCGTCTAATCACCATTGGTCCGTCTCAATATGTTATGACATGAAACGGCGTTGCGAACATTCTTACCCCATTTGGCATGGAAGAAAAAAAAACGTGAAGTTGATAATTTTCGACCAAGCCTAACAGAAATCTCTCTTATTGAGAATAACATGTCACGCTTTTTTGAGCTAGGAACGTGGAAGAACTAAGATAGGTAGAGAAAAAGTGTTCCCACAAAATATCTGCGCTCGAATGTCATCTTTCGTTTGATACATACTAGGAAAACGCGGGATGCGCGTTGTTAGACGAGCTTAGGGGTATAGAAATCTAGAAAGAAAAATAATTTGTCAACCCAATCTACATCTACAGACCTTGGATCACTCCAAACGTTCAAAAACCTTACGAGAATCAGTTATGTCACGGCCTTCTTCTTCATTCATTTCAATCGTTTTGAATTAATTAGTGACACTTGTTGCTATAGATTTAATTGGTTCCCGTAATAGCCTAAATTGATGGGAGAATGCTTTATAAATGCGTTTTCTTCGTTATTTCTCATCCGATTGATGCGAAAAATCTCTCAAAATGTGCTTAATAGTTTCCTTTATATTCGGCGAAAATTTGAGAGGTCTTGAAAAATTTTGATTTTTCAAGTATTTTCCTCCGGGTTATTCTAATGGGGATTTTTGAAATTTCTAAAATTCATAAAAAAAAAAGTTACCACCCGATAATGCCACAAAACTATACAGATCTAAGTTAGATGAGGAGCCATGACGAAAAAAAGTTTGAAGTTGATAGCTGTAGCCGTTTGACCTGTGGAGAACCGACAAAAAAACATAAAAAAAAAAAAAAAAAAAAAAACATAAAAACGAACACCAATTTTTTTCAGTATGTCAAATTGAATCCTCGCTAAAGCTCGTCTAATAACAAAGCTACTTATCCCGCCATATGATTTCAATTGATTAACTCGCATGGTGTGTGGCTTTATTGTTGCAGATTTGATTTTACCAATGTCCCAGCAATATAATCTTAAGCTGTCAATGTATTTCTACTATCATAGTTTGATGGCAGGTGCCTGAAGGGGGGAAGAGGACATTGGTTTATTCACAATGATTGTCAAATACTTGAATGACAGACGTTTGTACAATACTAAACAGAATAAAATGATATTCGACAAATATTGGCGTTCTCACAGAGCTCATTTTTTCAAAATATTTTTTTGTAAATATTTGGAATAGCTATTTATTTTTAAAGGGCGTTTTATGTCATGACATAATGAGGCGAACCAATGGTGAAAATTAAGATTTGCACCTCACCCCCCCTTTAAGAATGCCTATACAGTGAAACCTCTATGCATCGTTCCCGGATCTATTGTTTTCCTGCTTGTATCATTCATTTTTTCTTGCCCCACTCCCATGTAATCAATGTTAAATTTTCCTGGGTGGATCGTTTTTCTGCGTAGATGGTTTTATTTTCCTGGTCCCTTGAGAAACGATGGATAGAGGTTTCACTGTATAGGTATTCATCTTATGAGATCTATCAAAAGCGAAACATGTTGGGTTTAGTTTGTTCTTGACGTTTCTGTGATCTTTGCCTGGTGGTCATTTCCTTCAGGTAATGTGGAAAAGTTAGTGGGAAACTTGAGTTTGTTGATTTTTGTGGAACCTACCTCCCAGTACTCATGTCTAGTCCATTTTGTATCATTTTGTATCATAAGTTATTCAATATGTTATTATTATTGTACATATTATTTTGTATGGATATTTTGTATCCATGTGCTTCCTCCAACCTATACCCACATGTATACTGATCAACTTCATATTAATGAATAATAATAGTCTGTGTGTTTATTCGTAGGTCAACATTATATATTTTTAAAGGAGGATAAATTATTGTGTGGGCGCAAATGTCGATTGTGAATTACGTCTCTGGCCCAATTTAATTGTTTATCTGGGTTTGAGAGATATATATCTATATTGAAATCATTAATTTGTTGATTAATCCCCAGCAGTGGCGTTATCTCACCGAGTATATTGACGACACAGTCGACGATGTTCCCCGCTCCCCCGCTCCCGGACCTCTTCTCCGCCACGACCATGCTTGCCACGACGGGGTTCGACTGTCGCAGCAGGCTGTCCAAGACGTCCAGGCACGACGTGATTCGCTGCTGAAGTGTGCCGCCTGGAATCAAGACAACAGATTGTTTGAGAGTCCATGGAAGTCGATTTAGAGAAATATCAGTTTTTTAACTTTTGAACGGTACGAGATATCAAGATTCTGATATGCGAGAAAGATAGATAATTATAATAGCTTCAAGATGATATAAGTTATAACTATTCGAGTCATGTCACTTTACTGTCAAGCGTACACAGCTAAAAAAACACATTCTTAAGCTGTATACGCTTGACAGTTATGACTTGAATAGTTATAACTTATACCATCTTGAAGCTATTATAATTATCTGTGTGTTGCAAAACAGAATTTTGATATCTCATACCGTTGAAAATTCATCACAAAAAAACTGATATTCTGCTAAATCAAGTCCCATGGATTCTTAACAGAACTTTTTTAGACGTGGTGGTCGGCTGATTTTCTGACAGATTTACAATTAAACATAATTGTATATATATTTGGATATTGATGTATATTTTATCTATGAATTCTAGCGTATTTTTTAATAAGTTTCATCAGATGGACTTACTTGGAATACTTGGAATTTAAAATGCACATAACCAGCAATTTACCTCGAAATTTTTTTTTCATACGGGTTTGATGGAATAAAAATGCAAACGGTACCAAAATTATGCTATCAAAAATTGTTCCAAATATTTCTCAAGTCAAAGTGGATATCAAAATAATTCAGTTGAAAAAATTGAATCAAAATAGGTACAATATTATTAAACGGACTGGTGCCAGGCAAAAAAACTTGGCTTGCTGCATAAGGACATACACTGATTTGTCTTTCATCTCACTACTGATCAATCAGATTCCAGCTAAAGCTTGATTTCACGCACGCAATAAAAAGTCCCATCAGCAGCATTTCATTTTATTTATTATTTTTTGAATCAATATCGATCATTGTTTCGAAATCCAAATTGATAGAATATCGAATGTTCCAATTCGATATAGAATCATGGTCATAAAATATCAAGTCAATCAGGAATTTTAAAACCATGTATTCAAAACACTGATATATTGACTATTGCACTATTGAAATACCGGGTACCGCTCTTGTGGACCACAGTATTGTGAACCCCGATATTCTGTACCCCAAGAAAAGGATAAAGTGGACCCCAGTATTGTGGCCCACACGTTTAAATCAGAAAATTGTACAAATACTTTGGTTTTGTGGTCCCCAATATAGTGGGCCACAAAACTAGAACATGGGGGTCCAGAATATCTTTTCCAAACGACCAAAGTGGTATTGTGGACCCCAATAAACTGATACACAGAGATTTGTCATTGTTGACCCCAATAAACTGAGCCCCGATATTGTGGGCCACAAAAGTGTATTAAATGTCGTGTGGATATAGTGGACCACAAACTAGATATACTGTACCCCAAAGCTCGTTAGACATACTGCACCCCGGTATTCTGGTCCTCAATATAGTGGGCCACAAAACTAGGACACAGGTGGTCCAGAATATCTTTTCCAAACGACCGAAGTGGTATTGTGGACCCCAATAAACTGATACACAAAGATTTGTCATTGTTAACCCCAATAAACTGATGACAAATCTTTGTGTATCAGTTTATTGGGGTTCACAATACCACTTCGGTAGTTCGGAAAAGATATTCTGGACCACCCGTGTCCTGGTTTTGTGGCCCACTATATTGAGGACCAGAATACCGGGGTGCAGTATGTCTAACGAGCTTTGGGGTACAGTATATCTAGTTTGTGGTCCACTATATTCACACGACATTTAATACACTTTTGTGGCCCACAATATCGGGGTTCAGTTTATTGAGGTCAACAATGACAAATCTCTGTGTATCAGTTTATTGGGGTCCACAATACCACTTCGGTCGTTTGGAAAAGATATTCTGGACCCTCATGTTCTAGTTTTGTGGCCCACTATATTGGGGACCAGAATACCGGGGTGCAGTATGTCCAACGAGCTTTGGGGTACAGTTTATCTAGTTTGTGGCCCACAATATCGGGGTCCAGTCTACGGGCTCCCGAAATACCATTGGTTAGTATCTTTTACCCTTGGTGGCAATTAGGAACAATGATTTTATATTAAGTTTCAATGTTAATAATGAGATAAATAATTGTTGAGCACTTCAACTTATTCTTCAATTGTATCAACTCAACTCATTCATTCACGATTTCATGAAAAGAATCTTGAAATGGCCATTTACACTATTCAATTAGTTGGAAGATGTCAAATGTGATTAGAATTTAGCTGAACAAGCGTATTTTGCAATTAGTATGCAGTGCATATAATAGTTGGACATGCCTATCTGCATTCACAGAGGCTGTGGCTGTCAAATGTCAAACTCAAACAATAAAGTGAAGTATTTCTGTACAAAAACGGTATTCAAATGATTAAATTTGTATATCATTTCAATTTTAAAATGCATTTATATGCACTTGATTTGAACAAAATATGAGTATCTGCGAAACATTTGAACTCCGGACGTCTGGATTACCAGGTTGGTCCTCTATGCATTCGACCACCCTGACAGAAGAAAATTACCCGAAATTGATTAGCATATGATCCAACAAGAACGAAAGTGGATTTTTATAAGAGCTTGTGAATGAATTATTTCAGTATCTTGAAATTTAACTGATATTTTTTAATGGCTTAAAATATCTCTCTCTCTCAAATTCAACCACAAAATCAGTGCAAATTGTCAATTGGAAATTTCGAAGTGAGATAAAATGGTGGCATCAAAAATTGCTGCCTTAATGGATCAGCTCCAGATTGGTTTGTTTCCTTCTTGTCCCTTCATTTCATGAAGAAAAATGGAACATGCTCTATATCATAAAAGTTGAGCTGAACTTGTGTTTCGTGTTTTTGAGGAAACCGTTTTTCTTCAATTCTACCATTTAGACAGTTCAACTTCATGAATTCATGAGTTGAGTTAATACAATCGAAGAATAAGTTGAAGTGTGTAATTCAGGCTTTGGTATCAATTCATTTCATTCATATTTTATGATATAAAGTGTTATTGGAGTTTGCATCATACAAACACCTATAAAAACCTCTAGTTTCACACTAGATTCAAGATTTGGTTCTCCTCAATGTAAATATTCAAGTTATTTTCTATCCCTGAAATTATTACCTTGAGATTAATTGTTTGTTAAATGAATCATCTTATTATTAGTTATTCTTTGGGGTGGTAAAAGCACCCTTGTGGCGCCCTGTCCAAACGATCCTAACTTTCATCCTTGGCGTTAATTGGGGAACAATGATTTTCTATCGTTTCGATATTAATGTAAATTTTTTTTTTAAGATGAATAAATAAATATATTTCGAAAAGGGATAAGATTCGCACATACGTAATAGTGATCCCGGTGTTTAGGCTGAATTTTATCAAAGTTTTATCGAATTAGATCCAGGAAAGCGTGTGAAATTGAGTGTTTTCAGTGTTTAGTGAATCAGTCTTTAATCTACGCAATCCTGTTTCGAATGACCATCTCACCGATAACCATCTCGTGCTGATCGTCCTGCATCTCGGCCACGAGTCCCACCTCGCCGATTGCTCCCCATTGCACGGCCAGTCCCGGCAGCCCTTCGCTGACCCTCTTCTCGCAGATCCGCTCCATCACGCTGTTGCTCATGCCGTAGTTGGTCTGGCCCGGGTTGCCCCGGCCGCACGAGACCGACGAGAAGATGACAAAGTGCGTCAGTTGAGGACAGAGTCGCCGTGAGATTTCATCCATGTACCTCGTAGCGTGCGCTTTTGGCCTGGCAGATTTCATAAACGTTTCTTCTGTTTGACTTTCGAATAATGCGTCCAATAATACCTGAAATGTATGAGTATCGAGTATTGAGTTCAGTTCTGAAAAAAAAGTGGAGGTTATAAATTGAAGGGAAGTTGTTATCAGCAGTAATTAGAATTTGTTTCGACAGATGAAAGGAACAGGTATATTGAGGGTGCAAGTTATGATATAAATATATTATTTATCATATATTATGCTATAGGTATTATACTAGGCTGTAGGCCTGATATTATGTACTAGGCCTATTTAATATTATGTTATAGGTGTACTAGGCTATAGTATTATTATATAATATATAATAATTGAATGAGCAAAGCGAAGACTCAATTTCGCCATACCCCATAAAAAAGTGCCTGTCTTTTTTTTTCTTGTTTGTTTGTTTTTTTGTTCGCGCTCCACATGTCAGACGAAAATTCAAAATCAGTTGAAACTTGGCACACACAAGTATCCTTATCTAATTCGATACTGTATAGGTTTGAGGCGTGATCGGTTGAACCACTTCTGAGAAAACTCATTCCAACGTTTGCAAAAATCCCATTAAAATAACCCGGAGGAAAAAATTCTTAGGAAATATTTCATCTGAGAGGATTCAAATTCTCAGGAAATTTTAATCTGATAATGATACACATCATTCCAAACTTTCACTCAAATCGGATCAGCCGTTCCGATGTAAAAAAATATATAATGTAATTTGTGTTAATTATTCAAAGCTATTAAGATACCTATTAAATCAAAGCAACAAGTGTCACCACTTGATTGTAAACGATTAAAACAAAGCCTTCTTTATTATCATATAAATTAATAATGGAAAATAAGATGGCAGTGATGTAATGGTTTGGATCTCAAGGTGTATATATATATAATAACCAATCCAAAGATAAGTTGATATGTTCCAGCTCATCCATCAACGCGGAAACAAAGACCTTAGTATCTAACTTCGTTAGAAGACGTAAAACTAAGCCTTCTAAGCGGCGACAGAGCGATGCTAGCGCACGTATCGTAGTGGAGTGAATTATTCTCTAGGCGGGCCAGTTGGAATGATTTCCAGAATGGTTTTTTCTCACACCTTCTTGGATTCACATAATTATCCAACTGATGTTTTTTCCAGAACTAATATATTTCATGATTCATCAATATGCCTAGGCCTATAGTTCCATCATGAGTGGACGAGACAACGTTATCTGTTATATCACCGAGTATTTTAATTATGTTGTGGGGTGTGTTTGGTGATGGAGTTGCTGGTTGATTTGTTACGCAGGTGGTGAATGTATGAATGATTTAGAACACTCGCACTTATCACTCGTTTCCTTGTTCACTTGTTTGATCACGTCGGGGTCACCACTGTGAAAGTATGTGATGAGGTGCAAGGTTAGATTGTCACTGACACTAAAAGTAGCACTGTATTAATTTGACTAGATATTTATTTACACTGATGAATAGAATACATGAATGTGAATCGAGACCTCTGATTGTCCCAATGAAGTGTGATGTTCACATGATGACCGTCAACTGGCAACTCCCTTGCAGGTTGCCTTCCTGGTCTTTATATACTAGATTCTGGTGTAGAAGATTCTAGGCTCATGAGTAGAAGATTCTAGATTCATGATGATTGATGGAGAGTCCCTTGCAGGATTTCCCTATCTGACTTATGCTAGGAATTTCCCCTGAGTGATCAACCTCAGGAATTCCCTACAATGTAATCAAGGCAAAAGTGAAGTAATTCTTCAGATTCGGGGAGAAACAGGAACGTAAGTACAGCCTAGTCTTGACCAATTCTTGAATATCTGTTCATTCATACATCTCCATACTATTTAAAACTTATTAGGAATATTTATATGAATGATTCACAACACGATAATCACGTCAGTTCGGTGTTATACGCATTGGACATATTGTTGGTAAAGCAGATATCTCTCTTCTAATTCACTCCACTGGGACAGGTAGCACTAGTGAGCAATGTCGCCAAGCGTTACATGGTAAACAAGATCAGTTTTACGTCTTCTAACGAAGTTAGATACTAAGGTCTTTGGCGGAAACACATAACGCGTTTGCCTAGTTAAATATTCACTTTCTATTTCGAATAACATGGATTTTATAATATGGATAATTTTTAATTTATATTATAGGCCTAATAATAAAATAGTTCATTGTATGGATTTATGTTGTACAGACCTCTTAATTTTATTCAAACCATATAGATGCCTGAATCAAGTTGAGCAATGACAGTGAGAAATTGGCATATTTGTAAAATATCTGGTTGTTGTTTAAACTTACAACTGCTAAATTGAAGATACCCGCCACCGGACCGAGTTTATTCGCCTCTGTCAACAGCGTCGTGACTCCTTGCTCGGAAGCGATATCTGCAGTTGATATGACTACCGTCGCGCCGTACGACCGCATGACATGCACCCTCGTGCTCTGGTAGCCCGTCTTCACGCCGGTACGAGACGTGAGGACCACTCTACGAGCTCCGCGGAACACGATCCAGTCGGCTAGCTCCAAGCCAAACCCTCCAAGACCGCCTAGTAACAAGCAGAAGAACGCTTTATGGCAATAGAGAAGCATTATTGGGGTTGCCGTTTGATGTCACACAGTGACATTAAAAATTACTTAAAATTACTTAAAAATTTTATGATAATCGATCATGTATGATATCAATGATACCATTAAGTATAATTGGATGAGCGAAGCAAAGACTCAATTTCACAATCCTCCAAAATGAGTGCCCGTTTTTTTTTTCTTCTGTTTTTTTTCCGTTTGTGCTCTACATGTCAAACAGAAATTCAAAATCAGTTGAAACTTGGCATAAACAAGTGTCCTTATCTGAATCGATACTGTATAGTTTTCAGGCGCAATCAATTGAACCACTTCAGAGAAAACTCATTTTCAAAATTTTCAAAAATACCATAAGAATAACCCAGAGGAAAAAAATTGTCTAAAATATTCTCTTTGAGAGAATTCAAATTCTCAGGGAATTTCAATATAATAATTATACACCTTATTCCGAACTTTCAGTCCAATCAGATCAGCCGTTTTGATGTAAGAAAATATATAATCCAATTTTTTAAATCACTGAAAGCTATCAAGAAAACCAATTGAATCCAAGCAACAGGTGTCACCAATTGATTGGAAACGATCAAAACAAAGGCTTTTTTATTATCATAGACATTAATTAGGAAATAGGAAGACAGTGACATAATTGTTTGAATCTCAAGGTGGATATATATATATATATATATATATATATATATATATATATATATATATATATATATATATATATATATATATATATATATATATATATATATATATATATATATATTGAGAATAATAACCAATCCAAAGATATAAGTTGATATGTTCTAGCTCATCCATCGACGCGGAAACACATAACGCGTTTGCCTAGTTTATAATAATGTTGTTAATGTATACAGTAAGTTCTGTTATTTGTAAAACTTTAGGTCTATTGTTAGACAGCGTACCGTTAGGCGAGGGCACTACCCCTCTGGTCAACTCGCATTGTTTCTAGGGGCTGTAACATTCTTATGTTGCTCTCTCACACTATTGTCGAGTGGGTGAACGTTAGTTTACGGATACTGAAAGATAGTGGACATGTTTTCTCTCTTCACACTGTTTGTAATTTTTGTAGTTTAGATTTATTCTATCAATAAAATATCTACATCAAATTACGTATATGTTCAACATATGACCGCTCAATGATCCATCAAATCACCAAAATGATCCACAAAGTCAGGTATAAAAGCGTAGCAGTCAATTTACAATTGTTCATAAAATTAGTCGAAGAAATAATTCGTGAAATAACAGGAGGGATATCAATATAAGAAAAATATCTTCCAGAATGTACGTTCAGAAAATTTTGTGAAAATGAAAATATGGTAGTAATTCAATCATTCCGATCTTCGACCAATCATCTTGGAAGCACAGCGTGAACTTTTGAATGCAGTTTTAAAACATTGAGAACCAAATTAATCACAATAACAGATGCAGAGCGATTAGTAAATGCCAAATAATTGATAATCGAAAATAATCGAAAATACTAATGGAGAATAGAGATGAAAATAATCATACATATTGAAGAAAGTAGAACGAAAGTAAGTAAGACTATTAGAATTTACGTAACAAATATTACCAAATTAATTATAATTTGATATCTTCAAAATTATTCTAATCAATAGATACATAATAGGCTAGTAGGTAAGTTAAGGTATGGTACTGAAAATGTATATCATTTGTAGTCTTGAGTCATGAATTAAGAAATTGGTTTTGTATAGTTTCAAATATTTCTTGTGGAATTGAACATATTTTCCTGAAATCTTCCCAATTAATCATTAGTTACCACTGTGTAAGTAAAATATCACTTGAGTAGCTGCGTCACTTGATTAATGCTCAAGTATCAATTTTTTGAACAATAAATAAATGGAATAAAAAATATTCTTCACAAGTGAATATTACCTGCAATGATATATGTGTGGTCTGGATTGCAGAAGAACCTGGGTGTAGCTTGCATCATCAGAATCTCAGGCACAATATTCAGTTCTTTCTCTTCTTCACGAATCTTCAATAACACTTTACCGATATGTTTCCCAGCAGCCATGAATCTAGAAATATGCAGGCATGGTAAATTCTCTGTATTCAGTGAAACTAACAGAGTTAAATAGAAATTGAAGCATTTTGACTCTGAAGTTGACTCATATTTATTTCGAAAGATGCTTTATTACAATGAAAAAAAAAAGAAAAAAAAAATATATATATATACATATATATATATATATATATATATATATATATATATATATATATATATATATATATATATATATATATATATATATATATATATATATATATATATATATATATATATATGAATATATATATATATATATATATATATATATATATATATATATATATATATATATATATATATATATATATATATATATATATATATATATATATATATATATATATATATATATATATATATGAATATATATATATATATATATATATATATATATATATATATATATATATATATATATATATATATGAATATATATATATATATATATATATATATATATATATATATATATATGTATATTTATATATATATATATGTATATTTATATATATATATATATATATATATATATATATATATATATATATATATATATATATATATATATATATATATATATATATATATATATATATATATATATATATATATATATATATATATATATATATTCATAAATTGAACTCAATATCACTGAATACAATAAACCCCTTCTAATTTGAAATTTAATGGATTCAAAAAACAAACATTTTGAATTACAAAAGTTTGAGTTATCAAAATATTCCACATTAATTTATTGAGTAAAATAGATACAAGAATTATTGTTTCCATTGTAGCACTATTCAAATGATCAGAGATAAGGCACGGTACCTTTCCACATGCCCTGCTTTTATTGACGCTCGGCCGTTCTGCGACCGATGAACGACTGTGTCGGGTTAGAGAGAACTTGCTTGCGTTAAGGTCAGGCCACTCAGACTAATGAGAGCTAGCTAGCTACGATTGTTTCCTGAAAGATTTATCTAATTCCTAACACAAAGTCTACTACAGTCTACTGTCACAGTCTACTGTACTAAGTCTCTACAGAGACTTTACTAGTACTAGTGTGAATTAAGAATTGCTTTGGGTGAGGTGATTATTACCTGAACGCTTGTTCCACTTCATCGCAAGAAAACACCTGCCTCGACAACGGCTGGACTGCACCTTCCTCGATACCCCTCTTCAGAATATCGTAGATCGGTTTCTTCAACTCGCTAGGCGCGTTGAACAGGTTATCCAACATGATGCCATGGAAACTAGTTTCTTTCAAGAGAAACTCCATACCTGTGAAAAGATGTTGATTGGTTGATTGTAGTGTTTATGGGAGACAATTGTGATATCGTCCTTGTTTATCAGTCCAAAACGATAGGATTTTGATCAAATCTGTATCAACTTTTGAGAGATCAGTGTCATGGAGAAGGTTTAAAATGTTGATTAAATTGATCTTCTTGGAGAATAAATGACACTTTTATCATCTCCGTCGTTAGGCCTGTGTTTGTTTCTTGAAATGTCCATTTATCACAGTTGGTTAAAATATGAAGACCGGTTTAATTCACACTTGTGGTTGCATGAAATGACTTTCACGAAATTTGAATGAAATAAAATCTCGCAAATTTTACCATTCAGTCCGTAAGCTTGTGGTATGATATTCATATCCCGTGGGCTCCTTCGTGATGAAAGCAAGCGGTTTTCGGAATTCGATTTATATACCCCTAAACATGTAAACGCCACTTGTAGGCGACCTCTGACCCCGTGCAGGAATTCAAGATGGCGGATCAAAGATGGCGCTTGAATTTCACATTTTGTTTTTCAAAATCATGGGAAATGGACATGATCATATTCAAATGATAGGTAATGACAAGAAGAAGAACATTTCATCATATGTGGATGAATTCAAGATGGCGGAAACAAGATGGAGGTCGTTTTGGGGTTTTGGTCATTTTTTTCTAGAATCACGCCATATCGTCGTATTTATATTTAAATGGAAGGTAATGATGAGGAGACTATGAATTTGATGTATTTTGAAAAATCCGAGATGGCGGATTCAAAGTGGCGCTCAAAAACTATGTTTTGGGTTCCAAAATCATGCAATATGGTCGTAATTATATTTAGATGAAAGCTAATGATGGAGAAAATATGAATTTATTGTGTCTAAATAACACAAAATGGCGTTCAAAAACTATTCCATTTTGTTCTAAAACTATGCGAAATAGTCGTCATTATATTCAAATGGAAGCTAATGATGAGGTAAACAACAATTCATTGTATCTTGATGAATCCAAGATGGTGAATCCAGAATGCTCGAAAATATTCCAATGTTTCTAAAACCATTCGAAATTTTCTCAATTTTTCATTTCGAATATAGCGTACGTTATTAGTATAAAGCTAACGACTAGCAGAAATAGTTCAACTCACGTACCTCAATATACAAGATACAGATAGAAAATGATGCATGAAAATAACAAATATATCATTTCAGGCTCAATGTTATGGTGATGTTTCATGAAATATATATATTTTTTAACAACATTGAAACTTGATACAAAACCATTGTTCCCCAATTAAGGCTAAGGAGGAAAGATAGAATCGTTTGGACGGGGCACCACAAGGGCGATCTTACCACCTCATGAAATATAACATTATATGAGTAGAATAGTCAAGACTGTAAAATCATCGTCCTCATTTTCCGAAGCACTACATGCGTCAACATTATCACATATGTGTCTTCTTTGCCTTCGCAGATGTACATTTCAGTGGATCTTAAGCCATTAGTATTGCACTTGCATGGAGGTAAACACCTTCTTTGAACGCAAGAGCACTTGATGAGTTCTATTATTGATAACGGTGCACTCGGTATATGATTGACACAATAGGTGCAACCTGGTTGTTTTCTAGTTTCCATCCGTAATGTGTGTCAGCAGGAATTTTGCTGAATATCACGGTACCATTTCATTGCTCGTCTGTAGGTTTGCAAGAAAGCAGAGTACAAAGCACCCCTGGTAGGTGGTAAGCATTCTCCATACGACTGATTTCTAGCAAACAGAAGCCGACGAACATCCTATACACTTGTCAGTTTTGTATTTCTTACGTACGATTGACAAACAGAAGTCTCCAACATAGCTTAGTCTCTTCAGATAAAGTTATTCGTTCACCAAGGTCTGTGAGAGTCTGAAGAATATCATTATTTGCTGTTAAGAATACTTTTCACCACGTGATTTTCCCTTATTTTAGCAAATGAACCACATACATCTGCCCCAGATGAGGCATGAATCCCAAGAAGTGCAGACGTGCGAATGGGTCCAAGAGATTCATACATTTTTCTTGAGGACAAGACACGCTTTTTCCCTCCTGTTCCTGTAATCATTGCTGAATCTTCGGGAAATATGGTATACCTTGGTAATACTAAAACGTGTACGTCAGTATAAATATCTCCTTGACAAACACCTCTATTGGTAGCATCACTTTTGTGTCAGCTTCTTCTTGGGTCGAATCAAGATGTTGTGTTGACAAATGGCTTTCTGCTGATGTCTCATGACAGCTGACAATGACATTCTTTCCTGTGTTACGAGCGTCTTGAACGAACTCTGAAGATAGATAATTTGTCAGTTCATCTCCAGTGTTCTCATGAGACAATAATTAACCCATATTGAAGTGCTCAATTTTGGTAGGTGCTTCTGTATAATAATGTGTTAATTGCTGACTCGAATGAGTTTTCTTTATATGTGTCAAACACTAAGGCCCGGTTTCACCAATCTTAGTTAGGGTGCTAATCCACTAACTATTGATAAAAGTACAAAAATAACATGCAACCAATGGTGATAACAAGTTAATCCACTAACTATTGCCTAATCCAGTTTCGTAAAACCGGGCCTAACTGAACTTCATCGTAGTGGCTATACCTTGATTCCATCTTCTTGATGAAATAGATTCCTAGATCTTCGCAGTTTCTAATGTGGATTGGCTTATCAAGAATAATAAAGCTATAATATATAAATATATAAATATATATTTATAAATATATAAATATTATAATATTATAAATAAATTATATTATAATATTATAATATAAATATTTATAAATATATAAATATATAAAGCTCTGGCATGCCATCTACAATTGTCACTGTCATCCCTAAAGGTCTTTCACCATCGCCACTGTGATCATCTTCTTTATCTTTATTTTGCAATAACGTAGCTTAGTGCTCCTTAACCTTTTTCTATCCGCGGACCCATTCTGAAATTAATAATAAAATCAAGTACCCCTTAGTCCCCCCTCTCTAAAATACATAAACATAGATGCAAATATTGTTATGTTTATATTATACATATTGTCTAATTTTATATTTCAATGAAATAACATTTGATAGAGCTTACCATTGATGAGATGTTCGAGCTTGCTTTCTGGAGAAAACACGAAAACACGACTAGACTCAACAAAAAACATACGAAACTGATATATTTTGCAAAAGTTGACTTAGGACTGCCAATATGCTTTTTATAAAAATGAACAAATTCTTGGAAAAGTATGCAAAGACCCTGTGAAACTCCAGTGAATATTATATCTGTACTTTGTCTCTTGTGACGGACAATGAGTTTGAAATACAATTATTTTTAATATTTTAGCAGCTTTCCGCGGACACCTTTGAAACAGACGCGGACCTCAGGTTAAGAACCGCTGGCGTAGCTAATATACCCATGAGCATACTCTTAACGAATTGCAACATGTGTCCATTAGAAGAAAAAAGGGCTCTTGGATTAACAGTAAACTCGTATACACTGATGCATTGTTTCTCTATTGTACGTAAGAAATACAAAACTGACAAGTGTAGAGGATGTTCGTCGGCTTCTGTTTGCTAGAAATCAGTCGTATGGAGAATGTTTACCACCTACCAGGGGTGCTTTGTACTCTGCTTTCTTGCAAACCTACAGACGAGCAATGAAATGGTGCCGTGATATTCAGCAACATTCCTGCTGACACACATTACGGATGGAAACTAGAAAACAACCAGGTTGCACCTATTGTGTCAATCATACACCGAGTGCACCGTTATCAATGATAGAACTCATCAAGTGCTCTTGCGTTCAAAGAAGGTGTTTACCTCCATGCAAGTGCAATACTAATGGCTTAATATCCACTGAAATGTGCATCTGCAAAGGCAAAGAAGACACATATGTGATAATGTTGACACAGGTTGTGCTTCGGAAATGAAGATGATGATCTTACCCCCGCAGGTCACCGGCTTCGCAAATACCACCCTGTAATCCTGTATATGTTGATCGTTTTTATTATGAGTAGCATACCCAGCAAATTAATCATTGCACGCCACTGGTAATGTGTGTCAGCAGGGATGTTTGGATGTTGCTGAATATTAGGGTAGGCCTAGCATTCCATTGCTTGTCTGTAGGTTTGGTTTTCGAAACATTGGAAGATTTTAGAGCATTTTGGATTCACCATCTTGGAATCATCAAGATACAATGAATTAATATTTTCCTTATCATTAGTTTACATTTGAATATAATGACGACTATTTCGCATGATTTGAGAACAAAATGGAATAGTTTTTGAGCGCCATTTTCTATCCACCATCTTGTATTCATTTAGACACATAAAATTCATATTTTCCTCATCATTTACTTCCATTTGAATATAATTACGACCATTTCGCATGATTTTAGAATTTAAAAAAGAATAGTTTTTGAGCGCCATTTTGAATCAGCCATCTTGGATTTTTCAAAATACATCAAATTCATAGTCTCTTCATAATTACTTTCCATTTGAATATAAATACGACGATATGGCGTGATTCTAGAAAAAAATAACCAAAGCTCAAAAACGACCTCCATTTTGTTTCCGCCATCTTGAATTCATCCACATATGATGAAATGTTCTTCTTCTTGTCATTACCTATCATTCTAATATGATCATGTCCATTTCCCATGATTTTGAAAAACAAAATGTGAAATTCAAGCGCCATCTTTGATCCGCCATCTTGAATTCCTGCACGGAGGTCAGAGGTCGCCTACAAGTGGCGTTTACATGTTTAGAGGTATATAAATCGAATTCCGAAAACCGCTTGCTTTCATCACGAAGGAGCCCACGGGATACTGCATGCTTATCGACTAATTGGTATTTCCTTTAGACTGAATATAGAGTGAGTACCGTATGTACTGTACATCGTCTGCTAGTTTTAATGCTCATTCAGTAAAAAAAATCAGGTTGTATTTCAACCCCACAGAAAAAAGATACAATAGTAATGAATGAAATAAGATCAAATTAATAAAAGTCACAATAAATGAATGAATGAATAGTGTTGTTTTACGGCTTGTCAACGACTCGGCTATATTGCGATGGTACAATAAATAAATCGATAAAATCGATAATAAAATGAATAAAGACCACTAAATTGTCACACCAGTGGTCGCATGGGAGACTCGGGTAACCTACAATCCAAACTGTTATGTCGTCATTCAACGAATTTCCTCAAATATTTTCAGTTCACTCAGATACATGTATTTCATATTTACTCCGATTAACATTCACCAAGAAAAAAAATATATTCTGAGAATTTATGCTCACATTGCTATTATTAACGGACAAGAATATGAAAATATTGCGTAATTAGACGAGCTTTAGCGAGGATTCAATTTGACATACTGAAAATAATTGGTGTTCGTTTTTATGTTTTTTTTTTTTTTTTTTTTTTGTTTTTTTATGTTTTTTTGTCGGTTCTCCACAGGTCAAACGGCTACAGCTATCAACTTCAAACTTTTTTTCGTCATGGTTCCTCATCTAACTTAGATCTGTATAGTTTTGTGGCATTATCGGGTGGTAACTTTTTTTTTTATGAATTTTAGAAATTTCAAAAATCCCCATTAGAATAACCCGGAGGAAAATACTTGAAAAATCAAAATTTTTCAAGACCTCTCAAATTTTCGCCGAATATAAAGGAAACTATTAGGCACATTTTGAGAGATTTTTCGCATCAATCGGATGAGAAATAACGAAGAAAACGCATTTATAAAGCATTTTCCCATCAATTTAGGCTATTACGGGAACCAATTAAATCTATAGCAACAAGTGTCACCAATTAATTCAAAATGATTGAAATGAATGAAGAGGAAGGCCGTGACATAACTGATTCTCGTAAGGTTTTTGAACGTTTGGAGTGAACCAAGGTCTGTAGATGTAGATTGGGTTGACAAATTATTTTTCATTCTAGATTTCTATACCCCTAAGCTCGTCTAACAACGCGCATCCCGCGTTTTCCTAGTTAGTGACACTTGTTGCTATAGATTTAATTGGTTCCCGTAATAGCCTAAATTGATGGGAAAATGCTTTATAAATGCGTTTTCTTCGTTATTTCTCATCCGATTGATGCGAAAAATCTCTCAAAATGTGCTTAATAGTTTCCTTTATATTCGGCGAAAATTTGAGAGGTCTTGAAAAATTTTGATTTTTCAAGTATTTTCCTCCGGGTTATTCTAATAGGGATTTTTGAAATTTCTAAAATTCATAAAAAAAGAGGTACCACCCGATAATGCCACAAAACTATACAGATCTAAGTTAGATGAGGAACCATGACGAAAAAAAGTTTGAAGTTGATAGCTGTAGCCGTTTGACCTGTGGAGAACCGACAAAAAAACATGAAAAAAAAAAAACATAAAAACGAACACCAATTTTTTTCAGTATGTCAAATTGAATCCTCGCTAAAGCTCGTCTAACAAGTGTCACCAATTAATTCAAAACGACTGAAATGAATGAAGAGGAAGGCCGTGACATAACTGATTCTCGTAAGGTTTGTGAACGTTTGGAGTGATCCAAGGTCTGTAGATGTAGATTGGGTTGACAAATTATTTTTCATTCTAGATTTCTATACCCCTAAGCTCGTCTAACAACGCCCATCCCGCGTTTTCCTAGTTGATAATAATTGTTGTTTATTTTAATTTGTTAAATGTACGAAGACACAAAAAAGTGAACAAATACCTATTTTAACAAGTTGATATACGAAACAAGAATATTCAAGAGAATATTTTGAATCTAAATACACTTGTTCGTACCAAATGGAGTGGCCACATGAGGGATTTACAGATTCAAACTTTTAAAGCCACAGACATCTTCATTTTTCTTCAGACTCTCTCAAATTATTCCTCGAATATCACAATACAGTCTTAGTACAATATACTGAGTACAATACACTGAGTACAATACATTACAATGCCAGTCAGTCACTCTTGATCATCCACTCAGCTTGAAAAAAACAATAATATAGAACCAAGAGCATGCACTTGAGAGTCCTACAAAGACTTAACTACTAAATAGCAAGGGTCATTAGTAACTAACAGTGTTGGGATATTTTCCCCCCAATTTCTCCATCATGAAGATCAGTTTGGAAATTGAAAGTGTATTCAGGAATAATTCCATAATTTCTTAGAAGTGAAAAAAATCGAAAGAATTTCAAAGAGGATGAAAACCTACAGAAATTTTGATTGAAATTTATTGAATCAACTATCGAAAATTTTCAAAAATGAATATTATAGCATTTTCAACAAAATGGTAACAGTATTAGAAACATCAATAAAATGAGAAATCTTGTCTGACCTCGTATTAAAAATTTAAAAAATATCACAATACTTCCCATACGAGATCAGTGCGACCCAGATAGTCAATGAGCTTACGATAGAGTTATTCCAAACACAAACGCACCATCTCGACGTAATGGCAATGAATCGTGAACTCACCGAGAGGGTTGTTATTGGCCAGATCGAACTTGCCGATCTCGAGGAATCTTCCGCCGATGGCCAGACAACGCACGGACGCTTGCAGCTTCTCCTCAGCCAACGAGTTCAGCACGAGGTCAACACCGCGACCTTTTGTCTCCGTCATTATCAGCTGCTCGAACGAACAGTCGCGAGAGTTGCCAATGTGGCGGTCCGTCAGCTAGAAAAACAGACACGAAAAAATATTCTTTAGGCTGCTTTTCTACATTTCCTTGCATTTCCCTTGCCTGGAGTCTACACCTCCAGTGGTCACTACTTGGCACTAACTGTTGGAAATATGTGAAAAAGTGTATTAAAAAAATTGACCCAAAAATAAACTGATCGAAAAAACTATTCAGAGAAAAATTCTTGAAAATAGAACTATTTAACAAAAAAACGAAATTTTCTGGTCTCATTACAACTTAGTTTCAAGTAGAGCCAACGTGGAAAATTAAATAGAAAATAGTTTGAGTGGAAATAAAATGTAAGCATTCCCAACTTTTATAAGCAGACGTGAATTGACCAATCAATAATCATGTACAAAAAATGTTTGCGTCCTTCGACAGGAAAAGTTGCATATACGCTGTTAGTAGTGAACCATGGAACATATGAAAAGTGACAAAATAAGCTCGTTGTATTTCAACAAAAGCATTTATAAAAAATGTCACTTTGACAGTTTTTTTTTATCTTTTGCTAACCACATTTGATATGTGATATTTTCATTGTGTCACAGGATTTGACAAAATAAAAAAATGCAAACATATGGCAAGTCTATATGGTGAGTAAATACTAGGAAAAGGCGGGATGCGCGTTGTGAGATGAGCTTAGAAGTATGGCAATCTAGAATGAAAAATAACATGTCAGCTCAATTTACATCTACAAACCTTGCCTTACTTCAAACGTTCAAAAACCTCACCTGCAACTTGTTGATATTTATAGTAACCTGCAACCTGTCGCATAAACACTTTGCAAAACCAATTGATCCAAATATTCAATAAAATGTACACGTTTATTGCGTTTTCTTCATTATTTCTCATTCGATTGTTGTAAAAATCTCTGAAAAGGTGTATAATAGTATTTTTCATATTCTGTGAGAATTTGAGAGCTTTTGAAAAATTCTGGTTTTTCAAGTATTGTTCCTCCGGGTTATTCTTATGAGGATTTTCCAAACTTTCCGATCATTTTCCGGAAAAACATTCCGACCGATTCCTCTGAATAATAATCCCAACCTATTCTGATATGACACCAACGTTCAGAAAAAGTTTCAAGTTGATTGATTCATTTCTCTGACCTGTATGCCGCGTACATAATTACAAAAAAAAAAACATAAAAACGAAGCCCATTTTTTTTCAGGGTGTGAAATGGAAAGCTTCGCTACGCTCATCTAAATAAGTCGTTGCATTTAGAAGCGCATTCTGTTGTTACTTTCAGTGTCGAATACTCTTTCATTGGACATTAAGAGCTCAAATTGAAAATAACTAGGAAAACGCGGGATGCGCGTTGTGAGATGAGCTTAGAAGTATGGCAATCTAGAATGAAAAATAACTTGTCAGCTCAATTTACATCTACAAACCTTGACTTACTTCAAACGTTCAAAAACCTCACCTGCAACTTGTTGATATTTATAGTAACCTGCAACCTGTCGCATAAACACTTCGCGAAACCAATTGATCCAAATATTCAATAAAATGTACACGTTTATTGCGTTTTCTTCATTATTTCTCATTCGATTGTTGTAAAAATCTCTGAAAAGGTGTATAATAGTATTTTTCATATTCTGTGAGAATTTGGGAGCTTTTGAAAAATTCTTGTTTTTCAAGTATTTTTCCTCCGGGTTATTCTTATGAGGATTTTCCAAACTTTCCGATCATTTTCCGGAAAAACCTTCAGACCGATTCCTCTGAATAACAATCCTAACCTATTCTGGTATGACACCAACGTTCAGAAAAAGTTTCAAGTTGATTGATTCATTTCTCTGACCTGTATGCCGCGTACATAATTACAAAAAAAAAAAAAAACATAAAAACGAAGCCCATTTTTTTTCAGGGTGTGAAATGGAAAGCTTCACTACGCTCATCTAAATATATACTGATTTTTTTCAATCATATCCCTACCTCTAAAAACACATTCGATTACCATATATTGGATGAATATGGAAATACAGTAGGCCTATATCAAAATATCAACTTGCATTTAGCAAACTTGCAACCTCTAGCAAACTTCAAATTAGCAAACTTGCAAATATCAAATTTCATTTTTCTGCTTTTGTTCATTCTTCAACTTTGGCTACATCAAAAGAGAGTCCTTGTCTCTTAAAAGAGAGTCCTTGTCTCCTTTTTTTCTGTATCTTATTACTGTTGTATGGACTGTTCATTCTTAGGCCTGTTCCCGTTCTTAGCAATGTTATTGTAACTATATAAATTGACTTTTTATTTTGTTTCCATGTTTGTTTTGTGATTCATTATGTTTATGCCACTGACAAGCCAAATAGGCTTTAGGGGCTCTTGTGTAGAAAACATGTATCTTCTCTCTAAAAATGGCAATAAAAACAACAACAACAACAACCTTACGCTGTTCCTTACGCTAACCAATATGCTGTATGAATGTTCTGCTGATAATCACCTGTGGGAAGCGTTCCTTGATGAAGTCCCTCTTCTCCTGCGTGCCAACTGTCGTGTAGACCGTGCACCCCTCGAACAGCGCGATGGTGATCGCCGCCTGCCCCACTCCGCCGGAGCCTGCGTGGATCAACACCGAGTCTCCCTTCTTCATCCGACCACTCATCGTCAGAGCGTAGTACGCCTGCAGGGCAAATTGTTATGTTTTGTATTGCCGTGGAATAAAAAGTCAGGAAAAACTATTTAGGCCCGTTTTCATGGCTTGCGGCAGGCAGCTGATATTTCTTCTCTGGCCAATCAGAGAGCTGTAGATTCTGCCACTTGAACCTGTTGCTCGCTGCTGCGAGAGATGGAATAAATTCAACTTTGGAAATAAAACGCCGCGCTTAAATTTCCTCACTCGTGAAAGGAGCAGGGTCATGTCGAAATATCACCTCCGAATCAGTACTTTTCAAATATTCATTATCATATTTGCCAATGCCAAAAATCACTTCACCACCTGAATTGAATTCTATATTTGAATAAATAAATCAAATCTCGAAGTGGATGCAAAGAAATGCAACGTTGTGAACAGCGCAGGCGGCAGGTGATTTTTTTAAGCGCCTGCCGCCTGCCGCGAGCCATGAAAACGGGCATCAATACCCCAAATTGAATTCTCTTTGCCTGTTTTTGAAAGTTAGTGGTATAATTTAAGAACTAATCTCTGTAGTGTGAGTCGCCACACATTCAAATCCTTTCGCCAACAGGTTTTGAACGAATTATTCAAATTCGTAAATTCCTCATAGTGATGTATTCACAGTCAACAGATGAAAGTGAGAGAGATCGCAATAGAGGTGTTGCACTACAACTTATCCGGTGACTGCAGTTGTCTAATTCACGCAGCAGTTAGCCATCATAATCTATATATAAGGTTATCCCCAAACTCATTATTCTACAGTATTACAGTGAAACCTCTATGCATCGTTCCTGGATCTATCGTTTTCCTGTTTGTATCATTCATTTTTTCCCCCTACTCCCATACAGGCCTAATCAATGTTGAATTTTTCTGGATGAATAGTTTTCCTGCACGGATGGTTTTATTTTCCTGGTCCCTTGAAAAACAATGGATAGAGGTTTCACTGTACTCAATTTGGCCGAACCTAATCCTTACACCAAGTTTCACATGCTTTCTTGGATATGCAGTGAAACCTCTATCCATCATTTTTCACGGGACCAGGAAAATAAAACCATCCATTTGGGAAAACCATCCATTGAGGGAAATTCAACATTGGTTATATGGGCAAGAAAAAATGAATGATGCAAGCAGGAAAATGGTGGATCCGGGAACGATGCAAAGAGGTTTCACTGTAATACGATAAAAACTTCATAAAATTTTCCCAAACACTAACAAAATGTATCTCTCTTGGAAATGTATTCATTAATTTTTAATTTTTTCTTAATTTTTTTAATTACATCAGAATTTGATACAAAACCATTACCCAACCGTTATTCAATTAAGGGGCTATGGATGAAAGGTAGGATCATTTGGACGGGGCACTACAAGGGAAATCTTACTACCCCATCTTGATTATTCAGAACCAATTAACTTCAACACCAGGACTGCACTGTCTGTGACCATAATTTTATGATTTCATAATTTTAATTTTATATGACCATTTTTATACTTAATATTTCCCATATTACATATTGCATATGTTTGTTTTTGTATGAAGATGAGAATGAAACGGTTTGAGACTCACAGTTCCGTAGACGACTGGCACGGTAGCCGCATCTTCAAGGCTCCAGTGATCCGGAATCTCCCACAGGAGGTCAGAGTCAGCACTGAGCACCGTCGCCATCGCGCCCGCCCGGATCTTGCCCATGACCCGTTTGCCCGTCATGGTGCGGCCCGAATACTCCAGACCTTGCACGCAGTCCTGCAACATTCAATTCCATCCATTCTATTTATACGTGGGATTACAGTTTCACTTGTAAAAGGTTAAAACATAATAAAAGAATGATAAAGATGAATAGAACATTCATATAAGCTAAGCTAGTACGTGGAAGAGAGGTTAAATTCAAGAGAGCAATTTGTTATTAGTTTTCAAGATGCTGAAACATAATATATTTTAAATCAAAATTAAGGGGTTAATTCATTTTGATTCATCGGGAATTATAATAAGCAAATAAATAAGATACAACAAGTGCTTATTTATGAATTGGGTGAAAGGGAAAGAAAGAACAGCAGCTTACAGAGATTCATGAGTAGAGATAAGCTTACACATAATGGAGAGACCGTATAAGATAGAACACAGAGATGAAATTAAATATACACACAAGATTCTGATATTTTGGCTAGTGCCTTGATCACAGTAGAGTAGAGTGACTCAGTAAGGCAATAGCCAAAACGTCGGAATCTATTGTGTATATTTAATTTCATCTCTGTGTTCTATCTACGGGCTCTCTATTATGTGCAAGCTTATCTCTGCTCGTAAATCTCTGTAAGACGCTGTTCTTTCTTTCCCTTTTCTCCAATTCAAATATTCAGCCTCAGGCTATTTTCTCATACATCAGAGTGGTTATTTGCTAAACTTTAGGTAATTTAAGTTTTATTTCCATTAATTGTACATTACATACGACACAGTGTGAGCACCAATTACAAGGTATAAACACATACCCTTTAGGATATATATACCATTAAGGGTGTATGGAAAGATTTTTTACCATATTTATAACTTATTAAAAATGAGTTATATATATAATACAAGATAAATTAAAATAATCATAACGAGTTGGTATAATATACTGACTTGTATATTATGCACCTTGTGAGGTTGTGCATATACTAGATTAACATATTGGAATATTTTTAATACTGTTTTAGTGAAATATTAATATTAATAAATACATACTGATAAAATGTATAGAATAATAGTTAATAATGATAATAATAATAATACAAACTAATGCTAACATCATGCTAATTGATATTTTATAATAGCTATAATAATGACTTGTATGATTAGCTATTTTTCACAATTTTGTAGGATACAATTCAGTTCACTTCCTGTAGCCTATCATTCAATCATTCTGAATAATCGTCAAGATATTCTCCTACTGTATAATATGCTTTTTCAGTCAAGAAATCTTCCAAGTGTTTTTGAAATGATGTTATTTCTATTATATTTTTAATGGATTCAGGAATTTTATTAAAGAGTTTAATATTTATGTAGTTTGAATTTTTTTGACATAACTTGATAGTATATTGTTTTGTATGGAATTCTAATGCGTTTCTAGTTGAATGTTCATGAATCTCTTTTTTTTTCAAGGAACTTTCATTTCTTTTTATGTACAGTACTGATTCTAGTATATATATGCATGCAAGGGTCAAGATCCCAGCTTTTTTGAATAGAGGTTTACAATGTGTTTTGGGGTGGACTTGGTATATAATTCTTATAGCTCGCTTTTGGATCGTAAATATTTTATGAGCTTGATTTGAGCATCCCCAAAATTGAATGCCATATCTTATATGACTTTCCAGTTGAGCGTTGTATACTAATTTTGCTATTTTTACATTGCTGATGGCTCTTATTCTTCTGAGCGCGAAGCATGCCGAGCTAATCTTTTTGGATATTTGATCTATGTGTTTATGCCAGTTCAAATTCTCATCTATATTTAAACCTGAAAATGTTGTATATTCTAATCTCTTTAGCTGCGTATTGCCTTGATGGTTTTGAATTATATCTATTTTTTGGAGAGTTCTAGCTTTCTGCACAGTGTGACATTGAATGAAGTTAGTTTTTGAGGAATTTAGTTTGAGTTTATTGTTTGTAAACCATTGTGTTGCTATGTTTATTTTATCTTCAGCTTCACTTATGGCTGTTTGTTGATTTTTTGAATGAGCTATTATAGATGTGTCATCCGCAAATAATTCTGTATCCTCGACTGAAAAGGGAAGATCATTAATAAATATTATGAATAATAAAGGCCCTAAGACCGACCCTTGGGGTACTTCACATGAAATTTGTTCTAAATTCAGATATTACTTTGTTTTGTTTTCCATTTGTATCATACGTAGTGATTTCGACACATTGTTTTCTATTTTATAAGTATGATCTAATTGAATTTAGTGCGGTCACCCTTATGCCATAGAAATTTAGTTTTGATAGAAGAATATTGTGATCCACGCAGTCGAATGCTTCTGATAGATCACAAAATATTCCTTATTCATTTTATTTTTGTTCTATTGCTTCTATTATTTTGTCTAAAAATCTTTTAATTGAGGTGCTTGTGGATTTGCTTTTCCTGAAACCATTTCGATTTATAGCGAAGATTTCATGTTTTTCAAGAAAGCTAGTTATTCTAATTGAGATTATTTTTTCAAGAATTTTTGAGAAGGATGATAAAAGTGATATAGGTCTATAGTAGTCTGCTAATTTTGTCCTACCCTTTTTATGTAATGAAATGATTTTAGATTTCTTCATCAAGTCTGAAAAGATCCCAGTTTACAGCTTTTGATTAATTATTAATGTCAGTGGTTCCACTATTATTGGTATCGATTTTTTTATGAGTGACATCGGTATTTCGTCACACCCGCTGGAATATTTGTTTTTCATGTTTTTTACTATTTCTTGTACTTCATTCTCAGTCGTTGGTGATGAATATAAATGGACTTTCTAGAACTTTCATTTGATTTTTCCAGAAATTCAAAGAATTTATTTTCTGTGTAGTTCAAATTTTGAGTACTGGATTTTGCTACATCTATAAAAAAATTGTTAAATATTTCTGAAATATTTTTTTGCATCCTGTGTTGGACCAATTTCTGTTTCCAATGAATGTTTATATTTCCAGTGTTTTTCAACTTATTTGTATCAAGGTTATTGTTTATTATTTTCCAAATTGTTCGATTTCTATCCTCACTGCTTTCCATTTCATTTACTGTTTCTTCGTTTTTTTTCAGAATGGAGAATCCTCCTATATATTCTTTTATAAATGTTGTAGTAGTTTTTAATGAAATTTGAGTTTTTTAAGTGATTTTTAAGCCAATATAAGCATTTTAGATCTTTACTTGAAGTTTTTATACCTGATGATATCCAGTTTTGTTTTCTAGAGTTATGCTTTATTTTCATTTTTTTCATTGGAAAAGAAATCTTGAATTGAGAAGTGAATTGATTTAAGAAATTTTCATAATTTTTGTTAATACAGTTTGAGTTTATTATTATTGTGTTCCACTGTACGTGAATCAGGTTTTCATTGAAGTTTCTTACATTCTGTTCATTGAAGTTACGTTTTAGTATTGTTCTTGTTGGAATCTTTATTCTGTCATGTGTTATTGTTTGCTTTGACCGAAATGATCCGAGATATCTCCATTTAGGATTTTAGAAGTGTATTCATTGTCTGTGTTGGTTATAATGTTGTCTATTGTAGACGCTCCATTTCAGAATGTGTCAATTCTAGTCGGTAGATTTATAGTACATTTTAAGTTGTGTGTATCTAGAAGTAATAACAGTTTATCTTTGTTTGGACATTGTGAAGAGAAGTCTATATTATAATCTCCAACGACATGAATATCTTTTCAATTTGTATTGCTAAGGTTATTTATTGAGTTTAGTACTGTCTCTAGTTTGCTGACGAATAAATTTATGTCACTATCTGGAGTTCTGTATATAGATGAAATAATTATGAATTTCGATCGAGTGTTTTGGTGATTTTTGATTTCTATTTCTATGCCGCTTATTTCGAAATGTTTTTCTACATTATATTTATGTAACCGTTTCAGATTTTTTGTTACATCGCACCATTTTCTGTTTGCATAGATTGCTGTTCCTCCGTGGTTCAGCTGTGTTCTGTAGAATTTTGCTAGGCATATAAAGTTTTCTTTATGGGAAGAGAAAGTCAAAGGAGACGGCATGGTGGAGCGAGGAGGTGAGGTGTGCAGTTAAACAAAAACAGGAAGTTTGGACTAGGAAGGAGAAAGATAGATCGGCAAGAAATATATTGAAGTACTTAGAGAGGAAGGGAGAGGTTAGGAGCATGATTGAGAAGGAGAAAAAAAGGACAATGGTGAAGCTTGCCAAAAAGCTGGAGAAAGATGGGCAGGGAAATAAGAAAATGTTGTATGGAATTATGAAAGAAAAGAGGAGAGAAAAAGAGGAGCAGAAGATCATGTATGAAAAGAATGATAAACTGATTCGAGAACCCGGAGAAATGAAGAGAATGTGGAAAGAACATTTCGAAGAGCTATTGAATGCAAAACATACACGGGTAGAAGAAGTGGAGGAAGCAGAGATGGAAGGAGAGGACTGTGTGGAGATGGTGTCAAGAGAGGAGGTAGCAAAGGCAATAAAAAAGATGAAGAATGGTGAAGCAGCAGGAGCAGATGAGATAGTGGTAGAGATGATGGAGGCAGCAGGGCAGCGGGGGGCGGAGTGGGTGTTTCGTGTGATGGCGACAGCATGGCAACATAAAAGAGTGCCGGAAGATTGGGTGAAAGGGGTAATAACAGTAATATTCAAGAAAGGAGACAGAAAAAGAAGTAAGAATTACAGAGGAGTGACGCTGATAAGCCAGGCAGCCAAGCTGTATGAACGAATTATTGAAAGAAGAATGCGAGTGCTAGTGGAAGTGGAACCCATGTTAAGGGAAGAGCACTATGGGTTCAGAACAGGCCGATCAACAGTAGATTTGATATTTGCTGTCAGGCAACTGGTAGAAAGAAGGTGGAAGGAGGGAAGAAGAATGTACATGGCTTTTCTAGATTTGGAGAAAGCATACGATCATCTTCCCAGAGAAAGGGTGTGGGAGAGTCTCAGGGCAAAGGGCATACATGTGGGGATGAAAGACCGTGTGAAAAGTTTATATCGAGAATGCAAGGCTTCAGTGCCAACAAATGGAGGCAGGGCGGAGTGGCTTGAGGTAAGGAGTAGAGTTAGGCAGGGCAGTGTCCTATCACCTATGTTGTTTGTAATGGTGATGGATGAGATGATCAGAAAAGTGGAACCAGAGAAGGAAGGCCCAGGGTCAAAGACAATGATATATGCTGATGATATCTTGTTATGGGGAGACAGTAGAGACAATGTGCAAGAGAAAGTAAAAAGATGGGAAGAAATGACAGAGGAGTTTGCGAGAATTAGCGTGGAAAAGAGCAAAACAATGGTGATGAGCAGAGAGAAGAGAAAGATTGAAGAAAAAGTACAGCTGCAAGGTCAAGAACTGGAAGAAGTAGAAAAGTTCTCATACTTTAGAAGTATCGTCAGTAATACGGCAAAAGTAGAGCTAGAAGAGAGTAAGAGAATAGCCAAGGCTGACGGGCTATTTCAAAAAGTAAAGAAGCTGATTTGGAACCAAGATTTTCCGAGGAGTGGGAAGATACTCATTTATAATGGGTACTACTTGCCTATCTTGACATATGGAGCAGTTACATGGTCAATCAACTGGAGAGAAGAAAAGGAAATGGAGGCAGCAGAAATGAAGTTTGTAAGGAGCGTAGCAGGAGTGTCAAAGTTGGAGAAGAAGAGAAGCAGTAATATAAGGAAGGAAGTGGGAGTGGAAAGGTTATCATTTAAATTGGAAAGGGAGAGACTTAGGTGGTACGGGCATTTGCGGAGAATGGAAATGGAGAGAATACCTAGAGCAATGTTTGAGATAGCAGAAAACAATGGAGCTAAGAGAAGAGTTGGAAGACCAAGAGAAAGGTGGCAAGAGGGAGTCAAGTTCGGGGTAGTCAACCAAGGAGAAAGATGGGAAGAAGTGTAAGACGAGAGATGGTGGGAGAATAGAGAACGATGGAGGGAACTCGTAGGAAGAGGAAAAGAAATAGAGGATAGGCCTAGCAGTAGTGAAGAAGAGGAGGAAGAAGTCGGAACTGGCAGGAACCGATTCATATGAGAAGTCTGCCCTAGAAAAACTGGTTGAAACACCACCCGGCCCAATTTAATTGGTTATCTGGGTTTGAGATATATATATATATATATATATATATATATATATATATATATATATATATATATATATATATATATATATATATATAAAGTTTTCGAGGTATGCATGCTGTATTTCGGTTTCTTCCATCCAGTGCTCGGTAATACATGGAACATCGACAACAGATTTAGTGCTATATTCTACCTCTTGTATAAGTTTCTCTAATCTCTGAATTTTACTTGTTAGTCCATGCACATTTTGGTTAGGTATAATAAATTTAGTGATACTTTCTAGGCCTAAATTTTTGTCATTTTTTGCATTTTTGTCTGATCTATTTGTGATATATTTACTACAATCATTATTATTATTATTACTATTATTGATCAGTCTTTCATTGTTATTTGTAATAGTTGAATCAAAGGTCCCTAGTCAGTATGATTTTAAAGTTTTTGGTTTAGCTGTTCGTTGGCTGGCTCTTAGTACTGGGGAAATTTTTGCCTTTGATGTTTTTGTAATTGCTCCTTGTAATATCTGCACTACCTTGTCCTTGTTGGATGAAATGTTATTTGTATCACCAGTTTTTTCATTCTTCTCTGCTTGGCGTGGCGTTTGGCGTGCTACTGACAATTTGGATGTGATTTTCGACGGTGAGTTGGTAACTTTTGTGTTCATAGGTGGCTTGGTGACGCTTTTGCAGGCTGGCGGTGCAGTGTCGCTCGATGAAGTCTTGTTTTCCAAGCTCTCTATTAGCAATGAGGATTCTGAGTTCGGTGCATTTATGGTGCTTATTGGGCTTGACTGTGGTTGTGTGCTCTGTGTGGTTATTTGGCTTGACGGTGGCTGTGTGTTCTTGGGGCTTGCTGAAGGCTCGGTAAGTGTTGTATTATTTGTCTTTTTTGTTGGTCGATCAGTTGATAGTGTCTTGTTTATTCTTCTTTCTGTCACGGTTTTTATTAGAATGAGTAGAGTTTTTTCCCTCTTTTGCTTAGGTGTAGGCCGACGGCCGTGTTTCGTGTAATCATCTCTCACTAGCATCAAATCAGTCTTGATGAGTGTAACATCGGAATTTTGAATTTTATTTTTATTATGGTATGAAATAAGTTTGAGAATTTTTTGATTGGTAACACTCATGATTTTGTTGAAACTTTGGCCTTCAGAGTCTTGTCGATTTGGGATGTCAACAATTGCATTCAATTGTGTTTCTAGTACCTTTTCTAGTGTTACTCTAATATTGTCTATGGTATTTTTTGAGATGTTATTTGTTCCTCCCATAATGATGATGGTCTTAATGTGATTACTTCTTCTATGGGCGCACTTGGTTTTAAAATAGCATTCAACATTTGTGTTCATGTTGTAGTCATCACACAGATTTTGAAGGATGCTCATAAGCCCACGACCATGGCTATCTGCTAAGACCTGCATTTTTTTATCTGAGGGAGGTCTTTCTTTTGGTTGGTTCACATTTAGTTCAGTTCCCTTCATGCTTTTGCCTTGTTTATGTTGATTTTTATTTTTATCTAGAGGCTGAGTTGGAGCTGGAGGCTGTGGTGCTGCCATCTGTCTTGAATGTTTGGAGTCTTGTTTGTGAGGTGTTGCATTCTGGCATTTTGAGTTCTTGTCGAGAAAAAGCGCCTTGATGGTGCTTCTATCTTGTGGTCATTTGACTTATTATTTATATCTGATGAGATATGGTCATTCATCCCTTTTTCTTCTATTGTTTTGTTGAGTATTTTAATTTTCAACATAACTTCGTCCATGAGTCGTTTAATGTTAGTCATTTGAATGCTTATGCCTTCCGTAGGATTACCCTGTTTTGTTGCTTGATCTTGATAGCCCATTTGGTGTGTGAGTGCTGGCCACATGACAGGATTTTCCAGCCACATTTTTACAGATCTTTGAAATTCTGCTTCACTCTTAAATTTAAATTACACTGAAATTTGTTTTTATTCCGTAATTCCTCTTATTCCCCCCAAGCCCTAGGTATACCTAAAATAATTTACTTCATACGATAAAGCAGAGCATTACAAATAAATCTAAGCCTACTGTATCATTTTAGTCATTCCCTATGATAACGCGGACTAGGCTTAGGCTAAAATTGAAATAACGCTCGTAGAGCTTACGCGATTTTCACAAAATTTTCACAAAAGAAGTAGAGTCGATTTTAGGTTGTGAGTAGGTTTGAAAATATTAGAATAATATGTTTCTCCTATATTAGAATTTGAAATCTCATACCAATCAAAAGCTATTCCCCCAAAAAATGATGTTTCGCTTTAGCGACTCCCGCGGGCACTCTTAATGCACTACCATTCAGACTTTAGAAGAACTGAATTTCTGTCATTACAAAAAAATTTAAACCTTTTTTTAATAACATCGAAACTTGATACAAAATCATTGTTTCCCGATTAAGGCTATGGATAAAAGGTAGGATCATTTGGACAGGGCACCACAAGGGCAATCTAACCACCCCATTTTAATTATTTAGAACCAATTAGCTCCAACACCAGAACTGCACTGTCTGTGACCATAATTTCTCCAACGCAGATAGATAAAAGTATTTCAGTTTCCGAAAGTCTGGAACACAATATAAGTAAAAACCGATTCTGTGATATATATCCAGACATTACCAGCATTGGTATTAAGAGTAAACAAAACACAGTGAATATGCCCCTGAAGTTGATTATAATGCAAGAATATGCATTTTCTGATGAAACTCAGAAAATCAGTATCTTGGCTTAGAGCTAGTCGAATTATTGAGCCAGCATACATCGTTAACAAAGATACAGTAAAGAAGATGCCATCTCACTTTAATTTGAACTGAATTTAAACAAGCGAATTTCTTGCGTGAAACTTGTCAGTCTGCTTACGAGTTTTTGTCTGCCCTTGGCGATAACCTCAGCTGCTAGTTTGCCTGTCGCGGTCATCACGTCTCGGAAGTTCAGCGCGGACACGTACACCTGTACCAGCACTGTATTCGGCTCCGGCTCGTGGCTACAACGCAATACAAACATTGAACACTTGCATTTATTATATGACAGCAATATTAATATTAATAAATTGTTTATTCCTTCAATTATTGATCATATTACATGATATCAGAAACATCATACAAATAAATATAACAATATAAATATACATTATTGAAAAGTAAGACTTGATTTAAAGAATGTTATTTTGTGATGGACGATATGCGATGAATGATAGACGATGATGCAGGGTAAGAGAAACAAGTGTTGTGAGAATGATGAGGTGGACTTCACCATTCTCACATCACTTGTTACTCTTACCCTGCATCATCGTCTATCATTCATTGCATATCGTCCATCACAAAATAATATGAATATAGGCCTACATACCCTACAAACATGGGCATGCTAAAGGCATGCCGAAAAGGTTACCAAATGAGCATGCCCTAGGCGTTGCCATATTTTGTGCCCTGGCATGCCCCTGAAATGCCCTGTGGGAAGCTGATGATATGAATATGCCCAGGACCCGCCCTGGACATGCCCACTGCCAACCTCATCCGAAAGAGCGTGTCTAGGGCGCGTGTGAGCCATGTCCAGGACACGCCCACAGGGCATGTGTAGTGCGTGCCCTGGGAGTCTCGCCCTATATTAAATTAAATGGGGTTGGGCACGCATGGGGCACCCCAACATGCCCTTTGGGCATGTCTAGGGCGCGCATAGGGAATGTTTTGTGTTTGTAGGGTATTTTTTTTTTTTTTTTTATAACATCGAAACTTGATACAAAATCATTGTTCCCCAATTAAGGCTATGGATGAAAGATAGGATCGTTTGGACGGGGCACCACAATGCTGTATAGACATAATATGGCAAAACTTTATTTTAATACATAGACAATTACCGGTATACTACTATATTGAATATTGTATACTGTATTCTATTTATGTAAAAAAAAATTGTGTTCATGAGCACAAAACAAGAGAAGCTAGTGATCTGGGTAAGAGTACAGGACACTTATATAAAATTTCCTTCAACGTCACTCTTTGATTGCCACCAAAATATGTATGATGTGAGTATAAAGAGTGAGATATGTGAAACAAAATTTAGCTTGATTTGATTTTTCTCATATCTCATCTTGGGAATAAGGGTCATGTAGGTTCAAGTGAACATTGACGCACTTCTCCAGATCGGAAGATGAATATGATAGGCCATCATCCAAGCAAGGGAGAATAGAAACTGGATTCAAATCCAAATTGAAGTTTTTCTTATTATATCATTCATTTTATAGACTGGATGAGTATTTTAAATTCAACTAATGTATTTGATTGCTGTTAATAATAATAACAATAATAATTTCATTTATACAGTTGAACATAATGTAGTACAGAGTTGTTAGACAAAGTAAAACCAGTCAAGTAGAACATGTCAGTAGAACATGTCAAGAATGCATTAAATACATCTATAATTATTTTGATAATATGCTTACAACGTGTCCCGTAAAAATGTATATTGTAAATAGTCGTTGATGGTGTAAGGGCATAGCTGAAGGAGGATACGCTTAAGAGATAGCTTGAGATTATTGTCATGGTTTTCAGCGTCTGTGGAAACTTGTTGTAAAGAATGGCTCCTGCATATTCAGGGTTCTTATTGTAAAGTGCCAGATTGTGTGCAGGGATGTGGATATTATTTCTGCCTCTGGTTTGATGATCGTGGATAGATATGTTTGTTGGTTGATTTCCATGTTGTTTGGTTATTTTGTCATTCACAATTATGTGTATGTGTTAATTTATTCATTTTTTATACCTATAGTCTTGGTGTAATTAGACTTTGACTTTGGTCAGTCAGCCAGTGTAAAATAAATGGTGCCAGAAACCGGTTAAGCAAAGAACGTTTTTTATTATTAATATTGGGTTTTATTGACAAACTACACTGATGACCAAAATCTAATAGCGTCAGTGAACAATGGTGAGATGAGAAGAAAGTTTATTCTATTAGGTGTTTTCGGATAGTGGGAAATAGACGGTGATCATTGAATGATGATAATAAAAGAGTAAGATCGTAGTTGATCTTGACTTACTTGTGAGGATCGAGTGGGCCCTCCTGCCAGCGGAAGCTGGACAAATCACCGCGGACCGTCGCTTTACACACCGCGTGCTTGACGCCGACAAGCGGACTCTCGGGCAGCGGCAAGTGGCGATAACTGCCCCACTGGCCGTCTTTGTACACGTTCAAAGCCACGTTCAGTGCGATTTGGGTCTTGTATAATGGTAACTCGGGGTCGAAAGCAGGGGCTTCTTTGTCCAAGGTGAAGAAACACCTGGAGTGTAACAAGTATTGTTAGATATGAGTGTAGAGGAGATTTCATTTCATATACTGGAACAAATTGTGCTTGTTTACATGTTGTGTTCATGTTTGTATTTATGTTTTAGGAGCAAAAGAACTCGTTGTCGATGCAACTTCAAACCCTAACACTATTTATGTTTTATTTTGTGAACGCCATACACAAGAGAGAAAGTAACCAATCGAGACTTGAAACTTTTTTCTGGATATGGAGTCAGACCAGAATGGATTGGTGTGGTTTTTGAGTGAAAAGGGATCAGACTTATTTTGGAAAATAATATTGAGAATGTGAAAAATCTCTACCTAATAGCATTGAGTAAAATACATGATTTTCAATTTTATCTGATTGAAATTACATTTTCAGAGAATGTTAATTATTGTTCCAACACAATAAAAATACAGAATCAGGCCTACAGATTCAAAAGAATTAAAATGGATTGACTGCAGAAATTACAATTCTAATTACAATGACAAAATGACAAAATTCTGATTACAGAATTGAAAGAATATTTTGGTTGTGAGGTTTTTGAGAAATCAAAAATATTGAAAAAGTAGTTAAATGCATCATTAAAAATAATTTCCTGACCAAGTTGTCTGGAGATGTCATTTTAGGGGTGAGACTTGGAGTGACAAAAAGTGTGACTCGAAGGGGACGATTAAAAGTGTGCGATAAAGTGTTCCGTATTTCAAGTTTGAGTCTAGCTACACTCATTTTAGAGAACAAATGAAATTCTAGACATCATCCAATGGTCTACCTCGCCTTATCACCGCCCGGTTCTTTACGGATGCAGTTGAACAAGCCCAGAATGCCGTTCAACGGCTCTCCTTGCGCGACCATCAGTATGACTCTCTGCTCCGTTTGTTCCTTGAGCGCGGCCTGGAGTTGTGGGATCCAACTGTGATTACCCTCCGTGATCGGAATCACCAAGGATGCAGACGGTGCTGTGATCTACAATCACGAACAACGAAAGATTACACGTCATGAAGGCCGTATAACTGAACAGATATAAATAATTGAACGGTAATCAAACATTACACACACACAAAAAGGTTATCCTCAGGTATCATGCTGTACTAATTCACTGGAATTATTTTGTTATACTTATGATTATATTGCTGCAGTGAAATTGTTGTATGTTTACATAATGTTTATATTAGGCCTACTGTTTGCTTAACGACCCCACCAACAGCTAGGTTATACGGGGGTATGTTTATATTATCTCTGTGTGTACGACAACTGTCTGTATGTATGTATCCTTCTGTATTTTGTTGTATTTTCCTTGTATTTAATTTTGTTTCTGAAATTTATGTGAACTAGGTTTTAACTGGTTGAATGTAAGAACGGCCCTGTCGAATTTCTTTACCAATAAATATCCTATAATAATAATAATGATAATAATAATAATAAAAATTGAAATAATGATACAAGAATTGAAATAATCAAAGCCTCTTCTATGATTTTTTTTTTTAAATCAAGACCATTGATGATTTTTTCTTGGTTATTGGATGAGCGTAGCAAAGACTCAATTTCACTGTACTTGAAAAATCGAATGTGTTTTTTTTTTTTTTTTTTTTTTTGTTCGCGCTCTACAGGTCAAACAGAAATTCAGATCATGATGGAACTTGGCACACACATGAACCCCTATCTGACTTGATGCTGTATAGTTTTGAGGCAAAATCGGTTCAACAATTCTTGAGATAAATCATTTTGAAGTTTTCAAAAAGCCCATATGAATAAGCCAGGCGGAAAAAATGACAAAGTGAATGTTCTCCGAAAATTTTCAAATTTTCACAGAACTCGAACAAAATAATAATACACATTATTACGGACTTTTACAATAATCGGATGTGACGTTTCGGAGTAAAAAATTAAATTCGCTCATCCATCAACGCGGAAACACATGACGCGTTTTCCTAGTTTATCCTCAACTAAATGCTACTTTACGTTAATGGTAGGCGCTGAAAGCTGAGCTGTTGAGAGTATTTAAGTAGCACCAACTAACCAACTAATTGGATGAGCGAAGCGAAGACTCAATTTCGCCATACCCGGAAAAAAAGTGCCTGTTTTTTTTTTTGTTTTTTTGTTCGCGCTCCACAGGTCAGACGAAAATTCAAAATCAGTTGAAACTTGGCACACTCAAGTATCCTTATCCAATTCGATACTGTGTAGTTTTGAGGTGCGATCGGTTGAACCACTTTTGAGAAAACTCATTCCAAAGTTTGCAAAAATCCCATTAGAATAACCCAGAGGAAAAAAATCGTGAAAAATATTTCATCTGAGAGAATTAAAATTCTCAGGGAATTTCAATCTGATGATAATACACATTCTTCCGAACTTTCACTCAAATCGGATCAGCCGTTTCGATGTAAAAAAATATATAATGTAATTTGTGTTGATTATTCAAAGCTATTAAGATACCTATTGAATCAAAGCAACAAGTGTCACCACTTGATTGTAAACGATTAAAACAAAGCCTTCTTCATCATCATATAAAGTAATAATGGAAAATAAGATGGCAGTGATGTAATGGTTTGGATCTCAAGGTGTATATATATATATAATAACCAATCCAAAGATAAGTTGATATGTTCCAGCTCATCCATCAACGCGGCAACACATAGCGCGTTTGCCTAGTAAAGACAAAATAACTGATACAAAATGTGAAAATCACAGGCCTTATTCCTGAAAATGCCAAGCCCAGTAACCAGACCAGGTTCAATATTTTCAATTATATACCTTCTTCAACAAGACTATCTTCTCGTCACCGACAATGTACTCATTGAGTACCACCAGTTCGGCCGACGCCAGATCTGCCGTCGACTGATCAATCTTCTCTCTGGAGATCAAAACGCCCGTTGTTCCGATGCACGTCAACGCAGTCTGACATGTCGTCGTCCTGCCGAGCAGGTTCGTGCCGAGCACAAACAAGCAGTTCGTCTCGCCGGACAGTTTCCTGTCGTCGACTGTAATGCCGGGACCGAGTTCTGCGGTCAGAGGGTTGTCTGGAGCCGATAGTACGGTTATGTCTGCCTGAAATATTACAGATCAAATCAAATGATAAGTGCAAAGAAAATGAGATAGAATTGAAGATTAATTTTCAAATCACTTGAAGCATACATGAGAGAAAATAGAAACAACAGCTTACCAAGGTGGAAGATTTTAAACAATGACATGAGAACAAATAACTACGGTGAAACCTATATCCATCATTTTTCAAGGGATCAGAAGAAAAAAAGCATCCATGCAAGAATATGACCTATCCAGAAAAATTATGAAAGTGGGATGAAACAAAATGAACGGTAGAAGCTGAAAACGATGGATACGGAAATGATGCTTATAGGTTTTACTGTATATAATTGGAGACGATTATAAGTAGGTTTCAGAGCTAAGGAAAAGATTCAGAATGAAGTAAATCTGCAAGGACAAGAGTTGTAAGAAGTAGAACTAGAAGAGTTCTCGTACTTGGGAAGTGTAGTAATAAATTATAATTTTTTTTTCTAATAACATCGAAACTTGATACAAAATCATTGTTTCCCAATTAAGGCTATGGATAAAAGATGGGATCATTTGGACAGGGCACCACAAGGGCAATCTTACCACCCCATTTTGATTATTCAAAACTAACGAACTTCAACACCAGGACTGCGCTGTCTGTGACCATAATTTTTCGCCGTAGTTAAAAGTCCTCCAGTATAAACACACGAATGTTGATATCTTCCACTTTGAACTGTCTCTTGGGCAATGATCACTTCTTTCCATTGACAGCAGATGTAAAGTTTATCATTATACAAAATGGACAAATTAAATTAGTGATAGGCCTGTAATGTTATAATTAGGCATATCACTCTACTAATTAATGGTCGTGGCCAATTAGTACTTCATCCAAGCATTTTCTTTGAGGACTGTGGGAAACCACGAAAAATCAAGTCAGGATAGATAAAAAAGGTGTTTGTTGGTCTTGAGCTTTTCCTTTCAACTTCTTATCTTCTTGTAGTGTTTGATATTTTTCTTTTCTTTTTTCTCTCCTTTTTTCTCATTCTCTCTCCTTTTTTTTCTCTTCTTCTTTTTTCTTCTTTTTTCCTTTATTAATTAATTCATTTTTTCCTCTTTCCATTTCATTTTTTCTCTTCATCTTTTTCTTTTGTCTCTCATTTTTTTTCATTCATTTATTTATTCATTTCAGTATTATTATTTTTTATTTTTTTTCATACTTTTTTTTATTCGTTTTTTTTCACTTGATCATCGTTTTTTTTTCTTTTTTCTTCTCTTTTTTTTCTTTCATTTTATTCTTTTTTTTCAAGTTATAAGGTAAAAGTAAAGATAGAAGAGAAGAATAGCCAAGGCAGACAAACTATTCCATAAAGTGAGGAAGCTGATTTGGAACCATAGATTAATGGACAGAGATAGATTGAAAAAATAGTACAGTGAATTAGGTAACTGGCTGAACAGAAAATGACGTGAAACTCAAAATGACTTCAATTAAAATAATCTATATGAAAAAAGTTAGGGGGGGGTGAAAATATGTGAGAGTGATGTTATACTGTGAAATATTTTTCCATCATTAACTCGAAAAAACTTGACATAAAATCTCAATAGGGCAGCAAAGTAGGCTGTGGCGCGGAAGGATAGGGTTCTAATGTAGGTTCATTCTTATGGGTAATAGCACGTACATGATTTTAAAACTGTCACAACTTCTAAACTATTGATACTACAGCTAAACCAGTTAGCCTACAATATTCAGTAAACTGTTATCTTTACGATGATACACATACATTGTATCAAACACCTGGTCAATTTAAACAATTGGATGATAAAAAACATGCTGTAATTGCGATGTCGCCAAGCGAATGAAAGAGATAGATAGTTGCATCGGAATTCTCACAGTGGCCGTGTTCTCAAGAAACTTGCTAGCTGCTTGCTAGGTATCGCTTGGCATCATCGCAAAACGGATGTTGCAACATTAAGCTTAGACCGTCATGCGGGTGCACTCCTACGCGCACGGCTATCGTTAGTTTTCGACGTTGCAATTACAACATGTTTTTTATCATCCAATTGTTTAAATTAACCAGGCGTTTGATACAATGTATGTGTCTCATCGTAAAGATAACAGTTTACTGAACATTGTAGGCTAACTGGTTTAGCTGTAGTATTGATAGTTTAGAAGTTATGATAATTTTGAAATCATGTACGTGCTATTACCCATGAGAATGAACTTCATTAGAACCCTATCCTTCCGCGCCACAGCCTACTTTGCTGCCCTATCAAGGCTAAGGATGAAAGGTAGGATCGTTCAGATGGGGCACTACAAGAACGATCTTACTGCCCCAAAACTTTCGTCAAACTACAACCAAGTTGACAAGGTATCATAATTTTGGCTCAAGATTAAATCCGGATGCCACTGAATTAATTACAGACAGTTATTAACTTTACAATTTGATTGTTTCTCATTTCTCGTATGATTAGTTTTAACCGTACCTGTATCAGGGGTAGATCACCCAACACTGCTGCCAACGTCACCGACAGCAACTGTTTCTCAGGATGCGTTTGTTCATCGACCAACTCAACAGACTTAACCTTGATGCCCAGCTGATTCTCCAGGCCGACGTGGACGCAGACGGTCAGCGCTTCACGCAGCTCGGCTGTCGAACCTTCTCGAACGAGGCCAGCTGTTATCGGGACAAGGGGCATTATTATGAGTCCGTGGGAGTCGATTTAGAAAAATATCAGTTTTTGATGATTATTATTTGCTTGACGACCCCACCAACAGCTAGGTTATACGGGTATATCAGTTTTTTGGTGATAATTTTTTGAACGGTACGAGATATCAAAATTCTGATTGATGAGCGTAGCGAAGTCTCCATCCCACTCTTATAGGGCTTTGTCTGTGTGTTTTTTTTTTTTTTTTTTTTTTTTTTTGTTTGTAAGCACTCCACAGGTCGCAAGGGTTGACTGATCAACATGAAACTTTTTTTGTACACGCAAACTCATCCAACTTAGAACTGTATAGTTTTTGGGATGAATCGGTCGGACCGATTTTGAGAATCATCATCTCAAAGTTTCTAAAAACCCCATAAGATTTGGCTGGGCAGAAAATGTTGAAAAATAAAATCTCTCCAAATGGAATGAAATTTTCTCTAAATGTGTATACATGGATTTTACACATTATCACGATCTTTTAAGCAATTCTGATCAGTCGTTTTGAAGAAAAAAAATAAAATGTCTGATAATATTCATAAAATATATCATAAAAATTGTGACAGAATTAAGTTGTCGAGATTCACTGCTTTCTAGATTCAAGAGTTGACCAACAATGAAGTATTTTTTATATGCGTCAAGGTGTGTAGAACACCAGAGTCAATGAAGTGGCAAGAGTAAAACTACTTTAACGACTTTAATAGGCTTCTGTCACGTAACAAATGACAAACAATCGTTACCATAGCACTACAGCGAACTGATGGACTACCAAATATTCTGATTGGTCAATTCGAACTGGTGGACATTGTTGTATGCCAATTTCAACAATGAGTGACGTCACTTGACAGAAGCCTATAGCTTATTCAGATATCAAGGTGTGTAGAATACCAGAGTCGATAAAGTAGCAAGGGTAGAACTACTTTAAGGACTTTTATACCTTATTGAGATATCTCGCTCATCTTACAACGCATATTTCGCGTTTGACTAGTAAGCAAGAAACACAGATAATTGATGAGCGTAGCGAAGTCTCCATCCCACTCTTATAGGGCTTTGTCTGTGTGTTTTTTTTTTTTTTTTTTTTTTTTTTGTAAGCACTCCACAGGTCGCAAGGGTTGACTGATCAACATGAAACTTTTTTTGTACACGCAAACTCATCCAACTTAGAACTGTATAGTTTTTGGGATGAATCGGTCGAACCGATTTTGAGAATCATCATCTCAAAGTTTCTAAAAACCCCATGAGATTTGGCTGGGCAGAAAATGTTGAAAAATAACATCTCTCCAAATGGGATGAAATTTTCTCTAAATGTGTATACATGGATTTTACACATTATTACGATTTTTTAAGCAATTCTGATCAGTCGTTTTGGAGAAAAAAAATAAAATGACTGATAATATTCATAAAATATATCATAAAAATTATGACAGAATTAAGTTGTCGAGATTCACTGCTTTCTAGATTCAAGAGTTGACCAACAATGAAGTATTTTTTATATGCGTCAAGGTGTGAAGAATACCAGTGTCAATGAAGTGGCAAGAGTAGAACTTCTTTAACGACTTTTATAGCTTATTCAGATATCAAGGTGTGTAGAATACCAAAGTCGATAAAGTAGCAAGGGTGAAACTATTTCAAGGACTTTCATACCTTATTCAGATATCTCGCTCATCTTACAACGCATATTTCGCGTTTGACTAGTTATAATAGCTTCAAGATGATATAAATTATAGCTATTCAAGTCATGTCGCATAACTGTCAGCGAATACAGCTAGAAAAACACATTTTTTAGCGGTATTCGCTTGACAGCTATGCGACATGACTTTAATAGTTATAAATTATATGATCTTGAAGCTATTATAATTATCTGCGTTTCTCGCATATTAGAATTTCGATATCTCATACCGTTCAAAAGTTATCACCAAAAAATTGATATTCCACTAAATCGACTCCCATGGACTCTTGAGCGGCTTCCATTTCACTTATATTACCAAACAAAATCAAACTTCGTTTTTACGACTTTTTTCTGTTTTTTTTTTTTGTATGCAACATAGGCCTACAGGCTAGGAAAAGTCACCAATCAACTTGAAACTTTTTCTGGACATTGGTGTCGTACCATAATAGGTAGGGATTGTTTTTGACCAAAATCAATTGAACAGTCATTTCGGATAAGAAATTAGAAATTTTGGAAAATTGACATGAGACTGTACGTACCGATTGGAATTTTCAATTTCTCAACTTAATCCGTTTGACATGAAATTTTAAAAAACTGTTTTTATTGTTGTGGTGGAAATAAAGGCCTACGTAGGCCTAGTAGATTAAAATACCTTTTTCCCAAAACCGTATAATAAAATGTTGTCTCAACTTCAAATAACAGATTAAACTTGCACCACGGTACAATTATTGAGTTTATACACTCATCCCTTACCTTGACCATTGAGTTTATAGTGTTAACTCAATAAACTCAATACCTTGACTGCCTAAGCCTAGTTCACAATTAAAATAGTCATTAGTTATTATGAAATGGTAATAGCGTTCTAGTGACAGGTGGGTCACAATAGCCTCTGATTTCGATCGTAGATTTGCCAATAGTTCACCGGTAGGCCTAGATAGGTTCCAGTGGTTATATTAGTGAAAATTTAGAACTGCGCATTTGAAAAAATCAATTATATAAAGAGGTAGGTTCCACACGGATACTGGTTGGGGGGGAGGGATCCACAGCCCCGCAGGTTTTTTTTGAAAAACTTTGTTTTTTAAAGAATCTTGTTACTATTTGGGAACATGTAGGCCTAAGGTTGTTGCTTCATAACGCATTATTACTAATATGCATTATTAGTGTTATTATAGTATAATTATAGTGCATATACAGAGACTTGATTTTATAACTGCGCAAATTGAAATTAAGAACTGCATTTTTCAAGTTTAGAACTGCGCATATTGGTGTCATAAAGCGCTCATTTTCATTTTTCACATGTTGAATTAATTAATAATTAATTATTAGAATATACTTTTCTATATTGTTGAGAAACCATTTCATTATTAATAGCATTGAAACGCAGTTCTCTATTTAACTTATCTGTTTATAACAACTACTATAGTAATTACTTTTACTAAGAAAACTGTATTCTTTAGGAATAACATATTATTGTGATTTATATTTGCATAGGCCTATACCAAAGACCTTAGTATCTAACTTCGTTAGAAGACCTAAAACTAAGCCTTCTAAGCGGCGACAGAGCGATGCTAGCGCATGTATCGTAGTGGAGTGAATTATTCTCTAGGCGGGCCAGTTGGAATGATTACCAGAATGATTTTTTCTCACACCTTCTTGGATCCACATAATTATCCAACTGATGTTTCTTTCAGAATTAGTTTTCATGATTCATCAATATGCCTAGGCCTATAGTTCCATCATGAGTGGTCGAGACAACGCTATCTGTTATATCGCCTAGTGTTTTAATTATGTGATCAAGGCAAAAGTGAGGTAATTCTTCAGATTCGGGGAGAAACGGGAATGTGAGTAGGCTTGACCAATTGTAATATCTGTTCATTCGTACATATCCATACTATTTTTAATTTATTAGGAATCTTTCTATGAATGATTCACAACACGATAATCACGTCAGCTCGGTGTTATACGCATTGAACATATTGGTGGTAAAGCAGATATCTCTCTTCTAATTCACTCCACGGAGACAGGTAGCACTAGTGAGCAATGTCGCCAAGCGTTACATGGTAAACAAGATCAGTTTTACGTCTTCTAACGAAGTTAGATATTAAGGTCTTTGCCTATACCCTTTGTTCTGTATAAACTTTAGTCATCACATTTAATAAGCATTTAACCCATTATCTGTCCTAAAGTGAATAGTTGATCACTTTTATTAAGAATACCGTACTTTAGCAATAGCATGTTATTGTACTTTGTAGAGCATACCCCTTGTTAGTATAACTCGACTCACAAGATTCACCCTTGATTTTATTCACAACAACTATTATCCATCTCATAAATGTATTACTGTTTTCATTTGAACAAAACTAGAATCGTCAACCATTTTCGTGTCAGTTCGACCCATAGATCGACCCTATCAACATCTCTTGGTTTTCTCCATAATATCTCAAAGTGTTGAATTCATATTATTGTTACAGTTTATTTCTACTTTTATACTGGCAATTTATTTCAAATGTGAATTAATTGAGATAAATTCTCCGTCTACAATTATACTACATCATTGGTAAGCTTCAATAAACCTATTTTTCACCAATCTAATATTTCCTCTCTCTTCCTTGTTAATAATTTAAGTCCCATCTTAATGCTTGGGCGTTCCCACGTTCCCTTCGAATTTTGACCGCTCTTCGTAATTATGTCAGTAAAGACATTGGTGACAGTTACGCTATCATCGTGAACATTATCGTCTATTGAACTATTATTGATTATATCTCACTTTGACAGTCGTCACAGAGATCTTCAATTTTATCAATTATAAACGGCAACTTCATCATATTAGGGTCAACTGCGCACTGATATAACCCCTGATAGGTTCACCACCAACCTGAATCATAATCTTGCTTTGAATGATTCAAGTTTCAGTGGAAGGGGACAACAACTGTCAGAAGCCATCTGGACATCTGTTTCTTGAGAGTGTCTGATTTGACTCTGATAGAAAAATAAAATACCCAGAATACATAAACAGTAGTCACTTAACTACAGTAGTTTCATCTGATAGGTCAGAATTTGGCTTATTGTAAAGGTTATAAGAAAATAGTCATAAGAAATGGATTTATTTTATTTCTTATGGCTACATAATCACTATAACACCACTATACCAAATCACCATCCCATTGTAAATGATTACAAGTAAATGCTATGAGGACGTCCATAAATTGTCACACCTTTTAGGCCACTTTGAACCCCCCCTCCCTCCCATGTGACAGTTGGTCGCAAAACCTATTACCCCCCCCCCTTAAATACGTCACAAATTCTCATACTCTGACAAAAAAATTGAAATCAACAGGTGACAAAGGTACAATTGGGTAATAA
>OZ023331.1:14922917-14990417 GCA_964007535.1 Brachyptera risi
TCTCAGCTTGATCGGGTCAGCCATTGTTAAGAAAAAACATGAAATGTGCTGAATTGGTACCACTCGAAGCCGTTTTTACCCATTTTTAACTAAAATGTTACCCAATTGGCGAATTTAGGCAAAAGTTTGGCAATGAAGTCGACATACTATTACTTTCCGCTCGTCTAACAACGCGTATATAGCGTTTTCCTAGTTAATTTATATAATGATAAAGAAGGCTTTGTTTTAATCGCTTACAATTAAGTGCTGACACTTGCTGCTTGAATTTAATTGGTATCTTGATAGCTTTGAATGATTCACAAAAATACATTATATTTTTTTCCATCAAAACGGCTGATCCGATTTGAGTAAAAGTTCGGAATAATGTGTATCATTATTATATTGAAATTTCCTGAGAATTTGAATTCTCTCGGATGAAATATGTTTCACAAATTTTTCTTCAGAGTTATTCTTATGGGATTTTTGAAAACTTTGAAATGACTGAGTTTTCTCAGAAGTGGTTTGACCGATTGTGCCTCAAAGCTATACAGTATCGAATTAGATAAGCACACTTGTGTTTGCCAAGTTTTAACTGATTCAGGATTTTCGTTTGACCTGTGGAGCGCGAACAAAAAAACACACACACAAAAAAGTACTTTTTTTCGGGTATGGTGAAATTGAGTCTTCACTTCGCTCATCCAATCAACCAGTTGAATCTGAATCATTAGTTGTCATTTGAAGGTACACTGAATAAATCTGTCAAATTCACCACAAATTAAACAGCCCAGTTGATTGGATATTAAAGAGGTTGGGAAACAAAGGTTGTTAATTGAAAAATATACACGACATTTACAATGAAACTAAATCGTGTATAAGAGCCAAGATGCATTGAGGGTTGCATTGGTTTACTGGTCTCTTATGCTGTCTTAACTCGGCTCTCAATCTGGTTCTATTTTAAGAGCGATGTACTAGAAGAATCCAATCGCTACGATTCCTCGTGATCAATTTGGTACTTAGAGTAATGCTTCTGCTACCCTTAAATACTGTCATTTCAGGTGACTGCTGCTACAGCTGAGTCAACATATAAATAATTTCCTTGAACAAAATTAGTTCCTTGTATTACTACTCACAATCGGTGTTTCCATGGATTTGGCCAGTAAATTGGTACATATTTTCAACATTGGTGGGATAGGGAGTTAAGCCAACGTAACAAAACAGCAAACCCTCAGTACATTTTGATCATAAGTCTCTAGGTTTGGCTCACCGCGACTGTTTGGTACGAACTGATACTTCTCAAGAACGGGATCACCGAGCGGTTTCCTGCGAGCTATCGCCGACGCGTTGAGCCCTCGTATCTCGATCCCACCCGAACGGATGATGCCAACCTCGCGATGCACAAACACGTCTAATACGGCAGTGTTGGCCACCGCATTCAAATCCTCTGGAAAACAAATATTATATAATTAGTACACGTGCTTGTTATTAGAATTCATAGAATTTAATAGAATTCAATAGAAAATAATAGAATTCAATAGGGGCAAGGTGGGAGGTGTGGAACACTGGAAGGAGTGGAACATTAGCTCCGATTCAACTAGTTTTTCATTCGAAGTGTTGCCAATTCAACAGGATATGTATTTCTGTGCTACCTTCCACTGGATGTAATTTGAGACAGATGTGATGATTGGTACTACTGTTATTAAATAATTTTCAAAATTGGATTTACAAACCTGCATTTTTAGGTCTCTTATTTTCTTAATTTACAGAGCATCGTTACTTTAATGAAGGTAAATTATTTATTTTATGTAAGTAAAATGTTATGAACAGATATTACCATTATTGATAATGAGCTTACTAAATTCATTTAATTATAACACTTTTTGTGCAAAAGTGTACCCAAGGGAGGTATGGAACAGCATGTCAAGGGGAGGAATGGAACACTAATTTGAGGTTATGTATACACTAATTTGAGGTTATGTATGCCTTTCTCCCTTATAGGCCCTTGTACTGATTCGCGGCGCGCGCTACGCGTTGGTCGCATATGCTGCGTCACGCGAGTAGATGCATTTATTGGCTCGCGCGCGTTGAAGATGTACAGAAAAATGAATGCCTAGCATTTCAAGAATATTAACTGTCATATTATCTGTATATTATCTGTATGTCATATTATCATATATATCTGTAAAGCTTGATATTTGGCGACGTAAGGTTGCCGGCCTTGTATTCTCACGTGTGTCAAATTAGATTTTGAGGTTATCATATACTGCCTTGTACTGTTGTACGTTCGGTCGGAGCGGACAGTGAACGATGAGATGTAGCAGTCTAGATGGCGGTACTTGCGTGCGACGCGTCAAAACTTGAACCAAGTTTATGTCTCTACGCGGCAAACGCGCGAAACACGAGACCTGATTGGTCGGCGCGCCTGTTGCTTGTAACGCGTTGCTCTCAACGCGAGTCAGTAAAAGAGCCATAAGCCCACAGCACATCGATAAATTCAAATTCATACTTTCTCCTACATCTGTGGCATATGAAGTTGAAGATTTCGACATATAGTAAGGATTTTGCCATCGCGAAATGGAAATGCAAATGATGTTCGACTTCGACTTTACACCGTTTCTAATGGGATAAGACGTAAATTGCCTTTTTTTATGTACAAATATGTTTGATATGTTGTGCTATTATATATTATAACAATGTTTATATTACAACAAGTGACATGTAATTAAACAGTCTGATCAATTCATATATCTCAATAATACTGTTCCATACCTCCCCAGGAGGTGTTCCAGTCCTCCCCATTCCAGGGAGGACTGGAACACTTTGCAGACCTGTAGGGAATTGATCATATTTAATTACTGGTTTGTGTATAAATTTGGCAAAAATTAGAATATATGAACCAAGGTGTATACTAAGTTCAGAAAAAATAATATATATGAAATGTTGATATTTGACTGAGATATGGTTTGTTTTCTGAAAAGTGTTCCACTCCTCCCACCTTGCCCCTACTAGTAATAATTGAAAATGCATGGGAGATTTAGTGCAATATCTTCTCTTTTTTATATATTTCCTCAAAAGTATGAGGAATCAAAATTCAAATACAGGAAAGATCTATTTGATACCTTCAAAATGGTGTGAAATAAAATTATCAACCTTGGATTTCAAAGATATCTCAACTCAATACCTGTGAAAAATATAACTTGAATCGTTCTTATTATTTGTTTTTCAATAACATCGAAACTTGATACGAAATCATATATAGTTCCCCAATTGAGGCTATAGATGGAAAAAAGAATCGTTCGGGCAGGGCACCATAGGGGGGATTCTTACCACCCCATTTCAATTATTTTAAACCAAAGAACTTTACCACCAGGACTGAGCTGTCTGTGACCATTATTTTCCGCCGCAGATGAAAGTCTTCCAGTTTTCAAAAGTCCGTAACAAATTAAAAGTAAGAACCGTTTCTGTGATCTATCCGGACATTACCAGCATTGGTATTAAGAGTAAACAAAACACACAAAATATGCTGATATCTTCCACATTGAACTGAGTCTCTTGGACAATGTTCACTTATTTCCATTTAATAGCAGTTGTGAAGTTTCAAAATTTTCAAAAAATAAGCGATAAACCAAGTTCTTATACTGTCTTGAAAATATTAAAAAGATCTGTATTTCTGTTGAATCAGCATTTCGATTCATCATTTTTTTAATAACATCGAAACTTGATACAAAATCATTGTCCCCCAATTAAGGCTATGGATGAAAGATAGGATCGTTTGGATGGGGCACCACAAGGGCAATCTTACCACCCCATCATACTGCGATCAAGTAATCATCAAACACTGATATTCCACTAAAATTGACTCCCACGAGATCTTGAAATGAATAATAGAAACGTAAAACTGATGATCCAGGAAAAGAAGCATCAAGGTGTCTAGTTCCTCGTACCTTTATCAGCGGCTTCTTTCCCACTGGCTGCATTCACCATGCTGAGATGTAGGCTCGGGTTAATCGAGAGTTTGTCGATAGCGGTCGGTACAAACAGGCTGCGAGTATCTTCCATCAAGATCTGGATCTGGAGCATGTTGTCCATGAACGCTACCCAGTTGTTTGACCACTGTACTTTACCAATCACTCCTGCAATCGGGTATAGAATCTAGCTCTTTATCGGTTACAAGTAGGGTTAGGAGGTGGAGGTCAGGGGAGAGATTTCAAGGTAGGGTAACCATCTGTACCAGAAAACTGGGATTGTCTCAGATTTCCATCTTTCGGCCCGGTGTCCCAGAAAGTTATTACGGAACACGTATTTATTCCAGTTACGGCAAACGAACAAAATTCCCAATCATTGGATGAATAATCTGCGTCAAATGGGGAATTTTGTTTTTTTGGCTGTGAATAAATATATTTGCTATAGCTGTACGAATACGGTACCGGTACCGAGATAAGTTACAACGTTGTTTCATTCATTCTCTTTACAACTCACCTCGTGAGCGCAGTAGGCTATACGATTGTCAGAAAAATCATATTCACCAAAGTAATTATAGATACTTCCCCCCCTCCCCCCCTCCCCTCTTGATTGACATGTCAGGACATGTTACACACTACCTATACTGTGCCTATACATATACATACTATACCTATACAATCCTATCCAATCCAAACTCACTCATTACAACATATATGAAACACATTTTCAAAAACAATTCCTGCAGAGCACATTGAGAGGGGCCTCTCCCCCCCCTGACCCCCCGCGGGTCGACGGCTTTGCGGTACTCTTTCTCTTGTTGTCTTTTTTTGTCCCGTTTTTTTTATTTTCCAATTATGGTCACCCTATGGAAAGGGGTCGAAGGGTGAGAATAGTGGAGAGCCCTACTGATATGAATATGATTCACGATTTGGGCTGTCAGTCAATGGAAGAACGTAGGAAATTAGATCGGTTGAGTAATTTCTTCAGGGCAATGGAAGGTAAAGGAGACTGCGGGGAGTTACACAAGTTGATTGAGAGGAGTGAGTCACGGTATGAGGGTAGGAGAAGTCATGATAGATTATTAGTTATCAAGGGAGTTAAGTCGGATGTGGGTAAATTCTCCACTGGTAGGGACTGGAATGGGCTTAGTTGATGAGCGTAGCGCAGTCTCCATCCCACTCTTATAGGGCTTTGTCTGTGTGTTTTTTTTTGTTTTTGTTTTTTTTGTAAGCACTCCACAGGTCGCAAAGGTTTTTGGAATGAATCGGTCAGACCGATTTCAAGAAAAATCATCTCAAAGTTTCTAAAAACCCATAAGATTTGGCTGGGCGGAAAATGTTGAAAAATAAAATCTCTCCAAATGGGATGAAATTCTCTCTCAATGTGTATACATGGATTTTACACATTATCACGATTTTGTGAGCAATTCTGGTCAGTCGTTTTGAAGAAAAAAAATGAAATGACTGATAATATTCATAAAATATATCATACAAATTGTAATAGAACTAGTCAAACGCGAAATATGCGTTTTAAGATGAGCGAGATATCCTAATGAGGTATAAAAGTCGTTGAAGTAGTTCTACCCTTGCTACTTTATCGACTCTGGTATTCTACACACCTTGATATCTGAATAAGCTATAAAAGTCGTTAAAGTAGTTCTAATCTTGCCACTTTATTGACTCTGGTAATCTACACACCTTGACGCATATAAAAAATACTTCATTGTTGGTCAACTCTTGAATCTAGAAAGCAGTGAATCTCAACAACTTAATTCTGTCACAATTTGTATGATATATTTGATGAATATTATCAGTTATTTTTATTTTTTTCTTCAAAACGACTGATCAGAATTGCTTCGAAAATCGTAATAATGTGTGAAATCCATGTTTACACATTTAGAGAGAATTTCATCCCATTTGGAGAGATTTTATTTTTCAACATTTTCCGCCCAGCCAAATCTTATGGGGTTTTTAGAAACTTTGAGATGATTTTTCTTGAAATCGGTCTGACCGATTCATTCCAAAAACTATACAGTTCTAAGTTGGATGAGTGTGCGTGTCAAAAAAAAGTTTCATGTTGATCAGTCAACCCTTGCGACCTGTGGAGTGCTTACAAAAAAAAAAAAAACACAGACAAAGCCCTATAAGAGTGGGATGGAGACTTCGCTACGCTCATCAATTAAGTTGTCGAGATTCATTGCTTTCTAGATTCAAGAGTTGACCAACAATGAAGTATTTTTTATATGCGTCAAGGTGTGTAGAATACCAGAGTCAATGAAGTGGCAAGAGTAGAACTACTTAAACGACTTTTAAAGCTTATTCAGATATCAAGGTGTGTAGAATACCAGAGTCGATAGAGTAGCAAGGGTAGAACTACTTCAACGACTTTTATACCTTATTGGGATATCTCGCTCATCTTACAACGCATATTTCGCGTTTGACTAGTTGATGAGCGTAGCGTGGTCTCCATCCCACTCTTATAGGGCTTTGTCTGTGTGTTTTTTTTTTTTGTTTTTTTTCTGTTTGTAAGCACTCCACAGGTCGCAAGGGTTGACTGATCAACATGAAACTTTTTTTGTACACGCAAACTCATCCAACTTAGAACTGTATAGTTTTTGGGATGAATCGGTCGGACCGATTTTGAGAATCATCATCTCAAAGTTTCTAAAAACCCCATAAGATTTGGCTGGGCGGAAAATGTTGAAAAATAAAATCTCTCCAAATGGGATGAAATTCTCTCTAAATGTGTATACATGGATTTTACACATTATTACGATTTTTTAAGCAATTCTGATCAGTCGTTTTGGAGAAAAAAAATAAAATGACTGATAATATTCATAAAATATATCATAAAAATTATGACAGAATTAAGTTGTCGAGATTCACTGCTTTCTAGATTCAAGAGTTGACCAACAATGAAGTATTTTTTATATGCGTCAAGGTGTGTAGAATACCAGAGTCAATGAAGTGGCAAGAGTAGAACTTCTTTAACGACTTTTATAGCTTATTCAGATATCAAGGTGTGTAGAATACCAAAGTCGATAAAGTAGCAAGGGTAAAACTATTTCAAGGACTTTTATACCTTATTGAGATATCTCGCTCATCTTACAACGCATATTTCGCGTTTGACTAGTTGTAGCAATCAGCAAGATGAGAAATTTTGAAGATGTTATTATTCATTGATGAGCGTAGCGAAGTCTCTATCCCACTCTCATAGGGGTTTGTCTGTGTTTTTTTTTTTTTTTGTAAGCACTCCACAGGTCGCAAGGGTTGACTGATCATAATGAAACTTTTTTTTTAGACCAGAACTCATCCAACTTAGAACTGTATAGTTTTTGAAATGAATCGGTCGGACCGATTTTGAGAAAAATCATCTCAAAATTTCTAAAAACCCCATAAGATTTGGCTGGGCGGAAAATGTTGAAAAATACTAGTCAAACGCGAAATATGCGTTGTAAGATGAGCGAGATATCTCAATAAGGTATAAAAGTCCTTAAAGTAGTTCTACCCTTGCTACTTTATCGACTCTGGTATTCTACACACCTTGATATCTGAATAAGCTATTAAAGTCGTTAAAGTAGTTCTACTCTTGCCACTTCATTGACTCTGGTATTCTACACACCTTGACGCATATAAAAAATACTTCATTGTTGGTCAACTCTTGAATCTAGGAAGCAGTGAATCTCGACAACTTAATTCTGTCACAATTTGTATGATGTATTTGAAGAATATTATCAGTCATTTTATTTTTTTTCTTCAAAACGACTGATCAGAATTGCTTAAAAAATCGTAATAATGTGTAAAATCCATGTATACACATTTAGAGAAAATTTCATCCCATTTGGAGAGATTTTATTTTTCAACATTTTCCGCCCAGCCAAATCTTATGGGGTTTTTAGAAACTTTGAGATGATGATTCTCGAAATTGGTCCGACCGATTCATCCCAAAAACTATACAGTTCTAAGTTGGATGAGTTTGCGTGTACAAAAAAAGTTTCATGTTGATCAGTCAACCCTTGCGACCTGTGGAGTGCTTACAAACAAAAAAAAAAACACACAGACAAAGCCCTATAAGAGTGGGATGGAGACTTCGCTACGCTCATCAAAAATCTCTCCAAATGGGATGGAATTTTCTTCAAATGTGTATACATAGATTTCACACATTTTCACGATTTTGTATGCAATTCCAATCAGCCGTTTTGAAGAAAAAAAATAATATAACTGATAATATTCATCAAATATATGATAAAAATTGTGATAGAATTAAGTTGTCGAGATTAACTGCTTTCTAGATTCAAGAGTTGACCAACAATTAAGTATTTTTTATACGCGTCAAGGTGTGTAGAATACCAGAGTCAATAAAGTGGCAAAAGTAGAAATACTTTAACGACTTTCATAGCTTATTCAGATATCAAGGTGTGTAGAATACCAGAGTCGATAAAGTAGCAAGGGTAAAAGTACTTCAAAGACTTTTATACCTTATTCGAATATCTCGCTCATCTTACAACGCATATTTCGCGTTTGCCTAGTCTAGCACAACGCTCACTCATGTTGAGTGATTGGATATATTTCTTATTCAAATTCATTAAAAAAAAGTAGTTTTTTGATGCATGTCAATAGGGCTCGAAACCTTGTCTTTGATGAGATCGCTTTTAGAGTATAATTTGATGAGCGTAGCGAAGTCTCCATCCTACTCTTATGGGGCTTTGTCTGTGTTTTTTTTTTTTTTGTAAGCACTCCACAGGTCGCAAGGGTTGACTGATGAACATGAAACTTTTTTGTACACGCGAACTCATCCAACTTAGAACTGTATAGTTTTTGGAATGAATCGGTCAGACCGATTTTGAGAAAAATCATCTCAAAGTTTCTAAAAACCTCATAAGATTTGGCTGGGCGGAAAATGTTGAAAAATAAAATCTCTCCAAATGCATTGGAATTTTCTCTAAATGTGAATAGATAAATTTGACACATTATCACGATTTTGTATGCAATTCTGATCAGTCGTTTTGAAGAAAAAAAATAAAATGACCGATAATATTCATCAAATATATCACAAATTGTGACAGAATTGAGTTGTTGAGATTCACTGCTTTGTAGAATACCATAGTCGATAGAGTGGCAAGATTAGAACTACTTTGACGACTTTTATGGCTTATCCAGATATCAAGGTGTGTAGAATACCAGAGTCGATAAAATAGCAAGGGTAGAACTACTTCAACGACTTTTATACCTTACTAGGATATCACGCTCATCTTACAACGCGTATTTCGCGTTTGACTAGTAGCAATATTTTCAAGGGGGATGAAATGAGGGTAAAACAATTGCATTAAAAGATTAGGGAGGCGATCAAAATGTCTTAAAAACAGGGGTAGGAGAACTTGCCACCGCACTTTTTTTCACATTTTTGCTGAGACGTAACTGCAAGAGATCTGAATAATTGATGAGCGTAGCGAAGTCTCCATCCCACCCTTACAGGGTTTTGTCTGTGTTTTTTTTTTTTTTTGGAAGCACTCTACAGGTCGCAAGGGTTGACTGATCAACACGAAACTTTTTTTGTACACGCAAACTCATCCAACTTAGAACTGTATAGTTTTTGGAATGAATCGGTCGTACCAATTTTGAGAAAAATCATCTCAAAGTTTCTAAAAACCCCTTAAGATTCGGCTGGGTGGAAAATGTTGGAAAATAAAATCTCTTCAAATGGGATGAAATTTTTCTCAATGTGTATACATAGATTTTACAAATTTTCACGATCTCGTATGCAAGTCCAATCAGCCGTTTTGAAGAAAAAAAATAAAATAACTGATAATATTCATAAAATAAATCATAAAAATTGTGACAGAATCAAGTTGTCGAGATTCACTGCTTTCTGGATTCGAGAGTTGACCAACAATGAAGTATTTTTTATTTGCGTCAAGGTGTGTAGAATACCAGAGTCAATAAAGTAGCAAGGGTAGAACTACTTCAAGGACTTTTATACCTTATTCAGATATCTCGCTCATCTTACAACGCATATTTCGCGTTTGACCAGTGATAATAATGATGATAATGATAATTAAATCAATCCACATATTTTTCATCCGATGGTTAGGTCTACCGGACGACAGAGGCTAAAGTAGGTCAGGGGACTTATTCCTGCACATTGTGACTGTTGTGAACGGTCACTTAACCCAACTGTCCTATCATTTTGGGGTGGTAAAATATGTTAAATGTTAACAGAAAACCAAAATCATCCCATTCCCCTGCTAAAATTGACATCTTCCTCACCCCCATTCATTTTAAGTTGATTATTGACGCTTTTCAAAAATATTTGATATCTTTATATTTGATGATCAATAGGACGTAAATATTATAGATCATTGAAATTATATACCGAGATGCATGGTCGAGTGGTAACACACTGAACCATCATTCGGGAGACCGGGGTTCGATTCCCGCCATGGTCGACCATCCTGACAAGGGTTTTTCGTGGTTTCCCTGTCGTTCAGGTCAATACTGGCATGGTTTCTTAACGACAGACCATGACCGACTCCTTCCCACCATCCAAAACACCTAATAAAATAACCTTTCATCTCATCATCCCATCATCTCATTCATCATCCACCAACGCCAATAGATCGTAGCCACGTCGTTAAAGCCCGATATGAAAAAAAAAAATTATATCAATAGGCAACATTATTAATAAGACATTTTTATCTTTCTAGTTGCACCTTCCTACTGTTTATTTGTTCAGTGGGCAGTGATTAAAGTCCTGCATAGAAATCAGAGAAATATGTATGCAAAATATAAATATAATGCATACCCCACATGTTTCAAAATATACAAGTCAATGTTTTTTATTTTAGTTTCATGATTACGCCTAGACTAATCAAGTATGATACAGCAGTCCCCCATACAACCTAGCTGTCGGTGGGGTTGTCAACTATAATGAAGGAGTGAGTCAGCATCGTTTACCTCTGTTATCCGCTGAGATTACGCTTCTGAATAATCCACTATAGTTATATCCACGAAGTCTCAGTTCTTTGTAAATATCTTTGCCTGACATTTCAATAAGGTCGGGGTCCTGTGTCGGTTTCGGTGGCTCTAGATCGACCATCTCTGACTCTATATCATCCGAGACGAAAACTGTCCCCGTGACGATTGCCGCGCCCCCTTCCACAACTTCAAAGTTGCCGCTCGCTTTTTGAATCATCACGATAAAATCCACGTTTCCTGGAAAATAAATCATCCTCATTGAACGCAGAACAAGATGGCAGTGAATCCTTGAGTTTGGGTGATCATGCTCGGTGACTATGGTGACCATCAGGAAACAATCAATAGCCAACTTTCAGTATCAACGAAAACGATGTGATACTATAATGATAAAGGGTGACCAGAAGTCCTGGTTTTCCTTGTTCATTGTCCTTGTTCGGAACTTCCTATTCCGACATCCCGACAAGTGCTCTCAGGACCATCAAATATCCCGGTTTCATGACAACGGAAGAAATATATATAACTGGGTCTGTACTCTGTATTGTTCATAGTTTGAAATTCTTCTTTTTATGATGAATTTCTATTTTAAATTTCAAAAGCTTCTACTGACACTTCACACGACAGAGGGACATAGACAGATGTACAAGAGTTGTTGAACTCACCTTCTTTGGGCAAATTTGTAGCACGATGGAATCGTACATTTTCAAAAACTACTGGCATTTCCGTCATGGAATGTTGATTCCTCATGGCGAGCGTTTCCCAAACTAAAGCCTTCAAAGAATAAAATAAATATTATTCATAGAACAGGTTCTGAAGAAGCTTTTGACAAAATTACTTTGATGAGTATCGCCCTCATATCTCTGCCGCTGGTCATTCTAATGGACTTGGTTTGAATCACTTGTGCGTAGAATGCATCACGTATAGAGCCTGCTCCTGTTTAAAAGTGCGGACAACACTTGTCAAAATAATTCAAAGGATGGACAGCGTCAGTTTAAAAGTCCTATTTCTCTCAAATTTGATTGGGATCAAAGTGGGGGTGTCCTCAAATTCGAAACAAATAATCATGTTTTATTTTCCGGACAGTGCAAGTAGGTACAGGAAAATTGAAAAGAAAAAGAAAAAAATTGCACTCTAAATTTTCGAGTTCAGCCAAATTTGAACTCAAACTCGAACTCGAAACTCTTCATATACATAAAACTCATAAGATGTTGATGATATTATGCATCAGAATGGAAACTCCACGAAAATTGATACAAAATAGAAGACACGACGAGATTTTTCCCCCTCCTGGACAATTTTCAAAATGACCTTTACGATACTCTGCTTATTCCCCATCGACAGGAATGCGACAAGATAATAGAACTTCAGAAAATTAAATAACAATCAAACCAAACTAATCTAGAATGAAAATTATAAATATAACCCTTACAAGATACCCCGTAGCTGGAAACAAGTTTCGTCCGTCGATAACGTGTCCTTTATAATATTCCATTTCCTCGTTGGCTATGTTGATGATGACGTCCCTCTCTCCCGACTTGAACGTATCGTTGTTGTTGTAGCTAGTTACGAACCAGCTCTGCGAGTGTTCCCACCTGATCTGCGGCGATATCATGGGCGTCGTGCGGCTGACGGGAAACTCTACCGCAGGATACAGGTTGGCCAACTGAGGCTCCAAACCAACCTCGTACAATCTGATGACAATTACATTTATTACCTTTTTAATTTTTTTTAATAACATCGAAACTTGATACAAAATAGTTGTTCCCCAATTAAGTCTATGGATGAAAGGTAGGATCGTTTGGACGGGGCACCACAAGGGCGATCTTACCACCCCATCTTAATTATTTAAAACCAATGAACTTCAACACCAGGACTGCGCTGTCTGTGACCATAATTTTCTGCCGCAGATAACAGTCTTTCAGTTTCCGAAAGTCCGGAACACATTATAAGTAGAAACCGTTTCTGTTATATATATCCGGAATCTATAAATATGAATATATATACATCTTGTTACTAATGCTACCTTTGTGTATGTATTATTTATTATTTATTGTTGGTAACAGTGGAACCTCTTTAGTACGTTTTTCAGATGACCAGACAAGAAAACATACCAAAGTGAAACACTTACTAAACTAACATGTGGGAGCATATCATGGGTGGGATCAAAAAACAAAATTTACCAAGGTGAAAAGTTAGCTATAGAGAAAATTACTGAAGAGGCTCTACTGTGAACAGCTTTTTTTCTCTTCCTAAATTAAGAATGATGAACTGATTATTGACAAATAAATGATTAATGAATGAACCATGGATGAAATATATGATGTGTTCAAGAAGGTATGTTCACAATACTGGTTGGGTTCAACGGCGCATCTACAACTAGTTTATTTTGTGACAAATTGCTAAGATCGACAACAATCTGGGATGGAATAAATATTTTCATTTTACCTTTCTCATAATTTTTAATATTTTTTCTTAAATTTTGTTCAAAGAAGAATATTTACGGAACTCTGTATCTTATCCCATAGGCTTATTAATTTACTGATCAAATAATCAATTTTCAACAATTTTAAGCTACAAGTTCATCCTAAGTAGACTTAGGATACAACTTTTTGTTCAGAGAAAAAATATCAACATTTCCAAAGATTACTTTATTTTGATTGTTTATGTACAGGCATGGACGTAAGGTATATTGTACCATCAAGGCACTTCATTCTCATAGCATTAAAAGCAGGCCAATAATGCATCTCGACAGTTACTTTCCGGCATATCGGGATTCTCATATAATCATCTAATTTGGGACGGTCACCCCAATTGTTATTCTTGTTATCCTTTCTTATTCCTTTGTTGTTATTCCAGTTATATTCTGTTACGTAATTTTTCCTAATTAATTTTGTATCTAAAGCCTATGAAGAGTTTATATAAATTCGGGATGATTGCGCCTTAGATATAATACCTTACCGAGATACTTACTACTGTGGCCGATAGCGATATAAGCTCGTTCCAATCTCGGCGGCCATATTGGACATTTACAAATAAAATCTAATGTGACACAAATGTGTACGCCTTCTTAACGTTGAGTAATGTATCTCGGTACGTTATATATATCTATGATTGCACCAATAATAAAGAATCTGTCAACCATCTGTTAATTTTATACAATTTAATCAAGAAAAAAAATGGTGAAAAAATGTGTTATTCACTTACTGTCCGATGGCGGTTAGAAAATGATCCAAGCCATCGCCTTGCTTAGCCATCAAAGGTACATTTATTGTTTGTGTTGTCAGACTATTGAGAATATCTATCAGTCCTCCGTCAGGAGAAACTTCAATCAGAACTGCATTCTTCGGAATATGTTTCGCAACGTCTTCGAACAATACCGGCCGTAGAAGATTGTTCGTGAAATATTCAGCAGACGCAAGTTTTGACAATTGGGTGTTCCATTGTGACTCGTCTACCGAAGAACTTAACCAGCGTTCGGATCTTGTTTTGGGATTCGGGATTACCTATTCAGATTAAACAAGTAGTTCACTTAAGATCATCACGTGAAATTATACAAGACCCTTAAAATTGAATATTGTAATAAAACAAATACGAATTGACGACAATGTAATACAACAAGTACACAGCGAGTGACAGTAAGTTTTGCTTCGTTCATGACCACCACTGACGTCATGCAGTTTGCTTAGAAAATAAACTCACCCTATCTGCATCGGGACAATCTAGTCCAAGTTTTCTCATAACCTTGGAAACTTTCTATATATGAGCTCCGACGAAACTACAACTCCGACTAAAAAAAAATCTCATTGTCCGTCATGGCTTAGGACCAAAATGCGGTTTCAATACGTTTCTTCATAGCAGTACATTTTTTTACTCACAAACTTTTTGATTTCAACAGCTCCTTTGAATCCAATGGAATCAAACTGACAAATCTAGCTTTTGGATGCTGGGATTGGAGAATGAATCCAGTGCCTTCTGGAATAACCGGAAGGCCGTGATCAGAAGTTAACCGACAAAAATCGTTTCAGTCGAATTCCGTTTGTTTTTATTCAAGTTGAACAAACTTTGACGAAACGATATCGAGACGGAAGAAGCCATCTTTATTCGGTCGCATTCTGGATTCCATCCGAAATTGTGACGGACAACAAGAAAAAAATTGCGGTGAGAATCCTGCTCAACTTTCAGTTTTCATCTCCACAAATATACTCACTTTGTGTAACTGTTTGATTAATTTTGGTCCTACGCTGTTGATATAATGGCTGTGCGCAGCAACGTTACCGCATTTTATCAACGATGCATTTACACTTCTTGCTTTAAAGGCGTTTACAAGTGTAGTAACCGCTTTGGTTGGTCCGGAGATCACACAGCTGTCGGGACTGTTCCGGCAAGCTACTTCGATGTCTGCAGGCAGAATATCCTTCACGGTCTTATAGCCAATATCTAAAAACAAACATTTCTTTATAGCTTAATGTCAATATCTATTTTATTATTGAAAAATGAAAAATATGAACAGAAAAGTAGAAAAATACAAGTTTTTAGATCAATTGATGAGAAAGGAGTTCAGTGGTATAACCCACAGAGATTTGATGATGAAAAAACAATAGTAGCCCTATTGGGTAATGTAACAGTTACACAGTGAGTCTGTGTATTCTTTTCTAAAAAGTATTCAATAATGAAAAATGCAGAGATTTTTTCACCAACGGAATTGAAATGAGTGTATATCGGTAGGTCTATCTGATTGCATTTGAATTGACCATTAGGGGACATCCATAAATTATGTCACGCTTTTTTAGGCCACTTTGAACCCCCCCTCCCTCCCATGTCACAGTTGGTCACAAAACCCATTACACTCCCCCCTTTAAATACGTCACAAATTCTCATGCCCCCCCCCCCTTAATAAAAAATTGAAATTAACAGGCGGCAAAGGTACAATAAAATCACAATATTCATTTCTTCATGTTTGCTTTTTGAGTAGTCAATTTTTTTATATACATCTGCTGTTTCTAGGGTGGGTATAAATATAAGAATCTATAAGAATGGTGCCAAATACATAGAACAAAAAAATGGTATGTCACACAGTTGCCTCCCCCCCTTGTAACAACTTGTCACAAATCTTGGCAACCCCCCTCCCCCCCTAAACTGTGACGTAATTTATGAACGTCCCCTTAGTGATAGGCGTGGCTCACTTTCTATACTTCATGTGGGCATTTAGAGATACTCTGAAAGGCAATGTCAATTTACCCACATAACAAACAGCCCATTTTATTGGATGTTTTGTGACGTTTGTGGGTAAGTCAATCACAAGAACAAGAAATTGAACAAGAATTTTGAAACTCACGTGAGCAATTAAAAATTTGAATTTGAAAATTTGGAATATTAGTAGTACTTTCTTGTGCACAATGAATATATAAAATTATAAATATATAAAACATTGATGACATATCAAATTTGAATTATTCTTACAAATTCAGTCGACTTACTTCATTCATCCGATTGTTTGAATTGTTCAAGAAATTGAATTGGACATTTCTAAACCCTGAATCTATTGTTTTGAGAAGGGTGAATTATTTTTTTTTTGCCACTTTCAATTTGAGCAACACTCTATCATCCTCTTGATAAACTTGTGATGTTTTCATTATATTTATCGCATCACCAACGCCAGATGATTGAGGCGGTGCCCCAACATTCAACACTACATGGGCATGGGATCGAATTGCTTTACAGGCATGGATTTTCGTAAACTTTCTTTCATCTATCTACTTTTCATTATTATTTCTCTCTCCTTCACACCCCTCACATAACCAAGCTGTTGGTGGGGTCGTTGAGCAGCATTAAAATAAAAAATCATAAACACATCACATTCTTACCAATTTGTGCCATTGACCCCTTGACGAGTTCTGTTTCCGTCAACGCTTGTCCTCGATAATATGCGACCAGCATCGCCTGTTCGATGGTGAGACAGTTGTCTGCGTAGGCGGCAGCGACTTCTCCGACCGAGTGACCAATCAATCCCTCCGGGCGAATACACATTGTTTCCATCACGTCCACTAGACCAATCTGACAAGAAATAATATGTTGATTGTTGAGTATGAGTCAATATGCTATTCAATTATTATTTGTTATGAGTTTTAAAAAAAGAGCTAATAATAATAATAATTATATATTTTATTATCTGAGACTGCATATATGCAGCATGATCATCAAAATAGTTACAATGTTCAACAATGCTAAACAGTTCAGTTATAAGTTCCTTATATACTCTTCAGTATTTTAGTGTACTTTGTAGTATGTAGTATTTTAGTAAATCTTTCACTGCTTTTGACTGCTTCAATCACATACTTACCAGATGCTTGGAAAAATTACAAATATTCTATTGTTTCGATGTAGGCCTATATTTAATTTGTCATTTTCAATTATTTGATTATACAAAAAGATTGAGAAGTATTGAATTGTGGGAGAATGTCCAATTCAGGCCACATACACATATATTTTATTCATCCTGATGTGTTTGTTTGTGGTTTCCCACAGTCTGGGAAACACATGCTTGGATGAGGTACTGATTGGCCACGACTTTGATTAGTAGAGTGATAACTATATACTGATATCACTCAATATTACATTTTATTTGTGGCACATTGATGAACTTCACATCTGCTGTTAAAGGAAGGACGTGAACGTTGCCAAAGAAATTCAGTTCAAAAGTGGAAGATATCAATATTTGCGTGTTTAGTTTACTCTCAATGCAAATGTTGGTCATGTCTGGCTATATCACAAAAACTATTTATAATACGTGATGCGTTTTTTGAAACTGAAAGGCTTTTAACTATGGCAAAGAAGTATCGTCACTAGCAGTACAGTCCTGGAGTCAAAGATGTTTTTCCATTTAAATAGTCTATACTCTATACCTAATTTTTGTATTTGGTGACAAGACCGCCTCGCAGTCGAAGTTGTAAAATAATAGATTTACTGCTTCTTGACGGTTTTATTAATCCACCAGTTGAGAAACAATGATTGTAATTCATTGTATACTGACAAATTTCAATACTTAATTATAAGTCTAAGACTTTAATTACATGAGTAAGGAATGTTTATTGTATGATGTATATTTTTGTATTTACTTGTACAATTTGTATTACCGGTACTATGAAATAAATACTAAATACGTGTGTTTCTATAGAAAATTGAGAAATCAATGTTGATAATAATAAAAAATTGACTGAAATAGAATTTTTTGCCACACAAAAAAAAAACATTGTACAACATTTCTACATTTCTATATGTAAGTAACTGTATAGTATTATACATCTATTTATTCACAAAATGCGCAAAATTTATGGAAATTAGGTTAAACAATGTTGATAACCTTGGAAACCAAAATTTAAAAAATGGGCTCACTTCTGAAAATGAATAATGCTTAAACAAAATCAATACAAAAAATTCAAATATGAAACAAGTATTTTCAATAAAGAAGTGGAACAAAACAGTATTATATCACTCACCTGAACAGCTGTGATACCTATGAAAGAATGCAGGATATTATCCAACTTGTCCTCGGTAACAATCTTCAGCACATCGACTCCCATCGGTTTCAATGCTTGGCGACACTTCTCTATCGCTGACTCAAACACGGGAATTGTCAGAAGAGATTTACCCATTCCCGTCCATTGGCTGTCAAGGCCCGAGAAAATGAACCATTGCGGAGGAGAATAGAGATGTTGGAAATACTGGAAAAACATATAGAGAGATACATGAAGCAGTGAGTAGTCAGAGTACTGAGGGATGAAGGCCTACAGTAATGATAGTTGAGCTGTTGAACCCTGATATTCTTCATATATCAAGTTTACAGGAAATACACATAAGCCACATATGCACACATATTTATTCCAAAGATTATCTTCATTGTTGGAAGTTACATTCATTATTATTGATTGAAGTAGGCCTACTTTATTCTAATGATTAGTTATAATTTTATTACAATTGCGCATTATTTTCAGTGTTGAATAAAAAAAAATATTTACATGGACCACAGACAAGCCAAATATGGCTTAGCAGATAAGAGTTTACCTATTTTTATCATTGTATTGTTTCTTTTAGTTTTAAGATTAGTTTTAAGATCAAACATTGTATTTTGTAATGAATCAATAAACTTACTTACTTACTTCTTTGTGACAGAACGAAAGATTGAAAAATAAATTAAAAAATCATTCCTTCATTTAAGAAAAAATCCCTGCATCACCAGACTTACCTTGACATCTCTGATAGCTTTGCCTAGTTTCAGAATTGTGTAGCCTCTGTAGATGTGACCGGGAGTCTTGACAGAGAACACACTGTGATACAAGCCGACATACTCGGCATCAACTGGACGAGACTCAAGCTAGAAGTAGAACGCAATTATTAGATGTCGAAGATAAAGCCTTTACCGCTGTCTGTAAGGTGCGTACTTATGTGAAACAGTATAGTAAAACCAATATATAGAACTAATGCAGAAAAATAGTCATTATTGAGCAATAGCGTTTAATAGCATTCAATAATTTTAATATCAAATAAATTCAGAAAAAGATACAGTATTAGTGAATTAATCTGAATAAATTACTACAAGAAAACTAGTGTAATTAATAACAGTGAATTAAAAATACATATGAAGCTGAAGATGAAAGCAATAGATGTGAAATATGAATGAATGGTAATATGAAGCACACCAAAACCTCAAGGCCGATCCATTTTTTTCAAGGAGCCAGGAAAAAACAACCATGCAGAGAAATTCAACAAGTGAATTGAGTTGGACAAAACAAATTACGGTACCGGAAAAACCGATAGATCCAGGAACGACAAATCGAGTTTCACTACATTACTAAACTTTATGAAAACGTGAATCATCCTATTGATTCACTGGATGAATACTAGAATATTTATAGGTGGATAAGACTTGAATGTAGCACCGAATGATTTCTTTTATTACCACATCAAAAACATTCACATTTTAGACACGTACAAATGTATGTGTCTGTATGTAAAATGCATGTATTGTAATGTACATGTAATGTAATGTACATGTAATGCTTCAATTGGATCTGATTTTGAATTATTGTAAAAAAATTCTTGTAAAAGAGAAATAGACTTCTGACTTGCAACAAATTCTACGAGACAACGGCGAAGCTGAAAACGTAATGACAGTTGGAAGCGATCATTTAATGACATGTAATATTTATCATATATGGAAATTATTATATTGCATGCATGTTACCTACTGCAGCGTATTCAGAGGAGTGAAATAACACTAGTGTCTCTAAAATAAAATATAAACAACATCCACCCTCAAAAGCCACCCTCGGTAGCTCGGTCAGGTGAAGCACCTCTTCAGGAACTGAAGTCATCGTTGGGCATGGGTTCAAGTTCTGCATAGGGCGAGGGTTTTTGTAGACATCCTTTTACTTATGATCACTTCATAGCTTCATAATTACCTGCTCATTCGTACCCCCATACAACCTAGCTGATTGTGAGGTCCTTACGCAAGCAAAAATCTATAATGTTGACCTAACATATACAATAAACAATGGCAATTATTATTTATTCAGCGTGAAGTAAGTATTCATAAAAATGAATAAAATAACATACGTCATCCATTATTTGATTAACAGCAGCTTCAGTACGTCCTGAGACAGTTACTAGTCTTGGTATCTTGTCAATAGGGGCGCCACCGTTGATCTTTGTCTTCGGATTCGATCGCAGCAAGATGTGAGCGTTTGCGCCACCGAAGCCGAACGAGTTGATACCAACGAGACCGCCGTCCCACGGCTGGGGCTCGGTCACAACCTGAGTGAGGAGAAACATACAGAAGTTGTTCTTCTAAACTGATACCACTCGACTGAAATGTATTTTAGTTTTAGCAGGATGTTTCTCAAACTTGATATGCACTCCAATCATATTATAACCATTTAATAAATATCTGTAGAATGATTAGTATAATACAGTGATACTGACAATAGAGCCACAGTGACATATGCTATGTGCACTGGTACTATTTCATGTCGTGGCACGGGTCGGTAACTGAATCATGACGTCACAAATCTTGGCATTCCCATTGGTCACTTAGAGTCTGAATTAAAAAACGAATCGCAGAAAAATTCTCACTCTACCAGTTCCTTCATTTAACAACATGAGGAACATTGACAGAATCTGCGCTACTATTTTTGTGAAACGTACAAACACCCTCTTCTTTGAAAGTTGTTTTAAATATAACCGTGCCTTAAGAAGTTGCTTTACCATCCTGTGTAATCACAATCAATTTCTATTTCTCATTGAATCACCGACAAACGAACCCAAGTTGCAAGTCAAGCTTCTCTCAATAGTTATTTATCGATGATTGTTCTGATTGACCCCTCCTGATCGGTAATTCAGTAACGCTCGGTGACCCGACCCGATGGCCTCCATTGAAAGCTGCCTATTACAAGAACTCATGCACTATTCAACGTTACTTTGTCTTACCACCTAGAGAATCCTAAGAATGGTCCGCGTCATGATCGATACGAACATTGACATATTTTAGTTAATACAAGTTAATTTTTCTTTCCAGGCAAGGAATTCAAATTTAGCTCTCTTCATTTATTGTATTAACTCACTCAACTCTGATATATTGATAACATGTACCACATTACCTGCAGTGTTCCATCATTTAAAGATTCAACTCCTTCTCGCGGCGATTGGTAATGCAGGTTTGGTGGAATCATTCCCGTTTCCATGGCGATGATGACTTTGGCGATGGAGCAAACGCCGGACGCGGGCTCCGAATGTCCGATGTTTGACTTGACCGAGCCGACCGGTAACGGTTTGTCACGGCCCTTGCAGAACACCGCGCTCAACGCATTACACTCCTCGGGATCTCCCACCTAACGGTCACATCAGGCTTCACTTAGAATTGTGCGAATATTCAAAATCGATAAATAGTTTGCCGAGAAGTATCTATAACTACTTTTCGAAAATCAAATCGAATATCAACTATTCAATTTATTAAAGAAGTCACTGAATTGAATGCTTTGAAGTTCGAACATCTTTGAATAATACTATACTAATACCGTGCTCTGTATACTGCCTGAAAAGTCATTCAAAACCAAAATTAGGAGAATTTTATCAGATAAGATAAGATAAGATAAGTATTTATTGTCAAAGATCCTCATTATACATTGTATAATGAGGATCTTTGACAATAATATACAATACAACACAGGATTTAGAGACACGTATTATATACATGATTGTGTATACATACTACATCAACAATGTTGTACTGTTGTCGACACTATTCTATGAAATATTAATATTAATAATAACAAAAGTGAAAAGGCTATGTACAATATTGATTTTCATAGTTATTGTGATAAAAAAAGACAAGAGTATAGAGAAATAGGGTACGTTAAATATAAAATGTAAAGCTTCGTAATAATGATTTTGATAATATTATAGTAATGATAGTGATAACAGAGAAATAATAATGAAATGGTAATAATATAATAATGTAGGCATAGAGAATAGTAACACTGAAATGACATATTTCGAAATGGAAGAACTAGGCCTAATTAGAGTGATGTTTCCAGGAATTCTTGTGTTGAGTAACAGCAGTGTTTAAGGAGTAGTTGTTTTACTGCTCTCTTGAATTTATGAACATCTTCAATATACTTTATCTCTGAAGGCAATTCATTAGATAGTTTGACGCCTTGGTAGTCAAATGTATTTTCAAATGCTTTGAGGTTATGCTGCTGGATTGATAGATCTATTTTGCGCCTGGTGTCGTGGTGATGATTGTCTTGATTAGTTCTATGAGATTTGAAATTGAGTTTGATGAACGATATTGTTTCTAGTATGTAGATGCAAGGTAGAGGAAGCAGACTAAGTTTTCTAAATAGTGGTCGACAGCTTCTCCTTTGATTGTGGCCAGTAATAATCCTTACAGCTTGTTTTTGGAGGATCAATGCTCTCTTGAGAGCAGGGGAGTTGCCCCAGGCTGTAATTCCATAAGTCATGATTGAGTGGAAGTATGCATAATATATATTGTTGAGGACAGATTTGCTGACTAGACATTTGGCGCGTCGTAAAGCGTAGTTGGCAGAGCGTAGTTTCTTTGCTATATATTCGCTGTGGATATGCCAGTTTAGTTGCTGGTCAATCATTAAACCTAGGAATTTTGTATTATTTGTTTGCTTTAGTTGTGAGGTGGAATTGAATACGGTTAAGGCTTCAGGCTCAGATGTTAGTTTGAAGTTGATAAATGTAGTTTTGTTGCTATTTGAAGTAAGATGGTTAATTTTAAACCAGCTGTCAAGTAATTTAACAACGTTGTTGATGTTCGTACTGAGTTTCTCTTCGTCAGATCCTTTTACGAGAGCACTTGTGTCGTCGGCAAAAAGTATGACTACTGAGACGGGTAAATCATTGATATATATTAAGAACAATAAAGAACCAAGTATGGATCCCTGTGGTACGCCGTTTTCAACCTTGACCCAGTCTGAATGGGAACAAGCAAATTTAGATTTGATTAAAACTGATTGGGATCTTCCAGAGAGGTAAGAGTTGAACCATGTGTTTGCAATGCCTCTTATCCCGTAGAAGTGAAGCTTTTGGAGTAGGGTGGTATGGTTGACACAATCAAACGCTTTGCTTAGGTCGCAAAAAATACCCGCAATTTTTTCCCTGTTGTCAAATGCTTGTGAAATGATTCTAATTAATTCATTGATTGCAGAGCTTGTAAATCGGCCCTTGCGGAAGCCATGCTGAGCCTTGGTCAGCAAGTCGTTAGATGCTGGGAAGCTTGCTAGTCTCTTGTGCATAACTGATTCCAGTATCTTCGAGAATGAAGGTAGTAGGGATATCGGTCTATAGTTGGAGAGAGACTCTGCATCACCAGCCTTGAATACTGGTATTACCAGGGCAGGTTTAAGTTGCATAGGGAATGTTCCTCAAGTTAACGACAAGTTGAAGGAATGAGCGAGAGGTTTGGAGATGAACGGGATACACTGTTTGGAGACAGAGTAGTTATCGAGTGCAGAGCTATTTTTCAGATTATGAACAGCTTTCCGTATTTTTTCCTCATTGGTCGGCGCTAAGAATATAGAGGAACGTGGTTGGTTGGAAGTGAAACCCAAGTGGCCATTTGATGAAGATGGGTTGTGGTTGGGATGAGAAACAAGTTTTTTGGCAATATTAGTAAAGAAGTGGTTGAATGCATTAGCAATTGCAGAGTGATCGGTCAGCACTTCGCCCTCTTCATTTTGAATCGAATGTATTTGGTGTTTTGTAGTCTTCATGCCAGTGGCATCATTGATTATCTCCCATGTAGCTCAAGTTTTATTATTAGCGCTCGATATATAACAGTCATTTGCAAGTTTTTTAGAAGCTCTGATCGTCTTCCTATAAACACATCTATATTTTGCATAGTAGTTGCATACAGTTCTGTTATTAGTTTCCTATTTTAATTTGTAGAGAGATTTCAAGTTGAGTTTTGTTTTAAGTGTGCCTTTGGTTATCCATTTTGTTTTTTGTCCTTGTGTGTGACCTTTTTTAATTGAAAGGGAAAAGAGGATTCGGAGTGTGCTAGAAAAGTGTCTAAAAAGATTTGAAATGATTGGTCGGTATTATTTGAATTCAGTAGATTCTCCCAGGATTCCCCTGAGAGTAACTGTGTGAATTTAGATATATTTTCCTCCTTGAAACTTCTCCTAGGTGCGTATTGAGCTTCGCGTTTGGGTAGTTCGTGAGCCAGATTGATATTTATTTGCTGTGCTGTGTGATCAGCTAGATTAGGCTCGAATACCAAGGCTGAGAAGCTTTCGGAAGACAGGTTGGTGAGAATGTTGTCAATACAGCGAGCAGATGTCTGCGTTACTCTTGTTGGTTGGTTTATACAAGGTGAGATGCCATATGAAATAATCAGATTTTTTAACCTCGTTGTTTTTGAGCATGTACTTGAAAAGTCGATGTTGAAGTCGCCACAGATTATTAGAGTAGATTTTCGTCGTGTAAGTTGATGTAGAGTGACCTCTAGAGATTGTAAAAAGTAGTCGATGTCACCATTTGGGGATCTGTAAAGGGCTATGATGATGATTGGTGGTACTTGTTGAGAGGAGTTTAGTAGTTTTGTCTATCGTGTTAAGTTCCAGGCCTACAACTTCAAAGTCTAATTCCTTGTTTCTGCGTGAGAGGTCAACTCTTTCCGTGATTTTGAATTTAGAGATGAGGTCTGATTTAGTGAAGATACAGACTCCTCCATGTGACATAATACGTCTACAGTAGGTCGCTATTTTCGAGTACCCGGATATGGAAACATGTTTTTCCTCATCTTCTTTCATCCAGTGTTCGCTTAGGCAGATGACGTCGATGGAGTTATGGGTGTGAATAAATAGCTCAAGTTCCAGAGTTTTGTTGCTAATACACTGGATATTTTGATGAACTATGGAGAGATGGAGACTATTCTGCTCAGTTTCTAATAGTTTTCCGGAAAGATGGAAATTTTATTGATAGTGTCATTTATGAGTTTGCCTAGCTTGTATGCTCCAGTTTTTTTGAGGTGTAGGCCGTTCTGGCAGAGGTCACCGTCCATGATCCAGGTGTTGGGATCAATGAATTTAACGCCAAGTGCAGAACACATCCAATGCAGATTGTCGTTTATAAGCATGATTCTGTGGTAGTTTGTGTCCCTCCTACGAATAATGCCATTAACCACAATATTTGCATCAGGGAATAAGCGTTTTGTGTGATATAGAAGATCATAGGAATTGCCCATGATTTCTTCTGCAAATTTATATCTCTTGACATCGTTAGTCCCGACATGGTAAACGATGGTCTTTGGATTGGGCGGTAACTTTGGATTATTTGGATCCGTGAGTCTACTCATGATATGGCATACCTGATCAGTCGTAATACCAGGCATGAATCGGACTGTGTGGCCTAGATTAATGCAGTACTGACCAGCGTGGCGGAGCATGGAGTCGCCAATAATGAGGGCTCCGGAGAGTGCCCTCCGAGAATCAGATCCAGATTGACGTGTTGGTGTGGTTTGAATGGGGTTACTAGGATGCTGTACCTGTTTAGTGTTTTTGCTGACGGATGGCCTAGCATTGGTTGTCTCAAGTTTGGTGTTTTCGCTGACGGATGGCGATGAAGCATGGCAGGATGACTGTGACATTATGCTGGACTTCGTCTTGTTGGCATAAGAATGGAGGTCAGTTATGTAGGATGGAAGTTTGGGGTTGGCTGCTGCAGTTGGCTTCGAGGAGCTGGGCTTATTGCACTCGGTTTGTGAGTTGTTGCATTTGCATCTGCACATGCTTACCTGCTGGGTTCTTATTTCACTCAGCACCTTATTTAAATTACTGTTTTCATCCTTTAGCAGACTTACTTCCTTACTTAGATTTTCTAGGTCTTTTTTCATATGTTCAATATTCCTAGCAATGTTGGAACTCTCTCGTTGTGGTTCATCAGAGTTTGGCTTGGGTGCTGTGGGTTTAATTGGACTATGCTTTGAAGCACATGGTTGACAGGTCCACTGAGTCACATTTATTACTTTTTTTCCTATTTTTGCACAGGAGAAGTGGAATTCATTTTATTATTATTATTTAACTCTTGCAAATGCACATAAATGCATACAGGAAACACCTGTGATCACATTTTGTGTGCATTTGATGCATTTCTTGATTTCTTTGTTGGCTTTAACTGAATTTAAATTGGAGCTTGTTGAAATCTCAACTAAACTGGTCGCCATTTTGAATGTTTATTGTATTGTAACTTCTTTATTTATTCAAAATGTGTATGATATGATGAAACATCATGTAACATGATTATATAATATGGTGCTTACACCATTGGTGTAACATTTGTGAGAAAGTAAATGACAAAAATAAATAAAATGAAGGAAGCCCTATAATGAAACTTGTAAGTTGAAATTCGAAGATAGTTTAGAAAGTTGCCTACAATATGGAAGGAGTAGCTTAACATCAGTTTCTTGAAGGCACATCTGAATACTTTTTGCTCCCTAATTGACTTTCTGAAGGAACGTTGTTGTAAACTCTGAAACCAGATTGGTGAATTGCTATGAACAACCAATCTGATTGGAAGGTTTTTACTGCTGAATTTGTTGTTTATAAATCAATAAATTTGTTGTTGCTGTGAACAGCCATGAAAACTTGCTCTGATTTTAGATTGTGAATTAGTCTCTAAGGGTGAAGTGTGAAAAATAATTATCATTTGGAAATCGGGAATATTAATCAATTATTTGATGTAAAATCATTACACGTAAGCAATATGTATTTTTTTTTTACTATCAATCTATTATCAATATAGGCCGATCTCTCAATCTTGCAGGAATTTTAATTTTTTTCTTGCTGATATCCGAAGGTTGATCTAGTGGCAGTATTCGATATACGTTTCGATGAACAATTCTATATATGTGATACGATATTCAGGAATGTTCTGTGGGATTTTTGATATTTCATTCATACCTTTTGATTCATACATAGTACAAATATAGATAGGCTGGTTTATGAAAAACTTAAAATCAAATCTCCTCTTAAAATGAAAAAATAAAAACAAAAAAGATGAATAATTATAACATTTTTAAATAAAAGTGATGGTGTATAAAAAAAAATTATATGAAAAGCATAGGGGGCCTATATAAAAAGTATATACGTATAAAGTAATTGTGAGAAGATGAAGAATAGAAAAAATCAGATCAAAATACATCGATTTATAATCTCACCCTTGTTCCAGTCCCGTGAGCTTCCATCCACGCCAATGTTGTTGGGTCCACTTGGCACTCTTGGTAGAAGTCCTGCAAGAGTTCTTGTTGCATCAGTCCTGAGGGATATGTGATTCCTTGTTCCTTATAACCGTCGCAGTTGGTCTTCGCGTGCACCATCGTCGCGTAAATTCGTTTACAATCCTTGGCCTTTTGGAGGAATATCATCCCAACGGCTTCACTTCGAGCGTAGCCATTTGCTAAGGCAGTCAGAGAGAGAGAGATAGAGAGAGTCGAGAGAGAGAGAGAGAGAGAGAGAGAGAGAGAGAGAGACAAGTAAATTTATTAATCGCTAATTATGCAAGTAATTGACCATTTTGTTCAAATTTTGATTCATAATTACCAACAGATACTTTTTTTGTAAGATTCATTATTATTTAATGGAACGATTGTTACATTGAATATACGTAATTCACAAAATACAAAAAAAGTTCATCAGTGGAATAAGCAAACAAAATATCTTGCCAAAAAATACATTACAATATGATTAACATAATACAATAATGACATAATAACATGATGATATAATATTTGAATAACAGACATATTTTAATTCAATTTTTATGTGAGAAGTAATTAAACTTATCAATGAACCTTGAAAGATGGTGAATAAGTAAACATGTGAAAAGCAGCAACACGTGTATATAATTAAAGTATTGAAGTACCGGTATAGGCCTGGAATATAGTATACTCTAGCATGTTTCGATTGTGTTCATATTCAGTGAGCATTGATGTTTTTACTGTAAGTAAATTTTTATGTTCATTTTAACAACATTTTTTAGTACTGTCACAGACATAACATACTCATTATTAAAACCATGAAAAAGAACTTGAATGATCAAATAGATACAAGATATTTGATCAATAAAGGTATGGTGAGAATTTCATGGAAATTGCTCCAATTGGTTGAGATATGTGTACCTAGCTGTGAAGAAAAATATTCATAAATAACGAGCTTTGAAGTTCGAGATTGGTTTACCAGTGATGTTCGAACTGAGAGATTCAAATGGATATTGAAATTCTACATTTTGTGGAAAGAATTGATTTTTTTTCCAAGAACTAAACCATGTGATAGTATTAGGAATGAGAATGTATTTACATTTCCTACATATATATATATATATATATATATATATATATATATATATATATATATATATATATATATATATATATATATATATTTATATATATATGAATATAAATATATATATATATATATATATATATATATATATATATATATATATATATATATATATCAAACCGAGTTAACTAATTAAATTGGGCCAGGGGGTGTTTCCATCAGTTTTTCTAGGGCAGACTCCTCATATCAATCGGTTCCTGCCAGTCCCGACTTCTTCCTCCTCTTCTTCACTACTGCTAGGCCTATCTTCTATTTCTTCTCTTCCTACGAGTTCCCTCCATCGTTCTCTATTCTCCCACCATATCTCGTCTTCCACTTCTTCCCATTTTTCTCCTCGGTTGACTACCCCGAACTTGGCTACCTCCTTCCACCTTTCTCTTGGTCTTCCAACTCTTCTCTTAGCTCCATTGTTTTCTGCTATATCAAACATTGCTCTCGGTATTCTCTCCTTTTCCATTCTCCGCATATGCCCGCACCACCTAAGTCTCTCCCTTTCCAATTTAAATGATAACCTTTCCACTCCCACTTCCTTCCTTATATTACTGCTTCTCTTCTTCTCCAACTCTTGACACTCCTGCTACGCTCCTTACAAACTTCATTTCTGCTGCCTCCATTTTCTTTTTTTCTCTCCAGTTGATTGACCATGTAACTGCTCCATATGGCAAGATAGGCAAGTAGTACCCATTATAAATGAGTATCTTCCCACTCCTCGGAAAATCTTGGTTCCAAATCAGCTTCTTTACTTTTTGAAATAGCCCGTCTGCCTTGGCTATTCTCTTACTCTCTTCTAGCTCTACTTTTGCCGTATTACTGACGATACTTCTTAAGTATGAGAACTCTTCTACTTCTTCCAGTTCTTGACATTGCAGCTGTACTTTTTCTTTAATCTTTCTCTTCTCTCTGCTCATCACCATTGTTTTGCTCTTTTCCACGCTAATTCTCGCAAACTCCTCTGTCATTTCTTCCCATCTTTTCACTTTCTCTTGCACCTTGTCTCTACTGTCTCCCCATAACAAAATATCATCAGCATATATCATTGTCTTTAACCCTGGGCCTTCCTTCTCTGGTTCCACTTTTCTGATCATCTCATCCATCACCATTGCAAACAACATAGGTGATAGGACACTGCCCTGCCTAACTCCACTCCTTACCTCAATCCACTCCGTCCTGCCTCCATTTGTTTGTACTGAAGCCTTGCATTCACGATATAAACTTTTCACACGGTCTATCATCCCTACATGTATGCCCTTCGCCCTGAGACTCTCCCACACCCTTTCTCTGGGAAGATGATCGTATGCTTTTTCCAAATCTAGAAAAGCCATGTACACTCTTCTTTCCTCCTCCCACCTTGTTTCTATCAGTTGCCTGACAGCAAATATCAAATCTACTGTTGATCGGCCTATTCCGAACCCATAGTGCTCCTCCCTTAATTAACATGGGTTCCACTAGCACTCGCATCCTTCTCTCAATAATTCGTTCATACAGCTTGGCTGCCTGGCTCATCAGCGTCACTCCTCTGTAATTCTTACTTCTTTTTCTGTCCCCTTTCTTGAATATTACTGTTATTACCCCTTTCACCCAATTTTCCGGCACGCTTTTCTGTTGCCATGCTGCCGCCATCATACAAAACAACACCCACCTCCCTACATATCAAATTAAATTAATCCCATTTTTTGGGATCATGCAATAGTCCCCTTTAAGAGGCCGCAGGCGTTCTACACGGGCTCGTTGTTCGCTTGCTTCAGACTCGAGTTTAACATGCATCGTATGCTAGGCGCAACCCATAGACTAGCCCGCCGAACTCATATTCACGTAAGCGCCGTTAATTCCCTTACTCTCACTTTCGATATATTTCACAGTCTATTTTTGTTTTCGGTATTCAAAAATATGTATCCAGGTTTTCGTAAACTAGAAATTTTTTCATTTTCCATTTGAAGAATTTGAAAAATTACAAATTTTTTGTTCAAAATGCTTTAGATGCAATAACCTTCGTTTTTCAATTATTAACAGAATGCAAAAACAATCATATTGATATCCCAAAAATTCCGGCCGTGAGAGTTTGCGGCGTGAAATACGAGCGCCTGCGGCCTCTTAAGTAACTATGGTAACCAACAAGCGATCAAGTGTTGATCTCAAAAGCCATTGATCGAAATATTGACCTGTATAATTGATCTGGCTGAAGCTAAATGCTAACGGTCTCTTACACTTGTGTAGAAGATTACTCAACCAGTTACTGTTAGGGGAGGTTAAAAGCCTCAAATCGACTCAGTGCAAAATCTCACTATAATGTAGGGGATATAGTATAATATATGATATTTATATTTAATATTATCATATGATGTTTGAACTATTTTTTTGAATTATTTTTACATTAAAATGTTGATACTCAATCATTGTTTTCCAATTAAGGCCGAGGATGAATTAGTAAGACCGTTCTGAAGTGACACCTCTTGGTTGTTTCAAAACTTCAAGGTTGTCTTTGTCCTAGATATGAATAATAATTAGCTACCGGTAATCAAATAATTGGCGAGAGAATAATTAATTATCGAAATCAATTGATTAATAAAATGAATTAATCTTAAAAATGGATGATCTAATAGAATTAATTATTCAATAATAATAATCATTCAATGAATTTCATCAATCAGATTGAATTATCAACTAAATTAATCAGTTCATGAAATTATTCAATTCATGAAATCTATCAATCAATTGAATTGGATGAATAAATAATTTAATTGATTAATTAATCAATATGATCATTTTAGAAAATCAATGAATAAATAAAATTGATTGAATAACAAAATTAATTAGTAATTAATCAAATTAATTATGTATACAATAAAATAAAATAATCAATTGAATTGATAAACAAAACTAATACGTATATAAATGTTCAATCAAACTTCTACCATACCATCAATTTGTATCATTGTTCAAAATATTAGCTTGCTTTATGTTCTCATGTTCTCTATTTACCTTTGATTGTTTTCGTCCAATTTGCTCTCATTTGATTTAAATTCTCATTTTATATTTGTCCTGATTTATACCTGTATTATGTTTCCAGTAAACAAATAAAACTAAGGTAGGTCTTCTCATCATCTCATGTCGAATCACCTTGTATGTCGAACGACTTGCATTTCCCTTGCGGACTCAACACTCCCAGACGGCTGAACTGCAGCGAGAGGTACGGATGAAGACATAAGTTAGATCCGCCAACGTAGGCTTGGTCGCACAGACCGTCTCGTATCGCCTTGTAGGCATGTTCCATCGCGTACAAGCTCGAGCTACATGCCGAGTCCACCGTGTAACTCGGTCCTGAGCACAACAAATAAACATTGCTGTTTTTATTCAATATTGGGAGACCCCAAAAGTATTGTGGAACCTAGTTGGTGCTTGTTTGACGTGTCCTGACTAGACATACTTATTAAAGTGAATAACTTACTACAGAAACTATTCAATATCAGGGAACATAATGGATACTTTTCCATAAATTAAATATCTCAAACGAAAAGTGTAACGACTAGAACAATAACGGTTACCATTTATTCCCAGCCAATAGGAGATGCGATTGGCTAGCATGGCGCGGCTGCATCCCGTCAGGCCAAACCCGTACGGCTGTAACTTCTCGTAAAACCACGTCTTCTCAGACTCGGAAAAACACGCTCCGATGAACACCCCCGTCCTAGTTCCTCGCAGCTCAATGGGATTCACACCTGCACACAATACGCAACACGCATGAAATATTTCTTATATTTTCATTATCGCAGCCGATCACTCGGTGTTTTATGATGTAATCATAAATTGCCAACAAGAACACATTGCTTGAGAGTCTTGTTTCAAAGCAGAAGATATTAACATTCACCATCAATATCTGACTAATCGATCAAATTATCGATTATATATATATTTTTTTTTAATAAAATCGAACCTTGATACAAAATCATTGTTCCCCAATTAAGGTTATGGATGAAAGATAGGATCGTTTGGATGGGGCACCACATGGGCGATCTTACCACCCCATTTTGATTACTTAAAACTAATGAACTTCAACACCAGGACTGCGATTATACAGGATTATACAACACCAGGATTATTTGAGTTTTGAGAAATACGATTACTAATCGATCAACGTTAGCACACAATCGATAAAAATCTATCGATTATCAATTATTTTATATTCAATCAATTACCTTATTGATATTTTGGAACTGTTCAGAAGTTTGCACTGTGCTTCTAAGATAAATAATTGAGAGTTGGTATAACTGTAATTCACAGCAAAGAGTGTGGATTTTTTTCAATTGTTCAGACAATTGTACTGTGTACAATTGTACAAATGTACTGTGAATAATATTTATTGTTCATTGAATAATATTTTTTCAATAATTTTTGTCATTATTTTCTTCAATCTATCAAATAATCGATCATCGATCGATTATCATAAAAATATGAATTAATCAACGATACTTTTTGACATCAAATGGTGCTTCAAGTATTATTGTACCGTGAACTATTTACGGTACACGTAATTAATTGAATAAATATTAGTCAATAGTTATAATAAATATGAATTCATACTACTACAACTACTACTACTACTACTAAATTACTATATTACTATACTAGATTGAAGATCAGTTATTTAATAAAAGTTTGAATAAGTTGATGGAAATAGTGGTGGCTTGATAGTGGCTTATCTAGTAGTAGTAGTAGAAGTAGTAGTAGTTGTAGTTGTAGTAGTAGTATGAATTCGTATTTATTATAACTATTGGCTAATATTTATGTAATTAATTACGAGTACCGTAAATAGTTCACGGTACAATAATACTTGAAGCACCATTTTATGTCAAAAAGTATCGTTGATTAATTCATATCTTTATGATAATCGATCGATAATCGATTATTTGATAGATTGAAGAAAATAATGACAAAAATTATCGAAAACATATTATTCAATAGACAATAAATATTATTCACAGTATACGGTACCTACATGTCTGAACAATTGAAAAAAAATGCACACTCTTTGTAGTGAATTACAGATATACCAACTCTCAATTATTTATCTTAGAAGCACAGCGCAAACTTCTGAACACTTCCAAAATATCAATAAGGTAATTGATTGAATATATAATGATTGTGAACAAAATATCAGATCAACATGGCGTGAAATTAACACAGTGATAGGAAAACCTCTAAAAAATTCTGTTGATGATGTTCTGTCAAAATATATTAGGGATTAAGAGCCTTGTATTGTAGTAAACGCTTTTGTTGAAACATTTATTTATGAGGTAGAAACAATTAAACACGATTTTAATATGGTAACAATCAATAGAAATCAGTCTATGTCTTTGCAATCGATGTTTTTAGAGAAAGCGACAATGAAACAAGTTGATCTAATAATATCTGGCTCAAGTGTTGATGAAAGTCCTGGTATAGACAAAATCAGGAGCAAGGACTTGAAATTATTAACGACTCGAATCAGTCCAGTAATAGCTAGGTTAATTAATCTGTGAGTTAAAACAGGAACGATACCCACTTTACTCAAGCAATCTATTGTAAGACGAATTTTTAAAAACGGTGATCACAAAATTTTCAATAATTATAGGCCCGTTTCAATTTTACCAGAAATAGAGAAAATTATGGAAAGATATATAGCACAAGAACTTATCACTTATACCAATGCTTATAATAATTTAGATGGAAGGCAGTACGGCTTTCAAAAAAATAAAAGTACTGGCCTATTATTAAATGATTTTTCTGATTCAATTCACAATTCCTTGAACAAAGGTCTTCATGTTAATGTTGTTTTTATAGATTTTTCAAAAGCGTTTGATACCTTATTACACAGTAGATTAATAGATTGTTTAGATAAGGCAGGAATAAGAGGGCCTCTACTTTCTTGGTTTAAAAATTATTTGTCCGATCGATTCATCACTGTGAAATTTGGAGACACTTTCAGTAAATTAGAAAAAATATCATCAGGGGTACCCCAGGGATCGCGATTAGGGCCTTTATTATACCTGCTGTATGTAAACGATATGCTGCAACAAGTAGAAAATTCCAATATATTTTTATATGCTGATGATACAGCTTTAGTTTCAGTTCATCAAAATTTTAAGCAAGCTAATAATAACCATCAATCAGACTTCACTAATATTCTAAGATGGTCACATGATAATGGATTAACGATAAACTCTGAAGAAACAAAAGTAATGCACATACATTCTACTTTTGAAAATCACCAAAAAATTCATTTGTTTTACCACAGTCATTCATGCTTACATCGCAACTTTCAAAAAAATATCAATTCACTGTGTGTCAGATGCAGTCGTACCACCTTTATAGATAATGTATTCCAACACACATATCTGAGCGTGCTGATTGATCATCATTTTAAATGGGACAAATATATAGATAGTTTATGTAGAAAATTAAGATCAGCATCATATAGTATTCGAATACTAAAGCCTTATGTTAATTTTGGTGTATCAAGAGTAGTTTATTTTGCTTTAGTCGAATCTAATTTAAGTTATGGAATTCTAGCTAGCATGGGGAGGCACTATATTGACATCTACATTAATCAAATACATGATATTCAAAAACAAATTTTCAAAATTATGATGTCAGTTAATGCAAATACATCCGTTCAAAGCTGTTTTTTAAATGTCAAACAACTACATAAATTTATATTAATAACAACAAATTACTTTTCAACAGAATTTAAAATTAATCTCCAGCATCATTATCGAACTACAAATATGGACAGATTTGTTCTCCCTCGGGATATTCATAATAACTACGGTACTCAAACCAAAAGATTTTTAATTCCAAAAATGTTTGATACTTTGTCAATGAAAGTAAGTTCCTCGCAGAAAATATCAGAAATTAAAAATGTATTATAAAATCAATTATTATTGGAGCAATTGTATGAATGTTGGTTTTTTTCTTCATCTTTTTTTTATATTCTGAATATTATCTTCCATGTTTCTGTTATTGTGTTCTCGGTACTTATTTTTTGCTATGAAGATTTTTCGTAAAAATTATAAACCTAAAGTTTAGTTGAAAAAGAGGTTACTATAAGTTAAATGCAAAATGTAAACTTTATGTTTATATTATAATTAGTTTATGCAAAATGTAAAACTTTATATAGCCTATATATAGTATAACTAGTTTATGCACGTGATCCAGAAATATAAAAAAGGAATTTATTTATGAAAATAGACCTACAGACAAACCACATTAGTGGCTTAGTGGGTCTAGAAATAAACACGTGATGTACATTGAATAAATAAAGAACTTGAAAAAAAAAATACTACTACTGCTACTTCTATCTATCACTACCACTACTACCACTATTACTACTACTAGAAGGTTTACCTGCATCAACAGTTGCCTCGTAAGCTTTTTCCAATAGAAGTCGACACATCGGATCCATCGAGTGAGCTTGTTTATAATGAACACCAAAAAATGAGGCATCAAACTTGTCGATATTATCGAGTTTTCCCGTCCTTTGGGGAATTTCAGGATGATCTGAAAAGACAAGAGTTTTACTGAAATAAATGGTCTTTCGCATCAAGCTACTCTGGGAAATGGAATAAAGATGATTAGGTGAATTTGCATAATAGGTCATTATTGTTAATTTTGATTTGATTTTTCTAAAATTTGTGTTTTCTAAAAGATCTTGATAAGATCTATCGATTGAAGTAAGAATACGTAGAATCAGGTTGAGTGTGCTTGGCGATGTGACTCACTCGCCTCCTAAACTTGCAAACAGGTTAGAAGAGAGATCGCGGCTCAACGAACGTATAAGATGGGGCTCGGTAATCAATGATACATTAGGTTGTTTGACAGGCGATCGATGCACGGACGAGCGTGCATTTAAACACTGCACTAATTAGCATCTCCCGCAAAAAAAAGAGATACCATTTTTCCTGCCCTTCTTGTTTGGGTAGACACCTCTATTTTTACCCCAATGCTTTGCTACTGATTAGGCTACTGTACATGATACATGTGATAAATTATTGTCACCGCACATCATTAAACCATTAATAGTCGAAAACTGAGACGTCAAAACTGTGTAATAGTGTTACAATTAATAGTAAAACTGGTCTTTCATGCATAATTCAGTTGATCCATCAATAAACATTGAATATTTCATTAATATAAATTTGGTTATCCAACTAAATTGTGCATAGAAAACCAGTTTCACTATTAGTTGTAACACCATAACACAGTTTTGGAGTTTCAGTTTTGGACTATTAATTACTGATTAGTAAGTTAATATTCTATATATCAATATTCTATTCTACTGCCTGTACAAAGTCTATTCTTGTCTAAATTTATAACAAAGTTCTATTTTTCAGATGATTTCAAAATTCTCTATACAAACACCTCAAACACCAGATCAAATAACTTAATTAGCTATGTAATTCCCCGCTATAATGATAAGCATGTTAAAAGGCGGTTGATGTACGCCATTCCATTCATTTTTTATTCTGTTCCTCAACATCTATTGGAACTTCAAAACTTAAGTTCTGTCAAAAAAGAAATTAAGTGCTGGCTTTTAGACTCCTTGAGTGGTACTCTGTGATTATTTGCGAATTGATATTTTTGTCACTTAATGTGTAATTCGTATCCATCCTATTTTTTTCCATTATTCTATCTTTCTAATTTAATTAAGCGCAATGTTATTTTTTATATACAAATGTAGTGTTTTCTTTCTTCGTTCTATTATTCTCTGTATAATCCACAGATAAGCATTGTGCTAGGCTTTGTGGACAAGTGAACCTAATGTTTCATGTAAATGAATGATGATAATAATAAACAACCTATATAACCTATAAACGATATTAATGGATAAACTTGGTATTACCTAAAGTTACCAAAATTATTTTTGTATTTTGTCTAAAATGGAGATAACATTATAATCATCCATAAAACGTGGTCTAGGAAAGAATCAAGTTATCGTGAAGCACATAGTCACCTAGATTCCATCTGCGGTGGTCAGCTGTCACCATATCATATTTGTTGAATAAATTGTCTCTAAATGCATAAATATCACTTGAATCAGGGAAAATGCCAGCGGCTCCGGAAATACAGATCTCTTCTCCAGGCGGCGCGTTTGCCAAACGTTTTCCTGCCCTCGTTGTCATTGACTCTTCAATCACCGGTACCGGGACTTTGTTTTCATTGTTATTCGGCGCCATTTTCAACGGAAACTGAAACAAATTAGAATTAATGTTAACTCTCTAACGGCTCAGAGTTCATCTAATTAGATGGAATATACAGTTTTGATCAAATTTTAGTCAAATTTATAGAAATTTTGAAATTGATCATTTTTTTCGTTTGTTCACTGTAGGCCTAACCGTTGATGAAGTGAGTTTAACAAATGTAATGTAGTTTTCAATTGAATTTCTATTATAGAGTGAATGAGCAAAGAACATTCAGATGAATTTTGAAATTCTGAAATTATTATCAAACCTTACATTATTCAAACTTTAATTAAGTACGGTATTCAATTCAATTCAAAGACATTTCTTTTCACATCAACATCACATTAATCAGCATAAAAACTTTCAATATTTATGAAAACATGTTTGAAAACTAATCAGAATTGAATTAACAATAAAACATTATTTGGTTAATCTAAAATATTGGCATATTTTTCTCATAGAACACATATTAAGAATTAATTCAATGTTTCAGGATATGTTACTTGATGATATCATTCATATTTCCTAGTTGGATATTGAATTGAATATTGTTTTGTGGTGATTCAATGCAATTGACGTGTTCATTGTTTATTTAATCATTATTATAGCACATAGCATATAGCATTCACATACCAACTGTGGCAAGGTAATGAATATTATAATTCACTCCAAGGTAGGAAATAGGTATAGCCCACTCTGAAACAGTAAACAAAGGAATTGTTCCGCTATCAATGACATAGGTCAAGATATTCATGTGAGTTATAGTGCAAGACATTTTAGATTGTACTACAAACTGGCTCAAAAAAGGCAAAAAGATCAATAATTAGGTTTCAGCTGATATTATATAGCTTTGATATCATTTCTTCATCTGAAATGAATGTTACATGTGATAACATTGATCCAATAATTGAATGAGCGAAGCAATGAATTAATTTTACAGTACTTGGGAAAACTTTTTTTTTTCATTCTTGCTCCACAGATCAAACGAAAACTCAATGTAACTTGGCGTGATGATATATGTCATTGTTCTAGTTGATTTATCTGTATAGTTTTGGGGCACAATCATTTTGGCCATTTATGAAAGTATAACCATTTAAAAATTTTGAGAACTCCATAAAAAGAATCACCAAGAAGAGAAAAATTGAAGATATACTTTTTACAAATAAATTTTCAATTTATATGAAAAATTGAACACAAGAATGATAAAATACACATTGTTCTAAAGTTTTGAATGAATCAAATACACGATAAATTATGTCACACTTTTTAGGCCACTTTGAACCACCCTCCCTCCCATGTCACAGTTGGTTACAAAACCAATAGCCCCCCCCCCCTCCCTTGAATACGTCACAAATTCTCATGCCCCCCTCTAGTAAAAAATTTAAATTATCAGGTGGCAAATGTGCAATAAAGTAATAAAATTAAAATATTCATTTCTTTATGTTTGCTTTTTGATTGGTGAATATTTGGTAAAAATTGATAATTGGATGAGCGTAGCGAAGACTCAATTTCACTGTACTTGAAAAATCGAATGTGTTTTTTTGTTTTTTTGTTTTTTTGTTCGCGCTCTACAGGTCAAACAGAAATTCAGATCATGATGAAACTTGGCACACACATGAACCCCTATCTGACTTGATGCTGTATAGTTTTGAGGCAAAATCGGTTCAACAATTCTTGAGATAAATCATTTTGAAGTTTTCAAAAAAACACATATGAATAAGCCAGGCGGAAAAAATGACAAAGTGAATGTTCTCCGAAATTTTTCAAATTTTCACAGAACTCGAACAACATAATAATACACATTATTACGGACTTTTACGATAATCGGATGTGACGTTTCGGAGTAAAAAATTAAAAAATGCGATTTTTATTATGTTCAATCAAAGACCTTAGTATCTAACTTCGTTAGAAGACCTAAAACTAAGCCTTCTAAGCGGCGACAGAGCGATGCTAGCGCATGTATCGTAGTGGAGTGAATTATTCTCTAGGCGGGCCAGTTGGAATGATTACCAGAATGATTTTTTCTCACACCTTCTTGGATCCACATAATTATCCAACTAATGTTTCTTTCAGAATTAGTTTTCATGATTCATCAATATGCCTAGGCCTATAGTTCCATCATGAGTGGTCGAGACAACGCTATCTGTTATATCGCCTAGTGTTTTAATTATGTGATCAAGGCAAAAGTGAGGTAATTCTTCAGATTCGGGGAGAAACGGGAATGTGAGTAGGCTTGACCAATTGTAATATCTGTTCATTCGTACATATCCATACTATTTTTAATTTATTAGGAATCTTTCTATGAATGATTCACAACACGATAATCACGTCAGCTCGGTGTTATACGCATTGAACATATTGGTGGTAAAGCAGATATCTCTCTTCTAATTCACTCCACGGAGACAGGTAGCACTAGTGAGCAATGTCGCCAAGCGTTACATGGTAAACAAGATCAGTTTTACGTCTTCTAACGAAGTTAGATATTAAGGTCTTTGGTTCAATTTCATTCATTAGAATAGCCTACGAATACTATCAATCAGATCGATATACAGAAGGCTGGGATTTGATCTTCAAAATACAAGGTTCTTATATTATTCCATAATAACCACTCATCCAAAGCCTTCCATTCGTAGGAATAATCAGCCTGTCTACGAGTTTTGGAAAAAACCACTGCACACAAATCTTTCTCAAGTTATAAAAACTTCATGGAGCCTATTTGTCACGGCTTAAAATATCAATTTAAAAAAATAATAATTAGTTCATTTTTTTTATTCGCTCTCTAGGGTCTTTCACACGGTTTCACATGTTTATTCTATTTCGATATTTTTAAAATATCAATTTAAAAAAATAATAATTACTTCATTTTTTTATTAGCTCATCCATCAACGCGGAAACAAATAACGCGTTTTCCTAGTTATTGGATATGCACCTGCTGTTTCTAGGGTGGGTATAAATATAAGAATCTATAAGAATGGCACCAGTAGCATAGAACAAAAATGGTACGTCACACAGTTGCCCCCTCCCCCTTCCCCCCACCCCTTGTAACACCTTGTCACAAATCTTGACAACCCCCCTCCCCCCCTAAGCTGTGATGTAATTTATGAACTTCCCCGTATAGTGAGAAAAAAACGAAATGTAATTCAATTACAGCTAGGAAGACTGTGAGTGACCAGACTTTTGATAGTTTCAAAATCAAGGTGCGTGGCTTTCGAGTAGAATTCATACAAATATCTCGCTCATCTTTCAATGTATAGGCTAGCTACAGCATTTTCCTGAATAAATTACTACTCAAAGCTTGACAATTAGTCTTTAGCCAATACCGTACAAAATAACTTGTATTTAATTTCTTACAATCAAACTCATAGAGTGGTTATTTATTTATTTAAAACTCTTACAATTGCACATAAATGCGCAGTGGCAAGTTCCCTAACTTCTCCTATCCCACCGCCTCCCTAACCATTTGACGGAATAACTTTAAGCCTATGTCATCCCCCTTTTTTTTCTCTCAAGTAACATTTAAATGAATCTTGAAGAAAACTGACGTCATTGTATGCAATGGAATTACCACATGATAAAATACGCACTCCACGTACAGTCTATGGGGGAGAATATTAGACGTAACTATATAATAGCTGCTCTGTCATTTGTATGTAGTAGGTACCATGTTATAATCACGGTGAACTCTTAAGCACAAGTGGTTATGACAAGCCTACTCTGGAAAATATAGTATTTCATTTCTGTTGTATACTAAAGCTTTTCCACCCTGTACTCAATTTAAATAAAATGAGCCCTGCAGATATATTTTTTTTTAATATGGTAGCCTACTCAGAGAATATTTTAACCTTCTGTGATTCTAAAAATGTATTTTTCTCATTCTTGAGTAAGCTACAATTCACAGTCTACTCAGGGGCTGATCCAGGTCATATTCATGGGGAGGGGGAGGGGAGGGAGGGGGGCACTTTCAGTTTGAAAAAAATGCCATATGAGAACAGTTGTGCAGCGACCCGTTATCTCAAAATTGATGATCCACGGGGGAAAAAAGAACCCCTTTTGACCCTGCAGGTGATTTTTTTGAAATTGCACCCATTCTTAATATTGTTCAACCTGTTTCAGATGAGGTTTGGATACCGATACCGGGTCGTCTGTGTCATTTTTGCGCCCTGGGTAAGCACTCAATTGTGCGTTCCCAAAACTGAGTGCCTATTTGCCTGTAAAAGTCGCAGTACGCCCCTAGCGGAGAATTTGAGAACCCGTGAAAAGTAGTAGCCAGTAAGCACGTGTATGTGATATTACATTGAAATGACGACGTTTTGCCGCCTCAAAAGTGTTGCGATAAGAAGGGGTTTTGTTTGCTTGCCACAATGTTTTTAACTGTGGAAATGTGTGTAGTCCTCATGCTTGCATTTTGAGTATTCTCTCGATATGCAGGTTAACTTGAACTGTTATTTGATCGTCACTTATGTTTCAAATATTCTGAATGGAGTGCGGGTCTTTCAACATTACCGATATATACGTATGTAAATACGGAACTTGGCTGCTCTCCAACAAGCAATGAATAATAATAAATTAATAATGCAATCAATTATAACTTTATTTCCTTTGTATACTAGTCGATAACCCTTTGAGAATTTCGGTTCACCGAATGATAGGAATAAGAATGGAAAATAGGAAAAAAATGATGAGAACTTGATACAATTTGATGAATGGTAATAAAATAATGATAGGCCTATGGAGATTTACTTGTACGTTATGTTATACGATGAAAGTAATAATAGGAATGAGAAAAATTACAACAATAATATATATAATAATATGTATACATGTTGGATAAACAATTATTATCATACACATTATAAGACTGCATTTCAAAAATGATGAAAATGTATCAATTTAGCTTATTATATTATTTTGAATTCAGTACACATTTATCGTTTGTAGTCCTAAAGGCCTAAACAAGGTCAATCGGCTACTTCCATCTTAAACGACAAATTTATTATTTGTAAAGCCAGGCCTATAGCTGACAATAATACCAATGATAATAGTAATGACGATATCAAGTTGAAAATAATTTCAAGCCAATATGACCTTTTGCGTACGACTAATCTTTGAATATTCATCTATATATTCTTGTAAAGGTGATTTTTTGTTTGTTTTTGGAGTGATTTTATAACTATTCTTTTCATTGTACTTTGGAATTGATTGGATAATCTTATGGTTTTAATTTAGTTGACATAACTTGCTAGTATTGTTATTTGTGTAAAATTCTAAAGAGCTTTTTTTTCTTGGATGATATGTGTGATTGACAATCATGGTTTGCTATGACGGAGCCGTCTCCCGTTATTCATTTTGATGTGCAATACTGATTCTAAAAAGCCTGTTAGGGTTAAGATTCTACTTTTCTGGTTTAGTGGCTCACAATGTGTTTCGGCTGTATGATTCTTATGAGCCTTCATGTCATTTCATATTCATTGTATAACAAAAACTTTGGCCCGGTTACGCCATTTAACACCGTACATACGGTTCAAGTTACTACTTTACGCCAGCCATATTGAATTTCGGACGGTCGACACTAGCGCATTCTCTAGGTACTTTTACAGGCGAATAAGCTCCGCAGGAAAACTTTTGATCTTTTGTATACGATTCAACGGGTTTTAGGAACTACACGAAATTTCGGGAATACATGGATTCTTCAGTGTGATAAGAAGTCTGATTTTGCTAAATGACTGTTCCAAGCAAATAAAACGCGGAATTAATTATTGATCTATCTCGTTCAATAACAATGATATTTGAATATGAACATTCACTCCATCCAGTGATGTAAATAGAATGAAATCCAAGTCATAGAATATGATTAATAATCAAATATCACAAATAGGAATCAATAGCGCTCTTTAAATTTGACTCCCGCGCAGCCGCCCTCTTTGCCCACCCCTAGAAACGATCCTCGTCGTTTTTGTCATTGTTATTTTAAACAACCGTGATATAAAATTCACACCTGGAAGAGGCACATTGGTGTTGTTTGTTGATTCTTGCTAACTAAACTGCATACCAGATTTGACATTTTGAAACAGTACTTCAAATTCATTTTCAACCCAATTATGTAAAATATGAGTCCGTAGCAAAACTTTGGACAATATTTATTTCCTTTCTTCTCTCTGCCTATTTTCTATCTTTCTTTCCACTTTTTTCGTCGGCGCCCCTATCGTCCCCCCCACCCCACGCTCCGTATACCCCACTAGGCCTGCTTCAAACAGGAGCCCTTCATGGATTTTTCGAAATATTGTTATTATAGTACCTACAGTAGTTGTGTGGCGTATTTTAAAAACTGCAGTTTTTCATGAATTATGTATGCTGAAAGGTTGCCTAATGTTCACTTACTTCAAACAAGAGCCACGCAGGGAATTCTTCTGAGAGTAGTAATTGTTGGTAATTTGGTGTACGTATTTTCATTCATTCATTCATTCTTTATTAAACAGATTTGTATGATACAACACAGTGTTCGAGTTTCTCTTCTCAACAATTAAGACTAAATTATAGCCAAGAAATAAATAATCAACAATACATATTTGAATAACTAGGCCTATGCTAGAATGATACATGTCTGATATAATTTCATGTCTTAATTTTATCAGCTAATTTTTTTAAATATTCCAACTCAACTCGGTCTCTGAATACCTTTGCACTGGGCAATGACAACTTCAAAACCTCAGGACTTGATGAATTCCACTCTAATATTCCTCGTCCCAGTGAAGAGTTGTTGCCCTGCGCTGTCTTCAGAGCCCTTCTGAATATCTTAGATTCGTGGCCCTTCCTTCCCCTATACCCATCCATTTTAAGCTTGTATTTTGAATAATGTGGTCATTTACTTTTTGGTACGCTGAAGCTTTGTCTAGTCTTTATCCACAAATAGGAGTCTCATGCAGTAAGATTTCTAGAATATTGCATTTTGAAGTCATTTTGAGAATATAATTTTTGGTTTGTATGATATGCTGAGCCTCTACCTGATATCTACACTTAAAATAGAAGGAGCCTTGGAGGAAATTTTTTGAGAGTACACCATTTCGATAATATCTTCTAAGCTTATTTTCAAAAATGTATTGTTTTTATGAGGTATGCAAAAGTATGCCCCCTTTTTACCTATTTGAAAATTTAGTAAAAGAAGTAATTCAAATTCAAATTAGTAACAAATTCTACCTCTCATGTATCCTTAGCAAATGGCCAGAGTAAACATACTCATGAGAAATTATTTACCACTCGGAAATGATAAACTAGTTGTTCCACAATTTTTATCTCTTTTCTGCTTTAAACCAACAACGTCTGCAAGGCATGTGAATTCTGGACATCCACCTCAATTCACACTTTCGTTCAAAATCATAAATATGAGTATTTACGTAACATAAATTTCGTACACATTGCATGTGTACCTTCTTGAAGTCTATGTCTATATTACCGACAGTACAATAACATTCAGTTTCAGCTTAAATATAGCTTAAATATAGCTTAAATATACGGCATACAGAGCATAATGGTAACAGATCATTTAATCAAGTATTACTACCTAACGTTAAAACTGATAAAATAACATCTGGTCAGGTGGGTCTTTTTGGGACCTACCTGACCAGACACCAAACCACCCCTTTTGTGAGTGGGGCCACGGCCCCGAATTTGTATTGTCGGGTCGCCACCATGACCGGATTTAGGCCTACGTACAGGCTAGAAAAGCTGAAGCCTAGGGGAGCAGGGCCCAGGGGGCGCTTGAACTCTTCAGATCTTTAATTGTTTGTTTCAAATTGAATGGAATCGTATAAAAAAAAATGCAACATGAAGTAAATGCATTGGTGAAAATAAAACCAAGACTATTGAAAACAAATTCTCATTCTCATTTTTATTCTCATCAACATTACAACAACATTGGCCAATATCTACTACTAACATAATGTGATATAAGAACATGTTATTTCAACAAATCCCGTGCGGGGCTGTATGTCCTTCCTATTGGACTTACCGGAATATTGATCGCCCTGATATTTTTTTTTAAGACCCCGTGGGTAATTGTCGCACCTTGTCGTGTAAATATTGCGTTAATTAGTGAGTCATCATCTATTAATAATAATAATAATAATCATCATAATTCTTTTATTCCATGCTTGATCATAATTACATGATATTGGTACGTCATATTATCGGTATATAATCAATATAGCCAAAATATCATAAAATAACATAAAATAACAAAATTCAACAGTCGAAAAGAATGAAAGAATACAATGGACAGACATTAAAAAGCATAACACACAACATGAATAAATCGATATAAGAGAATGATTTTAGAAGGAGAGTCACATATATTAACCAATGGTTCCATCCATCAAATATTCATTAATTTCATAAAAACATTTGCCTAATAAGTAGGATTTAAGAACATGTTTGAAAATTTTAATATCAACGTTGGCAGCCTCTTTGATGAAAGTAGGAAGGTTATTAAACATCTGTATGCCTGCAAAGATGGGACCCTTTTTATACATTTCGAGTCTATGAGTTTTAATTCTGAACGTATTTCTATTTCTAGTCTCGTGTGGATGATCATATTTTAATTCATTGATGTCATTAAGATAAAAACTATTTTCCACTACATACATGATTACATTTAAAATATACAAACATGGGAGAGTCAAAATATTGAATCTCTTGAAAAGAGGCTTACAAGAATCTTTATAGAATACGTCAGATGTAGGGTCAAAACTAGCATTGGCCAAGTATCTCAACGCTCTTTTTTGTAAAGTGAATAAAATATTACTGTGAGGAGATTGGCCCCAAAGAATGATTCCATATTGCAATCTAGACGGAACATAAGCGAACTACACCATTTAAGCCGTTTCAAAACTACTCAACTGCATTAATTTCTTGATCAAGAAACAGCCAGACGCAATTTTTAATCTACAGTCATTTATGTGGCTTGACCAGCTCAATTTATTATCTATGATTACTCCTAAAAACTTTGTTTCATTACAGGTTACTAAACTTTTTCCTTCAAGGTAGATTAAAGGGCTAGAGGTAGCCTGTTTGCGACTAGAAATGAATTGCATCACCGAAGTTTTCTTATTATTTAAACATAGATTATTATTATCACACCAAGCAAGAACTTGATTGACAGCTGATATATCCGACTGACTTGTTGATAAATCTCCATTAGACAAAAATTGAGTAGTATCATCAGCATATAGAGTGAGTATGCCCTTATTAACATCAGCTGGCAAGTCATTGGAATTTAATAGGAATAAAATTGGTGAAATGGTTGAACCCTGAGGAACCCCCAGATTAATTATGACTTCTTCTGATAAGTAATTCAATCCTGCATTCTTGATTTCAACTCTCTGCCGTCTATTCAGTAGAAATGATCTGATCCAATCATTCGCCACTCCTTTGATGCCATACATTTTTAGTTTATCTAATAATATGTGATGGTTCACGGAATCGAACGCCTTGCTGAAGTCATAGAAAACACTGACCGCATCTTCTCTATTCTCTAGTGCCTCCAACACATTATTTACCAGACTAGCAATTGCAGTCGTCGTAGATCTGCCTTTAATAAAGCCATGCTGATAGACATTAAGTATATTGTTATTCTTGAGGAAGCAATTGAGTCTATTGCTGAAGGCGGATTCTATGATTTTGGAAAAAATTGATGATAAAGCAAGTGGTCTATAATTAGACATGTTTGACCTATCCCCACTTTTCCATAAAGGCACAAGTTTAGTTATTTTCAACTCATCCGGTACAATACCTGAATTGAAAGATTCGTTTATAATGTGGATCAGCGGGTCTGCCACATAAGTCTCTACATACCCCACTATATTGCAGGGAATATTATCCAAACCTGCTGACTTCTTAATACAAACTTTCCCCATTATATCATAAAATTCCTTCTTATTTATTGGTGTGAGGAATATAACTTTATCACACCCCACCTCATAATTGATGGAATTTGCTCTATTTGACATAATACAAGCAGATCTACACTCCGACACAGTTTACTTGCAGCTTCACCAAAATACACATTCAAATGATCTGCAATTTGTTTCTGCGATGTTACTCTGATACCGTCAACATTCATAGTAATATCATTGTCAGACCGAGATACACATTTGCTGTCATATTTGTTATTATTTATAATATTCCACGATGCTTTCACTGTGTTTTGAGCCAGCCTGATTTTATTACAATTATAAGTTCTCTTGGCCTCACGTATTTCCACGATATATTGTTTCTTGCTTTTTACATACATGTGTTTTATCTCTTCAGTGCTACACTTTTGTGACAAAATGTACAGGCGTTTGACTTTTTCACCTAAAATGCGTAATTCATTTGTATACCAATTATTATGTTTGCGATTACTATTACAGCTCTCATTTTTCACTTTTTTCAAAGGAAATGCCTTATTGAACGGTAGCATAAATAACCTGATGAATTCATTGTATGAATCACTCACTGAACGTTGAATGTACACTGAATCCTAATTTATTTTACTCATTTCAACTGTGAAGTTCATTATATTATCAGCTGAAAAATATCTTCTACTACCCAGGAATTTGGGCTTGTTATTCAAATCCCCAACTCCTATATTTTTGTGTTCAATTTCGATCAATTGCCCGAAGTGGTCTGACAGCCCATGATCAAAATTATTTATGAACCTGACTCTTTCAGAAGTAGAGACCACGTTGTCTATTGCAGTATTAGAAGAACCATATTTGGTTTTTGTAACTCGAGTGGCTTCAATATTCAAAACTTTTCCATTGACCACCTCTACAGCCTCCTTAAGTAAAATATAAACAGATTCATCTAGCACATTGGCATTGAAATCTCCACAGATTAAAATATGTTTGTTCTTAGAACTTGCGAATTGTAAGAAATTTGATAGTAAATTAACAAATGAACGAATTCTACCATGTTCAGGTACTCGATAAATAACAACAAGAATCATGAGCTAAAATACGTTGACGTGCCACGTGCTTCTCTTGTTGACCGAAAGTTTTTTTACATCTGTGGCAATAGTCTTGGACACATTTTGAAAATAAATATAGGGACACTAAAGTAGATTCAGCCTGGGGGTGCTGGATTCTCAAGTCTGGGCCTGGCCGCCACTGGAATACAACAAGCAGTATTTTATGAAAAATTGTTTTTGAAATGTGTCAGTATTACATTCAACAACATGCATATGTCATATTTGTGTATACAAGATGCACACATGTCGGAATATCCTTCACAGAAATGTACGTAGTGGATTCCATGACAATAAAGATTGTTATTGTTATTCGATGAGCGTAGCTAAGATTCCATTTCACATGCCAAAAAAACTGGGCTTCGTTTTTATGTTATTTTTTTTGTTTGTAGTTTTGTACGCGGCATAGAGGTCAGGAAAAAATACCTATCGATTTGAACATTTTTCTACATATTTTTGTCATACCAGAATAGGCTGGGATTGTTTTTCAGAAAAATCGGTCAGAAGATTTTTCCGTAAAAAAATTGTATGGTTTGAAAAATCCTCATAAGAATAACCCGAAGGAAAAATACTTGAAAAACAAGAATTCTACAGAAGCTCTCAAATTTTCACCAAATATGAACAACACTATCATACACTTTTGTTGTATCTCTACATACTCTAGTAAATACTATTTTTGTTGCAGTCGAGACGTGGCTAGATGGAGGGTTTACAGATAGTGAAATAAGGGTGGGGGGATACAGTCTATTTAGAAGAGATCGGAATAAAAATGGGGGAGGTATAATGGTGAGATGTAGAGCTGAATTAGCGGGAAGAGTGGTATGGATAGAGAAAGAAGTGGAACTAATGGGTATAAAATTAAAAAGGGGAACAGAAGAATATTCGATAATTGCCGGATGTAGGCTCCCGAATACAAACACATACATTTTGGAAAGAACAAGGGATTGGATACAAGAAAGCAAACATGAAAAAAATATTATAGTGGCAGGGGACTTCAATCTACCAGGGATAGCTTGGGAGGAGGGAAGTCCTGGCATAGGTGCAAGCAGGAGGCAGGACCCTGTTACAGAGATTATGAATGAAGGCTTTTTACAAACAGTTAGGGTAGGGACAAGGGAGACAAGGACAGGAGACAGCAACCTTCTTGACGTAATTCTAGTGAGGCCACCAGAGAATTGGGTGAGGACGCAGGTCGAAATGGGCATAAGTGACCACAGAATGCCGACGGTGGAACTGATAGGAACACATAAAATACACGAAATTAAAACAAAGAAGAGGATTTGGATTTACAAGACGGCGAAGATGAACAAAATTAGAGAATTTTTGGCAATTAGAAAAAGGGACTGGGAAACAGAGAAGGGAGACGTAGATATAAAATGGGAACAGTTTAAATGTATTTGCATGGAGAGTATAGAGAAGTATGTGCCCAGTAAACTAATATCAAGAAAAAATCAAGATACAATATATTACAACAGAAAAATAAGGGTAATGAAAAAAGGAAGGGTAGGGAGTTACATAACAGAAATAAGGGAAAGGGAGAGGATATACAAGGAAGAAGACTAAGATCGGAACTTAACAAGGAAAAGAAAAAAAGCAAGGGATGAATTTTTTGGAGGGATGTTTGATGAACGTGACCATAACAAAAGCTGGGGAAATATGTATAAATACACAAATAGTACTAAAGGAGGGAACACAGACATGCCCATCTTGATTGACCAAGATGGAAAAGAGTTCACAACCAACAAGGAGAAGGCTAATGCACTAAACAAATTTCATAGTGAGGTTTTTCCAAAAGGAGATACAGTTACGGGTAGAGAAGGTTACACTAATGACTCGGAAGCATACAGAAATACTATTAGATTTACGGGGAATTCAATCCAGAGAATAATACAAAACCTGAAGAATAATAAGGCACCAGGGCTTGACAAAATTAACAACAACTTTATAAAATTAGCAGGATACGAAATTGTTAAATACCTTAGAATAATATTTCAAAATTCGATAGACTCTGGAACTGTGCCAGAGGATTGGAAACGGGCAATAGTAATTCCAATACATAAGGGAGGGAAAAGGGCAAAATTGGAGAAATACAGACCAGTGAGTCTCACTTCTGCGGTAGATAAAATTATGGAGCGCTTGGTAGACTTGGAAATGAAAACAATCATTGATAGAAACGGGGGGATTTTTAAGGGACAACACGGTTTTCGGAAAGGACATTCATGCGAAACACAACTTCAGGGATTTACACAAGAACTGACTGACAGTTCAGAGAAGGGGGGTAGAATCTATGCAATCTTTTTGGATTTTGAGAAGGCCTTTGATAAAGTGTCAAATGACCTGTTAATCAACAAATTGCAACAAATTACAGAAAATGGTGTAATATCAAATTGGGTAAAGGCATTCCTACAAGGCAGAACACAAAAAGTAAAAGTGGGGGAGGAATTTTCGGAATTTGTTGAAATCACATCAGGAGTGCCACAAGGAAGTTTCATCGGACCCTTACTTTTCAATATATTCATTAACGACATAGAAACTGGTATCAATTCTAAAATCCGACTATTTGCAGACGACTGTGTTGTGTACAGGATAATTGAGAGCCAGGAAGAGGCAATGCAAGTACAAAGTGATTTAGATGAAATTAATGACTGGGTCAATACAAATCTAATGGAACTTGATGTAGAAAAATGTAAGGTAGTCGAATTCTCCAGAAGTAAAAAGAATGAAGAAGTGACATAATTTAGAATGGGAGAAAGCATACTGGAGTAGGTTGACGGTTATGAATATCTCGGATTATAAATGCATAAAAACTTGGGGTGGGGGGATCATATTAGAAAGTTGTCAAAAAAAGGGATTGGATCATAATATTTTGTTATGAGACAGCTCGAGGGGACAGGAATTGAAATCAAAAACAAAGCGTACAAGACACTAATTAGACCTACACTGGAGTACGCTAGTTCAGTCTGGGACCCTCGGGAAACAGGATTTATCAAGGCTGTAGAGAGCGTATAGAGGGTTGCTGCGAGGAGGGTATTGGAGAGAGTCAAGAGATGGAGGACCATTAGGAATAGTAAGGAAGTGATACAGAAAGAACTGGAAAGACCAACCATAATGATTGAACAACTGAAATGGGAAACCCTGGAAGCAAGGAGACGAAGGACTAGACTGTGCAACTTCTTCAAAGCAAGGCACAACTGTACCGGATGGGAAGAACTGGGCAGAAGAGTTGGAAGGGGGATCCAAAGAAGTAATAGGGGAGGAGAAAGAATGGAGGTGGAGAGAGTTTACTCAAATATAGGGAAAAACGGTTTCGTCCAGAGGACGATAAGAGACTGGAATGAGCTGGAAGAAGAAGGAAGAACTGCAAAGAAATTATTAGAATTCAAGAAAATTATCCAATAGAATAATATCTTGCCACCGTGCATCTAGCACATCTGCAAGAATGTTTACAAATACAAAATACAAAATACACCTTTTCAGAGATTTTTTGCAACAATCGGATGAGAAATAACAAAGAAAACGCATTAAAGGTGTACATTTTATTGAATATTTGGATCAATTGGTTTTGCAAAGTGTACAGTGAAACCTCTATCCATCGTTCTTCCAGGGACCAGGTAAATAAAACCATCCATGCAGGAAAACCATTCATCCAGGAAAATTTAACATTGATTATATGTGAGTGGGGTAAGAAAAAATGAATGATACAAGCAGGAAAACGATGGATCCAGGAAGGATGCATAGAGATTTCACTGTATATGCGACAGTTTGCAGCACTATAAATATCAACAAGTTGCAGGTAAGGTTTTTGAACTTTTGAATAATTCCAAAGTCCGTAATGTGAATTGAGCTGACGGAACATTTTTCATTCTAGATTCCCATACTTCTAAGTTCATCTCACAATGCGCATCCCGCGTTTTCCTAGTTATTATTAAAATATAAAATTAACTGGAGAAACCAATGGTTAAGTTTAAACAAATCCTTATCTCTTTCTTCGAATAACTATCAACAGTAAGTTGTATTTGGACATCAGTTTTGAACTTAAATGTTTGAAATAATGTGGAATTTCCTTTGATAATCCCCTACTTGCTGATTTATAATTTGAAGCTCATGTTTTTTCTAGTAGTTTGCTACGAAATGCTACATTTCACATGAATATAGACTACTTAAACTGAACGTGAATGCTATATTCCTACAATCCTAATCATAATAATCATGTTATAATACAAATTAAAATCGTAAGTTGCGTCTGATAGACATGTAAGCTTTCATATTGTGAACTCCCACGACCATAGTTTTTAATGGACCATCCTGACAGGAGTTTTTTTGTGGTTGACCTCTGTCGTTCAGGTTAATACTGGCATGGTTTCCTAACACAGGCCACGACCGACTCCTTCCTACTATCCAAAAAAAACACCTGATGAAATAACCTCTCATCTCATCATCCCATCTTCTCATATATCATTCACCGGCGCCAACAGATCTTAGTAGGTGCATCATTGAACCCAGTATAATCAATTAAAAAGAGCTACGCTACATTACCGGTGTGTACAGATAATTTCATTTCTATGATCTGATATGAAAATGATTAGGCTTCTCCATAACCCGATGCTTGAAACTAAGTTTATCAAATGAGAGTAGCAAAGATTCAATTTCATATATCATAAAAAATGGGCTTCGTTTTTATGTTTTTTATGTTTTTTTTGTAATTTTGTGCGTGGCATACAGGTCAGGAAGAGAAACCAATCAACTCGAAATTCTTCTACATATTGGTATTACAAATCTATTCTAGTACTAGAAGAGATTGAGATTGTTTTTCGAACAAATCGGGCCTATGGCTTTCCCGGAAAAAATCGGAAAGTTTGGAAAATCCTCACAAGAATTACCCAGGTGGAAAATACTTGAAATGTGAATTTGTTTCAAGAACTTCAAAATTTGTACTGAATGTGGAAAATATTGTCATACATATTTTCACTGACTTTCACAATAATTGGATAGAAATACCAAAGAAAACACAATAAAAGTGTACCTGTTATTGAATATTGTTAGCAATTGGTTTTGCAGAGTGTATCTTTACAATATATATCTAACATAGGCCTAATAATATATATCTTGATATATCATATATATCAAAATAATATTTATCTTTATACAAACTGGAAGACATTGAAGTGATTGGACTTTTGGTTGGAGTGAGAGGCACAATTCCTCACTTCTTTGTTGAATTTTGTAGAAGATTTTACCGTGGTAGGCCTAGTAGTTTTATTTATTGTATAGGCCAGTGGTCCTTAACCTTTTTGTATCTGCAGACCCCTTTTGAAATTAATAATAAAATCAAGTACCCCTTAGTCAGTGACTTAGCCGAGATTTCAGGTGAGGGGGGGCAAGAATTTCGAAAGGGCGCCTTGCATAAACCTTTGATGAAAATACACACACAAAATTAAAATATGATAGCAAAGTCCAGAGCAAGCTAGGCACATGGACTGCAAAGTCTGCGTTCATATGAAAATACAATGAGGGGAGGGGGGGGGAGGGAGGGGGGCACCATCGCCCCGTAGGGATCCTAATTTTTCGATTCCTCATAGAGATGAGGTACATCTTTCAATTGATGAGCGTAGCGAAGTCTCCATTCCACTCTTATAGGGCTTTGTCTGTTTGTATTTTGGTTTTTTTTGGTTTTGTTTGTAAGCACTCCACTGGTCGCAAGGGTTGATTGATCAACATGAAACTTTTTTTTGTACACGCAAACTCATCCAACTTAGAACTGTATAGTTTTTGGAATGAATCGGTCGTACCAATTTTGAGAAAAATCATCTCAAAGTTTCTAAAAACCCCATTAGATTTGGCTGGGCGGAAAATGTTGAGAAATAAAATCTCTCCTAATGGATTGAAATTCTCTCTGAATGTGTATACATAGATTTTACACATTTTTACGATTTTGTAAGCAATTCTGATCAGTCGTTTTGAAGAAGAAAATAGAATGACTGATAATATTTATAAAATATATCACAAAAAATTGTTACAGAATTAGGTTGTCGAGATTCGCTGCTTCCTAGATTCAAGAGTTGACCAACAATGAAGTATTTTTTATATGCGTCAAGGTGTGTAGAGTACCAGATTCAATGAAGTGGCAAGAGTAGAACTACTTCAACGACTTTTATAGCTTATTCAGATACTAGTCAAACGCGGAACATAAGTTGTAAGATGAGCGAGATATCCCAATAAGGTATAAAAGTCGTTGAAGTAGTTCTACCCTTGCTACTTTATCGACTCTGGTATTCTACACACCTTGATATCTGAATAAGCTATTAAAGTCGTCAAAGTAGTTCTACTCTTGTCACTTCATTGACTCTGCTATTCTACACACCTTAACGCATATAAAAAATACTTCATTGTTGGTCAACTCTTGAATCTAGAAAGCAGTGAATCTCGACAACTTAATTCTGTCACAATTTGTATGATATATTTTATGAATATTATCAGTCATTTTATTTTTTTTCTTCAAAACGACTGACCAGAATTGCTTACAAAATCGTAATAATGTGTAAAATCCATGTATACACATTTAGAGAAAATTTCATTCCATTTGGAGAGATTTTATTTTTCAACATTTTCCGCCCAGCCAAATCTAATGGGGTTTTTAGAAACTTTGAGATGATGATTCTCAAAATCGGTCCGACCGATTCATCCCAAAAACTATACAGTTCTAAGTTGGATGAGTTTGCGTGTACAAAAAAAAAGTTTCATGTTGATCCGTCAACCCTTGCGACCTGTGGAGTGCTTAAAACAAACAAAAAACAAAGAAAAACACACAGACAAAGCCCTATAAGAGTGGGATGGAGACTTCGCTACGCTCATCAATCAAGGTGTGTAGAATACCAGAGTCGATAAAGTAGCAAGGGTAGAACTACTTCAAGGACTTTTATACCTTATTCAGATATCTCGCTCATCTTACAACGCATATTTTGCGTTTGACTAGTTAGATGAGCGTAGCGAAGTCTCCATCCCACTCTTATAGGGCTTTGTCTGTGTGTGTTTTTTTTTTTTTTTTTTTTTTGTAAGCACTCCACAGGTCGCAGGGATTGACTGATCAACATGACACTTTTTTAGTAAACGCAAACTCATCCAACTTAGAACTGTATAGTTTTTGGGATGAATCGGTCGGACCGATTTTGAGAAGAATCATTCCAAAGTTTCTAAAAACTTCATAAGATTTGGCTGGGCGGAAAATGTTGAAAAATAAAATCTCTCCAAAGGGATGAAATTTTCTCTAAATGTGTATACATGGATTTTACACATCATCACGATTATGTATGCAATTCTAATCAGCCGTTTTGAAAAAAAAAAAATAATAACTGATAATATTCATAAAATATATCATAAAAATTGTGACAGAATTAAGTTGTCGAGACTCACTGCTTTCTAGATTCAAGAGTTGACCGACAATGAAGTATTTTTCATATGCGTAAAGGTTTGTAGAATACCAGAGTCGATAAAGTGGCAAGGGTGGAACTACTTTAACGACTTATGTAACTTATTCAGATATCAAGGTGTGTAGAATACCATAGTCGATAAAGTAGCAAGGGTAGAACTACTTCAACGACTTTTATACCTTATTCGGATATCTCGCTCATCTTACAACGCATATTTTGCGTTTGACTAGTTAGATGAGCGTAGCGAAGTCTCCATCCAACTCTTATAGGGCTTTGTCTGTGTGTTTTTTTTTGTAAGCACTCCACAGATCGCAGGGATTGACTGATCAACATGACACTTTTTTGGTAAACGCAAACTCATCCAACTTAGAACTGTATAGTTTTTGGAATGAATCGGTCTGACCGATTTTGAGAAAAATCATCTCAAATTTTCTAAAAACCCCATAAGATTTGGCTGGGCGGAAAATGTTGAAAAATAAAATCTCTCCAAATGCATTGGAATTTTCTCTAAATGTGTATAGATAAATTTGACACATTATCACGATTTTGTATGCAATTCCAATCAGCCATTTTGAAGAAGAAGAAAAAATAACTGATAATATTCATCAAATATATCATACAAATTGTGACAAATTTGTAGAATACCAGAGTCTATGAAGTGGCAAGAGTAGAACTACTTCAACGACTTTTATACCTCATTCGGATATCTCGCTCATCTTACAACGCATATTTCGCGTGCGACTAGTGATACTCAATGGCCATTTTCTACTGAGACAGCATGAATTTCATGAGTCCATCCTGTATATTATGCATTATTTTGAACAGCTCTCAGATGAAAGAAATGCCATGAGATGGTGACCCGCGGGGGCAAGGGGGGAAGGCCCCCTTTTGGCCCCGCAGGGAATTTTTGGAAATAAACCCTTTTTAAAATGGTTCGAGGTGCTTCTGATGAGATTCAGATGCCAATTTTTTTCTTTATAGAACAAAAGTGGCTTGAGTGATATTTACCAATAACAGTTATTGTGACTCAAGGTCGTTCTGTGGCATTTTAATGTCTCGGGCTTGTGAGTCCTCAAAATCAAGTGCTCATAGTGTGGGTGAGTACAAGAGTGGAGAAACGAAGCTCCACAGGGAAATTTTTGTAATTCTCTCTTTTTCAATTTTGTAGGGGAGAAGACTGCCTGTTTTTATCTCCCATAGGATTTTCGTGAAAGAGTATAGCAGTAAACGGGATTCTATTCAGATATACCATACGAGTATTTACCCCCTTCCTGGCACTTCGTCAGGTGCTGCAGAGAGCGTCGATGGTGTCGCGACGCTTTCACATACTTTGAACTCTAACCGCCTCTATAACTTTTGAACGGCCAATCCCATAGAAAAGTTTTGTCGATCATAATTGTAGATAATGAATAAACAAACAATTTGATAATCTCACATTACTCTTTATCACAATTTCATCAGCGTCGAGAGCTTCACGACGACGTATTCACTAATTGAACACTTCTTTTTGAAGGGCTCACTTTAAGAATGATTGGAAAGAACAATTATTGTAGGTTATTGACAGGTGATCATTTTTTTACTTCCACATCATTTTTTTAACATGCATCAATATGCGTCGAGAGCGTCGCGACGGTGCATTAACAACGATATCTCTTGAATGGATTGCTTTACCTGAATGTGGGTTTCTCTAGAAGACATAGGATTTGAAAAACATTGTTTCAAGATACACAACTAACATATGAAAAGTGTTTCAGTGACAGTTCTTGATGTAATAGAAAGAATGCAATGGCTTAAATTTGCAACTCACATTGCTAGATGTAATTTTCGTCCTCTTCATCAGTCTCCGCAGCATTCTCGCGTATGGTGTTAAGGCATTATCCGTCCTCGTCTTCTGTTGTGCATGCGCATAGTTCTGTGCATCTCGAATTATATGACTTACAATTGTATTTTGAAGCGCACTTCGATTCTACACAGTAACACTTGATTAGCTTGATGACAGCAGTTTGCGCAGGTGGAAGTAATGTCGTGATCTCTTCGTATTGATTGTCTTTGAGTAGCCATCCTAACTCTTGTGGCGGCAATGCGGGAGGACAAGTAATTGTGTCATAGTTCCAAACCCAACACTGATGATCAACTCTCAAAATACCCCGTTGAAGAGTAGCTTTTTTGGATGGCAGCTTGTCTGCTTGGCATCCTCTCTTGTTAAATAACCACCATCAGAGTTCAGACACGAAAGATAATTTCGACAGTGGAGAGTAGAGCCGACACACATACTTTGCAAGACCAGTTACTATAATGAGTAATGAGTCTTTTAAATCATCATCAGTGCATAAATCTTGAAATGCTGATGGAATTTCAGGGTTGGATTTGACAAAAGCTTTCCAACAAGTGAGTTTTCCTTTGCCTGAAAATCCTACTTTATTGTCACAGCCAGAAAAGGAATGAAAACGTGGTGAAGCAGATGCCTTCTCACTTCCAAACGTTCTGTGCAACACTCGTAGATCAAGTGATCTATATTCCTCAGTTGTCTCCCTTCCGGTCTTAAAGACTGTGTTCTTGCGAAGCTCGGGATATCGTTGCAGAGCAAGAACAACAACATCCGTGTCAGGTGAGAATATTTAAATGTTTGATGCACCTCGTCTTAATGCATCACTGCATGAAGCAACATTTTGGTACCGGCTCCTTCTTGCTGGCTATAGCGAGATGTAATGGAGTATATTTAGTACTTCTAACTTGATTGTTCCACGCAACAACAGTTTGACGATCCAATTTTTGAGAATCTTCCATAACCCTATATGAGAAATATGCTGTCAGCTCTTCATTCGTGTTGTTGTGAGCAAGCAACTGCCCCATACTTAAATGCCCTACTGGTGTACTGTCCGTAATTTGATATGCGACAGCAACTTTTCCACCTTGGCGGCTAACACAAGTTGCTGATTTTAACAAAACATCAACATCATATCAGTGATCAGTCAAAGACAATGTGCTACTCGGCAAATTGATTGTATTTACGTTCTATTTGGTTGGTTGAAAGATTTGCAAGTTTCTCACGAGTTTTTGTGTTCAGAAGGTTTTATCAGCGACTGAATATCTGCCATTCAATCAATTACGACAATTACCATTACTCTGTAACTGCAGTAAACCGTTTCATTTGGAACATTTTTGTCAAGTCCTCCTAAAAAAGCCATTAACTGGCTCTTCATGGAGCAGTGGTGTACTATGTACCATCACTAGCGAATAGAAGGCGTGGAACGACCGAGAATTCCGTGAATTCCAATAGTCTGTTCTAAATCTAGAGCTGGTTTTGATCTCGCCACCGGTACTGGAAGTGGAAGCATTCTAACCATGAGACTACACGTTTCTTTCACTTCAATGACATCGTTCTTAGTTTCGATCTGTCCTTTTTTACAAGTTGTTTTTCACATTTTCAAATTGATCTTTTTTCATAGGAAATCAAACATTGACTGTGTTATTTTGAATGCGGTCTGTTACAAACTCCCTCATTGCCCCAAGACCTGCATCGTTTCTTCTCAACACTTCCTCCACTACTTCTTCTGGCATAACCTTTCCAGTGACCAAATTTACGAGTTCATTCGAAAGGTCTGTGAATGAGTTGATGAACTCCTTGAAAGCTGACACTAGTTCATCTGTTTTGATATTCTGCCTATCAATTGACGCCCGATTGTTCCTGTTATGTGTCAGCGATGCAAGCGATTCCAAACCAACTAGTTCACGTGATTCTCTGGAAAGTCGAGCCAATTCTGGAGCAACAAGGGAGAAGAGAGCAAGCACCCTGGTTTCAACTCAAGCCACTGAGCCCACAATCTACTTTGAGAGTTCAAACTATTTGTTCAAGGGCATGATCACCTCGTATTGCACAGAACATCACATTTGAATTTTTGCTCACAATCCAATTTCATGACACGAAATCATTCCAAGATTCTGGCTGTGACAATAAAGTAGGATTTTCAGGCAAAGGAAAACTCACTTGTTGGAAAGCTTTTGTCAAATCCAACCCTGAAATTCCATCAGCATTTCAAGATTTATGCACTGATGATGATTTAAAAGACTCATTACTCATTATAGTAACTGGTCTTGCAAAGTATGTGTGTCGGCTCTACTCTCCACTGTCGAAATTATCTTTCGTGTCTGAACTCTGATAGTGGTTATTTAACAAGAGAGGATGCCAAGCAGACAAGCTGCCATCCAAAAAAGCTACTCTTCAACAGGGTATTTTGAGAGCTGATCACCAGTGTTGGGTTTGGAACTATGACACAATTACTTGTCCTCCCGCATTGCCGCCACAAGAGTTAGGATGGCTACTCAAAGACGATCAATACGAAGAGATCAGGACATTACTTCCACCTGCGCCAACTGCTGTCATCAAACTATATCAAGTGTTACTGTGTAGAATCGAAGTGCGCTTCAAAATACAATTGTAAGTCATATAATTCGAGATGCACAGAACTATGCGCATGCACAACAGAAGACGAGGACGGATAATGCCTTAACACCATACGCGAGAATGCTGCGGAGACTGATGAAGAGGACGAAAATTACATCTAGCAATGTGAGTTGCAAATTTAAGCCATTGCATTCTTTCTATTACATCAAGAACTGTCACTGAAACACTTTTCATATGTTAGTTGTGTATCTTGAAACAATGTTTTTCAAATCCTATGTCTTCTAGAGAAACCCACATTCAGGTAAAGCAATCCATTCAAGAGATATCGTTGTTAATGCACCGTCGCGACGCTCTCGACGCATATTGATGCATGTTAAAAAAATGATGTGAAAGTAAAAAAATGATCACCTGTCAATAACCTACAATAATTGTTCTTTCCAATCATTCTTAAAGTGAGCCGTTCAAAAAGAAGTGTTCAATTAGTGAATACGTCGTCGCGAAGCTCTCGACGCTGCTTGAATCACGATAAGGAGTACTGATGTTAGAGCACTGAAATGTTTGCCTATCCGTTATTGACAATTGTTCAATGAATTTTCATGTGACCTGATCCGTTCAGAAGATATCATTAAATAAGCGTTGAAAAGCCGTCGCGACGCTCTCGACGCTGATGAAATTGTGATAAAGAGTAATATGAGATGATCAAATTGTTTTTCTATTCATTATCTACAATTATGATTGACAAAACTTTTCTGTGGGATTCACCGTTCAAAAGTTATAGAGGCGGTTAGAGTTCAAAGTATGTGAATTAGCGTCGCGACACCATCGACGCTCTCTGCAGCACCTGACGAAGTGCCAGGAAGGGGGTAAATACTCGTATGGTATATCTGAATAGAATCCCGTTTACTGCTATACTGTTTCACGAAAATTCTACGGGATGCAGGTTGCTCCCTTACTAATTGGATTCCACGGGTTTTGGGAACTACTCAAAGTTTCTGGAATAAATATATGGATTCTTCAGTGTGGTAAGAGGCTAATTTTGATAAAGACATTTCCCAAATACTTTTTTAAAATATATATATAGGCCTACACTTTGAAAAGGTTTCACAATTCACCTTCTATCCATATGACAGTTCTGTTCTGAATGAAGAAAAATGTTGCATCAACTTGCAGGTTTTAAAATGCTTTCATTAGGGCGCTATTATTATGGCTGAGGCTAGCTGAGGGCGCCGCCGTGAGATGAAAGACAGAGAAAACTCTCAATTCCCCGCATTGTATCGCAAATACAACAAAATAACGCAAACACAAGCTGCTAATCTATATTGTCACTGTCGGTATGGAGCTCAAGAAAAAACTCGCGCGATATGCCTATAAAATCATCGGACGATGATAATTATGACAGACAGCTCAGTTTTAATTATCAGTCACATACAAATATATCAATTTTACTAGTGAAATGTGAATTGTCACAATGAATCTGAAAGGGCGCCAAACACTTGATAAGACGCCCAGGGGCTGGACCCCCTTGGCTACGCCACTGCCCTTAGTCCCCCCCCCCCCTCTCTAAAATACATAAACATAGATGCAAATATTGTTATGTTTAGCCTTTAATATTTATATCATCTATTTTTATATTTCAATGAAATAACATTTGATAGAGCTTACCATTAATGAGATGGTCGAGCTTGCTTTCTGGAGAAAACACGACTAGACTCAACAAAAAAACGAACAGAACTGATATATTTTGCAAAAGTTGACTTAGGACTGCCAATATGCTTTTTATAAAAATGAACAAATTCTTGGAAAAGTTTGCAAAGACCCTGTGAAACTCCAGTGATTAAGGGTTGATAATCATGGTATAGTATCATTAAAACGAAAGAACATTTGGGCACAACCCCATCTCATGTTGACAATTATTTGCTTCTTGGAAAAAAGGCATTGGCATCTGTGTAGAAGAATCATCATTGAAGAAAACGAAGCTAAGCCATTATAGATGCATTGATGTAACAAGTGAGATGGGGGTGGCTCATTCATTATACCACGAGTTAGACCTATTGTTATTATATTACTGTATATCTGTACTTTGTCTCTTGTTCAAAACAGACAATAAGTTTGAAATACAATTATTTTTAATATTTTAGCAACCTTCCGCGGACCTCTTTGAAACAGACCGCGGACCCCTGTTGAATTAAGAACCGCTGGTATAGGCCTCCTAGCATTGAAAGGTTCAATTTCAATTCTCAGAAACCATCTAAATGGTTTGAACGAATCCTGTCTGTAGGCCTGAATGTATTGCTTCATATCAATTCTTTAAACTTTTTCAAATATTTTTTTCTCTTTTTTTTCAATATTTTATATTACTTTTCCTCGTTTTTTTCTAAATAAGTGATCAATTACAATATTGAATTTTTTAGACTATAGCCCAATATTATTATTAATTTTTGTATCAAACACTATTGTATTGTCTTTTTGCTCTCTTTATGAATCTGTTATTTCAATTTTTAAATATATTATTCTGTTTCTAGTGGGCAATCTTTTGTAATGCAGGGGACCCTTACCACGACTGCCACTTGAAATGACATCCTACGCCTGGCTAGCTCCAATTGAGACTAGGACTTTGATTGGATAATGTTATGTATGGAAGCTGAATATCATGACAATATGAGATGATAACAGAGCCACTGTCTCTTGGAATGCAAGAATGTGGCCCATTTTCAGCCTACCTCAAGAGCAGGGCTAGGATTTTGTGCTTACAAGAATAGAAATATACAAGGACTGGACATGTTGCTATGGTACTTAGCTCTCCTAGTGAACATTATCCAATCAAAGTCCTAGTCTCTTGGATCTAGCTAGACGTAGGACTTCTTTCAAGTGGCAGTCACTTGAAAATAAAGAATTTATATATGCGACAGGTTGCAGCACTATAAATATCAACAAGTTGCTGCTAGGTAAGGTTTTTGATCACTAGAAGTGATACAAGGTCCATAGACCTGAATAACTTAGAACATAGATTGAACTGACAGGTTATTTTACATTATAGATTTTCATACTTCTAAGCTCATCTCACAACGCAGATCTTGCGTTTTTCTAGTATGTTTCATTTACTAGAAAAAAACATGCATGGGGATTGACCCCCGACCCCAAGTACCACAAGGCTATGATGAATACTAGAGTATACAGTCTCGGACTGGTCAGGGCCCCCAAAATAGCTAGGCCCCCAAAATATATAAGTCTGCAATAATGCTTGACTTATGAAAATATTTCAATTAAATATAAAATACATGGCAAAATCATTCATGTTTTGCAAATCTTTGCGGTTATTAATAGACAAAATGCAACAATACAATAACGTATTGTTATTTGTGTTTAATGTCTTTGATATTTTGCGCTGATTTCCAAGATTGGTGAGTGACATAATTTAATAGATATGTTGTAGGTATGTATGTTACCCTTATGCAAGTAAATCAAATTGCTATACAGTAGAACCTCTTTGGTAAGTTTCTTGTTGGACATTTTCCACCTTAGTAAATTTTATTCTTTGATCCCATCCACATGCTCCCACATGTTGAGTAGTTTCTTTAGTAAGTTTTTCACTTTGGAAAGTTTTTTTGTCTGGCCCCCTGAATAATGCACTCAAGAGGTTCCACTGTACAATGTATTTTGTATAATTGACATTTGCTCTTTCGACTTCTAATGCGTAGTACTGTTTCATCGTTTAAGTGCGTTTTTGTTTTTCTTTTGTTGTTCTTCTACATACGGTAATATGTTACTATTTACCATTTGATACATATTAATTATAGGCCTACTCGACAATTATTTTTTGAAGTGAAATCAAATTCAGTGAAGTCTATTGCAAATCTCTCACATGTAAATTGCTTTGGTTCAGAGATCATATTTGTTGAAAATGTCGTCAAGGCCTAAACCTTGCGATTTGTACCAAATATTTTTCAAATATTTTCCATTAAATACAATGATACAAAGGCATCCAGATAGATATGAAAAATATGTTTTATACAAGCAGAGTTAGTAAAAAAATTGCAATTACTAAAAATTTAGGAAATATTTTTCTCTACATCTCAATGAGACTCAATGTAATATCCCAGTTTTCCCAAATTTGCATAACTAATTTAAATGGGGGGGGGAGTGAATATTGACTGGATTGTGACATCATTAAGAGGGGAGGGGGTAATCATCTCTGTGACCTTCTCAGAAGAGGAGTAAGGGGGGTGTAATAAACCCTAAAATGGTGACATAATTTATGGACAGCCCCTCAGCTGCAATTAATACCGACATACCTGAGAATTTAATTTCCACAAATTATAGACGTTGACGTACCTTCAATATATATTCAAATTTCACAGACTATAACCAATTATGCTGCACTCATTTATAAATTCAAAATTAGAACACCACCACACAAACTGCCAAGTTATTCAAATCACTGCCAATAAAAATAGAATTGAATATTATTTAGTTTGAAAACTTGAAAACACAAGCACCACCAACAAGAAACTTAACGTCAATGAGCAATGCTTACTTCCTGACAGTGCTTATATACAACTGAACAGTAATTCCCACGACTCTTTTCTTACCTTACTCTACCTCACCTTACCATATTTTTTTCTTATACGCTGTCCTATTCCTGTGCACACGTAAATGAACCGATAATAAGTAATCTACATTAATTTGGTATTGTAATTCAGTCTTGGGAATAAATCATTGTTATATCAACTCTAACTGAAGGTCAGAAGAATCAGAAGACCTAGACAAATAAAATTGCTGAAAATGTACAATAATAAAAATACTAGTGACCACGTTGGAATACTATTCCAACGAACAATCAATTTAATTGAAGAATATACAATTATCAGGAAGAAATGTTGAATGCACTGATATTTAATAATAATTTCTTTATACAATGGAACAAATTGTTATAAAATGGTTCAATGTTCAATACTGAGAAATTCTCAATCTATTCAGCTGGCAGGAGTTGATTAGCATTAGCTTCCATCAATATGTTAATAGCAAGAATAATAACATAGGCTCGTGCTCTATTAACTTGTTGTTAATTTATTTATTTCAGCAAGATTCTTTGTGGCTTTGAATCAGCTCTTGGAAAAAGATAATACAGTACTACTTTTCTGCTATTCTTTTGACACCATCTCATTATTACCACTAAAACCCTATATCACACGTAACCTTACTAGAACCAGGTTTAACATGGGTTCAAGTTAAGTAGTCTAGGTTCATTTAGTAGTCTGGATTCATGTACTGTGATGTAATGGACAAATAAACTACAGTTACAATTACAATTCATCACAAGAATGAGGCCCTACCTCGAGTATCATATTCTCTACATATTGAAGATTCTGTCTTACACTCAAGATTGCTGAACACAGAATGGAAATCAATTGATAATTAAAATATTGATATCAGCAATGAATGATGCCATGATTGAAAGAATGATAAAGAATAACAATAGAACAAGATATAAAATATGTGTTGATTAAATCTAGGAATAATTGTTATCAAAATGAAATAGATTTAAAAGAATGAGTAAATCAATACCGTAATGCATGTGTGAATTTAAAAAATAAAAAAAATAAAAACAATAATAATTATGAAAAACAACCAAAAAGGATAGTTGGACGATAAAATCAAATCTAATGAACAGGAATGTTGTGCAAATAGGCCTATGAAAATTTTGTTGTTAAAGTGTTTGTCATAAATGAAAGGTCAGGGATTCTCTTTCGTTCTTCAGACTTCTGGCACTAGCCTTCAGCACTGCACATCGACCTCCGCAGTGCTTCCCGACACTGACCTTGGCAGCGATGTCAACAACCTTACGAGGAAAAGGAAATAGGATGTTCAGTTATAATGTGGTGGAAGTGAAGAGAAATAAAGTTGACAGTATTCGTTGTGAATGTTATATTTTTAACGGACACTTGTGATTTTTATTTTCAACAAAAATAACAATTTTTTTTTTTAATACATTCAAGATGCTACAACATTATGTTCTAGTACCTAGGTGACGGAGCTATGTAGGGGTGACAGTGCATATACCACACTTGCCATTAGCTATCATTCATCATCATACAACTCTAGCCATTTGCTATATCATTCAAACCGTTTATTGGAAGCGTCCTCAAAAATCATTAATAACCAGACTTAATGTATTATGTCATCACCTTAAAAAAAAGTTAGAGGGAAAAAGGTAGTACCTTGAACAAAAGTAAGGTACAAATCTTACACTTTTTAAGCCTGTCAATTAGCTTCTAACACCTGAGTATTTTACAAAAGACCCAAGCACACCCCTTTCAATATTTATGCCATTATTGAAAATGTCTCTAACTTAAAAACTGTCGCTCATGCATTCATATATTATAAAAATGTTTCTGGCATTCGGCATGAAGTTATGTACAAAATAATCACCTCAATTAAAATCGAGACATAAAAGACTTGTAGACGCAAATGCGATTCTATGCGCAGCAACCCGTGACAACGGATTATAATATATATATCTATATATATTACAAATAATTCGCTTGCCAAACCTATTTGGAATCACTTCTTATCTTACTACATAAAATCACAACAGACTTATTAAACTTAAAATCACG
>OZ023331.1:14995417-15037917 GCA_964007535.1 Brachyptera risi
GGGGAAATGAAACGCGTTTCTGGGAGAATTGATGTTTGGTAAAGATTGAGAACATAGCCAAGTATTTTAGGTGCACACCCACTTACGAAAAGAAAAAGTGGTTTCTAACCAATTGCGGGTTGAGATTAGCATTGTATAAGCTGACAGTTCAACTCTAAATAAGTTTTATGAAGTTTCATGTAGGCCTATGGTTTTACTAAATGTAGTAAAATCAGTACGATGATTGAAAGCTATTTCATTTGTGCCAAATGTTCTCCTTTCCAATGATGAGTTTACTAAGCAAATTGCAGGAATAAAAAGAGAATAAATCAATATTTCTGGTAGGACTTGAAAATTGTATCTCTGGGTAGCCTGTTCAAGTGTCGTACCGTGCTGTTGTGAAGGAGGTTGCTGTTGCTGCTGCTGTTGTTGTTGTTGTTGTTGTTGGGGGTGGTGTCGCGGGGGGGCGGAGCCGGGAGGTCCCTCGCGCTGCTGGAAGCTCAGCATGCGGCTGGCCTCCCGCTCAGCCAGCTGGTGGTCCCGGTACGCCGCCTGAGCTGCCATCTGCTGGCGGTGTTCAAACTCTGCGCAAACACAACAAACACACGGTCAGGAAAAATATATCGCCAATACATTGAAACGTAGCAGATTCAGATGTTTCTAGCACTTTGTCGCCTTTTCAAATACATGATAGAATATCACACGTATTGAAACATGAAGAACAATCAGAAAAACATATAAAAAAAGCACTTTTAGATTTCATCGCTTTTATAGCAATTGCTAGTGTTTCTACTAGTGGGTTAGCCAGTTTGATGGTTACGGTATTAAATTCTGTCACTGGATTCAAAATTGAATTCTAGCGTTTCAATTAATTATTTATACTGTGAAGTGTGAACATTTTATCATCAAAAAAAAAATTTCAGTACAAACTTTTCAAAATAAAATGAATAAACACATATAATAAGTATAAGCCATAATCCAAACATTATTTGAAAATTTGCCCTAATGTGAGACCTGTTATTTTTGAGGTTATATAAGATGGTGTTTAATGGAGATTAGGCCTATGGTTAGGTAGGGTGAGGTTTGAAGCAAAAAATTACTGTATCGTTGCATATTCGACACAAATTGCTGACCAGATAACTAGAACCTCCTAAAACCTCAAAACCTTGAACATAAAAAGGCGAGTTATATGTACAGCATATTTTTGCATTATTTCTAGAAGCCAAACGACTCGTTCTATCAGTATATTTTTAAATGATCGTGTTTGAAAAAAGTTTCAAGTTTGCAAACTTGTAGTCTTTAGTAGAGATTGACTTAAAAACCAAGATCATTGTCTATAGCAGGTCAACATTCATTTACTCAAAAACCCAAGAGATTCAAATAAGTATAGCTAGTGTGATATTCTATATTAAGTATAGTAATAGTATATACTAATAAGTATAGTATAGTATATATACTTATAAATAAGTATATAGTATATACTTCAAATAAGTATAGTATGGTAAATAAGTATACCATGTTTGAAAACATATTCAGAAAGCTGAGGCAAAGTAATTGCTAAGTCAAATATGAAATTAACCAACCAGTAAACAAGAAATACAATATACCGGTATATCACTAATATTATTCTTTCAATATTTGTTTAAATTAATGAATATAAATAACGGAATGAATACTGGTACAAAAAATGTATGAATACTGCATATATTGCCATATACCCGTATTCAACATCTCTAGGCCAGATCAGGGATTATGTCAGGCATTTATATTCTCTAATTAGTCATTTCCATTCCAATTTCATTCATTTGCTATTACAGTGAAACCTCTATGCATCGTTCCCGGATCCATCGTTTTCCTGCTTGTAGGCCTACCATTCATTTTTTCTCACCCCACTCCCATACAACCAATGTTGAATTTTCCTGGATGGATCATTTTCCTACATGGATAGTTTAGTTTACCTAATCCCTTGAAAAACGATGGATAGAGGTTTCACTGTATTAGTTATTGTACTGATATAATTCATATCATCATGCTGGAAGTGATTCACGTGTTGTGCTCCGCATCCCGGATCCCGGATCGTCTCACCTGCGCCTGCCACCAGCCTGGCCTGCTGCTGCCTGTGCAACTGTTGCTGTTGCTGCTGCTGTTGCTGGTGTATCTGCTGCAAGTGCATCTGCTGTTGCTGCTGCTGCTGTTGTTGTTGTTGTTGTTGTTGTTGCTGTTGCAGCTCGCGCTCCCTCATCTGCAGGCTGGCGTTGAACCGCTCCTGCTGCTCGCGGTCGCGCGACGATCGCTGCAACCGCTCCTGGTGCACGCTCTCTCGGTCGCGCTCCGTCTGCGCTACAAAACGTTCACGCTGTGCCGCGCTCTCGCGCTCCCTACAACACACACGGGGACGGCAGTCAGTGTCTGGCTACTCGTTGAACGAGCTAGACTTACATTTTGCGTTGGGAAAAATGTCTGGCTTTGTTTTTCTTTTGTGCGCGGCGTATGCGTCAGGGAAAAAACTCTATCGACTTGAAACTTTTCCTGCGTATTGGTGTCGCACCGGAATGAGCTGGGATTGTTTTTTAGAAAAATTGGTCGGACGGTTTACTCACAAAAAAATTGGAAAGATTGGATAAACTCGTAATAACCCGAGAGGAAATTACTTCAAAAACAAAAATTCATCAAAAGCTCCAAAATTTCTACTGACTATGAAACAAACTATCATACACATTTTCAGTGATTTTTACGATAATTGAATCAGAAATAGGCCTAACGAAGAAAACGCAATCAAACTATAAAAGTATATATTCTATTGAACTTGATATCAACAAGTAGCAGGTAGGGTTTCTAAACATTTGAAGTAATCCAAGGTCTGTAGGTGTAGAGTGAGCTGAATATTTTTCATTCTAGATTTCCATACTTCTAAGCACATCTCACAGTGGATGTAGGCCCTACTGCATTTTCCTAGTACTGAAAATGTGGTAGGCCTGCTAGTATAATATTGAACGGGAATATGACGTTTTTGTAATTTTTGTTTGTTTGATGATCAGACTTTGTAATCAGTCGTACTTTTGCAAAGGAATCGTTTAACATGAACAAGGTGTTTCTCAGTTCCAAGTTCGATAGCTTCATTCAGATTGGCAATGTTTGTTTTTAGAGCATAACTTGACGAATTTTTACTTCAGAAAAATTGTTTTTACTCCCCTATCCACCATATCAGTGGCAGGTGGGGAACCTTTAGTATATTCATGTATTGTATTGATGTATTGATGTAAGCCTGAATTTTTCTTTATTAGCCTAATGATATAAAATAATTATCAAATTAAAATCTTAAAAACTACTGTCTAAGAGATCACGGCACGAAAGCTCACACACATGCAGACTCTTCAAACTCGGGACTAGTTTCTCTGCGTCCAACGTACCTGTATCGTTGTTTCGACTGATGTTCGCGCTCCCTTTGCACCACCAACATTCGTTCTCTCGCCGCCATCTGATGGTCCAACAACCTGAGGAAGACAAAGGAATCCCGTAGAAGTATATCGCCGAGTGCACACAAGTTGTGCGTACAGCTGGAAATCGGGTTGCTGGCTGTTCTACATAACTTTCGACATCGCGCAGAATTGATATCGTAATATGGAATAGGCCTGTATGTGATTTCCTATACTAGTGCTTACAGAACTTCAACGGCTTGTTACTCTTCCGAGTTCAACATATCTATTCGACAAACTAAATGAATAAATTATTGTTAATCGATAGATTCCAATCGATTCCTGGTTGATCCTGTAATCGATAACCTGGAGGCATTTCCAATTGAAATATAAAGGGGCCTAAATAATTTTAAAACAACATCAGAAACTTGACACGGAGTCAATCATCCAAGTATTGATTTGAACGACAGAGGGGAACCACGAAAAACACATCAGGATGATCAACAACGGCGGAAATGGAACCCCGGTCTCCTGAATGACGGTTTAGTGTACTAACCACACGGACAATCGTCTCAGTAGACGACTTGTTATCAACTAAAAGAAACTTTTTTTTTTTTTTTTTTATTGGGTTTTAACGACGCACTGTAATGATTACTAAGATCTATTGGCGTCGGATGAATGATTAATGAGATGATGGGATGATGAGATGAAGGTTTTTATGGGTAGTGGGAAGGATAGTGGGAAGGAAGCGGTCGTGGCCTATATTGTAGGAATCATCCCGGCATTAGCCTAGATTACAGAGGGAAACCACGAAAAAACCCTGTAAAGATTATCACACTTTTCACCTTTTGTTGCAACATATTTCGACAGGCGCTAAATGACCTCGCTGTCGATGCGCCTTAAAACTCTAATATTCATTCATTCAAGATGGACGGTGGCGGGGATCGAACCGGGTCCGATATGTCCCTTCAGCTCCCGGATCACGAAGCAAATGAGCTAACCACTCAGCTACTGTGCCGGTCTAAAAGAAACTACCCAATCTTTTTGAGAAGAATAATTTGAAATCTATCCCTTTAAATCTACTATCAATTGAAATGATCAACAAGAAAATACAATATTGCTTCATAATAACATCAGGACAATAAAAGGCAACGAAATGTGGTGAATAATTAGAAAAAAAAAAAATGCAGATGTAATATTTTCAAAAGCAATGTGTGTAGATTCCACTCGATATAAATGTCCACCGCTCTGATTTTGTCTGATTTTGATTTATCTCGATTATTTATTTTTTACTCGTCGCAACACCCAAACAAAGAAGCGCTGACGACTGACCTTGCATTGTCGGCCATGGTCTTGCCGAGCCCCTCGATCTGGTGGTGCGGATGCTGGCGCTGCTTGTCCGGCACAGGCAGGCTGGGCTGTTGCACGGCCAGGTCGACGAGCGACGAGAGCGCCTCGTGGCCCGGCGGGTAGTGGTGACCCTCCCGGTAGTGCTGGAAGTGCTGTGGACGCTGGTGCGGGCTGGGCGCAGGGCTGGGCGGCTTGCCCACGCTCGGCGGACGGTTCGGGATTGTGTTGTGCCGCTGAATCACGCCCTAGTCACAAGGAAACGGTACCGGAGGTCAGCGGGTTGGTTCAGATTATTGTTTGCTGAACGTCCCCAACAACAACTACGTTATACAGGGGTGCGAATGAGTAGGTGATTATGAAACTATGAAATGATGAGACGTTTACAAAAACCCATGCCTGACAAGGGTTCTGAAGTAGTGCCTCAAAGTGTTGAATACTGTAAGTTACAGCCAAATTGTATAATTATCAAGTTTTAACCATTTTTTAGTTTGCAGACAAATACTTCATCTTGCAGACACAGTCATAGCTGAATCATACATGAATGTGTTCATTTAGCAATAATTATTAATCAGAGGGTCAATTCCTCATCAATCTAGGTTAGTTCTGTAATGATATTTTAAAACAATGACCATAATTTAATTGGCTGAATTGAAACAATTCTATTTTCCGTTAAATGCATTGAATCCGAGGCGATTACATACCTGTCGTGGGGGCGGCGTGTGGTGGCTGGGCGGCTGCGCTGTCTCCGTCCCGCCCGGCGACGACCGTGCCACGTACATGCCGGGCGGGGCATTCTGGTAGTAGCCCGGCGACGTGTTGACGGGTCGCTGAGCAGGGGGCGGGGCATCCCCCTTCTCGGCGCGCCGCGACGTGTGCATGTGCTGAGACGTTATGTAGTCGTTTTCGATGATCTGGCGCGAGCTCAGCTGCTGCTCGACGGCGTAGCTCGGCCGGGCGGGGTACGGCGACGTGAAGCCGCCGCCCCCAGGAGGCGGCGCCGGCTGCTGGTTCTCGCGGTAGTACTGCGCCGCCGGGCTGGGAGGGGCGGCGCCGGGAGCCAGCCGCTTGTAGTAGTCGAGCACCTGGCTGGGGACGGGCCGGTCGCGCTTGTCCGGGTGGTGGAGGTGGACGGGCGTGCCCTGCGTGATCGAGCCCGGCTCCTTGCCCGGCAGCTGCTGCGGGGGCGTCATCTGTCGCAGGAGGCCCTCGTAGCGCGGCTGGTGAGACGAGACGGGCGTGCCGTGCGTGATCGAGCCGCCATTGGTCGGGGGCAGCTTCGGGGAGAGCTTTGAGCTCATCGGCGGGGGCGGACCCTGGAACGAGACGATGATCACATCAATAAAGCGAGGACTCGACAGGCAGGCAATATCAACTGATTGTATTGGGAGACACATTGCACAAATATGGCCTACATTCTGATCATTTAGTTAAAGATTCCAGAAAATTGTTCATCTGGCTGATCACTAATGATTACTACATATTAGGGATGTCGGCGGGTAGGAATTTTCCTACCCGGGTACCCGCCTTCATTACCAGACTCCTACCCGGGTTTTTCCCACAAAAAAGACAACAAAAAAAACGTATAGGCTAAAATCACCTATATTCATAAAAAGACGCATCATTTTCCTCAATCCAATCATCACTCTATGGAGCAACAGGACCTCTAACCTCAAGGCTTCTAAGCACACTGACGAGAACAAGATTGATGCAATTGCACTGGCACATTTGCCCTGCCAGTAACAGCTGACAATGCGTGGGGGGAAAGCAAGACGTTTGCATGAGCGCATTCTTTTATGGCGATTGAAAGTCGAAAAGTAATTCCGAATAAAAGTATTTTAAAAAGGCAATGATGATTGCTTTTGATTATTTGAAGTCAGATGTCATTTCAATAATATTCCTTTTCTTTTAAAACAATGGCAGGGAAACAATCAAATGTTGTAAGCAAACTTAAAGTAATGCCACACTTCCAATCAAATGACATCTCAGACATGTCTAGACATCTGGACAGAGTCACTTAGCAACAGCTTGCTATGAGCATTGTGTGAGTGTGACTGTGTGTTTCTTACAACGCACTTCTGACAACAGCTGACTATCAAGGTCTTATGACATACTGTAATGATGGGTCAGTGGATTGGTGAGGGGAGCGCATCCAAATACAGACCGGAACAAAAACATCATACACATAAAAATAAAGACAAGAAAAAAACTACCCGGCAGGTAATTGTTTGAACCCGGGTTTCACTTGAAATTGGACCCGCCAACATCCCTACTACATAGGCCCTAATGATAATGATACAATGATAATGATGTGTAATGATGAAATATTGAACACTACAACTGACCCTTATAGAAGTTTTTCCTGTCGGTGCAGTAATAGAAGTTTGCAATTGAATTATTCAAATAACGATAACGAAGGCAGTGAAAGTAATATTGAGTCCAGTGGTCAATTTTCAAATGGATTATCGAATCAATCAATATTCAATATACTGATTATCTTGCTCAGGCTAATTAATAATCAGCATTTGAATATCTCCCATTCTTTTTGATAGCGTGGAACCACTATATGGGTCAGTCCAGCCAAATCACACTCAAACATACACTCAAAATATATTCAACAATGCAAAACTGTAAAATCATGCAAGTCAAATCTGAATATGATCTAGTGTTTGGACTTGAAGATGCAGTGCTGGTAATGAATGAGCCGCCTCACCTTGTTGAGCATCTTGACCTGGTTGGGCGGTGGCCGTGACTGGTTCATGACGAGGTGGGGGGTGGGCCCGGCGCCGCGACTTTGAGGGTCGTGGTGCCCGACCGCCGACACGTACACCGACGGCGACTTGTCGGAGCTGCGGAGCGCCTCCGTCGACACCACCACCTACGGGCCAGACAACGCGACAATTTGAAACGTAGCACTTTGGTCAATCTATTAGTTTAAAACACGGTGTTTTGTAGCGCAATAACGTTCTGTAGCATAACAACAGTAAGGTACCAGTAAAACCACTAGGCAAATGTACAATAGGCATACAAGAGAAACACCGCAATTGATATTTTTTTAGAAAAATAGTCTCCACGAGAGGGTTAAACCTACGCCTCATCTGCCACCTGCATGTAAACGAACAGTCGTGGAAATTGTGTTGCTGGAGATTAATTGTGATACCTAATTAATATACAGAAGCATTTAAATCGATATTCAACCATACCTCATTATTGAGATTCATATGAGCAACATTTGAACTGAAAAATCAGTGAAATCTGTTTTGTGGTGCCAAAGTTCTGAAGAATAGTGAGTTTTGTAATTTATTGAAATCATAATTTTTTGTTAGTGTTAGTTTTTTAGACACGGCCATCCTGAAACAACTTGGCCTGATTCTGAAGTCACGGCCATCTGGATGACCATTGACCAAGGTGTATGATAATTATTGACCACTGTATCAAGGTGTATCAAGTAAGTTTTCAAGATGACGACTGAATTGAAGAAAGTAACGAGGGGAAGATCAAGATTGGGGCTGAAAACCAATAATGGGAATGAGATAGTGTTGAGTACGGTATCATTGCCGAAAGAATTGAATGTAATTTGTGGTATGAAGTGTGGATTGGGAATTAAGGTCAAGGACAGAGTAATACAATGCTATATGGAAAAATGTTCGCAATGGTGGCATATAGCGTGTGTTGATATAAGTAATGCACAATACAAGTGTATCCAAAGTATACCAGGTTTGAAGTGGAGCTGTGGAAAGTGCAGGGAAGGAGAAGAAAAGAAGAAAAGGGAAGCATGCATTGAGAAAGAGAACGTCAACAAGAAAAAAAAACAGAATATACCCAAAATGAATATGAATGAGGAGGAAGAGAATGGGAAACAATTGAAGCAGGGGAAATATATAGAACAAAATAAAGTTGAATGTTTGAGGACACTGAATAATGAAGAAGAGCAGAAGCAGCTGAAGCTAAAGATTAAGGGACCGCAATTGAAGAAAATTCTATAAGAAGTGAAAGATAAGAAGAACGTCAGTAAATATGGTAAAGTTGAAATAGACACATTTGAATCTGTTGAATCTATAAAGAAAAGTAATGCAATTCATACTGAAGAAAGAACTGTAAAGAGTATTGTACTTCTGGGAAGCTCAATTGTTCGTGGAGCAAGCATCGGCACGGGATCCAGTGTAGAGGTGGATGTAAGACTGGGCATTGGAGTATTCAGAATGAGGAGAGTGGTAGATGAAATGAAAAAAGGGGAAGTCGACGTAAGAGGAATTATTCTGCTTGTAGGAGGAAATGATTTGAAAGAGATGGGACAAAGGGAGGATGGACAGTACATAATGAACAAAGAAATGTAGGAATTGATCGAAGCTGCGAAAAATTAGTTTGGAGAAAGACGAGTTGCAGTTAGTGGAATTATATACAGGAAAGATGAAAACAGGGAGTTGATTGACGAAGTAAACGCTGCTACTGAGCGATTGTGCATCAGCGAACGAGTGATGTTTATTGAATCCAACTGTTGGGTGCGTGAAGAACACTTGAAGTCTGACGGGATCCATTTGAACAAATTGGGAGCAGAGAAGCTGGGTCAACTGATGGGAAGAGTCGCCAAAAAGATAAGAAAAAGAGCTAGTTCATGACTAAATACGATTAAAAGTAGCAAAATAGAGTTAGGAAGTAATATGGAGAAAGGAGACAGATCAAAACAGGAAGATATTAAGAGGGGATTTAAAAATACATTAAAAATTACACTAGTCAATTGCATAAGTATATGCAATAAACCAGACGAATTAAGAACAGTAGTAGACAGTATAAATCCTGATATTTTCGTACTCGTGGAAACCTGGCTGGACGATGGCTACACCGGTAAGGAGATAGAGGGTTACAGCTTATTCAGAAGAGACAGAAATAGACATGGGGGTGGTATATTGGTGGGATTAAAAAATGAGTTGCATGGGAGAATCTTGTGGATAGAAGAAGCAGTGGAGCTAATGGAATTAGAAATTAAGTTGGGAACAGAAATGTTTATGATAATAGCAGGATATAGGCCACCAAATTCTAATAATGATGTTCTTGTCAAGATTAGAGAAAGAGTGTTTGAAAGTGCTCATAAAAGGAATGTGATAGTTGCTGGAGACTTGAATTTACCAGGAATACATTGGGAAGAAGGGACTGTAGGAAGTAGCACAAATAGAAGGCAAGAACTTGTTCATGAAATAATGAGTGAAGGATTTGTGCAAACGGTTACCGAGAGTACTAGATCAACTGGGACAGGTCGTAATAACCTTTTGGACGTTATCCTAGTCAGACCACCCGAAAAATGGTTGAGAACTATAGTGGATGTTGGCATCAGTGACCACAATATTCCTACAGTAGAATTAATTGCAACTTAAGTAAAAGATGAAATGAAGGTACACAGGAAGGTCTGGTTGTATAAGAAGGCAGATACCAACAAAATTAAGGCAGATTTAAATTATTAGAGAAATTACTGGATTGCGGAGAAGGGAGATAGAGACAAAAAATGGAACAGTTTCAAAATCGCATGTTTCAATGCTATTGAGAAGTTTGTTCCCAATAAATTGATATCTGAAAATGCAGATCCAATCTATTACAATAAATCAATTAGAATATTGAAAAGGAAAGCAAGAAAGTTTCATAATATGAACAGAGGTAAAGAGGGAGAGATAGAAATGAGAAGAAGATTCAGATCAGACCTGAATAAAGAAAAGAAAAGTGCCACGGATAAGTTTCTACGTGGGATATTTGATGAGCAGGACACGAATAAAAGTTGGAATAATAATATGTACAAGTACATAAATACTACTAAAAGAGGTAGAAATGATATGCCAAATCTAATTGACAAAAAAGGAGTGGAGTTCATATCGAATGAGGAAAAGGCATATGCATTAAATAATTATTATGGTGAAGTTTTTCAAAAACAGACTTTGGATAGGGAGAACGAAGTAGAGAATGATCGAATCGATCAATTGGGATTAGAGGAGAGCAAAATCAAATCCACTGAAACAGCAATCCAGAGAATAATTGATAAATTGATAGTAATAAAGCTCCTGGACATGATGGAATTAATAACAAATTCATCAAGTTGACGGGAAAAGAGATAATACCATATTTAATGATAATTTTTCAAAATTCAATAGATTCAGGAACTGTGCCCGAGGACTGGAAAAGAGCAGTGATCACTCCAATACATAAAGGGGGAGAAAAATCGAATTTGGGTAATTACAAACCACTTAGCCTTACCTCCTCAATATGCAAAATCATGGAACGGTTAATTGATACAGAAATTAAACTGATTGTTGATAATAATGGTGGAATATTTTATGGACAACATGGTTTTCATGAGGGTTACTCATGTGTAACCCAATTGCAAGGATTCACACAGGAGTTGTCTGATACTTTAGACAAGGGGGGTAAAATATCTGCCGTCTTTTTGGATTTTGAAAAAGCTTTTGACAAAGTACCTCATAAACTTCTTATTTCAAAGTTGAAACAAATAACGAAACATGAGAAGATAACAAAATGGGTGGAGTCCTTCTTAGAAGGTAGATCACAGAAAGTAAAAGTAGGTGATGAAATTTCGAATATGGTTAAAATTACTTCTGGGGTACCACAAGGGAGTGTCATTGGACCTCTTCTATTCAATATATTTATCAACGATCTCCAAATTGGAATTAAATCAAGAATTTGTCTATTTGCCGATGATTGTGTGGTATATAGCATAATTATCAGTGAGAGGGAGGAAAATCAGTTGCAAGGAGATTTGGATAGAATTAATGAATGGGTTAGAATAAATCTAATGGGACTGAATGTTGGAAAATATAAAGTGGTGCACTTCACTACCAGCAGTAACAAGAAAAGAGAAAATAAAGTTTATAAAATGGGAGATTCAAAGCTTGAGGAAGTAGAAGCGTATAAATATCTTGGACTTTACATAAATACAAATTTAGGGTGGGGGGATCATGTTAGAAATGTCTCAAAAAAGGGAATATGATCCTTGAATTTCATTATCAGACAGTTGAAGGGGACAGGGAGGCAAATAAAAGAAAAGGCATATATGAGTCTGGTTCGGCCAATGCTTGAGTACGCTAGTTCAGTCTGGGATCCGCATGAAGTTGGACTAATAAAGGCTGTGGAGAACGTCCAAGGGTTGCTGCTAGAAGGGTATTGGGGAGAGAGAAGTGCTGGAAGATTATCAGGAACGATAAGGATGTGGTGGAAAAAGTTATAGAAAGACCTAGTAAAATGATTGAGGAAATGGGATGGGAAAATTTGGCAAAACGAAGACAAATAGAAAGAATGTGCAATTTTGTTCGAGTCAAGAATGAATATACAGGATGGGAGGAATTGAGCAATAGATTTGGAAAGGGATTACAAAGAAGTACAAGGGGAGGGGTAAGAATGGAAGTGGAGAGAGTGGATAGAGAAGTAGGGAAATATGGATTCATCCAGAGAACGACGCGGGAATGGAATGAATTGGAAGAAGAGTTGAAGAATATAACGAAGATAAGTGATTTAAGAAGAGAGCTAAGAAAAAATAACAATGTATAATTCTATCAAGTAGGCTAAGTTTGTTTGTTTTCCTTTGATTTCATGATATAATCATTACCACCTGTTCTAAAAACAATTGTCATGAGTAATTAAATACAAATACAAATCTGCAACTGCATTTTTCTCTTGATTCTCCAACTAGGTAACTTCACCCTTTTACACTGCCAAAAAAAATAATTTTGGGGAAAATCGCAACTATAATGCTTCTATTCCGAATATAGCGTCTATAACGCGCCAATACATTGAAACATAGCGGATTCAGACGTTCGAAGAGCTTTGTCACCTTTCAAAAACATGATAGAATGACATCAAACGTACTGAAACATGAGGAGATATCAGAAAAACAAGTAAAAAAGTACTTTTGAATTTCATCGCTGTTATGGCAATTGCTATTTTTACATGTTTCTAGAAATAACTAAGAGAAAAAAACTACGCAAAAATTGAAGTTCTCAGTGAATTTAAACACAAAAATGGTCATTTTGATGATTATTAGAAAGTTTCATACATATACGGTAAATTAGAGATGGGCCGATTCCAGATTTTTCCGATTCCGATTCTTGAATTTTTAAGAGCGATTCCGATTCTTGACCGATTGTGATTTCCCAAATCCCGTACTTCACTTCTCTTTTTCTTTATTGTGGATGCCATAACTTATAGCAAGTCAACAGATAGAAAAAAAAACTCACAAAACGAGGTTATATCAAGTATTAACCTAAAGAGGCAGCCACAAAGATTGAGTGGCAGCCATGTTGTTTGTTAGCATCTATGACTGACAGTAGCATCATTCTCATTGGTTCAAGTCCCAGAGCCAATAAGAAGTCTCCTAGCTTGAACAGCTGCACTGATTGTGCAGTTGCACTGCACTGATTGGTTTAAATTTTCAAACATTTCATTCAGCTTGGCAGTTTTTCGAATTAATCGGAATCGTTGGAAGTGAGCAAAAATTAGAAGAATTGCGATTCTTACGATTCCCTGAGAATCGGTAGAATCGGAATCGGTATCGACTCATCTCTAATATAAATCGAATGTCGTTTTGTAGGAAAAGTTGAAAATGCATATTTTCTAGATCAAATATCAATTGAAATGAATAAAAAATTGTGACAAGTTAGCAATTGAACTTTATCCAAACCGAACTTCTTGAAAACCGAAATACGCATCTTCATAAAGAAATGTAAACCCTCTGTTCCAAATAGATTTTCTTCACAATAAGCATGAAGTTGGGATGTATTATACATTTTAATACCTGTGGATTTTTTTAATTTGTAAAAATTCATATTGGGCTCCATGACGTACTGTACTGATGACTATGATCTATTGGCATCTGTGAATGATATACAAGATGATGGGGTGAAGAGATGAGAGGTTATTTTATTAGGTGCTGTTGGATAGTGGGGGGAACTGAGTCTTGACCTGTTAAGGAACCATCCCAGTATTGATCTGAACGACAGAGGGAAGCCATGAAAAACCTGTCAGGATGATCGACCATGGCGAGAATCGAACTCCGGTCTCCTGGATGCTGGTTCAGTGTATCAACCACTCGGCCACTAGTCCAGTTTGTATAATGTTATATATGAGAAATGTGCTACATGAATAAATCAAACAAATCGAAGAAATTCCATTTGCAAACGGTCCAGTCAGCTCATCAACCGCAACACTTACCGAGTGCTGATAGTACCCCTGCTGTTCGGCGGGCCCCGTCCGATAGACGCTGAGCGACTGCTGCTGGGGGTGGTGCATGCCGCCGTGACCGCCCCCCTTCGAGTGCGCCGGGGGCGGTATCGTGTGCAGCGTGGCGGGGATAGGGTGGAGCGTCGTCTGCGGGGGGAGGGACGGGGAGTCGCGGTGGTGGGGGTGGTGCATGTACGGCGATTCGGCTCCTGGAACAACAGAGGCGAGAGATTAGTACGGCAGGTGACGGGTGGAGACGAGCCGAGCGACGAGTTGTAGAAGACTCGGTGGTGGGATAGACGGAGATCCATTTATTCGGCAGCTCTGCATGTATACTTGAGTAACCACAGGGATATAAAGTTCTACTCAATGAAAATATACAATAGACAAATATAAATTCAAAAATAATTCATAGAAAATTCAACAAAATATCCAACAAATTCAACATCTGAAAAAATGAAATTGATGTTTAAAAATAAATGATGTTGATAATTATGATTATATTATGATTGTAATATAATGATATTATATTATAGGCCTAATATAATTATTGATGATGATGTCAAGTTATATCATTATAAGGATGTATAATAAACAGAGTTGTAGGAATATAGCATTCACAATCAGTTTTGTAAGTTTATTTTCATGTGAAATATAGTATTTTGTAGCAAGCTAGGCCTACTAAAAAAAACAGGAGCTGAAAACTCTAAATCAACCACTACATGATTATCTACATAAAATCCACATTCTTTTCAACTTTATAGTCTCAATCAGGAAGCTGTTCTAATACCATTTAAGGAAAGTGATAACAACTATTCAAATTGACAGTTGGTTTCTTCAGTTAATTCTATAATTTAACACTCTTTTCAAAAACCACTTTCAATACAATACAGCTCGTTGTCTCAATGGCGTCTGAATCTCGATCGAAACCTTCGAAACTCGCACAGCTGCTACGGAATACGCGGGGTTGTCCGACGGAAGCCACAAGAACCGCCCTCGCATTCCTCACCCCTCGTGTTCCTCATCCCTCGCGTTCCTCACTCCTCAAGTTCCTCACCTCTGTGCCCCATGGGCGACGAGTCCCTGGCGATGTTGACCAGGGGGCTAGAGCTGCAGTCTCGCGGCCGCTTGATGCTGAGATCGAGCGTGACTCCGTCGAGCTCCTTGGGGGGCGGCTCGGGGGCGGGGCAGGGCGTGATGGTGGCCTGCATCTGAGGCACGTGCTGGAGCACCGCCTGGTGGCCGGACGGGGGCGGCAGGTGGCTGGGGTTCACCACAGACAGCGTAGCCAGGTTTTGGTTCTCGCGTAGCGCCATCTTGCCCTGAGAGCCAAACACACGTCAGTTGGTCAGTGATCGCTTTGAAACGATGGTCAACTTGTATTGGGATCAAGATCAGCAAGTGGTGGGCTTGATGGATCGATTGTGTGGAGGACGTTCACAAAAATCGAACAATGCGCTTTGAATTTTGTTTTGTCACCATCGTATGTAACCGACCCTCAGTCAGGCGTGGTTCAGGATATTAACCCATTTTTCATAATTTAATTTATAATTTGAATTTAAATTTACAATGCGCTATGCGGGACTGGAAGCCAAGACCAATATGGATTGTTTTGTTGAAACTTCCTTACACACATGTGTTATCATTGTAGCACTCTTTTCAGGAAAAACATTTCAATTTTTGAAGACTAACCCAGACGAGAATGGCCTAGATGGTGCTGTGTGCAGACAGTGTAGCCTACTCTGGTAGGAAGCCAGCACATGTAGTCAGTTTGCAATTTTGTTTCAATCATTAAAAAAAAAATCTACTCTAATAAATTCGAGTACTTACAGAATTTCAAAAAGAGATTGATACACAGGTCTACATATTTCAAAGTTTTACATGAATAGGATCAGTCGTTAGAATGTGGATAATTATAATGTGGGCTACTTCAGTGTTTCTCAACCAGTGGTCCGCGGATCACTTGTGTTGTGGTCCGCGCATCCATCACATTTCAGTGAACATAATGCCATTTTCTATCCTTCACTATTCAATTCATATATATATATATATATATATATATATATATATTCTCTCGTAATTTAATCCATTATCTCTTGTTAATCATTTCACACCATATTACGGAAAATTGCAATACTTGCATATTATGTTTAGCTCTGTGTAGTACAGTACACCATCCTAGTAGGCCTGTCTTCTGGGCCGGGGCAAACCTCCTTCTGTTAGCAGTTATATACATGAAAGAAGGTTATGAGCGACCGTCCTTCCTATGCCACAGTAATAACGCGCGGGTGATTCAAGTCACCTTTCGTGTATACATTCAGAAGGGCAAAGAAAGAAAGCCAAAATGCTCTCTCACTCTTACAACAACGAATTCATGTCTCAAGTTATCAGTTTGTCAAAATATCATAGGGTGAAAAGGGAAGATATGAGAATCAACTACCAACTATACAAATTTTCCTGCACTAAGTTTTGCAATTATGTAATTGGAATTAAAAAACACAATTTCCCTCACCAAGGTCGTCCGAATACAAGGCATGAACTCAAGATGAAGAAACTGCGCCAACAGCAATCTCTACATAAATGTACGTACGACACGAGTTTTTAATACGGTAATAGATAATTCTCAATTGTAACAGTATAATAACACACAGTGAGATCTCTACATGAAAAATGATAATTTGTATTCATTTTTGATTCACACCCCGCTCCAAGGCAACTGAAACTCATTAAAACATCGTCCCGAAAAAAATTCCCTACGGGGCTGGTGTTGGGGGGCAAGGCCCCCCAAACCCCCCTCGGATCACCGGCTTCGCACATACTTGACTTGCAAATGTTTCTCAGTCCCGGATTTTATTTACCACAATCTGGTCACCCCATATATTGCTCATATTTATATGATTAACGAAAATATTCCCAAGTGGTCCGCAGTAAAAACTTCATGTTTATAGTGGTCCGCAGTATGTAAAAGGTTGAGAATCACTGGGCTAGTTTACTTTGATCATTTGTAAAGCTATCAAGATCAGACGTAAAACCAATTAGATTGTAAAACGATGAAAAAAATGAGCAACAAATAGAAAAGGAGGGACTTGACTTGATGGTTTTCAAAATTTGAGGTGTGTGTATAGCTTTCCATTTCATTGCATATATATACAGTAAACCCTCGATAATTCGAACTCGGTTAATTCGAATTCCGCGCTAATTCGAACCAGAGAAATGACCCCGGCCGCTGGTATAGGGATATCAATGTTAATTCATTTCGATAATTCGAATTTTTATTATTTCGAATTTCGAACTGATTATTAGTCCAAACTACTGTTTTATTATTGTTTCGTGTTTGTTTAATTCGAATTTCAGCAAAAATTACGAATAAAAGTTTTCACAATTGGATATTTCATCACGTGAAATCCTTTGTCATCAACATTCCTGGCGACCCGGCAAGCTAGAGATACGTCATAGCCACATGTGCAGCGCGTGCTATTAGGATGAGGGGTTAGGCGAGGGGTCTTTTCAGGGTCACAGACAGACATCTGGCTGGTCGAGACACCCGAGCGGTAATGTTTAGGATAATGGATGTGATTGTGTCAACTTTCATTCGTAATTTTTGCTGAAATTCAAATTGAACAAACACGAAACAATAATAAATAGACCAGCCGGCTAGTGCATGTAGAGAGAATAATTCATTCATTTCATTCCAGGCCCTAATATTTATATTTATTGCCTTGCTTTTTACTTTTTAATCCAAACATCCAGTTTGGTAATTTGACTCTTTCAACACTGTGAACTGTGATAAGTGTTACCTAATGAATGACATGATAATATATAGTATTAATGGGACTCCTTGTTGTGTTGTTAAAATTGCTGAGAAAACACTTGACTTGAAGATAACCACAGGGCTGTCAAAGTTGGCTTCCTTAGAGCAAGGGGAAAGTAGGAGGGAACAAACAATGTGCAAGGCGCACATGGTCACTCAAACTGCAAGCACACAGTAGGTCTGTTTGTTTGTCCTGAACTACTTGAACTAGTTCTTCAGTTCTTGCACTTTCGTGTTTGTTTGTAACCATGGTGCTGCACCAAAGCTACACTCTCGTGTTTGTTTGTCCCAGTTCACTTGCACTAGTTCAAGTAGTTCTACACCAGCTTCGGAGCTGGTGTGCTTAGTTCAGTTCAAGATGGCAGGCGCTAAAATCAAATTGTATGCGGACACTATGTTGGCTTACAAGTTGATGACGCTTAAATACGTGCCGATGAGAATGAAAAATTGTATATTTGAATAAGGGTTGTAATTATTTTGAAGTAAGTTGACATGCAGAATTACGTCTCTGGTGATTTTACCCTAATAACTTTTCCCATTTTCAAAATTCGTGTCTAGGAACCGTTAAAATTAGCACTATCGTGTTTGTTTGTACCTCAACATTTAGGGATCATTTCCTGCACCAAACCTGTAATATGACGCATTTCCTTCCTGCACCAGCAACACTTTACTTCAGGTTGGTGCAACACAAACAAACAAACCTAATATAGAGCAAGGGGAAAGTAGGAGGGAACAAACAATGTGCAAGGCGCACATGGTCACTCAAACTGCAAGCACACAGTATACTACTGTACTATACAAGAAAAAAACATTTTTTTCATAATTCGAATTTTTTTAATTCGAATTTTGATTTTTGGGGTCCCTTGGAATTCGAATTAACGAGGGTTTACTGTAGTCATATAGGGCTGTGCGAGCAGAGCTTTTTGAGTTCGAGCGAGTTTCGAGCGATATTGACTTTTTTCGAGCGAGTTTCGAGCACTATTTTAGTTCTAGCGCATTCAAGTACAAATTTTAGTTCGAGCGAGTTTGAGCACAAATTTCATAGAAAATTTAATTTAAAAAAAAAACATCGTTAATAAAAACATCTTGAAATATAGCAGGAATATCAAAAAAACAATGTGACCAACGCTTGAACAATACTTCGGCAACATTTTCGTGAAAAAATTGAATCAGAAAAATATTCGTTTGAGAAGAACGAAAAATGAATTTGACTGTTGAAAATTTTGTAAAAACCAAATAATCATGTCCATTGGTGGTTTTTATTTCATTTTCATTTTTTTGTAGTTTTAGCATGATAGTTATCTAAGTGCAAAATTTGAAGTGGATACAATCAATATTAAAAAAGATAGCCAAGAAAATCATCACTTTCCGGTTAGAATTACGACAATTTTGTATTGCGTACGAGAGAAACAGGGCAAAACTACTTGATAAGTTCGTTACTGATGAGCTACTTGATCGGCTAACCTCGCCGATAGAAACACGACGCGCAAACTTTTTACCATTGGCGCTCGGCCGTCCCGAGTGGCTTGATGACATTTCGATCTGTCCTTGAAGAGTGTGGATGTGTTTTGGTTGAGGGGGAGGAACTGAGGAAGGGAGAAAGACGCGTGTGCGTGTCTGGCGACTACTACGACTCAACAAAACTCACTCGGAGTCGGTCAGTCCGGTGCAACTGACAGTGTGAGATGATACGCGTTGTAATCATTCAGCAAGTTTTATATGCAAAATTGAAGGGAGACATGCAGAAACAAAACTTTCTTATAAGTTTCAGACACTATAGGCCTATATTCATTATTTAATACCAATCTGTTGAATGATAAAAAGATGTCAAGTTTATTCTTCTACTCTCGCTCGCTCGAAGACGTTCGAGACCCGAAATTTCGATCTGGGAAAAAATCTTTTCGAGCGAGTTCGACTCTCGATCTCGACTCGAACTCGCTTGAAAATTTCGAGTCTCGCACAGCCCTATAGTCATAGATCATCTCACAACGTATACACTACGTTTTCCTAGAACAATAGATCCTCTTCGGTAAGTATCCCTTTAGAACATTTATTACCGTAGTAAGTTTCATTTTATGATTTTCATGTTAAATAGCTCCTTTGGTAAGTTTTCCACTCTGATAAGTTTTTCTAGTCTGGTCCCCTGAAAAATGCACCAAGGCATTCTGTATATTCTACATCGACTGGACCTCACCTCTCCCGGCTTGAACTCGCGCACGAACGTGATGTCGCGATGGTCGGTCTTGAGTATGGAGCGTATGGTGGGCGCGGACGAGACGTTGACCAGCGTGGGTGCGCTGGACGAGGAGGAGGAGGAGGGGGTGTTGCCGTGGTGACCGCTGGGCGTCTTCATCAGCTGCATCTCGATAACACCGAGCACGAGGTCCTTGACGGAGCGCATGCGCGGCGGGGAGGCGGGCTCGTCGGGCGGGGCGAGGGGCAGCGGCAGGGGGGTGACCGTGGTGGCGCCGCCAGACGGGTACGACGGCTTGGGCGAGTGGTGCGAGTTGGGTGCGGGCGTCTCATTGTCGGCGCCGCCCTGGCCCTCGTCGGCCGTCTCCTGCGGAAGCGGAACCAAGCGGAATGAATTGATTGTAGTGGTGGGTAAATCCACAGAATTCATAATTGAGGAAATGATCATGGGAATTTTGCCAAAATGGAAATTGACAGGAAATATTTGACTAAATAATAATATAGAAATATAGGACACAATTTGGTTTTTGCTCATTTCCACTCAAAATAGAATGGAAAAAAAAATGACAAAATTGAACACAGAACTACAAATATTAATTAATTAAATTTATTTTTTGTAGGGCCTATAGGCCTATATATTCAATTGACTGAGACATCTTAGGGTGAACAATATACTTTTAAATAATTAATCATCATTGTTATCGTTGACTTCCAAACTATGACCAGATAATTGCTTTTTTTCTACCCATGATTGCTTAGATTTTTGCTCTCTCTACACAATTCAGTCTTAAAATAACCTCAAAAACACCCCCAATGATCTTTCAATCTTCAGATCATAGCTATTAGCTAGATTATAGCGGCATTGAGTTGGTTGTTACCCAACAACCCCACCAATGGCTAGGTAATACAGGGGTATGAATGAGCAGGTGATAATGAAAGCACGATGTAGGCCTATATGAAATCAATATTCTGATAAAATACACAAAAAGCAATGACACAATTTGAATATATTTACTAATAACGATATTAGTATCAGTATAGATATTTTTATACCAGTAACGCTTTGGAACTTTGATCATACTTGATTATCTTTTGACCATCAAGAATAAAAATTATATCCAGTTTTAGATACACAAACGTTGTTTCGGAAAGAACTGCTCGTAAAACTGTCACTCACGGTTGCCGAACTATCGTACTCTTCTTTCAAGTTGACGCTGGGTCCTGAAGGTGGCTGCTGCTGGTCTTGCGTCGGGTTCGCACCACTATTCAGTGGGCTCGGCTCCATCTTGATCGTCGCCAGGGGGCTAAGACTTGACGGGACCGGTATCACAGGCTTGACATCTGCCAACAGGAAGCCACCTTGATAAAACCAAAATTACAGGTTAGAGGAATGAAAGGAAATAATCGACAGAGTATAGTCTTTGTTATTTTAGAAAGTGCAGCTGAATATAAGGTCTGGAAGGTAGAAAAACCTGAGATGAAATCTATCAATGGTTTGATACTCATGTATCTGTGTCCCCAGGGGTACAGTAGTATGAACAGGGGTATAAACATCACGTAAAGAATGTATAAAGTATAAACGTACACGTAGCAACACAAAAACAGAGACTGTATTAATTTGTCGTTCAATGTATGAAGCATTTTGAAACAGAGTTGGGTAACATTAGGAGAGGTTGAGAAAGAAGTCAGGTGTATCTCAGGGTTCAGTACTTGGGCCATTGTTGTTCAAATGACCTGATTAGCAAAGTAAAGAGGTGTGAGAAAAATGCGTGGATAGTGATTGATGCTACTTGACAACGATCCATCCTAATATTTCAACTGGCCAAGAAAAGAATTGCTTTTATACATAATTTGAAGCTGAATTGATTTATTAAATTCCAGTTTCATGTTGATAGAGGTTAGGGTGGCCAAATGCAAGCAAGGCTCATCGGCAATTGGGCATGAGGCTTTCATGCTCAGAAAATTCGAATGATAAATTTTGAAAAATTAAAATTAAATTCTGAAGTCGATATAATCTACAGATAACAAAAGTGGGTCACCAAATTCTTCATAAAGTCGCGTCACAGTCATAAAGTTTCAGTTGCGTGTCAAGAACAATAATATTTACGAAACACATGAGCATAAACATGAGGAAGACAAATCAGTTTAATGACACTGAGATTTACAAAATGAGATTCGAGTTTGGGGTGGTAAGATTGCCCTTGTGGTGAACCGTTCAAACGATCCTTTTTTTCAACCTCTGCCTTAATTGGGGAACAATGATTTTGTATCTAGTTCTGATTATATTGAAAAAAAAAGGGAATGGGAACATTAAAAGATGGATTTTTTAATTATTATTTTTAGTATGTTTGTATTAGGGATGTCGGCGGGTAGAAATTTTCCTACCCGGGTACCCGCCTTCATTACCCGACTCCTACCCGGGTTTTTCCCACAAAAAAGACAAAAAAAATCGTATAGGCCAAAATCACCTATATTCATAAAAAGACGCGTCATTTTCCTCAATCCAATCATCACTCTATAGAGCAACAGGACCTCTAACCTCAAGGCTTGTAAGTACACTGACAAGATTGATGCAATCGCACTTCGGCACTAGCACATTTGCCCTGCTAGTAACAGCTGACAATGCGTGGAGGGGGGGGGGGGGAAGCAAGACGTTTGCATGAGCGCATTCTTTCATGGCGACGGAAAGTCGAAAAGTAATTCCGAATAAAAGTATTTTAAAAAGGCAATGAAACCAATGATGATTTCTTTTCATTGTTTGAAGAAGGATATCATTTCAATAATATTCCTTTTCTATTAAAACAATGATAGGGAAACAATCAAATGTTGAAAGCAAACTTAAAGTAATGCCACACTTCCAGTCAAATGACATCTCAGACATGTCTAGACATCTGGACAGTGTCACTTAGCAACTTGCTATGAGTATTGTGTGAGTGTGAGTGTGTGTGTGTGTGTGAGTGTGTGTGTGTGTGTCTTACAACACACTTCTAACAGCTGACTATCAAGGTCTTATGACATGCTGTAGTGATGGGCCAGTGGATGGGTGAGGGGAGCAAAGAGAGGGGTGCGCGTGAGTCGAACGCGCATCCAAATACAGACCGGATCAAAAACATCATACTCAGAAAAATAAAGACCAGAAAAAAACATTGACTACCTGGCGGGTAATTGTTTGAACCCGGGTTTCACTTGAAATTGGACCCGCCGACATCCCTAGTTTGTATCACTACATTGTGAGGTGCGGTGCGTTACCTGTTTGCTGGGTCGTGTTGTGGGGCGAGTGTGCTGAGTCCGTGTCGCTGTTGTCGAGGGGTGGCAGGCTGGGGGTCATCTCGTCGCACGAGCTCGTTCGCGACCCCGACTCCTCCTCGTCCGTCAGCGCCGGCTTGCGCTCCTCCCCGAGGTGGTTCTGTCGGGCGCAAACAATAACGTTTCAACGTCGGAACCAACACTCGATCATACTGCGGTTAACGAAGCACTCTATTCGAGGCCGAGATCTTTTGGCGTCGGTAAAATAATTACTAATGGGATGATGAGACAGACGAAGGGATTGAATGTTCAAAGTTGCAATATTTGGTTAGATCAGACAAAAAGGTTTTGTTTTTTTGCTAAAAATGTTCAACTATGTTAAAAATATTGTTCTTCACGAAAACGGATCAAGTTATTGAACAAAAATTTACTTAAATGTGGGCAATATAATTCTTTCATCAAGGGGAAATTTTTCTGTGAATGATTTTTTTCTTAGTAATTAAGTTATAATACGAAATTCCATCCGCTTTTCCGTAAATCAATTCAGGTCTACAGAAAAATGTTATAAGCATTCACACCGCAATAGAATAAAATCTAGTAAGTTGTGAGACCTTATAGTTTTCTTGTATTGCAACCATTTCGTGTCGCCATCACCAACTCTATATAAAGAAAACAATGTATCTTCGCGGGTGTCACAGTAAAACAGACGTGCCGATAACAGTACAGAAAGAAACGTTGCCGCGACTTACGTGAGACGTACGAACGTGACCCAGCTCCTTCCGATACTTGACGTAGATGTTGTTGCCCTCTCCGACGCACTCGGCGATCTTGTTCCAGTTGACCTCGTTGAAGCGCCGCTTGGCCGCGTCCACCTCGCCGCCCGTCTCGCCGTCGACCCACCGCAGCTGGCCGTCCTCGACCGGCGTCTCTCCGAGCAGCACCGCCAGCCGACGCGAGATGCGGTTGTAGCACGCCGAACACGCCTTCGTCACCGTCGACGGGATTTCTAGGGGAGACAACGAGATTCAATATGGAAAATCACTTTCCATTGGTGTGCATCAAGAGTCTGATGAGTTGAAGCACAATTAGATACAGGCCTGTTAGAATTGAAATATTGAAGAGATAAGAGCCAGTTGAACCAACTGATGGTACCAGAATAGCATCGGTGACCGATGGTAATAAGTAATAACAAGTTGATCTGCTAATTCTCGCTAAATCAACACATTTATTATTCCTGAAACTGAACCTAATTATTGCAGTAGGCATTTTTTCTGAGCAATCAGAATGGATGAAAATGCTGTTGCTTGCACTTCGTTGCCAGACATAAAATAATTTCAATTTTTAAAAAAAATGTTGCGGTTCAATTTCCTCATACATACAAGAAGTAGGGCTATATCCGCCTATTATTGTATTTGCGTGCCACATAATATGATGCTAAAAATTACTTCACCGCCTGTATACAACTCGAATCAAATATATAAATCCAATCTCGAGGTGGATGAGAAGACTCGCGACTTTGTGAACAGAGCAAGCGGCAGGCGAATTTTATAACCGCCTCCGAATGCCGCCAAAAATGGACCTTAAATCACTGATTGGTGACGATCATTTGGTGACAAACAGCAAGTGAAGGATAAAAAAATGAGTTGAACTGTTTTTTTTTTCACTGATTGGATCTTGATTTCATCCTAGTCCTATCTTAATTGGACAAATCTAATAAATAATTTAGTCACTATAAGAGTCAAAATACATAACAAAAAACATGAACCAGTGCCGTTGTTGGTTACTTGAAACAATTCAACAATTCATGGTGGATGTATGTAAATATTATACCGGTAATGTATAATCACTTCATTCATAATATTTAGTTATGTCATCAATTTTTATTTTTATTTCAAGTTCTGGTAGTTTTTATATGTCCCGGAAGGAGATTATTTATTCATATCTCGAGTAGCGTCAACACACAATAAAGAGCTATTAGCCAAGCTTCGAAATAAAAACACTCTGACGAAACGTGAAATGAGCGACTTACGGAACTCTTGAATGATAGGTTCTTTGATCTCTGGACTCAGTTCCGGCCACTTGCCCGGCAATGTTCGAAGTCTCTTAACTCTCCCCTTCGTGTTCGGACAGGTGGGTATGGGACAGTTCGTGTAGCGGCTGCGCACGCTTTTACACCTGAAACACAAACATTTTGCGTTATTAATTATCATAAAAAATAACGAATCTGTGTTGAGAACTACTACAAATGTATATTTTATAATAATTGTAAAATGTAATTACAGTGAAACCTCGATCTATTGTTGTACAAGGGACCAGGAGAAATAAACCATTCAGGCAGGAAAATAATCTATCCAGGAATTTGAGATTGATTACATGGGAGTAGAGTGAGAAAAAAAATGAAATATAGAAGCGGGAAAGCGATGAATCCGAAATTGATGCGTTGAGGTATCACTGTAGTTTATTTCAAATATCTCATCTACAAATTCTAGCCAAGAAGATGTGTGGAGCGTCATCAAAATAACTGAAAATCAAGTTCAAATAGTATACGTAGTTATAGATGAGAAAAATAGTAGACCTTCATTATATTTTACATCAAGCAAAAGAAAGTGAAAAAATGAAATTCAATACAGTGCATCTTCCTTTTTCAAAGCATTGTTGAAAAAAAAATTCCATTTCATAAATTATTTAATGAATTGTTGGGTTTTTGTATTTATCTTACACAATACTTGATCAGTCACTAGATAATTCTGCAGTATTCTAGTAGTAAAGAGTAGAACTGAATGATGGAAAACAGGACATAGGATATTGCTGCCAAAATGGCAGCCCTCCACTTACAAGATGTACAGCAATGCTATTGTGTCCTCTAGACCTACTCATATATTTCAATCTCTTTGGTTCAATCAGGAAAAACTTTTATTTATAGTAGACATTTATATTTGAATTTATATATGAGTCTTGGAGAACAAATGAAGAAAGTATTATTTTGTGATATTATTTAAAAAAGAAAAATATATGCAAGTGATACGACACGGATAGATGTGGGTGAGACGATAGAATCAGGATGACAATGGATGCAACGAGATCTTGCTGCGTGTTGGCGAGCGTGGTAGCTTACCGGCACGTGTTGCACACCCTGGAGAAGGGCGTGATGTCCTCCTCCTGCAGGCTGTACTGCGACGCATGCGACCGAGGCAACGTCCGCGACTGGAGGAACGTCTCCACTGTCGTCTTGCACACCGCGCACGGGTGGGGACCGCCCTTTTCTGCAAACACACAAACAAAATTCACATTATTACTTGGAAGTCGAGAAAAATTAACACTGTATTTACCTTACGAATACAACAATGTATAATATTACATGGGAAATGGTGAAAAAAAGTATCACAACAACAATCACAACTTGCGACGGGTCGCGACCTTTGTATCGCAATTACTTACCATAGAAACAATCAAGGTTTCTGACCCCCCCCCTTCACTCCCCACCCACCCACAATACTCCCAGTTTCAAAGTATCAGCTAGGTATGCTAGCTCCACGAGACCAAGGGTTTTGACTGGATGTTTTCTAGAATGGAAAATATCTAGCTGAATACCATAACAATACGAGATATTAACAAAGTCATGGTTTCTTAGAACGCACAAATGTGACTTTCTTTCAGCCCACCTCAAAAGCAAGGCTAGGATTTTGTGCTAACAACAATGGAAATAGACAAAAACTGGACATGTTGCTATGGTAGATAGCTCTACTAGTGAATAGAAACCAATCCAAATCTTTAGTCTCTTGGAGCTAGCCAGGCCTAGGACGTGCGGTAAGGGTCCAGGTCCTAATCATGCGTCGTAACACTAAACTATGTTCAGATAGAGCGATCCATTATGATAACAACTTTTAACTGCCGGTAAAAGCTACTAATTGGTAATTGCCGCAAGTGAGCTGGATGGACGGTACGTAAACACTTCCAAGTACTTTTCATCAAGTGCATTGAGGGTTGTGTTGGTTTGCCTGTCCTCACTTCCTATTCCTCCCATATTAAAAATGTGTTCCAATTCACGGTCCACGTTCAAAGAACTATTGACCGTGCGTAGATAAGTGGTGATAAAAGGAACCATTTTTACATGCACATCAGTTCAGCTAATAACAGCTGGCATCAAGTTTCCCAACCTATCAGCCGTTTCTACGAAACAACACCAGATAGAGCAGCGATCAATATTTCTCAGAAAAGTACTCAGGAAATGGAACATGTTTTGAAGTTAAGTGGTCAACATCTCCCGGCGGCAAACCAAAGCAACCCTCAATGCATCTTGGTTTCATCAACATCAAATCTTGATACAAAATCATTGTTCCCCAGTTAGGGCTAAGGATGAAAGCAAGATGCATTGAGGGTTGCGTTCGTTTGCGGCCGGGAGATGGTGCCTTCACTTATCTTGAAAACACGTACCATACCGCGAGGACTTTTCTGTGTAATATGGATTGCTGCTCCATCTGGTGTGTTTTTGTAGAAACGGCTGATGGGCTGGCAAACTTGATGACAGCGAGCCGGCCTTGAACATACCGTTAGTTTCTTCTATCACCACTTATCTACGCACGGTCAATAGTACTTTGAACATGGACCGTGAATCGGAACATATTTTCAACATGGGAGGGATAGGAAGTGAAGACACCATCTCCAACGGGCAAACGCAACCCTCAATGCATCTAGGATGTAAGGTAGAATCGTTCAAACGGGGCAAAAAAAGGTGATCTTACCATCCCCGAAACACAAATTACCACGTAAAACCAAGTTTCAACCTTTCAAACTTTGCTTCTCAACTTGACCATCAAAGTGATTGATCAGCACCACTGGAAAATACACACAGCCCCAAGTATGTGTGTGTGTGTGTGTGTGTGTGTGTGTGTGTGTTTGTGTTTGTGTTTGTGTGTGTGTTTGTGTTTGTGTTTGTGTGTTTGTGTGTGTGTGTGTGTGTGTGTGTGTGTGTGTGTGTGTGTGTGTGTGTGTGTGTGTGTGTGTGTATGAATAGGTGTTGGGATTAATCACCAATAATCCTACCGATATTCTAATTACAAATTCAAACTGATTTATTGATCAGGCATGATGACAATTACTCTATTAGACTAATGATCCGAGATACCCGAGGGAACTTATTATGCCAGGCAATCCCATCATCAAATTATATCATCTGTTTGTGATGGGAAAGAGTTACGGGACACTATGGGTTCTAATTCTAGCCCAATTCAATGATTATAATTAGGGTATTACTAGCAGAGACATCAACTGGCTTGATATTCAGTTGCCATGTTATGGATTGGGTGTAGAAACTTAGTTTCCAAGCCTGGATAGTGGACATGGTAATTGAATGTATCTATCGTGAGTTTTAAATCATAGGCAACATTCATATTCAAGTTTCAATTTCAATCCACACTAAACAAAAGATATTCTTCTTTTTTTTGTAATATTATACTCCAAAGTCTTTTCAAACTGAATACAATTGCTTCAAGGTTGTGTGATGGCTATTCACGGGATTTATAGAGTAATATTTAAAAGTTTTATATCTCGGCAAGTTGAAGTCCTATCGGTCTGAAATCAACGCTCATCATTCACTCATGATCGCTCTTTAGAATAAAATAATTTCCTAGATTGTCAGACTACTTGCTTGGAGATGTGTAACTGAATTACGTAATAAAATGTAAGAAAATCATGTGTGTGGTACTTGTTTGAGGTAAAGTGTCTACAAATTAATTGCGTAATCGATCTATATCGTTCACTGTTCGGTAGATACATTCATTACTGTTCTCCTGATGTTTGTTCCGCCTCTTTGCATACACCTTTCTACACTTTTTATGATTTTTTTTTTGTATTATTGTACTTTAAGATACCTACTGATCTTCAAATGAATATCATCCCAGATTGTGGCGTTGTCACATGACGCACCCAGGGACTACAACGGAATAGACGATATAAGACCGCCCACAAACACAAGGCCAAATTTGACATGTTCTGGCGACGAGCTACTTGATATGACTCCGTTAACATTTTTTTATCTATGTTCAGCTTTGATCTTTCCAGTCGGCATTATTTTCTCAAAGTACGCTATTATTGTATGAATGGATAGAAGCAAGTTAACTCACTAATTGTTTCTGATATTATCTACGAATGTATTCCGTATGTATTTCACGGGGTTTTTAACCTGTATTTCATTGTTGTCATTCTATTTGAAAACCTTGAATGCATTATTGGAATGAACCGAATAATACATTATTGGTTTATAATTATTAATATCTGATATAATCTCATTATGATTTCTGTACACATATTTCCACGAAGGCATATCATAATGATATCGCAGATCTCAGAAAGAAGAAGAAGTGGGACCGTTGCACGCGCCAGCTAGCGGTACTCTGAACTATCGGCAATATCTCGTTTCCCAAATAACCCAAGTGTTTGTGGGGTGAACAATTATCTAATCGGCAACGACAAAATGTACCTCGTATCGGTTTACTGTAGGCCTAATAGGTATCAATACGCGTCTGAATATGTTTACTTCTTCACCTGCGTTGTTCCGCAGAAATATACTTGGATATGTACAGGCCAAAAATGATTAGCAGTTGAGCACCAACAAACACCTCGACTGCTACGGACAGCAACGAATTTTGGGATTTTTATTGAAAGTGATTTGGGATTCCTCTTGCACGTGCCTGTATTTAATTAATACATGAGTGTAATGACGACTTCCATTTCTCTTACCGGAAAAAATCGAGCTTCGTTTTTTTTTTGTGCGCGGCATATGTAAAAGTAAGCCATCGGCTTGAAACCTAAATTTTGGATACTCTTGGATGTATTTGGATGCTTTTTTGAATAAACTTTTCGTAACACATTTGATTATACACTTTTTCTCGCTCAAAATTTGTTCTTTTGGGGTTCAAAACGTAATATTTTAATGACCGCCATGTGCTTGAAAAATGCCTGATGAAGAGAAAACCGCGAGAAAGTGGGTTGGAGGAAATACGTTCTATAATATACATTCAATATATAAAGAATGAACGCTTTAATGAACATACAAATATACTATCATAAGTGCGTGTGTATGATCTCAATTATTTTCACCAGGTTTCAGAAAAAAAAAACAGACGCGTGGCCGAGTGGTAACACACTGAACTGTCATTCGGGAGACCGGGATTCGAATCCCGCCATCCTGACAGGGATTTTTCGTGGTTTCCCTCTGTCGTTCAGGTTAATACTGGGATGGTTCCTTAACAACAGGCCACGACCGACTCCTTCCCACCATCCAAAACACCTGACAAAATAACCTTTCATCTCATCATCCCATCATCTCATTCATCATCCACCGACGCCAATAGATCGTAGCCATCAGTGTAGTGCGTCGTTAAAACCCAATATAATAATAATAATACTAATAAACTTCTGTGTTGTACCGAAGTTCTCTTACAAGTAAAACTACCCGTACTTGGCATCAGCTAGTTTTATTATCGGCAACATGCCTACACTCAAACGTTGATGATAATTGATAAGAGAGACGGTCGTTTGAGCTGTAGATGTGTTCCGACTCGGAAGCACCGAAACACCATGCGGCAACAATATACAATGAACAATATCATCCATGTGCCGATGAGTCTGTGATGTAATGGAGGTTAAATATCTAAATTGACAAAATTGTATCGCTTATTGATATATATTTTGATAGTATTTTCATCAATATGATTCTCAATGCTGAAAGCTGTGCATATTTTAATGAAACGATCAACTTACGCTAAGAGTTATAGCGTTATCTACGACAAAGGTCACCCGCCCGCTTTAGTAGTGAGATATAGTAAGACGGTCGCACAAATACGCAACAGATGAAGACCCCAATCACCCGCGCGTTAGTGATGTGGATAGTGGGAACTGTCGGTCGGAACATTGTTTTGTGGCTACATGTAACAATGGACTTATGAAATGTATTGCCAGTTGAAGCCAATTGTTCTGTCGTTTCTCCTATCAAACAACAGTCTCGTTCGGAAATGTCGAGCTGGGATTGTAACAAACTGATAATAATAGTTCGACGACACATTATATATTTAGCTCGTTATTGACGGTTGAAACACCCAATCGTCAATATTAATTGATGGAAGAGACGACCAATCGTTTTGTCCTAACCTTGGATCAAAAAATACAGAGGGATGCCGACTGACCTTCCCAGGCCTCAGTGTGACTTTATCAGTATATTTCTTCATTTTATGGTATCAGCTACTTGACACGGTTCATTCACATCACTCATCACCTAGACCAGCCAGCAGTATCAGTGTGGGGGATGTACCGTAACAAATGTCCAGCCTTATTATTGGTTGATGTGAAATTGGGGCGGGACTCCAATAAGATAGTTCGAACTTGTCCCTCGGAGCACAAAGTTACATAGGTCTGCTCTCTTCGGCGATCTAACGCCTAATGAAGCAAAGCGTGGTCCAGTGGCGGAGTTATACATCATTTCGTCGCACACATCCTTAATATAGCATTGTGGATATTGCCTTCAATTTTGTCATTAATTGTCAAGGGATATTTGTGCTATAAATAAGGTTTCAATGGTTTTAATTTGAATGAAACAAACACATAATTATTTAGTAAAAGAACCATATAACATACCAACACTGCACAAGCAATTATTAAAACCTAAATTGTATCTTGGTTTTATATTTGCAGACAAAACATAACATATACCATATGATTGTGAATAAATATTATAACCATTATTCAGGCTGAAGAAAATAAAAAATGGGAGAGTTTTGAGTCTTTCTATATCTAGTACTTTGAAGAAAAAAATGGGCATGTAGTACTGTAATTCAACATCTATTACTTTTCTTGCTGTCAGATTGGTACTTTCAAAAATCTTTCGAAAGACTGTACACTGCATCACTGACTGTGTGTATATAGAAGGCATATTACATCGCAACAATATTTCCCTCTATTCAAATGCACCAACGAGTGACATATGATTAATGGTATTACAAACCACAGGGAAAAAAAGGAATGCATACATGTGCCACAAAACAAATGTATGCATGTGAGTGGTGTGTGTGTGTGTGTTTGTCACCAGGAAACTTGACATGCGATTGACAGCGACGCAAACGACCAATCACAAGCAAGCATATCAGCAAGCAGTCAAATCCTGAAATTCGATCCCCAGTGAGATTATTACGCTATAATCGCATCTACCTATATACACATGTGTGGGATAGGGTGCATGGACGATATTTTAATTCAATTACACGGTCGATTTTGGCGAGTTGGTTTTTGCAATTACTGTTGTGACAGAAGTGGAAATAAAAACACAGGTAATTAGACAGAGAGGATGGATTTGTAAAATGGTGAATCATTAACTAGTCAAGCCTATCGTCAAATGGAAGTTATGACATGGATTGTTGGACTCCCAAGGAGAATTCAGAATTGGAATATGATGCTATACGTCTGCAAGCATTTTATTATTCACGCGCTGGACATTTCTAGTAACATTATTGAACATGTGGGCTGTAGCCTTGTATTCATGACAAGGTTTTTGATGGCATTTTATTTTTATTATACATTCAGGTAGCCAACGAGTCTGGCTCAGTCAGCAAATCTGATTGACCAACTCAAGTCGGGCCCGAGTCCTGCCTAAGGCATGGGTTTTTGTAAAAATTATCAATTGGCAATGTTATTTTCGTCAAATTACCCAGCTATCGGTGCTGTGCTATCCGTTACCAAACAACAATCAATATATTCACGTAAGATTTCGTACCAACTGTTGATAGTTAAGTAATTCAACTACTAATTATTTCACCTCTAAAAGGTAAATAAATATCAATGTTGATTTTATTACCAGCAACTCTAGTTTGTTATACCTAATGCACGCTTGTCTGGGGGTGGGACTATGATAGAAAGTAATTGTCTTGAGAACAGGCTGCCTATGTGTCAAGATTGGTTTTGATGGGGAGTTTGCCCAGTCATATGAGACATTCACAATATACGTACTTCTTACATATCGAATTATTCACGACTATACACGATCACAGATAGTATGGCGTCCAATAAACATGAATGTCGTGTCATTATCTCCTGATCTGACTGTTGGTGGGGTCATTAGGCGTCATTACAAAAATGATAATATAATCCTTTCGAATAAACCGACATCAATAAAGGTATTGATATTTCAAGGGGGGCAAGCAAAGTGCTTATAAAGTAGAAAAATTCTCCGTTATAATGTTTTTGTCCATGTTGGCGAACCAGTGCCATGTATATCAACTCCGAGAGAAATGTATGCTATTCAATTGATATGACATTCTATTTTTGTGAATTCTATCAGTTTCAAGGTAATAAGTAGATGAATATCGAAAATGTGATGAAATTTATTGGCGTATTATTATTACTATAGTCAAACGCGAAATATGCGTTGTAAGATGAGCGAGATATCTGAATAAGGTATAAAATTCCTTGAAGTAGTTCTACCCTTGCTACTTTATCGACTCTGGTATTCTACACACCTTGATATCTGAATAAGGTACATAAGTTGTTGAAGTAGTTCTACTCTTGCCACTTCATCGACTCTGGTATTCTACACACCTTGATGCATATACAAATACTTCATTGTTGGGCAAATATTGAATCTAGAAGGCAGTGAATCTCGGCAACCTAATTCTGTCATAATGTTTATGATATATTTGATGAAAAAAAACAGTTGTTTTAATTTTTTCTTCGATACGGCTGATTGAAATTACATACAAAATGGTGATAATGTGTAAAATCTACGTGTACACATTCAGAGAAAATTTCATCTCGTTTGGAGAGATTTTATTTTTCAACATTTTCCGCCCAGCCAATTCTTACGGGGTTTTAAGAAACTTTGAGATGATTTTTCTCAAAATGGTCCGACCGATTCATTCTAAAAACTATACAGTTCCAAGTTGGATGAGTTTTCGTGTAGAAAAAAAGTTTCATGTGGATCAGTCAACCCTTGCGACCTGTGGAGTGCTTACGAAAAAAAAAACCCATAAGAGTGGGATGGAGACTTCGCTACGCTCATCTAAAAACTGATTGAATTCGCAAAAATAGAATGTCATATTAACTAGTCAAACGCGAAATATGCGTTGTGAGATGAGCGAGATATCCGAATGAGGTATAAAAGTCGTTGAAGTAGTTCTACCCTTGCTACTTTATCGACTCTGGTATTCTCCACACCTTGATATCTGAATAAGCTATGAGTCGTTGAAGTAGTTCTACCCTTGTCACTTCATTGACTCTGGTTGATGAGCGTAGCGAAGTCTCCATCCCACTCTTATAGGGCTTTGTCTGTGTGTTTTTTTTTTTTGTAAGCACTCCACAGGTCGCAAGGGTTGATGACTCATGAACATGAAACTTTTTTTGTACACGCAAACTCATCCAACTAAGAACTGTATAGTTTTTGGAATGAATCGGTCGGACCGATTTTGAGAAAAATCATCTCAAAGTTTCTAAAAACCCCATAAGATTTGGCTGGGCGGAAAATGTTGAAAAATAAAATCTCTCCAAATGGGATGAAATTTTCTCTAAATGTGTATACATAGATTTTACACATTTTCACGATTTTGTGAGCAATTCTGATCAGCCGTTTCGAAGAAAAAAAATAAAATAACTGATAATATTCATAAAATATATCATAAAAATTGTGACAGAACTAAATTGTCAAGATTCAATGCTTTCTAGATTCAAGAGTTGCCCAACAATGAAGTATTTTGTATATGTGTCAAGGTGTGTAGAATACCAGGGTCAATGAAGTGGCAAGAGTAGAACTACTTCAACGACTTTTATAGCTTATTCAGATATCAAGGTGTGTAGAATACCCGAGTCGATCAAGTAGCAAGGGTAGAACTACTTCAAGGACTTTTATACCTTATTCAGATATCTCGCTCATCTTACAACGCATATTTCGCGTTTGACTAGTATTCTACACACCTTGTTAGATGAGCGTAGCGAAGACTCCATCCCACTCTTATGGAGCTTTGTCTGTTTTTTTTTTTTTTTTTTTTGTAAGCACTGCACAGGTCACGTGGGTAGACTGAAAAACATGAAACTTTTTTTGTACGGGCCAACTTTTACAACTTAGAACTGTATAGTTTTTGGAATGAATCGGTTCGATGGATTTTGAGAAATATCATGTCAAAGTTTTTAAAAGCCCCATAAGATTAGGCTGGGTGAGAATATTTGAAAAAGTAAAACCTCTACGAAAAAAATAAAATTTTCTCCGAGTGTTCAAACATGAATGAATGATACACATAACCACTTTTATTAAGCAATTCGAACCAGCCGTTTTGAAGAAAAAAATTCAAATAAATGTTTTCATTCATCAAATATATGGATGGAAATGAGCCAAGATTCACTGCTTCCTAGATTCGATATTTGCCCAACAATGAAGTATTTTCATATATTCGTCAAGGTGTGTAGAATACCAGAGAAGATAAAGTAGCAATTGAATGAAGGACAAAGTGTGTACAATACCAGAGTCGAAAAGTAGCAAATCTAGGACTGTTATTATACTTTATTCAGATATCTCGCTCATCTTACAACGCATATTTCGCGTTTGCCTAGTGCATATGCAAATACTTCATTGTTGGGCAAATATTGAATCTAGAAGGCAGTGAATCTCGGCAACCTAATTCTGTCATCATTCGTATGATATATTTGATGAAAAAACCCAGTTGTTTCAATTTTTTTCTTCAAAACGGCTGATTAGAATTGCATACAAAATTGTGATAATGTGTAAAATCTATGTGTACGCATTCAGAGAAAATTTCATCTCGTTTGGAGAGATTTTATTTCTCAACATTTTCCGCCCAGCCAAATCTCATGGGGTTTTTAGAAACTTTGAGATGATTTTTCTCAAAATCGGTTCGACCGATTCATTCCAAAAACTATACAGTTCTAAGTTTGATGAGTTTTGGTGTCCAAAAAAAGTTTCATGTTGATCAGTAAACCCTTGCGACCTGTGGAGTGCTTACGAAAAAAAAAAAATTACAGACAAACCCCTATAAGAGTGGGATGGAGACTTCGCTACGCTCATCTAATTGAGGATCTTTGGGCTGATGCACTTTTTTTGGTTCGTGAACATAGAAAGAAAGAGTAAAGATGAAAGCCTTTTTGTATGAGATTCCAGGGGTTAAACAACTCCTGAAATCTGATGTACAATTGCAATGAAATCTCTTAAAATCGCTTAAATCGTTCGAAATCTCTTAACATCTCTTGTAAAATCATCATGAAATCTCTTGTAAGTCCTTTGAAATCCGGGAAATCACACTGAAATCTTCTGAAATCTTGAAATCAGGTGTATCAACCTTCCGAGTTGTCAACCCCTCGATGAGCTCTAAAGTAAGTACGAAAAGTCTGTTTCTGTCGTTAGATACCTGTTAAATCTTATGCAATATAACCAGTCAGCAAACATACTTTTAATTCTGCTTCAAGCTACACTATCTGACAATTTGTTCCGAACATCATCCTCTAGTTAGTTGTAACTTCACCTACCCAATGACTTCATATTACATTGTATCTATCTTTATTGTTTACCATAATATCGCGGACACAATATTATTAACCAGAAACGATCAGTATATTACGAGTAACACAAATCAATTATTCAAACTCAATTGTCATAAATTGGTTGTATGTTTGTTGTAGAAGGTTTTTAATCTAGCCTACTCGATCTCTTTGAATGGATGTAAACAAAGGCTTCGCGGAGTTGAGCATATATGAATGATACATAAAGGGGTGAAAAGGGGGCAAAGGGTGAAAGGGGGGGGGGGGTATAATGAATATATAATTAGTACTTGCTAGCATTGCGTTCAATTGTGCTAATGGCATTATTACACACCATTATTGCCAACTTTAAAGCGAGATTAATATTTACATGCGAATACGAATTTAATTTTTTTTTTCTTGTTGTATAGTCAATAACTGAACTGGAAATCCAGCCATGGGTAAAGAGTTCACATTTCATGGAAATGTAATTTACAGATAACTCGTTTGAACCATGATGTTTGAAGTCCGTCATTTTGTTTGGCTAATTAATTATTCGAACGACCAAACCTGGTTCAAAATTGAACATTGGGATTATAATTGGTGAAATTGACATGAATTTGAATAATATTGATTCGCTTATCAATTATCTCGCTTATATCATTTTTTTTTCTTTCCCAGAAAGCTTCAATAAAAGCTCAAGCTTGAATGAAGATTTTACAAAAAATAAAAACGGGAGAACCAAAAAAATTGTGCGTCAATTCTCAATAGGCCTATAGGTCCACTCTCTTTATTCGTGACTCAATTGACATCTCACAATACAATAGGCCTATTAGACCTGAATACACTTTTTTTTTAAATTAAAATAAATGTATAGACCTCTGATGAATGTATTTTGCAATTACGATGAGCTGGTGAATATTCGGCGCCCTCGGCCCGGGCCTCGTAGGACCACGTGCCTTAACACGGCCCCGGCTATCAACACTGACCAGTGACCAAAGAGAGAACTCAGCGCTCTAGTCACCGTATTGAATAATACAGCGCCCATCTGCATGATTGCCTCCGCTGACCCGGGGGTGGATTACTGCTTGGGGGGGAGGGGAGGGGAGGGGAGGGGGGTTGCGAATAGCTGACATGATGGTAATTAATAAAATACAATTTTTCGTACACTCTTGTTTTTATTGTGTGAAGATGGATGATTCCTCACTCGCGTCATCACCTTCGATCAACATTTGACAGATTGTTTGAAATGTTGAAATGTTGAAATATTATTCTCTCCAAGCAGGAAAATGTAATTATCAATATAATTATAATGATCATCATATAATATTTTCCAATACTGGTAGGGCTAATTGATTCAATTAAATATAAGTGAGATATTAAATGTCCATTGTTCTAAGCATTGTAGATGTTTTGAAGATCGCTTAGAAAATATTTGGATCTTAGTGTATGCTGAATAAATGCAATACAATATAGTCAATACCTGAGAGAGTATGAAAATGTCAGTATTGATTTTTTCTGGCGGAAAAAAACATCAAAATTATTAAACACAATAATTAAATACCGGTATATTGAATAAATTTGAATACAACTATTTAATATAGCGGAAATTTTACTGAGAAGTAGGTAAAAAATGTCCAGTTTGGAAATGTCATCCCTAAAAACAATACAGATTAGTGTTTATTGTTGTTGTTTGTTGTCTGACGAGCTATACAAAGCTTACAAAGTAACCAAATGACTAATGCCCGAACAGAGTAACATGTATCGTACTTTGATAACGTTAATGCCCGATCGTGTGGCATATAGGTGCGATTCTCAACCTGATAGCACACCCGAGAAGAAGATTCCGAGCGACCGTCTCCCCTATCCCACACTACTAGCGCGCGGGTGGTTCGAACCATCATCTCTCGTGTGTATTATATCCACGAGACATGAAGGTTCCGAGCGACCGTCTCCCCTATCCCACACTACTAGCGCACGGGTGGTTCGAGCAATCATCTCTCGTGTGTATTGTATCCACGAGACATGAAGGTTCCGAGCGACCGTCTCCCCTATCCCACACTACTAGCGCGCGGGTGGTTCGAACCATCATCTCTCGTGTGTATTATATCCACGAGACATGAAGGTTCCGAGCGACCGTCTCCCCTATCCCACACTACTAGCGCACGGGTGGTTCGAGCAATCATCTCTCGTGTGTATTGTATCCACGAGACATGAAGGTTCCGAGCGACCGTCTCCCCTATCCCACACTACTAGCGCGCGGGTGGTTCGAGCAATCATCTCTCGTGTGTATTGTATCCACGAGACATGAAGGTTCCGAGCGACCGTCTCCCCTATTCCACACATCTTGCGCACGGGTGGTTCGAGCAATCATCTCTCGTGTGTATTGGATCCACGAGACATGAAGGTTCCGAGCGACCGTCTCCCCTATCCCACACATCTTGCGCGCGGGTGGTTCGAACCATCATCTCTCGTGTGTATTATATCCACGAGACATGAAGGTTCCGAGCGACCGTCTCCCCTATCCCACACATCTTGCGCGCAGGTGGTTCGAACCATCATCTCTCGTGTGTATTATATCCACGAGACATGAAGGTTCCGAGCGACCGTCTCCCCTATCCCACACATCTTGCGCACGGGTGGTTCGAGCAATCATCTCTCGTGTGTATTGTATCCACGAGACATGAAGGTTCCGAGCGACCGTCTCCCCTATTCCACACTACTAGCGTGCGGATGGTTCGAGCAATCATCTCTCGTGTGTATTGTATCCACGAGACATGAAGGTTCCGAGCGACCGTCTCCCCTATTCCACACATCTTGCGCACGGGTGGTTCGAGCAATCATCTCTCGTGTGTATTGTATCCACGAGACATGAAGGTTCCGAGCGACCGTCTCCCCTGTTCCACACATCTTGCGCACGGGTGGTTCGAGCAATCATCTCTCGTGTGTATTGTATCCACGAGACATGAAGGTTCCGAGCGACCGTCTCCCCTATTCCACACATCTTGCGCACGGGTGGTTCGAGCAATCATTTCTTATGTGTATTGTATCCACGAGACATGAAGGTTCCGAGCGACCGTCTCCCCTATTCCACACTACTAGTGTGCGGATGGTTCGAGCAATCATCTCTCGTGTGTATTGTATCCACGAGACATGAAGGTTCCGAGCGACCGTCTCCCCTATTCCACACATCTTGCGCACGGGTGGTTCGAGCAATCATCTCTCGTGTGTATTGTATCCACGAGACATGAAGGTTCCGAGCGACCGTCTCCCCTGTTCCACACATCTTGCGCACGGGTGGTTCGAGCAATCATCTCTCGTGTGTATTGTATCCACGAGACATGAAGGTTCCGAGCGACCGTCTCCCCTATTCCACACATCTTGCTCACGGATGGTTCGAGCAATCATCTCTCGTGTGTATAGTATCAACAAGATATGAACGTTTCGAGCGACCGTCTGCCCTATCCCACACCACTAACGCTCGGGTGGTTCGCGCCTTCATCACTCGTCAACACAACTCTATTACAACTAGTATAATAGTATTCCATAATAATCGTCGTAAAAGCATTTCCTATGTAATGTATCATTACAAATCGAAACTTCGCGCATTCGTCGATAGCTCCGATTTGCCACGCGACGTAGTGAATAATTGAAACGCAATTGTAAAAGTGCACGTGCAATACACGAGTGATTTGACGTGTTACGGTTACATCACCGCCCAGCCGACATGTAACAGTAACCAATCGGGGTCGAGTTGGGATTCGAGCGAAACAAAGTGGCCGTGGAGTGGTCGGTCAAGCTGCATCCAAGTGAAACTTGGAGGTAATGTAGGCAAACGCAGCGTATACGTGGTGAGATAAGCGATTATGTGAAATATAATCGACAACTCTTAAGCCCCATTTACACTGTCCAATTTCCCATCAAATTCCTCTGATTCAAGACTTGTATCACAGTTATTTGATAGTCTTATCGTGAAATTGTACCAAAACTAGCGCTTCCAATTTTCGTTTAAAAGGTTGGATAGCATTTTTTTCGTTCATGTCCTATTTCCATCAAAGGTTTTATGAGAATTGAGAAAACAGCCATGATGCACGGCCTCTTGGATACCAAACAAACGTCATCATTTGATCAAATGTATTGGATTGTCTAAATGACCTTCCAATATCTTGTATATAATTTATTGGATACAAGTCTTGAATCAAAGAAAATTGGACAGTGTAAATAGCACTTCACGCATATAAAATATACTCTATTCGATTGGTATCGAATCTAGAAAGCCGTGAATCTCAGCGATGGTTCTTTATTTGTTGAATGAAAAAATATTTATATTAGGCTTCTGTCACGTAACAAATGACAAACAATCGTTTCCATAGCAATACAGCGAACTGGTGAACTACCAAACATTCTGATTGGTCAATTCCAACTGGTGGACATTGTTGTCTGTCAATTTCAACAATGAGTGACGTCACTTGACAGAAGCCTATCGACGACTCGCAGTGACTCGAAATAGGCGTGACTTCACCAGTCGGCCAGTTGGATATATATCATATGTGGTCATTTGAAGATACCCCGATTGGATATTTGAGTTTCACTACAGTTCTAACAGCCCTGTTGATTGGATAGAATGATTTGTGACGTCAAGGGGGCGGAGACTGCGAGTCGTCAAATATTATTTTCTTTAAGACGACTGGTTCAAATTGCAGACAAAATTGTAATAACGTGTATCATTATTGTGTTCAAATTCGAAGAATATTTTTGGGGGGAAGGTTTTATTTTTCAAATTTTGCCGCCCGACAGAATCTTATGGAAGTTTTTAGAAATTTGAGATGATATTTCTTAGGAATGCTCCAACCGATATGACACCAAAACTACACAGTTCTAAGCTGGATAAGTCGACGTGTACAGAAAAAGTTTCATGTCGATTAGTGCTTACAAAAAAAAAGACAGCTCCATAAGAGTAGGATGGAGGTGTTCGCATACGCTCATCCAACTATACACTGCAGAACGGAACAGACTGGGAGATATGTAATTGGACGAGTTTTTTGGTCAAATCGGTTGGACCATTTCCGAACGACACCAGCACAAAGTTTCTAAAAAAAAAAACATAAGATGAGACTGGGAAAATTTGAAAAACAAAATCTCTCCAAAAGTATAATAGAGTTTTCACTAAATGTACACACAAAATATGGTATTATTAAAACTTGTGAACCAGAGCAGCCGTTTGAAAAAAATGTTTTATTCACCAAATGGATATCATTAACACCATCATGCTGCCGCGATTCACGAAGCTTTCTAGACTCGTTAGGTGCCGAGTCAAGTATATTTTAGCGGAGTCAAGGTGTGTCGAGTTTTCGATTATATTTTAAATAAATATCTCGCCCATCTTACATCGAAAACGCTGCATTTTTTAGTCGCTAAAAACCACCCGTCTGACAGTATTACGTTGTTTCCCTTCCGTTGTATTCATTACAGGTTCTTCACTTATCACTTTGAGCAAATAATTGCACCCCCCCCCTCCCCCCGCCCCAACGACAAGTATGAGTGTAACATCTCCCCAGGGAACCCCCCGAACCACTCACAATCCAGCCGATATTGTTCTCTCCAATGCGGTAAAACAGAAAAACTCACGCATCAGAGATAAGGATCTGCCAATACAGACTCGCTGCGTTTCAACAAAGGAAACTGTTCAATTGGAATTAATTGTGGTTTTCATCGTGATAGGCTGGCATCACGAGGGTGCACATTTGCAAGCGGTAATCAATTTTTTGTTTATTCGATTCATTTAA